>JAINUW010000521.1:0-1200000 GCA_020205615.1 Panax quinquefolius
GGATAATGAAATCTTTGGATAATGAAATATTTAAGAACAATATTTGTTCTATTTAGAATAATAATGTGTTTATATAATTGTAATATTACTTAATGGATTTTGTGTACTTGACTTACATGAAAAAATATTTTGCAAATTGAACAAACTAGTATAAGAAAAAGGAGACGATCATTCAAAAATTTGAATGTGTGTATTTGCTGAAATACAATTGTGAATTATTTAAAAGGTTCAAAGAATTCAGAAATGAAACTAATTTGAAAAGTATTAAGATTCTTTGATTAGATCAAGGAATAAATATTCGTGTATTAAGTTTCTAGATCATCTCAAATGATTTTCTCATAATGGATGCCTCCTAATATATAATAATTGATTGATATATCTGAAAGGGAAAATCGTACCTTGTTGGACATGGTGTGGTCCATAATGATTATACCGATATTCTAGTATCCTTCTAGGGTCATGCCCTAGAAATGGCTGTGTGACACCCCCAAATTCAGGTACTTAAAACCTGAACTCGGTGCTTCACGATATCATTTTTTTGAGTGGAATCATAATATTTATATAAATACCAAACTTAATTTACATAATCAGAGTTATCTAATCCCCAGGTTCATAACCTTTAATACATTACATTACATGATAATTACTAACTATCATTGTCTTAATAGAGTCTAATTATTACATAGAATACCATAAAGTTTATTTTGCTAGCTTTCCTTTCTGTTTGTTCTTGGCAGAACCATTAGGTTGATCACAATTAGCTGAAAATATTTAAATTAAGCAAGAATGAGCATTTGGGTGCCCAATAATTAATTGTAAACAATAAATATTAGCTGAGAGGATTAAATGTTTACTTTGAACGATACTTCTACAATGAATCAATAGTTGTGAAGTAAATTGAAGCAACACTAAACAACATATCAATTCTATTTCAAATTTTGAAACTACGTATTGACTATAAATGGAGAGAAGTCGACAAACTATGAACTTTGTTTTTAATTTTTGAAAAGGTTTTATAGAACTTCATCCACAAACCGTCATAACTTACGGGAACGGAGGTGATCAGCCTGTTATGCCCTGTATTGATCAATACTACATGTTCGAATGATATTTTTGTGCAGTATATCTGCCTTAGGCGCACAAAAGTTTCCTATGTTCGGGATGTTCATACTTAGTTTGGAATCCTAACCAAAATAATTTGGTTGGATATCAATAATGTTCTATCATGTTCGACAATATTTTAGATCTATGTACAGCCGAAGTCAAATAGCTTAGACAACTTTTAATCAATGCATACATACCAGAATTTAATAATTTTGTGTTAATAAGTACAATAATTATCCAAGTGAAGACACTTGTATAACCATACTCAGAAATTAACGAACATAATATATATATCTGGATTATGCAATAATACTGTATTGATAAACAATGAATGAATAAAGTTCGAGAATCTTACATGAGTACAAAGGTTTAAATACATGATCACTAACATTAGAGTACAAAAGCTTATATAACCGGAATATAACTTAATAACTTACTTACACAGGTTCATTGCATAAGTAGAAACAAGAGGTAAAGATACTTGCCTGGTCTGCTGCTTACAGTACACAATTTAGTTCTATCGTTAATACAACTACCTATCATTCATAAGATTATATTTTCGATTAGAATAACATATCGTAACACATAGTACTACTATTTGCAGTAAACAGATAACCTAATCACATTTTCACATATGTTTATCAGTTATTAGGATATAAACAGATACTTATACAGTCAACCTATATAGGTTTGGATCAATTTCAGACTTAATTCGGTGTACCGACAGCTTTATCGGGTAATTATCGAGTTTATTATTAATAAAACTCTATTCCGAATCTTAAAAATTCTTTTGGATAATTTAAATATCATTCATATTATTTTAAAATGACTTATAATAATATTTAAACAATTATTATAATTTATCATTATTTTTCAAACACTGAAATCCTTATTAAATGATTTAAATTTTAAATAATTCTATTTGCGAGGAAAAAAATCTACATCAGAAAGATCTTCCTCTATTTGGATTAGCTCATATTGTATAACGTGTTTATAATCAGGTTTATATGGTCGTAATACGAACACATAAAACACATTATGAATATGATTTAACTCAGGAGGTAGTGCTATTTCATAAGCAACTTCACCAACCCTTCTCAAAATTTCAAAAGGTCCAATGAATCTCGGACTTAATTTTCCTTTCTTGCCAAAATGTATCTTGCCTTTCCAAGGAGATACTTTCAAGAATACGTGATTTCCTACGTTAAAGTTTCATTGTTGACGATGTGGATCGACGTATTTTCTTTATCGATCTTGAGATGCTTGTAATCGTTGACGAATAATTCTGATAGTTTCAATTGTTTGTTGAATTATCTCAGGTCCTAACATTTGTCTTTCCCCGACTTCATGCCAACAAAAAGGTGTTCTACACTTACACCCATATAAAGCTTCATAAGGTGGCATACCTATGCTAGCATGATAACTATTGTTATAGGCAAATTCGACTAAGGGTAACTGATCTTCCCAACTTCCTTTGAAATCTATAATATAAGTTCTTAGCATATCCTCTAATGTTTATATGGTTCTCTCACTCTGTCCATCAGTCTGAGGATGATAAGCTGTACTCAATCTTAGTTGTGTTCCTAAGTGTTTTTGAAGGCTTTTCCAAAAATTAGAAGTAAATCTTGGATCTCGATCTGATACTATGGACACAGTTACTCCATGCCTAGAGATAATTTCATTGATGTACAATTTGGCAAGGTGATCTAGGTTATGAGTAATCTTAATAGGTAAAAAGTGAGCTGATTTTGTTAAACGGTCAACTATTACCCAAATGGCATTGTGACCCTTTTGTGTAGCTGGAAGACCATCAACAAAATCCATAGTTATATGTTCCCATTTCCACTCAGGAATTGGTAAGGGTTGAAGTAAAACACTTGGCTTTTGATGCTCAACCTTAACCCTTTGACACGTGAGACATTTACTTACCCATTCAGCTATTTCTCTTTTCATGTTCGCCAACCAAAAGTGTCGACTTAAATCCTTAAACATTTTTGTACTGCCAGGATGTATGGAAAATTTAGAATTATGAGCTTCGTTTAAAATTTCATCTTTTAAAGCTTGGTCTAATGGAACCCAAATTCTATTTTCACATTTTATTATTCCATCCGTATCTATTCGAAATTTATTATACTTATCATGTGTTGAATTAGATTTGAACTTCTGACATTCTTCATCCTTCTCCTGTATCTCTTTAACTTTATTAAGCAGAGATGAAACTCCTTCTAAAATATAAAATTTTTAGGTAGAGGTAGTTGGACATTCCACCTCAATTTCTAAATTTTCAAAGTCTTTTATTAACCTATTATTAGTGGTTAATACATTCAATTTTTCCTGATTCTTTCTACTTAACGCATCAGCAACAACATTGGCCTTACCGGGATGATATAAAATTTCACAGTCAAAATCTTTTATCAGTTCTAACCATCATCTCTGTCTTAAATTTAATTCCTTTTGTGTAAAAATATATTTTAGACTTTTATGATCTGTATATATCTCACACTTCTCCCCGTACAAGTAATGTCTCCAAATTTTTAGAGCAAAAACTACCGCGGCTAACTCTAGGTCATGAGTAGGATACCTCTTCTCATAATCTTTGAGTTGTCGTGATGCATAGGCTATCACTTTTCCATGTTGCATCAACACACACCCTAAACCTCTGTGTGATGCGTCACTATATACTACAAGGCCTCTTGTATCATCTGGTAAGGAAAACACTGGAGCCATGCTCAATCGCTTCTTCAACTATTGGAAGCTTTCCTCACATTTATCTGTCCAGACGTATTTCACCGTCTCTTCGAAAGTTAAATTTGTTAATGGGGTTGCTATTTTTGAAAAATCTTTTATAAACTGCCGATAATAACCTGCTAATCCGAGAGAACTTTGTACTTCTGTTGGAGTTGTTGGTTGTTCCCAATTCACAACCGTTTCGATCTTAGCTGGATCTACAGATATTCCATTCTTATCAATTACGTGACCTAAAAATTTAACTATCTTCAACCAGAATTCACACTTGGAAAACTTTGCATGTTGTTCCCTTCGTAATATCTCCAAAACGACTCTCAAGTGCTCAATATGCTCTTCCCGTGTTTTCGAGTATACCAGAATATCGTCGATAAACACTACAACAAATTTGTCCAAGCATGGTTTAAACACTCGATTCATTAAATCCATAAATGTTGTCGTTGCATTTGTTAATCCAAAAGACATTACAAGAAACTCATAATGTCCATAGCGTGTTCTAAACGCTGTTTTCGGCACATCCTCCTTTCTTACCTTTAATTGATGATAACTTGTTCTAAGGTCAATTTTTGAAAAATGTTCGCCCCCTTTTAATTGGTCAAACAAATCATCAATTCTTGGTAAGCCGAGCAGACCTAGAACGAATACATAATGTATTTCACGTATCTGTATTCCGTCCTTATAAGCCGAATTATAAGCACGTGATAGAATATGAACCTATTCATGTCGAGAAGGACTTAACATACGAGGAAACGCCGATTCAAATTGTCGATAGAAAAGAACAAGTTCTGCGGAATAAAGTCATACCTTCCGTGAAGGTGATATGGAAGAACCACGATGCAGAAGAAGCAACGTGGGAGTTAGAAGAAATGATGAAAAAGAATTACCCTCATTTATTTGTGTAATTTTTTTTTATAGCGAGATTCTGGGGACTTAATCCTTATAAGGGGGAGAGAATGTAACGCCCCAAAAAATCGAACCTTTTATAAATACTTTTAATAATAATGAATAAAATAATATTATTTATTATTATTACGTATGGATAAGACGTATGTCGTTCTATAACCTAGAAACGTTGGAATGTCGTAGTATTTTAACTACTTATGAGAATTAAAGTGTTTGAATTTCTAAGGCGAAAATAAAAGCTTTCGAGAAATTTTTGAAAAACACTATTCATCTATTTACGCTTTCGGAATTATTTTTGAACTTCGAGAAATACGTAATGTTATAATATCAAGGTGATATGGATTATGTAATAATAACCTAAGTATGGAAAACGTAATATTTTGCATGCGGACTTAATTTGGGAACGTTAGGTTTATTTAGCGTTAAAGGAAGAAAGTTGTGTTCATATAGTGTGTATTCATTATATGAAGGTAATGAATGTAAGTATAATACTGACGTATTGTACTATTATGTATGAAGAATGAGATAACGATATTACTTAATTAATATACTGAGCTAGCATATGAGGATTATCGTGGGGTATAAATGTTAAGTTGCTTAATTAAAGGTAATGGACTTGTAGGATTATTAACCTAATAGTATAAGTCCAATAGAAGTGACAATCAAGCCCAAGTGTTTGATAAGTCATGAGTTCAAATTATTGGAGTATAAGCCCAATAAGGAATTAGCTAGATTAATTAACAAAGCCCAATGAGTAAGCCATGATCCATGGATCAAACCAAGTGAGAAATGGTTAGACTTGATGGGCAATCAAATTGTGTGGTGACCAAGTGATGTCTTTAGACAAGGAATGAGTAGTAAGGAGGTGGAGGATTAAGGAGGTGGAATAAGGACGTGGGATGGTGTTTTGACCATTCTACCCTAACATTGGATTGCCTATAAATACAAGCCTCATTTCATTTTTGTTGGTTGTTATTTAATCCAACACTTTCCTCTCATAGATAAGCTACTTAATTGGTAGAGAGAATAAGCACTTTTAAGTCAAAGCTTCCTTTGTTAGATTTTCCAAGAAGAAGAAGTTAGACATCAAAGGTAATGATCTTGTGTCCAATATTCTTCCATCTCTATCATAATAGGATGATAAGAGAAGTGTAATTAATGAACATGTATGCTAAGAACATATAAGAATTAAGTTATGAATGGACTTAAATAGGAATAAGTTGAATAAGCAACTTGAACTCTAATAAGTTGATAGAACCATGAAGAACTTCTCATATGTTTGTCATATGATGTTAGTATGTTGAATATAGTATGAGAACATTGATTGAGGGACTTATGTCCATGGTAAGGCATAAGCATGAGAATTAGTAGTTCATAAGTTAAATAAGTCGATTAAGTCATTGACTTATGAGAATAAGTCAAATCCAACTTTGATTATAAGTTGGTGTAGTAAGTAACTTGTAATGATCATATGTTGGTTAAAATCCATTTAGAATGATTAGTAATGAAGCTTTGCCGAATTTCACACAATTGGACGATTATCGTTGAATTCTCGGAATGGAAGTCATATTTTGCGTTTGAAGTCGAAAACGTTGGTTTTCGATGGAGACAAGTCATATTTGGCATTATAGAGTTGCGAACTCGAAAATGATCGAATTTTGACTTAGAACAAAGAAATGAGTGTTGAACGTTCACGAACGTTTATCGTTTTTGTTAAACATGAACTAATAGGTGAAATTTTAGCAAACGAAGTCAAATAGATAAAATTCTTGCATGAACACATAGAGGATGTAATTTGTGAACCGTATGCTTTTGAAGCGAACCAATTTGGACTTATAACAAAGAAGTTATGAGTTAGGGAGTTTCGTCAAATTTTAAACTTTGCAAATTATGCGAGGCACTGAGTTGTACCATGACGCCAACCTAAGGCCAAATGAGTGGAAGCCAATAGTTGCCGTAATAGTGTCTCGAAACTACTGCTAACTCTTTGCCAGTCACGAGATAAAGAACAATGTGTGGCGCCGCAATGCCATGTTCGGATGCAGTATCGCTAACTCGGCATGTGCAAAATACGAGATGAAGAGTAATGGGTGGTGCCGCAGTGCCAACCCTAGGCAATGGACACTAAAGAATAATTACAAGTACAGAATGAAATGGAACTTTATAGTAATAAACTAAGGCATAAACATGACATTGTTAGGACATTGTTATACACTTCACGTATGATGATTAAGAGTTAATAATCAAAGCGAAGATGAGCGAAATGTTAATGACGTAATGAAAGCTGGAAACCCATAATAGTAGATCTAAGTTAGGATTTACATTGAGATGAAGGGTAAGATATATTAGTATACATACTTGATTATATATGACCTAATGTGATACATTATATGATCATGTATTGTAGAAACGTAGAGACTTAAAGTGTACGTATGTTAATCAGTAAGCAGAAACTGAAGGCAAGTATTCTAACCCTTGTTCCAGTTCAGTCTGGACAAGCTTTGTAATTTATGTATTCTTTCGCATGGAGTCTTGAATGATGAAGTATAAAGCCAACTCTTTTGGCTAGACTTATATTATGATTCTGTCAAGCATGATTTATATTTACCGAGTTATATTGGTATGGTTTTCAATTGAAGACCAAGTATGCTAAAATGTTTTTGTCGTTTAACGATAGGCACGTGAGGTTGCCACAACTTAATCGTATACACGTTTAATGAATGTAGTGTTGATCAACATAGAGTACTATGGGATGATCACCCAGAAGTGCTCGTAAGCTATGCCAGACTTACTGACTTAGTGTCGGGTTGTCCTTTTCAAAAGAAATTATGGACTGCTCATAGTCTTGAGCCTTAGTTGATATTCTACTGAATATTATTGTTGGAAAACGTTTTGAATGAAAAGAAGTGCTATTTTGAATTATCGATAGTACTTCATAACTATTGTTCAGTTACTAAAGATATATAAGTTCTATGTTTCAAGCATGTTGTTTATTAGAATTGTAGTACTTGCTAAGCTAGTCATGCTTACTCTTGCTTGAACCATATGAACACAGCGAAGATCGAGCAGACCGAAGGCTCAGGCAAGGACAAGGGCAAGGCGAAGACGAACCCTTATATTGCTTATGTAATAGAATAGTTAAATGTACGTAATATATTGAATATTATGACAAGAACAAACAAATGGGTTACAAAGAACACAGGAAATGTAATATTATTTTGGATATATATAGAAGTTATATTAGTTCTTTTGAGACTATTCAATTGAATGAATGAATGAATGGTAGTACCGTGTAGCACCATCTGTCGGGTTGGAAGAGACCCGGATTTGGGGGCGTCACAGGTTGGTATCAAAGCTATAAGCGCAATGTGTGAAGAACCCCGAGCCTTTTGCTGGTGACGTCCCTAAATGGGAATGCACCACAGTGCGAGACTTTAAAAGTAGGGGGGCACCGAGCAAGTCAGTGGCAAATTGATAGGTACCCTTGTGAGATGCTATGGTTGAAAGTACCATTAGCGTCACAGGTTGGTATCCAAGCATTAGGTTATAAAACTTAAGGGGGGGGATTAAAAACCTTAAGTCATAACCTTAAGAGAGGTCAAAGAAGTAAATAGAACAAAATAACCTTATAAAAATGCATTATGATTATGTTATGTGTTTTTATTATTCTACTGACGTGTACAAATCAATTTAATTGTTTTGTGTAGATGTCGAGTAAGTAAGCGGAATGTATATAGATGGTCAAGCCATTAGTGAAGAATCGGTGAGCCAAGTAGAGGTTATCTAGAACCCCATGTGATGAGAGCACGAAGTTGTGGTTATTAAGTCTGGAGACTCAGATGATGCTGACTATATGTCAATATTTGACGGGATGATAGAGGAGGAAGTAGAGACAGTGTCCTTTAATCCAGTGGCTATAGCAGCGGAGATAGCTCCTGGGGGGTTGATGATGTCTCTTTTCATGTCAGTGTTGGATAGAAATATCCATTACTGTCAGGAAGTCAAGGAGCTGAAAGAAGAGCTCCAAATGGTTATAGAGGACAAGACTGATGTCGAGTCCATGTGGGGAGCGAGGAGGATGATGAGCGGATTTTTGTCTAAGGACAAAGTCCACGATTTAAATCACGAGGTCTTTGAGCTCGAGGAGGAGCTAAAGACCAAGGTGTAGAAGATAGGGAGGATGTCCTATATCTATAGGAGTTCTCATCTACTGATTTCAGTGTGACGGTAGTTGGATATCCCGTGGAGGTGGGGCAAACAAGATATACTAGTAGCAAGTGATATCATTGCCGGTCTTGCCAATGATTTTGAGAATGCCTTGAGAAGCGGATGTGAACTAGTAGTAATTAGAGTAGTATATAAATATTTTGTAAGTAGTAGTGACGTAAAGCCGCTTTTTGTATAGTAAAGGGTAGTCTTTTGTAAATCCCAATTTTGGAAAGCGATAGCGGGAAAGTAATGTAATCAGCTTAGGCTGTGTATGTAACCGATGTAGTATTATACTACGAAGAATGAATATAAGCCCTTTTTATGGAAATCAATGAGTAATGGATGTTGGAGTTATTGTTAATATTAATGATAAATAATAAAGAAAGGAATAATAACGAAATATGTTTATTGTATCGAGAAAATCCGCAAGAAGAAGAGTGCAACGTAATCAAGGTGCTAACGTGAATCAATAGGAGGGAGGTCAGGTTAACCCGATATCTGAGTTTGTTAATTTAATAACAATGCCTTTAATAGAACAGGGGCTTATATCCCGTAAATCCGAGAATAACACGAGTTACTACCTTTAAGGATTTCAAGAGCGTGGTCCATGGGAGTTCAAAGGAACTACGGACCTATTGAAGCCCAAGCGTGGGTTAAGGAGATAGAGAAGGCATTTGTGATAGCAAATGTCGATGAGGCCCAGAAGGTTGCCTTTGTGACCTATACGATGAAGGGAGAGGTCAACTTTTGGTGGGAAGCCAATCAGGCTAGGGCCGGGATAGCGAATCTGACGTGGGAGAGGTTCAAGGAGATATTCTTCGAGAACTACTTTCCCACGAGCATGTAAAGGAGGATGGAGATGCGGTTTTTGGAGTTGAAACAAGGGGACATGACGGTTCCCCAATACGCCGCCAAGTTTAATGAACTGGCAAGGTTCGCTCCACATCAAGTCGATACTAAGGTGAGGAAGGCACGACGGTTTGAGCAGGGCTTGAAACCCTGGTTCTATAACTGTATATCGGTGTTCTAAAGTACTTCTTTTGGAACCGTGTTAGAGAAGGCGATAATCGCCGAGGGTGGTAGTGAAGCTTTAAGTCAATACCACAGGGACAAGAAGAGGAAGGTTAATGTAGATGTGAGAGTAAAGATCGAGGGAACCAGTGGTAGTGGTGAGGGTCAGAAGAGGAAGGTATTTAGCTACGGGAATCTGGGAGTGAAGCAACGAGACACGAAGAGAAAAATGGAGGCTGCTGAAGACATGTGGGAAGACTCACTTAGAGTGCATCTCAAGGAAAGGCCGTCTGTTACAATTATGGACAGGAGGGGCACATTGCACCTAATTGTTCGAGTCTGAAGAAGAACCACGGATGCTTTGTGTGTGGATCGGTGACCACATGGTAAAGAACTGTCCAAAGAAGGGGACGAAGGGAATCGGGCTAATAAGCGGTAAGTTAGCTATTAGTGGACCAAAGACCACGGGTAGGCCAATGGGTCGTACCTTTAACATGACAGTCCAAGATGCAGTCGCATCAGGGGACGTCTTCGCATGTATTATTCCGATCAACGATATCAATGCGTATGTGCTGTTTGATTCAGGTGCTACTTGTTCGTTTATAGCATGCGATTTTGCTAGACGATTAGGATTGCTTCTCGAAAAGTTGCCTATAACTTTAAATATTAAGGTAGCAAACGAAGAAATAATTCCTGTTGAAGATGTTCATAAGTGTTGTTGTGTAGATATACGGGGTTGTAAATTATCGGTAGATTTGTTACCTATAAAGTTAGGAGAATTCGATGTAATTCTTGGGATGGATTGGTTAGTAAACCATGGGGCAATTATAGATTGTCAAAACAAATGTGTGAACATTAAGATGTTAGAACAACCTCAGGTAGTATTTTACGGGAATAGATCGTAAGGGACGTTCGTGTTGTCTAACCATGACACAAACTAGGAAATTACAAAGAAAGGAATGCGTAGGTTATCTGTGTCATGTTGTTGATACCTAGAGAGTGGTAGCAACCATGGAACAAATATATCTAGTGAGAGAATTCGGCGATGTATTTCTGAGTGAATTGCCGGTCTTTTCACGGATAGGAGAGCGAGTTTGTGATAGACATTGTGCCGGGAGCGACACGGTTTCTAGGGCCATCGTATCGTATGGCGCCGATGGAGATGAAGGAGTTGATGGTGCGATTGCAAGAAGCCATTGAGATGAGAAAGTACATTCAACCGAGAGTGTTTACGCGTAGAACCACCGTACTATTTGTCAAGAAGAAGGGACGGATCGTTAAGGCGTGTATCGACTATCGAGAGTTGAACAAGTTAACGATAAAGAATTAATACCCATTGCCCAGGATCGATGATCTCTTTGATCAGTTGAAAGGGGCTAAGTATTTTTCTAAAATAGATTTAAGAATGGGGTATCATCAGTTGAAGGTTAGGAAGGAGGATGTACCGAAGACAACATTCAGGACTCGTTATGGTTATTACGAGTTTCTGGTGATGTCGTTTGGGTTGACAAATGCATCAGCTGCATTCATGGATATGATGAACAGAGTGTTCAAATAATATTTGGACAAGTTCGTCGTGGTGTTTATAGATGAAATTCTAGTCTATTCTAAGATGCCAGAAGATCATGTTGAACACGTAAGATTAGTGTTGGATACACTTAGAAAGGAGAAGTTGTATGCAAAGTTCACTAAGTGTGAATTTTGGTTAGAGAAGGTGCAGATTTTTAGGTCATGTCGTCATTGACCGTGATGGGATTTTAGTAGATCCGGTGAAGGTGGAAGCCGTGATGAATTGGGGGGAACAATGTAAAACGCCATCGAGGTGTGGAGTTTCCTAGGGTTAGCGGGTTACTATCGGAGATTCATCCGTGGTTTTTTGAAGATAGCTACTCGTTGACTAACTTAATAAGGAAGGCGATGAAATACGCTTGACCGTGAAGTGCGATGATAGTTTTCAAGAACGAAGAAGAGGTTGATTGAAGCGCTTGTTTTGTCATTGCACGATGACATAGGAAATTTTATAGTTTATAGCGATGCTTCACATAGAGGACTTGGTTGGGTGCTCATGCAGCATAACAAGGTCATTGCGTATGCATCTAGGCAGTTGAAGGATTATGAGAAAGTTTACCCTACTCATGATGCGGGGCTGGCCATGATAGGTTTTTGCTCTAAAGATATGGAGACATTATCTTTATGGAGAAAAATGTGAGATATACACGAACCACAAAAGTCTTAAATATATCTTCACACAGAAGGAGTTGAATATGAGCAGAGAAGATGGCTGGAGTTGATAAAGGATTATGACTGTGAAATCCTGTATCATCCGAGAAAAGCCAATGTAGTTGTCGACGCCTTAAATAGGAAGGGTCGGGAAAAGTTATCTTTGTTAACAGCTCAAACTGAGTTGATAGCAGAGATGGCTAGGATGGAGTTGGAAGTGAAGCTGCTAAGTGAAGTAGGACAAATGCTATTTACGACAGAGATGCAATCTACCATCGTAGAGAGAGTTAAGAAGGTGCAACTCAAAACTGATGAGTGTGACCGGATGAAGGAGCGGTTGGCCAATGAAAAAGATATTAAATACAGTCTTGATAATGAGGGATTATTAAGATTTGAAGGAAGAATTTGGGTTAGAATGAGGATGTAATTAAAGGAGGCGGTATTGCAAGAGGCTCATAGTTCGATATTTTGATTCATCTTGGTAGCACTAAGATGTATCAAGATCTCGACGAGTTTACAGTGGCCGAACATGAAGAGAGAAATAGCGAGTACGTGAGTAGGTGCTTGACTTGTCGAGAGAGTTAAGGTAGAACATCAACGACCAAGTGGCTTACTACGGTCATTAGAAATTAGGAGGGAAATGGGAGAATATCACGATGGATTTTGTGGTGGGACTTCCACTAATCGGAGAAGGGGTATAATGCGATTTGGGTAATAGTGGACCGATTGACAAAAGTCGGCTCACTTTTTGCCAATTAGGGTCAAGTATAACTTAGACCAATTAGCTAGACTTTATATTAAGGAAATAATTTCTAGACATGGAGCACCAGTATCGATTGTGTCAGATCGTGACCCATGATTCACGTCGAACTTTTGGAGGAGTCTACAAGCGGTTGGGAATGCATTTGAATTTGAGTACATCGTATCAACCACAAACGGATGGATGAGCGAGAGAACAATTCCAGGCGTTAGAAGATATGCTAAGATCTTGCGTCATGGATTTCAAGGGTAGTTGGGATGATCATCTACCATTTGTGGAGTTTGCATGATAACAATAGTTATCGTCTGCAAGCATAGGTATGCTTGCTTTACGAAGCTTTGTATGGGAGGAAATACTGAGAATGCCTTTGTATTGGGATGAGGTAGGAGAACGCCGAATGTTGGGACCAAAATTGGTGCAACAGACAGCGATTATTGTTAAGAAGATACAAATGCGTCTTCTAGCAGCTCAAGACAGATAGAAGAAGTTTACGGATTCGCATAGAGAGAATAAAGAATTTGAAGTAGGTTAGTATATATTTCTAAAAGTATCTCCCTGAAAAGGAAAGATACGTTTTGGAAAGAAGGGAAAGTTAAGTCCGAGGTTTATAGGACCTTTTGAGGTATTAAAACGGGTGGGCGAGGTAGCTTATATGATAACATTACCTCCAGACCTAGAACGAATACATAATGTATTTCACGTATCTGCATTACGTCCTTATAAGCTGAATTATAAGCACGTGATAGAATATTAACCTATTCATGTCGAGAAGGACTTAACATACGAGGAAACGCCGATTCAAATTGTCGATAGAAAAGAACAAGTTCTGTGGAATAAAGTCATACCTTCAGTGAAGGTGATATGGAAGAACCACGATGCGAGAAGAAAAGCTGGCGTGGGAGTTAGAAGAAATGATGAAAAAGAATTACCCTCATTTATATGTGTAATTTTTTTTAATTATAGCGAGATTCTGGGGACAGAATCCTTATAAGGGGGAGAGAATGTAACGCCCCAGAAAATTAAACCTTTTGTAAATACTTTTAATAATAATAAATAAAATAATATTATTTATTATTATTACGTATGGATAAGACGTATGTCGTTCTATAACCTGGAAACATTGGAATGTCGTAGTATTTTAACTACTTGGGAGAGTTAAAGTGTTTGAATTTCTAAGACGAAAATAAAAGCTTTCCGAGAAATTTTCTAAAAAACACTATTCATCGATTTCTACTCGGGAATTATTTTTGAACTTTCGAGAAATACGTAATGTTATAATATCAAGGTGATATGGATTATGAAATAATAACCTAAGTATGGAAAACGTAATATTTCGCATGCGGACTTAATTTGGGAACGTTAGGTTTATTTAGCGTTAAAGGAAGAAAGTTGTGTTCATATAGTGTGTATTCATTATATGAAGGTAATGAATGTAAGTATAATCGACGTATTGTACTATTATTATGTATGAAGAATGAGATAACGTATATTACAATTAATATCTGAGCTAGCATATGAGGATTATACGTGGGGTATAAATGTTAAGTTGCTTAATTAAAGGTAATGGACTTGTAGGATTATTAACCTAATAGTATAAGTCCAATAGAAGTGACAATCAAGCCCAAGTGTTTGATAAGTCATGAGTTCAAATTATTGGAGTATAAGCCCAATAAGGAATTAGCTAGATTAATTAACAAAGCCCAATGAGTAAGCCATGATCCATGGATCAAACCAAGTGAAAAATGGTTAGACTTGATGGGCAATCAAATTGTGTGGTGACCAAGTGATGTGCTAGACAAGGAATGAGTAGTAAGGAGGTGGAGGATTAAGGAGGTGGAATAAGGACGTGGGATGGTGTTTTGACCATTCTACCCTAACATTGGATTGCCTATAAATACAAGCCTCATTTCATTTTTGTTGGTTGTTATTTAATCCAACACTTTCCTCTCATAGATAAGCTACTTAATTGGTAGAGAGAATAAGCACTTTTAAGTCAAAGCTTCCTTTGTTAGATTTTCTAAGAAGAAGAAGTTAGACATCAAAGGTAATGATCTTGTGTCCAATATTCTTCCATCTATATCATAATAGGATGATAAGAGAAGTGTAATTAATGAACATGTATGCTAAGAACTTATAAGAATTAAGTTATGAATGGACTTAAGCCGAATAAGTTGAATAAGCAACTTGAACTCTAATAAGTTGATAGAATCATGAAGAACTTGTCATATGTTTGTCATATGATGTTAATATATTGAATATAGTATGAGAACATTAATTGAGGGACTTATGTCCATAGTAAGTCATAAGCATGAGAATTAGTAGTTCATAAGTTAAATAAGTCGATTAAGTCATTGACTTATTAGAATAAGTCAAAACCAACTTTGATTATAAGTTGGTGTAGTAAGTAACTTGTAATGATCACATGTTGGTTAAAATCCATTTAGAATAATTAGTAATGAAGCTTTGCCGAAATTCACACGATTGGACGATTATCGTCGAATTCGTGAAATTCTCGGAATGGAAGTCGTATTTTGCGTTTGAAGTCGGAAACGTTGGTTTTTGATAGAGACAAGTCATATTTGGCATTATAGAGTTGTGGACTAAAAAATGACCGAATTCTGACTTAGAACGAAGAAACGAGTGTTGAACATTCACGAACGTTTATCTTTATCGTTAAACATAAAATAATAGGTGAAATTTTAGCAAACGAAGTCAAATAGATAAAATTCTTGTATGAATGCATAGAGGATGTAATTTGTAAACCGTAGGCTTTTGAACGAGCTAATTCGGACTTATAACGAAGAAGTTATGAGTCTGGGAGTTTCATAAAATTTTTAAACTTTGCAAATTGTCTGAGGCACAGAGTTGGCGCCATGGCGCCAACCCAAGGCCAAATGAGTGGCGCCAGTAAGCCGTAATGTTGTCTCTGAAAGACATCGCTAACTTTCCTTCTGCTGTGCGAGATAAAGAATAATAATGTGGCGCCGCGATTGCCGTGTCCGGATGACAAATCGCTAACTTTCATGCCTTAACTTGAGATGAAAGAGTAATGGGTAGCCAGCTTACCAACCCTAGGCAATGGACGATGAAAGAATAATTACAAGTATGAGAATGAAAGGAACTTTATAGTAATAAACTAAGGCATAAACATGACATTGTTAGGACATTGTTAGACACTTACGTATGATGATTAAGAGTTAATAATCAAACGAAGATGAACGAAATGTTAATGACGTAATGAAAGCTGGAAACCCATAATAGTAGATCTAAGTCAGGATTTACATTGAGATGAAGGGTAAGATATATTAGTATACATACTTGATTATATATGACCTAATGTGATACATTATATGATCATGTATTGTAGAAACGTAGAGACTTAAAAAGTGTCGTGTGTTAATCGATAGCGGATAATTGAAGGTAAGTATTCTAACCCTTGTTCCAGTTCAGTCTGGACAAGCTTTGTAATTCATGTATTCTTTCGCATGGAGTCTTGAATGATGAAGTATAAAGCCAACTCTTTCGGCTAGACTTATATTATGATTCTGTCAAGCATGATTTATATTTACCGAGTTATATTGGTATGGTTTTCAATTGAAGACCAAGTATGCTAAAATGTTTTTGTCGTTTAACGATAGGCACGTGAGGTTGCCACAACTTAAACGTATACACGTTTAATGAATGTGGTGTTGATCAACATTGAGTACTATGGGCTGATCACCCGGAAGTACTCGTAAGCTATGCCGGACTTACGGACTTAGTGCTGGGTTATCCTTTTCAAAAGAAATTATGAACTGCTCAAAGTCTTGAGCTTTAGTTGATATTCTACTGAATATTGTTGTTGGAAAACATTTTGAATGAAAAAAAGTGCTATTTTAAATTATCGATAGTACTTTGTAACTATTGTTCAGTTACTGAAGATATATAAGTTCTATGTTTCAAGCATGTTGTTTATTAGAATTGTAGTACTTGCTGAGCTAGTCATGCTCACTCTTGCTTGAACCATATGAACACGACCAAGATCGAGTGGACCGAAGGAAAGCTAAGGACAAAGACAAGGCAAGGCAAAGACGAACCCTTAGATTGCTTATGTAATAGAATAGTCGAATGTCTGTAATATATTGAATATTATGACAAGAACAAACGAATGGGTTATAAAGAACTTGGGAAATATAATATTATTTTGGATATATATAGAAGTTATATTAGTCCTTTTGAGACTATTCAATTGAATGAATGAATGAATGGTAGTACCGCGTAGCACCATCTGTCGGGTTGGAAGAGACCCGGATTTGGGGGCGTCACACTGTATGTACTTTTTATCTAAGAGTTCCTATAATTGAATAAGTAACTCTTTCAGTTCTATAGGTGCCATTCTGTATGGTGCCTTAGAAACTGGTGTCTTTCTTGGTGCAAGATCAATGACGAACTCAATTTCCCTATCTAGAGGCAAACCTGGTAAGTTATCTGGAAATACATCAGGAAATTCCTTAACTATAGGTATTTGATCTAGTTTTACTCTTTCTTGTCGAGTATCAACTATATAGGCCAAATATCCTAAACAACCCTTTCTAAGTAATCTTTTTGCCTAAACTATAGTCAAACATCGAGATTGCTTAGGTGTACAACTACGGTTGAACACTACCTTTGACTTTGAAGCAGTCAAAAGATTTATACGTTTTTGATGACAATCAATCATCGCGTTATGATTAACTAACCAATCCATTCCTAAAATTACATCAAATTCTCCAAACTGAATTGGTATTAAATCTACCTTAAAATTATGTCCTTTTATTATCACACTACAGTTTCTATATATGGTCTCAACCGAAATCCTTTCATTATTAGCAATTTCTACGCAAAATGGTTTGTCTAGATTTTCTCAAGGTATATTTAAGTTTGTAGAGAAATTTGTAGACACAAATGAACATATAGCACCAGAATCAAATAACACATATAGATTTAAAGTGTTGATAAGGAGGATACCTGTCACCACGTCCTATGAAGCAACATTATCCCTCACCGACATATTAAATGTTCTCGCGGTAGGTCGATTCTGAACCCCAACTGCAGCTACTATTGATTGATTATTCTCTGGTATTATAACCCCTTTTCCTCCTTGATTCCTAGGTTTGGGACTGTTCTTTGAAAAATGGTCAAATGAACCACAATTAAAACATTTATTTTTCCTTGGAAGAGGACACTGTGGATAATAATGTCCCGACTGTCCACAATTAAAACATTTGTTATGAAAGGCATTCTCCTCTATGTTTCTTACCACAATTAGGACAAGGTTTAATATTATTATTACTAAAGTTATTGATAGTATTTCCTATCTTTTTCCCTGGGTTGTTAGAAAAAGATTTATCCCATTTATGTTTGTTATTAAACCCACCTGAACTAGGTTCTGTCCTAATTTTTCCTTTTTCATTCTGAATTCTCTTGTCCTGATAAAATTTAGCAAGACTGTCATTCTCACTTTCGGCTATAGTGGCCTTCTCTAGTATCTCAAAAAAAGTTTTTATTTGAAGTACTGACAATCTATTCCGAATCTGAGGTTTTAAACCTTCTTGAAACGTACGAGTCTTTCTAAGTTCAGTGGTTACTTGATGAGGAGTAAACCTGGATAGTTCATTAAACTTAGTCAGTATCTTTGGGTTACAAAGAAGATCTCCTTGTTTTAAGTCCGTAAATTTTATTTCCATTCGGTTTTTCAGGGATTGGGAAAAATAGTTTTCAAAGAACAACTCTTTGAATCTATCCCAAGGAATAATTTCAGTTTCTACCCAACCTTTGGTTGATTCTCACCAATAATTAGTCTCACCCATCAAGAAAAAGGTTGCAAAAGTTGTCTTTTGGTTATTATTAACATTGGTTACTAGGAAAAATTTCTCTATCTCTGAAATCCAAATTTGTGCATCTACAGGTTCTGATGTACCTTTAAACTCAGGTGGTCCAACTAATTTAAAGTCTTTAAAAGTTGTGTTCTGGTTCACAAGTCTATTTACAACTCCTAGCATAAGGTCTACTAACTGCTGGGTAGAATTATGATCATTCATTTCTCTTTGGGGTCTTTTGGTTGGTGGCATGATTCTATATAAACCAATAAAAATTCACATAAGAATTTGAGTAACACAAAATATTGTTTATTTTATATATCACAATAGTATTATACAACAACTTCATAATTAAACATACTACTTTTTACAAAGTACAGATTACATTACAAACTTTGAATGCTTCTTTATTGTACTAATATAAAGCATTCAACCACCTATGCTACTATCTAGAATTCATAGATATCATCAAAGGAATCCTGAATCATGTGACAAACCACAGATCGATCGATGAGATAAGCCGTCTTCTTCTTCTCTATCGGATATCGAACTACACGGCGCTGTAAATCATTAAAAGTATCTCGAACACCCAGAGTTGTTTTAAGAAGCCTTGATTGAATTTCTTTTTTGCCCCTCTATGTATGGTGCAGTTGTACTTTTAGTCGTTGACTATGTCCTCTCTCATGCTATAGCATTCCTTCAGCTATATCAGCCCTAAACCTCATCTTATTACCCTCATATTCTGTTGTCTTCAACAGTGATGACATTGCGTCATTATGCTCATCTATTCTCATTAACTGTCCTGCTACTGGATCCTCTTCTTCCTTAGCATCTAACAGTTGTTGATAATGAAGCAATTCCTCATCTTTTGCATCACTGGCTGTGTATGACTCTATTTGTGGTGGATTATTGGCTATTAGCATTTCCTTAGCATTGGAGTTGGCCATCTATAAAAGAAAACTCCTTAAATACTGTATAGAAATTTACACAACATAATAGTTTTAATGTTATATTTTATATATACTTCTAAATTTTTACGGACTCGAAGACTATATACTAAGATTTCTCTTCATTATATCTATAGCCTTAAAGCTTTGATACCAAAATTGTAACTCCCCCATATCTATACTCCCACGGTATTTGATATGGTGTTTACAGAAAATCAACATAATGCTTTTAAATCTATACACCCATGGTATCTGATTATAAGATTACATTAAATAGAGGGACTAGCAGATATAATTCCCATAGATCCAAAATTCACAATATCCCATAACAGATGTCAATTCTCCAGAGAACTTTTACTGTGTTTGGATACCCTCACTTGGATATATGAACTATATCTGTGACTAGAGTCTATCTATCCGAAATTTAGAGTATCAACAATAACATGAACAGTCCATATTACTAATACCCTCACCCAGATGTATAGTCTAAGCCAAACGAATTTATATTATCGTATTGATAGTAACTATCTATCTGAAATCTAGAGTATCAATAACAACATGAACAGTCCATATTACTAATACCCTCACCTAGATGTATAGTCTAAGGTAAACAAATTTATACTATCGTATCGATAGTAAGTATCTATCCAAAATCCAGAGTATCAATAACAACATGAACAATCCATGCTATTAATACCCTCACTCAGATAAATAGTTCCCATGGACCTCAACTAGATTCGAAGAAGTCTAATTTTACATCTATATATGTAAGAAAATACGGTTGCGGAAATAAAAGATGTTATATATATCATAATATTAATATTCGATTACATGATTCTCATAATGAGTTCTTATTATAGGCTATTCAAAAAGACAAGAATATAATCTAATCTATGTAGGGACGCTTCCCTTTATCTACTCCAAAAGTTTTAGAATTACCATCTAAAACTGCAAAGGGAATAAATTGCAAGGGTGAGCTATGACATGCTCAACAAGTTTTGTATTTATAACAATATAGGATTTGAAGAAATATAACAGTTCAAATTTCGACTGATAGTTGTACCATTTCTGGATTTCTATTTATTTCAACCATTTCTGGAATTTTTCTTTATTTTTGTCAGTCACACAGGCTTAGAAATTTTGTTTAGATGTGAGATAGGGGATCAGCCTATTCAACATCTTAGGAGTATGCATATCATCCTACCAGTGCTCAAAATACACTAAATGTCAATATATGAATTGACTAAATTTCAATCCCTTACGGGATACCCAACTTCAGTATAAGATGTCTTACCAAAACAATTTGGTTTGACTCAACAGTTTATGCTCAATAAACATTATCATCTGAATAAACAATTCATTTTTGAGTTATGCTGAATCTATAGCAATAACTTTATAATAATTTGGCAATTCAATTGTAAGATTGGTAAAATATAACAAAGACAATTCAAGATATCAAGATATAAGGGTAGGGTTTAGGAAACTTGTTTTATAAGAAATTTAAGGATAGAGAACTTGCCTGAGCATAGATCAGTCAAGTTATGCTATTCAATCGTTAATAAATACCTATGAAGTTCATATATATAAATCTAACACGTTAGTATTGATAACAATACTCAATTATAACATTAATATAATATCGGATTAGATTAATTGGGTTTTATGTTTAATACCTTTGATAAATGGACTAAATTTTATTTATAAAATTTAATTATAATTTAAAATACCTTTTTAGAAATTTTAAAGTATTTAAAACATTTATTTTGATTTTTAAATCATTTATTTCTATTTATAAGTAATTAATATTTACTTAAAATTTTACAAAAACATTGATTATTATTTTTAAATAATTTATATTGATTTATTATAATTTTATATCATTAATAATATTTTTCCATAATTATTTAGCATTTATAAATAATTTATTCTAATTTCTTTATTAATAAGTTAATTATTAATAATATCAAAATAATATAAAATATTTATTAAATTTATGTAAAAATATTAGAATTTATTTATAATAATTTAATATAATTTTTAAAACTGTTTTTATATTTATTTATTAATTATTTCTAATTTATTTTTAGAAAAATAATTTATGTCTGTCACTAAAGCCCTTCAGTGAAAGAAAGTGTCGCTGTAGGTGTTCTTGAGTTTTTGGGCAGCAGTTTGGTCATGGTCGAGTGATAGTTTGACCACTAATTAAAAAGGCTACTGATGATGATTCTTGGTTTGTTCAAGAGTTGATGTTGTAGTACTCATACAGTAGTATATATATATATGTCAGGGTACATATATATAACATTAACATGAACAAAGCATAAATCTAAGGTCTCTAATTATCTTTGGTCAAAGTACAAACCAAATTCATTCTCAGGTTTTTACGCTCGAAAACCCAGAAAACTTGGTCAAGCTTGGTCAACGACTTTTGACCATTAATTCCAGTAAACCTATACGTTATTTTTTCAATTAAAGAACATAGATATGTAGTACATATAACAGAGTATTGATCTATAACAAAAACTTACAAAATCACAAACATAAGGCGATTAAGCAGTTGGTCAAAGTAAGATTCGATTGTTTCTTGAGCTTTCTGGGTAAACCGGGTAAAGCGCAATCCGTGAACGGTCAACCCACTTTGACTGCTTATAACTTGAAATCTGTGGTTCAGATGAACCTGTTTTCTTTTCTAGATTAAAGACCTACTAACAGGCTAGAAATAACAAACAATTAACGGACCAAAACATAAACACAAATGAATTTATAGGCCCTGACATTCGACTGTCAGACATAGTTTTCAAAATTTTCAGATTTCTTAAAGCACTTAATTAAGACATCTAGATGTTATGAAAACGTGTTCTACCAATCTAACATACTTTCTAACATACTAATACATAATTCTAAACATCTAAACAACAAATCTAACATAAGATCATAAAGCTAATTAAGAACTAGGGTTTGTACCTTTTCTTGAACAATTTTTGATTCTAGCTTCTGATGTTGTTGCTGCTATCACCCAGGCTTGATTTGGTAAGTTTATAAGTGTATCTAGGCTTAGGAATTTCGTGAGTTTGCTTAACCCTAAGGTTGTTATTTATAGAATTCTTCAACTTGGCTTTTTGGTCATTTTTGAGCAACTTGCCTCTACAAAGATCTGAGCTGATGACTATTGTGATGCTTGGGAGTTACAAGCATGTCATGTGCAACCTAGGAACTTGCAATGGTGACTCCTAACCTACTTGTGAGCTAGTTAGGTTTGTTTAGTAGGTTAAATAGGCTTTAATCTTCACTAATCATGAGTAGGGTTTTGTTTCTAATGATTAGGAATGTTAAGTAAAGTTAATTAGTACCTAATTGAAGTTTACTAACCATGATTAGGTGTTAACATAAGCTAATTAGAGTTAGTTTAGCTAATTAGGGTTAGGTTTATAAATTAGGATTAGGGTTTTGCTAATTAGGGTTAGGGTTTGTTAATCTAGGATTGTTAACCTAAATTTCTCACTAATCCTAACAAGCACGACAAAGCATTTTGTCAGTGTAAGCACGACAAAGCAAATTGTCAAAATAATTTTACCGAAAAGTCCGAATATAGATAAAATATTTAAGCACGAGGTGTCAAGCACGACGTTTTTCGGACAAAAATTTATTTGGTCATATTTGTCAAACCAAGTATATATTAACACATAACATATTCAGAACAGAGAAATTTTATTTATATAACGGGATTATATACATACGAGTATTATTAGGGTTTTAGGTTTTTACAGGGATCATCTACCCGATTTTGACAGTAAGTGGGTTAGTCCGTTCCAGTGCGTGCCGAAAAAGGGAGGAATAACTGTGGTACAGAATGAGGACAACGAATTAATATCGACAAGAACAGTGACATGTTGGAGGGTTTGCATGGATTATAGGAAGTTGAACAAGGCAACCCAAAAAGATCATTTCCCGCTGCCCTTTATTGATCAAATGTTAGACAGATTGGCGGGACATGAATATTACTGTTTATTGGATGGGTACTCAGGCTATAACCAGATAGTCATCGCTTCGGAGGATCAAGAAAAGATGACATTTACGTGCCCTTACGACACATTTGCGTTTAGGAGGATGTCATTCGGGTTATGTAATGCACCTGCGACCTTCCAACAGTGTATGATGGCCATTTTCTCAGTCATGGTGGAAAAAAATGTTGAAGTCTTCATGGATGACTTTTCTGTCTATGGGGACAACTTTGATACTTGCCTAGGGAATCTGGTCAGGGTGTTGCAGTGATGTAAGGATATGAACCTCGTACTCAATTGGGAAAAATGCCACTTCATGGTTGAAGAGGGCATAATTTTGGGCCATAAGGTATCAGCTCAAGGATTGGAGGTTGAAAAAGCAAAGCTGGAAACAATCGAGAAACTGCCTCCACCGAACTCAGTTAAGGGTATTAGGAGTTTTCTGGGACATGCTGGGTTCTATAGGAGGTTAATAATGGACTTCTCTAAAATTGCAAAACCTCTATGCAGTCTTTTAGAGAAGGATACTATTTTTAGTTTTGATGAGGAATGCAAGTCAGTGTTTGAATTATTGAAGAATAAATTGACTATAGCCCCCGTGATCATCGCACCGGATTGGAACATGACATTCGAGTTAATGTGTGATGCAAGTGACTACGCGGTTGGGGCTGTTTTGGGCCAACGTTAAGACAAGGTGTTTCACGCCATATACTATGTAAGCAAAACACTCACAGATACACAAATGAATTATACAACCATGAAAAAGGAATTGCTTGCAGTGGTGTATGCGTTTGACAAATTTTGGGCATACTTAATCGGGACTAAGGTGATAGTCTACACGGACCATTCGGAAATTCGGTACCTAATAGCGAAAAAAGATGCTAAGCCACGCCTTATCCGATGGATTCTCCTACTTCAAGAGTTTGACTTATAAATAAAGGATAGCAAGGGAGCGGAGAATCAAGTAGCCGATCACTTGTCTAGGCTAGAAAACCAAGGGAAAGCAAAAAAAGACAAGTGTGAAATTAACGAATCATTCCAAGATGAGCAATTGTTTGGGATTTCTGCAGAATTACCTTGGTATACGGATTACGCAAATTTTCTTGTGAACAACATTCTTCCACCTGACCTTACAAGATAACAGAAAAAGAAGTTTCTTCATGATGTAAAATGGTACATGTGGGACGAAGCGTATTTGTTAAAGCAGTGCGCCGACAAAATGATTAGACGGTGCGTGCCCTATAGTGAAGTGAAAAACATTATGCATGAGTGTCATTCATCTGCATATGGCGGGCATTATGGTAGCGAGAGGACAGCAGCAAAGGTTCTGCAAGCCTATTTTTATTGGCCTACATTATTCAAGGACGCCCACCATTTTGTCAAATAATGCGATAGGTGTAAAAGGGTGGGCAACATTTTGAAATGGAATGAGATGCCTCTACAAACAATTCTTGAAATGGAAATCTTTGATGTATGGGGTATCGATTTCATGGGGCCATTCCTTTCATCTTTGAACAATCAGTATATTCTACTCGTTGTGGATTACATATCGAAGTGGGTTGAAGCTACAGCACTACCATCCAATGATGCCAAGGTGGTCCTCAAATTCATACAGAAGAACATTTTTACGAGGTTTGACACGCCAAGAGCAATAATCAATGACGAAGGTAGTCACTTCTGCAATAGGTCCTTCACAGCTCTTTTGGAACGGTATGGGGTCAACCACAAGGTAGCTACAGCGTATGACCCTTAAATAAGTGGACAGGCTCAGGTATCAAACAGAGAAGTTAAGAAGATATTGGAGAAAGTAGTAAATCCGAGTCGTAAAGATTGGTCGCTTCGGTTGGACGATGCATTATGGGCATATCGTACTGCGTACAAGACACCAATCAGGATGTCACCATATCAACTACTGTACGGGAAGGCATGTCACTTACCGGTCGAACTACAGCATAAGGCTTATTGGGCGGTTAAAAAAACTCAATTTTGATCAAGCAGCTGTAGGGGAAAAAAGACTACTTTAACTGAATGAGCTCGATGAATTTTGCCTTCACGCTTATGAGAACTCCAAATTATACAAAGAAAAGGTAAAAAGATGGCACGACCAGAAAATTATGCATCGAACATTCGAGCCGGGTCAATCAGTCCTCTTGTTCAACTCATGACTGCGATTGTTCCCAGGAAAGCTTAAGTCAAGATGGTCGGGACCATTCACTATCAAGCGGGTATTCACCATCACCTTGAATGACGTACTATGAACAGGAAGTAGTCAGGCTGAATGACTTAAAATCAAGCGCTAATTGGGAGGCAACCCTATCTTTAGTTTATTTCTCGTATTTTTCATTCATATTTGTTACAATATAGTTTTCATTAAATTACTAGGTAGTAGCATACAATAAAAGTCTTGTTAATCTCTACATAATACATTATGTTATCAACAATCCACTAATTTTCATGTGTTATATCTTACAGGATGGAAAAAGGATCATTGAGTGAGTTACATGAAGCAAAGTTGAGAAAAACAGAGGAAACTAACAGTAGGCATGCCACGGAAGTGCCAAAAGCACTACAACCCCTGGCTGAGTGAGGTCTCCCAAATTTTTATCAGAGAAAATAGCACGCAGGGTGGCTTCATAAGTTTTGCACCTCTGGTCTGGGCGGGGTCCTCAACTTCACATTATAGTAGCCATGCCACGGGAAACTTTTAAGTTTAAGCACCACGGGAAGTGGGTCTTGAAACTCAACAAACTGATGCGGTAGTTATATAGCCTCTTCCCAAGTCCAATACCCTACTACTTCATTACAATTCTAACCACCACCCACTACCACCACTTCTACTCCCCACTACTTCCACAACTCCATTAATTCCCCCACCTCTTCACTCCACTAATAGAATTCATTCTACCATCTCTATATATTACCACATCTCCTACCATATTTCTTACACAAATTGAAGTGGGCATTCCTAGAGGATACTTGAGAGCTAGAGAGGGTCAAATTAACAAGTTTGGGGGAGAGCTAAAGCAACACAAGTAAGAGAGAGTACATGGCTTCACAACCAACATTGAAACTCCAAACGGGAGAGAGTTCAAGGCCGTCACAACCAACCCAAAGCTTCGATCGCTGGAAATTTTTGAGTACCGCCGATGCCGACCGGTATGAATACTTGCTCACCAAAGCCCTTACACCGGAGCGGGGGTTGGCTCTGGATCCAAGTGATGGGGAGATGATGCCTCAAATCTATCAAAAAGGGTTGAGAAAATTTATCGAAGAGCCAGAACCCGCTGTGGTCAACATTGTCAAGGAATTCTATGCAAACGCAGAGGATAAAGCTCCATTCAACGTGTTTGTGAGGGGTCGTTTGGTTCAGTTCAGTGCCAATGCAATCAACACCTACTATCAACTGCGGGTACCTCGCCACTGCCAATATGCTTATCTACGAGATTCTGATCCAAACTATGAGGCAATACTCAAGGAGATGACTAAGCCGGGAACAACACGGGCCAAAGGTCGGAAGGGAGGCACAATGTTCCATAACAAAGACCTCAAAATCTTTCTATCATGATATATCCTTAATTTATTGAACTTAAACTTGCTGGACAAACTTATTGCTCACCCTTCCTATATCATGATAAACATTGCAGATTAAGGCAAATATGTCGAATATAAGAAAAAGTTAAAGCCAAGTTCAGCTTGGGACTATGTATGCAGCTAGAATTGTAATAGTATTGTATAATAATAACATTGTATGTTAATTTGGATGTTGATTAAGGTATTATGTGAGGGTTCTCGACCTTGGGGATAGTGTGTAATGTTTAATGTATTAACAATTTATGTTTATATCTTTTGCAATAGTTACAACTAGTGTACCAGATCCGTGGTGATTTAGGACTCGAATTTGGGGGCGCTATAGTGAGCCTCTATTTCAACTATTAGCTTTGATATTGGCTCGGTTATGGAGATTGGCTCCTTCTTTATAATCTGAGGGTATCCTAATTCTTTTCAACCTGACATCTACACATAAATTATTTTGATTAGCATATAATATATACACACAGCAAATAATAGTTTTGTATAAGTTATCTTTTATTTTGTTTGATGATCAAATTATTCACTTCATCTCTTTTTAAACTCTATATGAGTTATTTGTATTTTTAACGTTTCCCTCTGTCCTAAGGTTATAACTTAAGGTCTACCCTCACCTAAGGTTTCTAACCTATAGCTCTGATACCAACCTGATGCCCCCAAATTCAGGTACTTGAAACCCAAACTCGGTGCTTCACGATATCATTTCTTTGAGTGGAATCATAATATTTATATAAATATCAAACTTAATTTACATAATCAGAGTTATCTAATCCCCAGGTTCACAACCTTTAATACATTACATTACGTGATTATTACTAAATATCATTGTCTTAATAGAGTCTAATTATTATATAAAATACCATAAAGTTTATTCTGCTAGCTTTCCTTTCCCTTTGTTCTTGGCAGAACCTTCAGGTTGATCACGATTAGCTGAAAACATTTAAATTAAGCAAGAATGAGTATTTAGGTACCCAAAAATTAATAGTAGACAATAAACATTAGTTGAAAGGATTAAATGTTTTCTTTGAATGACACTTCTACAACGAATCAATAGTTATGAAGTAAACTGAAGCAGCACTAAACAACATATCAATTTTTTTTCAAATTTTGAAACTATGTACTGACTATAAATGGAGAGCAATCAAAAGACTATGAACGTTGTTTTTAATTTTTGAAAAGGTTTTACAGAACTTCATCCTCAAATCGACATAACTTACGGGCACGGGGGTGATCAGCCCGTTATGCCCTGTATTGATCAATATTACATGTTCGAACGATATTTTCATCCAACATATCCGCCTTAGGCGCACAAAAGTTTCCCATGTTCGGGATGTTCATACTTAGTCTGTAATCCGAACCAAAATCATTCGGTTGGATATCAATAATTTTCTATCATATTCAATAAAATTTTAGATCTATGTCTAGCCGAGTCAAATAGCTTAGACAACTTTTAATCAATGTATACATACCAGAATTTAATAAGTATGTATTAATAAGTACAACAATTATCCAAGTGAGGACACTTGTATAACCATACTCAGAAATTAATGAACAAAATATATATATTTATCTGGATTATGCAATAATACTGTATTGATAAACAATGAACGAATAAAGTTCAAGAATCTTACATGAGTATAAAGGTTTAAATACACGATCACTAACATTAGAGTTCAAAAGCTTATATAACCGGAATATAACTTAATAACTTACTTACACAGGTTCATTGCATAAGTAGATACAAGAGGTAAAGATACTTGCCTGGTCTGTCGCTTACAGTACACAACTTAGTTCTATCGTTAATATAATGACCTATCATTCATAAGATTATACTTTCGATTAGAATAATATATCGTAACACATAATACTACTATTTGCAGTCAACAGATAACCTAATCACATTGTCACATATGTTTATCAGTTACTAGGACATAAATAGATACTTATACAGTCAACCTATATAGGATTGGATCAATTTTGGACTTAATTCGATGTACCGACGTCTTTATCTGGTAATTATCGAGTTTATTTTTAATAAAACTCTATTTTGAATCTTAAAAATTATTCTGGATAATTTAAATATCATTCATATTATTTTTAAATGACTTATAATAATTTTTAAACAATTATTATAATTTATCATGATTTTTCAAAGACTAAAATCATTATTAAATAATTTAAATATTAAATAATTCTATTATCATTAATATTTAAATAATATTAGAATATTAATGAAACTATTGCCAAAATATTAAAGTTATTTATAATAACTTAAAATATTTTTAAAGTATTATTATTATCCTTAAATGATTTTCAAAACATTTAAAATCATTTTAAATAATTACCATTAATATTTAAATATTAATTTATTATTTATCAAAATATTAAAAGTTACTTATTATAACTTAAAATATTTTTAATTCATTTATATCCTTTTAAATGATTTTAAAATTAATAAAACCATTTTTAAACTATTTATTTAATATAATTATTAAATAAATCTAATATCATTAATATTAAATAATTAATGAAATTTGCTTTAAAATATTAAAAGTTATATTTTATAACTTAAAATATTTTTAAATACCTTATTATCATTTAAAATGATTTTAATATAATAAAATCATTTTTAACTAATTTATTTAATGCATTTATTAAATAAATTAAATATCAATAATATTTAAATAAATACTAATATTTATGAAAAATATGCCAAATTAAATAATTTTTAAAATTAATTTTGTAATTTTCAGAAATTAATTTAAATTTTTAAATGATTTTAAAAAATTAATATAATTAAAATTAATAAGTTTGTCGCTAAAGCCTTTAGCAACAGTAAGTGCCGCCTTAGGTGTTCTTGAGCACCAAGAACATGCTTAAGCAGGGATCAAGTGGCCATGTTTTACCAAACATAATTTTTAATCTGTGATGTTTCTGGACAAGCTAAGGATCAAACCTTGTAGTATTTATGTAATACTACAAGTGTATAACAAGTTCTGGGTCATATCATAACACACCAAGAAGATCCAAGGCTTAGAACAAGTTGTCAAAGTTGTTCTTCATTTTCTAGGTAAACTAGAAATGAAGAACAGTTCGAGTAGCTTACTTTGGGCTTCCACAACTTGAAATCTATGCATTATTTTAGTGATTTACGGGTTCTAGGTTGTAGCCAGCATGCAACTGAACAGATTCATTACATAAAATATATATAACAACAACACAATTTGCAGATCTATATCGGTCAAAGTATGTTAGAGATCATGTTTATCAATTTTCTGGGTCCGGCCTTCTTTGACCAGCCAGTACCTTCTTTCTGTTAATCATTTAAGTGATCTTAAAGCTTGAATATAAAGTCCATCTACCAATCTACAACTTAGATACAAAAACATGAACAAAGCAACAAACAACTGACAGATCTAGATGCATGAACATCTTGTCAGGCATTTCTGGGCTGCCCAGATTTGCTTGGTCATGGTCGGTCAACCGACTTTGACCATCAATAACTTACAATCTATACATGATCTGGGTTTGATTCAAGTTTCAGATCAAAGCCCTTACAACATACTACAAGTATAAACCTTTAAACAAACAAAATCATAAACATAAAAAGATCTATGAAGTCAGACATTTGGTTGTCAAACATCATTTTAAAATTTTCCAGATTTTGAAAAACTTCAAATTTGTGCATATAGATGTTAGGGATCTATCATGTACCAACCCAAATCACTTATTTATACTACAAACAACATATTACAACATTCAAACATAACTTTTAACATAAAAATAAAGATCAGATTCTAAGTCTAGGGTTTATACCTTTCTTGAATAATGCTTGAATCTAAGGTTCTTGATCTGCTTGTGATGTTCTAGGGACTTACTAGGGTTTGAGTCGAGAGAGTTTGGTTGGGAGTAAGTTGAAGAAATGAGCCAATAAATGAACTTTTTTTTTCTCTCTCTCTCTATATATATATATGTGTGTGTGTATCTATATCTATATCTATATCTATATATATATATATATATTGATGCAATGAATTGGTGATACAAGATGGCTGATGTTGGAGTTAAATTATGGCACATGGGAAGTCAAAAGTTGGTCACCAACTAAAGTGTTGGCAAAATTTACAAGTTATCTAATAAATAATGCAAGAAGGGTATTTTGGTCATTATGCTTATAATTTTAATGAAAAAAATGTAATCTTGGATAACCCTTAGGGTTTAACCCTTAGGTTTTGTACATTAATTTTTAAGGATTTATAATTAGGGCTAAATATGGAATTTAAACTTTCTAAAAATGAAAATTAGAGTTTTTTAAATTAGTTTAGGTTTTCTAATTACCTAGACTTACAAATTAGATTTTATAATTTACTAATTATCATTAGGCTTGCTAAATTAACAATTAAGGTTAATAACTTAGCAATCAGGGTTCTTAATTTGACAATTAGGGTTTCTAGTAATTAGGATTTTTAATTACTAATTAGGGTTTTCCATAGTTAGCGTTAAAATCTACAATACATATCATATACCACATAACACATCGACTTAACGAATTTTAAAGTCTTATTTGACTTCCAAACTAGGGTTTATCAAAATAATGTTAGGGTTTTCTGCTGTTACACCATAATTGACCAACCATGATTAATATACACATACAATATATATTTATAGTACTGAAATATAATTAATATTATATTATTATTCTTATTTCGTATTCAAAATCCAAAATTAGGGTTTTGAATCCATATCGGACTTAACTTTCATATATACCATTATTAGTTAAGTTAAAATAATTAACTTAACTAATTTGAATAAATTCATATAATAAATTAGTTATTATAATAATTCTACTAATCATATCATATATTATTTAAATAATACAATATTCATATTTTCATATAAAATAATTTATAAAATATTTTTATTACAAAATTAATTTATTATAAAAATATAATTTATAATGATCAATAATTCCTTTAAAAATTCATTTGCAATTATTCATGTAATAAATAAATTTTTATTTATCACATATATACATACACTTTACCTTACACATATTCCTTCCTTTATTTTAAATAAATCGATAAAAAATATACGCAAAATTTCTTATTTAATTATATCAAAAATATTGGATTATTACAGGCTGCATATCTACGAAAAGGTAAACTCCAAATTTGGCCCCAAGACTCCATAAGAGTTATGGACAGGGTGGATTCCTAATCTTAAGTATGTTAAGATAATGGGTTGTCCAAATTATATGAAAAATGTTTCAAAGGATAAGCTTGGGACAAGATTAATTGACAAGTGCAGATTTGTGGGACATCCTAAAGTAAGTTTAGCATAACAAACTCCAAGAGATGTTGTATGTTGATGAGCCCTGGAGTGTATCTCTCTTAATAATCCCCATAGACTCCTAAAAGAGAGATCGCATGAGTGACAATCATGTATACAATGAAATATACGAGACTTCATGTTGATCGGTTATATTCTGGAGAAGATCACTGTACGATAGTGAAAAACATCTTAAAGTACTTAACCGACACTAAGGATGTGATTAAAATTTATGGTGGGTCTAAATTAAAACTAGAGGGCTTAACAAACTCAAGTTTTTTAGACAGACCAAGACAAGACGACAGAAAATCCAATTTATAGTAAAGCGTTACCTTGAATGGTGGTGCACTGAATTGGAAAGGTTTCAAACAACAAAGAGTTGCTGGTTTAGTGATAAAGACAAAGTATATAGCTATAAATGAAGTTTCAAGTTGATTGTATAGATGAAAAGTTCATTACAGAACTAGGAATAGTTCCTAAGTCTCATCTTGGATCTAAACATGTGTTGTGGCACTTTCATTTGATTATAAGAATCATTGAAAGATGGAAAATCACTATAGAGATAGTGGACTCTCAAGAACAACATTATATATCCATTAACTAAAGCTTATCCAACAGCAGGATAATCATCACTTAGAGAAGAAGGGTATCAGATACCATGACGATTGTCTTTAGTGCAAGTGGGAGATTGAAAGTAGTATGCATACAAGCCAATCATGTTTGATGATAAAGCATATACTTTATAACAATCTTATTCATTTATTCATAAAAGTATTAATTTATTAAAGACTTTTAGTTATCTACATGCTGCTGCTTTATAATATGTGATAAACATATAGTTTTAAGCAATGCTTTTAGAATAATGATGATGATCATTCTAATGAGATCTAAATTCTTAGAAAGCTTAAAACTAAAATAGTTCTCAATCGTTGGATTACTAAATTGGGGATTAGTGAATCCGGACTGATTGGTACATACGTTGCTTGCTCATTGGATGAGGATGATTGATCTCATGATGATTTGTGTGGAGACACTAAAGCAAGTATGTAGGTGCTTATTAGAGAATAAGTTCATTGAACATGACTCGCTAAGGAATACCTAATGGAGTTTTACTTGTCTGTCAATAGGAATTCCCGTAATGATAGTAGTACAAGTGATCCTTGGACTTGAGATCATTATAGTATCTTGTTTATGATGAGTTATACTTTAACTTATTCCTTAAGACCCTAAGGGTATAACAAAGGGTAAGCTTGGGTATAATAAGTTATACATTGAGATAATGTATAATTAATAACGAATCTACCGCTTCTAATAAAAGAAGAGAAATTTCCTATGTGATTCGATAAATGACAACATAGTAGTCCTTGCCCAAGGCAGAATGAAATTAGAAAGGAGTTTCTAATTTGCATTATTTAAAGTTGTGCATTTAAGAGTCGAAATACATATAATTAAATAAAATAAGACTTGACAGTAATACCATATCTTATATTTAATTGGGACATTGTATGGTGGAAGGATAGAATTGTACGATAACTATTTACTCAAAAGTTTTTTTATGATTAATGTTGAAATCTATATTATCTGGAAAGTCGTTGATCGCTAGGGAGGCGTATCCCTATTTTAGAATAAATATTATTTATTTAAATAAATTAATAGTTAAATTTATTTATTTAAAAAAGATTAAAATTATTCTAATTGATTTATTCACAACCGGTTTAATATGGAGAACCTAAAGGGTCATACCATAAAAAAAAAGAATAATTATTTAAGAAGTTAATGTCATAATCGTAATAATAAGTTAAGTATATTTAATTTAATCTATGGTGATAGAATAAATTAAATAGCTTAATATTTATTATTTAATATTTTGAAAATATTAAATATAAATTAATAAGAGGAGTGTTATTATTATTATTATTAATATTATTATTATTTAATTCCTAAAGGAGTTTGTGAATTAATTAATAAAAGTACTCTCATATATCCTAATAAGATTAGGAGGCTAATTAATTAAAAGAGTTTAATTGATTATTCCTAATAAGATTGAGAGCCTAATTAATTAAAATAAAACCTAATTCCTTAATTATTAAGGATGGTTACCTACATCTATAAATAAGAGAAGTCTTATTATGGGTGGTGGTTGTTGACTTTTTTACAACAGACGTGATTCTAATTGTTGGAGAGTACACCCTTTTCTATGAGAGATAGAAAAACTAGGGTTTTGCCAAATATCCATCTTCTTGAATCTTTCTTCTTCCTTGGTGGATCACCTCTAGAGGCCAAACACTTGGGTGGCTAGCATTGATCAAAGGAAGGAGTCAAACCCGGTGGATTCAAGTTGAATGCGAAAAGGATTTGGAGGTGAACTTGTACCTGAGGAAGCTCGAATCTTCAAGGGTATAATTCTTATTCTTTATCTTTTCGTTTAATTAATAATTGTGCATAAAGGATGATCCGGGTATATGGTTTGTAAAATTTTAAAATTCTGATTTTCCATGCTTCCGCTTATTTTGTGCAATTTGATTGCGTTCATGTATATTACAAAACTAAAACAGTATCCTGTCGCCGTCTAATTGTAGTTTATCAGCCCCAACAACATAGCTGAGTATGAAGGCTGCATCATGGGGTTGAAACTTTCCCAATCAATGGGCACCAAACGGTTAACTGTCTTTGGAGATTTTGAATTGGTAATCAGACAAACCATTGAGATCTATCACACCAAAGAGCTACATTTACTGCCTTACCATCGACAGGTTATACAGATGGCTTTAGAGTTTGAAGAAATATCCTTCCTCCAAATTCCTCGGAATAGGAATGACTTTGCGGATTCGCTAACAACTTTGGCGTCCTTGATTAACATAATTGATAAGGAAGACGTGCCAAACATCACATTTGCACTACAAAAGGCTCTAGCCTATGGGAAGTACATTGGAGAAGTATCAGATGAGCTACCTCTCGTCTAACACCCTTGGTATCAGCATATCAAGGAGTATATGCTCGATGGATCTATACCCGCTGAGGTGGGTGCAGCTGAAAGAAAGCGTATCCATCGAATGACTATGAAATTTTACCTAAGCGGAGACACACTCTACAAAAGAGATACAGGACTAGGTCTTCTTAGATGTCTAGACAAAGACCAAGCTCAAAGGCTCATAGATGAAATCCATGGTGGAGTATGTGGCCAACACATGAGCGACCCTCTACTTGTCAAGAAAATCCTAAGAATATGGCATTATTGGCTCTCTCTCAAGGCTGACTATGATGATCACGTCAGGAGATGTTACCAATGCCAAATCCATGGGAATGCTATCCACGCCCCTCTAAGGGAGCTCCACAATATGAGTTCTCCTTGACCCTTCTCAATGTGGGGAATGGACGTAATCGGGCCCATCTAGCCCAAAGCTAGTAATGGACATTAGTTTATCTTCACCATGATCGATTACTTCACCAAGTGGGTAGAAGTAGCCTCTTCCCCCAAGGTTACTAATTAAGTTATCATTGGTTTCATTAGAAACAATGTCATTTGTCGATATGGAAAACCAGAGGTGATTGTGTAAGACAACGCCAAAAACCTCAACTATCAAATGATGAAGGAGTTATGCAGTAAATTCCACATCAAACATCTCAACTCCGTCATCTATCATCCAAATATGAATGGAGTTGTTGAAGTGGATAATAAGAATATCAAAAAGATCATGCAAAAGATATCCACAAATCACAAAGGATGGCCTGACTTGTTACCTCTGACTCTATTAGCCTACAGAACATCAATGCGCATTTCCACTAGGGCAACCTGAAGGGTTTCGACACAGAAACGCACAGCGGAAATAGAACAATTTAAAACAAATTTGAAACCCTAAACAGGATCCATGCGAAAACAATTAATTCAGTGGTTTAGATATTATACCGATTATGAAAGATTTTTGAAACGACATCGAATCCTTTTCGCAATCCAATCAAAACTGCACCTCTACGGTATCCACACGAACGCCCCACGAATCATCGCACGATCTGTAGTTAAGAGAATTGCGATACCAGCCACCAAGGATTAAGATTTTCGAAATTTTTCTCTAGTCTCTCTCTAAGAGCGGCTAGGGTTTTGGTTATGATTAACTTCCCTAAATGCCAATATATCATATATATATATATATATATATATATAGCAATAAATCGGAATTAATCGTAACCCTAATCTAATTAAAATAAAATATATATATATATATATATATATATATATATATATATATATATATATATATATATATATATATATAAATCATCCTTTTAATTTAATTCATGATTTAAATATATCAATCATATTGATATATTTAAATCTCTTACAATTTAAATTAATTCCCTTTTAATAACGTTCTATGTGTGTGACCCTATAGGTTATTATTACGTTGGCAATAATTTTAAAATCATATTATAAAATTATAAACAGTGAGTGGAATCTAGTAATGCATCACTGCTACCCAAGTAATAATAAGATCGATGATTCGATGCAACCTTTTTGTGACCAATGTTCAATGTAATTTAATCCTTTTAACCTTAATATCCTAGATTAAACTCGAGTCATGGAATGTGTCATATTCTTCATAATTTAATCTGAGTTTTCTTGATCAATGAGTAGACTATATGAAACAAATCACTATTTGAGCATGGCCATGCATTTCATAGTCCTACTCAATCAAGAGGCCTATGGATATCACCCCTAATATATAGGAGGGTTAAATTCCATTTAGGTCACTTATATTCCTCACACGATTCATGATGTACCCAATAATCATCTTTATAGTCCACCCTATTAAAGGTGACATTTGATGATATCAAAGTACAAAAATTCTCGTGTAGTAATATAGTGATTTCAGGTCGGAGGACCATTACATCATTGTCACTATGAGAATCGCTAATGACACTTTGCATAATGTTCCACGTAGAATTCTCATGGTGGGTCTGTCCAGTACATCGTTCTCTAACATGTACGTATGTATTGACTTAATATCTCATATATTTATGATCAATGAGATTTGGTCATCAGTCAATCCAAATACTAGTCTCAATGTATCATTGTTGTCCTATCAACAATGATATTCGACTAGGGACTTTTAAGAATAATGATACTAATAATAATTATATAATCTCATGTTCAAGTCACATACTTGAAACTATATAATTTGTATCACTATTCTAAGTAATTTTATTATGTTAACATTTATATAACGCAGTAAATAAAACCATAATAAAATCATTCATTTATTCAATTAAATATAATATCAAAATAATAAGCAATTATATCAAATAATTGGCCTTTAGGGCATAAACTCTAATGATCTCCCACTCTTGCACTAGAGCCAATCACTCATGTATCTAATACCCATGGAACTAGTGTGACCTTCGTGCTTCTCATCACGTGATAAAGCCTTCGTCAGTTGATCCGTAACATTATCATCTGTCAGCACTCTTCCTATATGTACATCTCTCTATCAATGATTTCACGGATGAGATGGTACCCCTAAGTATATTCTTGGATCGTTGGTGAGATCTCGGGTTCCTTAGCTTCGTGTAATGGCTCCATTATTATCACAAGATAGAGCAACCAGATCAAAATGGTTGAACAACACCAAGTTCAAATGATGAACTTTTTAATCCATACAGCCTCCTTGGCTAAACTAGAAACAACAATATACTCAACCTCTGTTGTAGAATCGACTACTGTCTCTTGCTTCAAACTCTTCCAGCTAACAACACCACCATTAAGGCAAAACACAAAACATGACTGAGACTTATAGTCATCATTGTCAGTCTGGAAACTAGCATCTGTGTAACCCTTTACTGCCAGTTCGTCTTCACCTCCATATATTAAGAATGAATCCTTAGTCCTCTTTAGGTACTTAAGGATATTCTTGACTGTTGTCCAGTGACCTTTACCTGGATTCGACTTATCTGCTCATCATGTGCAAAGCATACGAGACATCCGGACGAGTACATATCATTGCATACATGATAGATCCAATTGCCGAAGCATAAGGGATCTTTCTCATATGCTCCTCATCATCTTGTGATTTAGGACATTGGGTCTTAGAGATCTTTACACCATGAGTCATGGGTAAGTGTCCTCTTTTTGCCTCTTTCATGCTGAACCGTTTTAGCACTTTATCAATATATATACTCTGACTTAAGCCGAGCATTTTTATCGATCTATCTCGATAGATCTTGATACCTAAAATATAGGCTGCAACGCCTAAATCTTTCATGGAGAAACATTTTCCTAACCATGTTTTTACAGCCTGTAATGAAGGAATGTCATTCCCAATAATTAATATGTCGTCAACATATAATTCTAGGAATACAATGTGACTCCCACTAACCTTCTTATATACATAAGATTCATCTTCATTTTTAATAAAGCCAAACTCTTTGGCTGCTTCATCAAATCGAAGATTCCAACTCCGAGAGGCTTGCTTCAATCCATAAATGGATTGCTGCAGCTTACATACCTTTCCAACATCATTTGGAGTGACAAATCCCTCAGGTTGTGTCATGTACACACCTCAAGGAGATTTTCGTTAAGGAAAACAGTTTTGACATCCATCTGCCAGATTTCGTAATCGTAAAAGGATGCAATAGCAAGTAAGATCCTGATGGATTTAACCATTGCCACTGGAGAGAAGGTTTCATCATAGTCAACACCTTGAACTTGTCTGTAACCTTTTGCTACCAGTCAATCTTTGTAGGTTTGTACATTACCATCCATGTCGATTTTTTCTTGAAAACCCACTTGCACCCGATTGGTTTTACCCCTTCGGGTGGATCAACCAAAGTCCATACTTGGTTAGTATACATGGATTCCATTTCAGATCTCATAGCTTCAAGCCATCTCTCGTAATCCGGTCCATTCATAGCTTCTTGGTAGAAGGTGCTCATCCTGATCTATGAGCATCACATCGCCGTTTTGAGTCACAAGATATCCATAATATCTCTCAGGCTCTTGGCGTGTCCTACCAGATCAACGAATTCCTTGTGTAATTTGAGCAGGTTCACTTTCCACAATTTCTTGTGGTTCCTACTCACGTTCTAACTCAGGTTCCATGATATTTTGTGGTTCTCGAATTTCTTCGAGTTCTACTTTCCTCCCACTGTTTCCTTTAGAGACAAATTCTCTTTCTAGAAAAATACCAGTTCGAGCAACAAAAACTTTGTTCTCAAAAGGTTTGTAGAAATAATACCCTTTTGTTTCCTTTAGATATCCCACAAAATTACATTTATCAGATTTGGGTTCGAGCTTGTCAGAATCCAGACGTTTTACAAATGCCTGGCAACCCCAAATCTTCATGAACGACATACTAGGACGTTTCCCAGTCCACATCTCATATGGTATCTTCTGAACCGTCTTTGTAGGAACACGATTAAGTGTGAATGCAACTGTCTCTAGGGCATGACCCCAGAAGCTTATTGGAAGATCTGCATGACTCATCATTGATTGTACCATGTCCAACAAGGTGCGATTTCTCCTCTCAAATACACCATTCCATTATGGTGTTCCAGGTGGAGTGAGCTGTGATATAATACCACACTCCTTTAGAAGGTCATCAAAGTCTTGGCTTATGTATTCACCTCCTCGATCGGATCGAATGGCTTTTATGCTTTTGCCAAATTGGTTTTGAACTTCATTCTTGAATTCCTTGAACTTTTCAAAGGATTCGGATTTGTGTCTCATAAGATACACATATCCATATCTACTAAAGTCGTCAGTAAATGTAATGAAGTAATAAAACCTACCTCTTGCTAACGAACTCATGGGTCCACATACATCACTATGTATAAGTCTCAATATATCGCTAGCCCGTTCGTTGTGTCTAGTGAAAGGGGCTTTAGTCATCTTGCCTAATAAACAAGATTCACATTTTTCATATGATTCAAAATTAAATGAATCCAAAAATCCATCTTTATCGAGTTTAAATATGCGTTTCTCATTTATATGGCCCAAACGACAGTGCCAGAGATATGTCGGATTTGAATCATTTGATTTAAATCATTTTGTATTTATGTTATAGATAGGCATTTCCAAATCAAGAATATAAAGACTGTTAAACAATTGTGCAACACCATAGCAAATATCATTTAAGTAAAACGAACAACGATTGTTCTTAATTATAAATGAAAAACCTTTCTTGTCCAAACAAGAAACAGAAATAATTTTTTGCTTATAGCAGGAACATAATAACAATCCTCTAATTCTAATACTAGCCCAGTGGGCAAAGATAAATGATAAGTTCCTACGACCAGTTCAGCAACTTTTGCTCCATTCCCAACTCGTAGGTTAACCTCTCCTTTCGCCAAAGTCCTACTCCTTCAAGTTCCTCAGACATTAACACAAATGTGAGAACCACATCCAAAGATCCAATACCCATGATGTAGAAGTAGACAAATTGACTTCTATAACATATATACCGCATCTAAGTCACACTTCCTTTCGCTTTTCTTTTACTTCTTCCAAATAAGCATGACAATTCCTCTTCCAAAGGTCCAGTTTTCCAAAAAGTGACAATCACCTTCTTTAGCCACCCCGCCTTTTAGGCTTTAAAGCTCGCTTGCTTTTGAAATTGGGTTTGGCACCGAGTTAGATCCTATCTTCTTCTTGCCTTTCCATTTCCCCTTAGCATTCCCCTTTTGCACCATCATTATGGGAGCGGGTCCCGCTTTTTCATGTTGTTCTCAAGTAGCTTCTTAACATGCTCAAGAACTCAAGAAAGGGGTTTCAATTTCATTCATAAGATAATTCATAACAAATTGAGAGTAGCTGCTATTCAAGGATTGTAAAGCAAGATCAGTTTGGGCTTCCGAAGTGATTGGAAAACCCAACCTATCAAGGTACTCAATATACCCAATCATTTTTAGCACATGTGGACCAACTGGATCACGTTCACCCATTTTGAAGTGATACAATGCCTTACTTGTATCATACCTTTCCTATCGAGCATGCCCTTCGAATAATTTCTTGAGATGCTTGATCATCTCATAAGCATCCATCAACTCAAGTTGCTTTGGAAGCTCATCGTTCATGGTTGCTAGCATGAGACAACTCACGTCCAGAGCATCATATTGATGCTTCTTGTAAGCATTATGCTCCGCACATGGTGTAGTGACAGCTGGTTTTGCAGGAATGGGCCCATCAAGGACATATAGCTTGCGCTCTTATTTGAGGACAATTCTCAAGTTCCTATGCCAGTCAAGGAAATTACTTCCACTCAGCTTGTCCTTCTCAAGGAGTGATCGTAGTGAAAGACTACTTGTGTTGTTGTTGTTTGCCATTGATATCTACAATTTTTAAGTGCCAAAATAATAAGTCAAATTGCAGAGTTGATGTTATGTAATTGATAATAGTACATTCAAAATATACCTCCCACTATTTTATCCAAATTAATAGCCCTCACCATTAATTCGGAAAGCATTTTTATTAAATCTTTCTAGTGAGCCAAGATCCATATTTCATTATGACTTAAGTTAGCTTTGGCTAATCTCTTAAAACATAATTATTTAGGTAGACAACCCTTTTGTCAATTATATCATATATAACTCTTGGATAGTTTGGTAAACAACAATTGTTTCTAGTCCATCTAATGGTACCAACCAAACTCTATGCCTCTAAGTCCACAATCCTATTGAGATAACTTAGTTAAGTCGGGCCCAATAGTTTTAACAGTTTGGATATCACAATTTTCCTATCACATCTTACCTAGATAAATAGGGTACTTTACTTTGGCAAACCTATATCTATCGATCAAGGTCTTGATGAGTGTTATTCATTGGAAGGCATCTGATTTAGACTTAATAATTTAATGAGGGATTTTATAAATAAATTTAGATCTCACCAATTCTTAATCTTATTAAGCATGCACATTATTTATCATATTATATCACATACAAGCATAAATAAAGTGCAAAATTAAATGTGTCACAGTTATGGCCCAATCCACTGTCAATCTTTTCAAGCTAATGAAAGATTGAAGGTCAATCTAAGGTGGTAAAGGATCTTAAAATAAATAGCTTCCTTGGATCTTCCTCAAGCATGTGTCTCCTCTCCATCATCATCTTTCCATCGTGTTCTGCATCTTGACATCTTCATCAATTACAGATTATTACATGACATAAAGAAACCTCGAGTTACATTCGAGGGGATTTAGATGAGAAAAGAATATTACATTAGAATTTATAGAAAGGCACGCCATGAAAGCCGTATTTCAAAACCAAAAACCACTAACCTATGGGTCAAAAGGCCATAATTGTGTACCATGCATATCATAATAAACACATAACAATTTATATATAATTAAAGAAAACTATATATAACATATTGGGGTCACGACCATCGCGCCATAATGGGGGGGTCCATGGGGGTCTCCCCCCCGGTAGGGCGGCAGGGCAAAATCGAATCAGATTAAGAATTTTTCCAATTGATTCTGTGAAACAGTTTCAGAATCACATATTTTAATCCACCAAAATACTCATAATAGCAATACACCCAGTTCATATCATAATAAATCAAATTTTCATGCCTCTAATCCAATTAGAACAGAATTTGTATACTATTATTACGCCATATTGAAAACAATATAATCAATTTCAGATCGGTAAAATTATAACATCACATATCATATACATCGAAAACAATAAAACACGTTATCTGAATTAATAATTTCGTGAGTAGCTCTGATACCACTGAAGGGTTTTGACACAGAAACGCACAGCAGAAATAGAATAATTTAAAACAAATTCGAAACCCTAAACAGGATCCATGCAAAAACAATTAATTCAGTGGTTTAGATATTATACCGATTATGAAAGATTTTTGAAACGGTTTCGAATCCTTTACGCAATCCAATCAGAAATGCGCCTCTACGGTATCCACACGAACACCCCGTGAATCGTCGCACGATCTGCAGTGAAGAGAATTGCGGTACTAGCCACCAAGGATTAGGATTTTCAAAATTTTTCTCTAGTCTCTCTCTAAGAGCGGCTAGGGTTTTGGTTATGATTAACTTCCCTAAACGCCAATATATCATATATATATATATATATATATATATATATATATATAGCAATAAATCAGAATTAATCAAAACCCTAATCTAATTAAAATAAAATCCGAATTTATATATATATATATATATATATATATATTATACAAATCATCCTTTTAATTTAAATTTGTGATTTAAATACTATCAATCATATTGATATATTTAAATCCATATAATTTAAATTAATTCCCTTTTAATAACTTTCTATGTGTGTGACCCTATAGGTTATTATTACGTTGGCAATAATTTTAAAATCATATTATAAAATTATAAACGTTGGAGCGACATCTAGTAATGCATCACTGCTACCCAAGTAATAATAAGATCGATGATTCGATGCAACCTTTTCGTGACCAATGTTTTAATGTAATTTAATCCTTTTAACCTTAATATCCTAGATTAAACTCGAGTCATGGAATGTGTCATATTCTTCATAATTTAATCTGAGTTTTCTTGATCAATGAGTAGACTATATGAAACAAATCACTATTTGAGCATAGACATGCATTTCATAATCCTACTCAATCAAGAGGCGTATAAATATCACCCCTAATATATAGGAGAGTTAAATTCCATTTAGGTCACTCATATTCCTCACACGATTCATGATGTACCCAATAATCATCTTTATAGTCCACCCTATTAAAGGTGACATTTGATGATATCAAAGTACAAAAATTCTCGTGTAGTAATATAGTGATTTCAGGTCGGAGGACCATTACATCATTGTCACTATGAGAATCGCTAATGACACTTTGCATAATGTTCCACGTAGAATTCTCATGGTGGGTCTGTCGAGTACATCGTTCTCTAACATGTACCTATGCATTGACTTAATATCTCATATATTTATTATCAATGAGATTTGGTCATCAGTCAATCCACATACTAGTCTCAATGCATCATTGTTGTCCCATCAACAATGATAATCGACTAGGGACTTTTAAGAATAATGATACTAATTATAATTATATAATCTCATGTTCAAGTCACATACTTGAAACTATATAATTTGTTTTATTATGTTAACATTTATATAACGTAGTAAATAAAACCACAATAAAATCATTCATTTATTCAATTAAATATAATATCAAAATGTTAAGCAATTATATCAAATAATTGGCCTCTAGGGCATAAACTCTAACACAACCCCCTACTCATTAACCTATGGAATGTAAGCAGTGCTCCCCATAGAAGTGGAAATGGAATCCCTCAGAGTGTTGATAGACGCTTAGCTGGATGAAGACCAATGGTTACAAGATAGGTATCACAAATTTTCTCTAATAGATGAAAAGCGATCCGCTGCCGTCTTCCATGGTCAGTTATATCAACAGAGGATCGCCAGATCCTATAACAAAAAAGTCCAGCTACGGCAATTCAAAGGGCATGACTTGGTCTTGAAGAAAATTCTTGACCACCAAGATCAATCTAAAGGAAAATTCACCCCAAAATGGGAAGGCCCGTTTGTTGTCAAGGAGGTATTGACAGGAGGAGCCCTCAGATTACAATAAATGGATGGCGATGAATTTCTGCAACTCATTAACTCTAACACTGTGAAACAGTACTATGTCTGAAGTCACCTGCAAACTAGCATCCTGGTCCTGGATCACCAGATCCTCAGTTAGTTCAGGTTTTCAAAACCCCTCACTACATACAATCCTTTATCACATCTGTTTGCCCCATCAGGGACAAACATACCTTTCAAACTAGAAGCCTAGTTTCAGATCATTAGATCCTTCACTCAACTCAGGTTTTCAAAAACTTTCACACTTTCAATTTTGTCCCACCAGGGATAAAACTTTTCACATCTTCAGGTTATCCCACCAGGGATTAAACCTTTCACACCTTCAATTTGTCCCACCAGGGATCAAACTTTTCATCTGCAGTTTATCCTGTACACGGGACGAACTATGCAGAACTGATCTCCCCAATACACGGGAGTACGTAGGTAGCCATTTTTATGGTCCGGTCTCACCATAGAAAAAATAATAATAATAAAAAACATCTCTACACCTTTTTCACAAACAACTTTGAACCTTTCACACCAGATTCGAACTATGCAGACCTGATCTCCCCTCTTCAATGGGAGTACGTAGGTAGCCATTCATGGTTCGGTCTCATCCCCTACCAAAATACAAAAACTTGTCAATTGTACTGGGATCATCCTTCACACCATACATTATTGGCTCAAACCAAAGGGATGGAATTACCTGGTCTCCCCACACAAATGGGAGAATCGGTGACCATCTAAGCTGCAGTTAAATCCTCAAAGAGAAACACCAATCCATAAGAGATGGAACTACCTGGGCTCCCCCATGCAAAGGAGTACCGACGACCATCTGCGGTGCGGTCAACCTCAGAGAGGAAAGCCACACTCCTCTCTATAACCACATACATAAACCAGTCCCAAGACACCAAAGGGTAGGGAATATGTACTGATCAACGATCCATTTTGAAAGATCCTGAGACATCTCAATGTCCGTCCATCAACGGGGAGTTCAGAATACATAACGATCGCAAGCCCTGAAGAAACATGCAAATATTAAGCAAATAACAAGGCATAACTAAAAGGGAAGTAAATCAAACTATATTTCCCTGCCATATATAATGTTATTTGATATATACAATATGTACTGTACATGATAAAAATGGATAAGCTAGTATGTGCAGGAAAATACAAGCTCATCTACAATTTAGTGGATATACGCGCTATCAAATCTAACATGGCATCCCTCTCAGAAGAAGGGGGTAACTCTGTGAGCTCCTACCCAAGGGTATCAACACGAGCCAAGAGATCCACAGCCAACTGCAAGGTGACACTATGCTCATCAATATAGGTGCTCATTTCTGCAATCATATCAGTAGTGTGAGACCTTAAGGCAGTAGTATATGTGATAGTGGCATCTTACGCAGATATAATGCCATCCCGCTCAGCCAGAACTGCATCTCTAGATGATCTAGCCTCGTCCCGCTCGGCAATAACGGTATCTCTATGAGCTAAGGCATCATCTCTTTCTAATAGAGCGACATCTCTCCCAGCAAGAGCTGTCAACATCAAGGCCCTAGCCTGATCTCTCTCATATGTCGCCAGATGTAGACTCTGCTCTAAATACGCTGCCGAATATGGGGTCACAGTAGCAGTCTTACTAGGAGAATCAACAAGAGCTATTTTCAACCCATCAAATAGATCCTCCTCAGTGGGAGAAACAATGTCCTCCATGGGCTCCCCACTATCAAAATTAATCCTCAGCACTGTGGATTCAACCCCGACTGATATGATTTCTTCCTCCATCCATGCAGAATACTCTGTAGAATGGCCTGGATGGCTAACAAAAAACTCAACCCGCTCATGCTGAGCCCAATAGGCATACAACCTGGATCTATCCTCTGCTGGAAAATGCCGAGAAGACAAATGCTGAGCCAATGCCCCCTCAATAGGATGAATATCCTGAAACTGGTCAAAATATGCCATCATAGCCAGTGGGTGATATGTTGTCATGCCCGTCAAACCAGCTAGAGGGAGATAATCCATGTTTAATGCATGAGTAATGAAGTTGTAGGGAGAACTAAGCTCTGAAAACAACAAGATATCAAATGGATCCTTGATCCCTACCAAGAACACCGACCAAGAAGCAGCGTTTGTACACTCCACTGGCTACAAAGAGTAAGACATGGCTATCTCATGGGAAAAGCAATACCTATAATGACGGAAGGTACCAATTGGTCTCAAGTGTGACATGAAGCACACATACAACAAGATTGAGCTGCCTGAAAACACCCCTGCAGAATGGGTATGACAATACGTGGCTGACCACAATGTCTCTGCCACAATCATCGGTACAATGATACGTCATAACTAAACTGATGTCTAGATGATTCATGTACAATGGCATGTACAGATAGGACACTATACACATCATGAGTACGTCTACTCTGGCTACATGCCACTGATCCTCCGATGTGGTAAAATCCCCGTAGTGCTGCGCATAACTGTTCACATAGCCAAATCTATCTATCAAAAAATGTATGGACACTACACGGCCAGATGTGATCTCATCCTGGACTACTTTATGCCTCAAACCAGTGAGGGTCATGAACTGTCAGCTCATATCTCTGATAGCCATCTAAGCGCAAGGCCTGTCCAGAGGCAAATCAATCAGTCACTTATAATAATATAAAATAGGGGTCAACTCCTGGGTCTCAAACCGGAACACCTACCTGTCCGCTACCAAGTGCTCTAGCATGCCCTCTATGAAACCCACATGAATCTGGAACATCAGAAGGGTCATGGAGTACCACAATAGCTGGTCTACAGTCACCCAATCTGGTGGTGACAAACTATCATACCATGATCTCAAACATGAGGCTACCAATACTGGTGGGTATGATCAATGTGACTAACTGTCGAGGAAGACATCTGTGTGGGTCGTATCATAAGACCATCTTGGGGTCAATGCTGAATATCTCTGGACATACATATGTATAACATAATACATGCATGATAAATAATAGATGGCAATATGATGTAGGGAATGGAAAATAGTATACATACATTCCTAAGTACATCATCATCTAATACATCATTTCTGTGTACAGCTGAAAATATAAGGAAATGGGGTATAGATGCCCAACAACTAACAGAGGGCTATCAAAAGATATAACAAGAATGGGGCACAACCACCTAGTATCTAATAGAGGCCTATCAAAAGATATAGCGAGAAATACATCAGAAGAAGTCAATGGTGTTGATGTCTTTATCATCTATCCTGTCCATCTGATATAACTCCTCCTGAGTCAATAGATCTCTGCTAAGAGGGATGTTAGACCTATACAATAGAGGATCTGCATTGGTAAAACCATATGGGTCACCTGAAGGGCCAGCCCCAGAGATGGAAGGATCAAAAGTATCTGCCTCTGAAGGATCTCTGCCCAAGTGCCGGATGAAAAAATATGCCCGGTCCAACTGCCAGGTTAAGCTGTCAATCTGTGTAAAATGAGTAGGATCTTGGATGCATACCATCCAATCCGTCATCATCACGGATCAAGGAACCATATCCCCCATGAAATGAGTGGCGCGAGTCTGGGCTCCGATGGTACGAGGGGACCACCAGCAGTAGAATACCTCCTGAGTTAACGAACCCTCTAACAATGTAAAGTCGTTAACTCCCATCAATGGGATGTAAATGATAGTAGACTACGACATATGCCAATAACTACCATCAACAGGATGTCACTGATCGGTACATAAATTTCTCATGTGGTGCTTCTAATAGAACGCTCTCCCAAATAGAGCTCTAATCCTTCATCTGTGAAGAGAGGAATTCAACGGGTGGATATCATATGCTCGACAACAGTCAGGAACCCATCCTCAAAGCCAACTGTCAGATGCTCCCCAGAATAGAGAACCCATGAAATGACATCGACTGTCAATAACTCCAACTATAAGCGATAATGGGTGAAACCCTCAGCTATAGGAACCTCCGCCAACGTGGAGTGATGCCATCGTCGTCCTCGTGGGTAGGTATCTAAACCTAACATGCTAATGTGATGCAAACATGGAAGACTCTCATAGGCCCAAGACTGCCAAAGCAAACATCTACAGTTAGTCAACACTCTTAACCTATACATGGGAAATTAAAAGAGAAATACTCACGAACAAAAATGGGTAAAATCCTAACCAAGCCTCTGTTAAGCCCTGCGAACGGATGTGCATTCCCCTAAGAAAATAGGCAACGGTGTAGGAGCCCCAATCATACTCTCCAATACAGTCCACCTCTCGTGTGCGCTAACAAAAGAGAATGATACCGTGGAAGAGTTATCCGCTATGAAGCAACCCCTGATAATGACCAGGAACAATCACCAAATAATGTGATCCCTGAATCTCACATAAGCAGGTATGGGCTCACTCAATGCCCCGCTCATAGCATCTATGCTCAAAGGACCATAGCGGACTGTCCTGCCTTTGAGAGCCTCAGACGAGACTCCTAGCAAGGATCTAGCGGGAGTCGGGGTAATGTTCGCCGTACAAGGCACTGACGCCCATCCAAAATCCATACCGGTGATAAACCGCCAATCCATCGGCATCATCATCACCTCGCAGTCAAGCAAATGGAGAGACTAAGTCTGGTAAAACAAGCACTCAGACAATGCCCTGAGATAACCCCAGGGACAATGGCGGGGGAGGATGGAAAAGAACGCCTCAGAGCCCCAACCATGCATAATCTCTCTATACTCTGCATGAAGAGCTTGATATAGAGAGTATATGCTGAACCAGTTCCCTCAAGGCTGCCTAAAGCTGGGAACCTGCATCACAAAAGCAAATCAAAATTAGAATCCTTGATCCTCATCAATAAGAAAAAGGAAGATCAAATCTAGCTTTTACCTCGTTTGCCTGCAAGTAGACTGAGGGGTGACGACTCATATCATCCAAAAGCTCTGGAATCATCACATTAATGGCTGGAAGATCCCTGCGGGGAGCATGAGCAGCAAGAGTGAGAGCCGCAATCGATACATATTCTTCCTCGTCCTTAACATCTGGTACCTCAACACGGATAGGACGAATCACCGCCTCTACCAACCGATGGGACTGTCTGACTGAACGAGGTTGAGGCACATCTTAAGCCCTCCTCCTCACACCTGAAGTGGTCCTGCAGGAACTACTCGCCTGATCTGGATCCATATATCTGGACACAAGTCTACAAATCACCTTAAAAAGGGTGTGGTAAATTCTAACCTGGAGCTTTTCAAATGTATTTTATAACTATATGCATGCATGCATTACTTTAACATACACCTACAGTAGAGTTAAAAATGCATGTCTAGCTAATGCCTAGGCTTATGAAAATTTTGCCAGAGTCTCCTTTGTAAAAGGACTATCCACATGCACGTAGGTATGACTAGGTGGCCATTCAGTAGCACAACAACTCACAGTCATAAACATCCTATATGAATAAAAATGTCAAAGTCATAATCCGTAAGTGTAGCCTAATTACCAGGATTACTTTACTTTACAACCTTTGCTCATTTTTCCTTAAATAGGATAAGAAATAGTAGGAAAAAAGGTGCCAATTTGACTGTTTCAAAATTCAAATTTTTTCACATCATTATATTCAGCATGGTTAAATACTAACATTTACTATGTTGAATATTTTTTATCAAGTCATATGAGCATGCATATTCACTACTATGTATTTAGAAGCATTTTATGTGATAACTCATTTTCCAATGGACAAAAACTGAAAAAGAGGACATGCATACGTTACCAGGATAGTGTGTAACACTTGTATGGTGAAATTTTTTGCAGAAAGCAGCCCGAACTCAGCAAATCTAAAGAAGAACTCTCAGATTCTCTGTGTGACTTAACTTAAAAATTACTTGTGAAAGGGAAATGGCCAACAAATACACCCACGGATGGCCACAAGTGTACCTGTGGCTATCCAAGGTGGGTCCCAGCCCTCTGGTTCGGTCCAATTTGAGTTGTAAAGGAGGTTTCATAAGTTAAAAAAGTCAAATCAGGAAAAAAGACGCTACGCGATTGAGCAGAAAAGCCAGAAATCCTGATTTTCAAAAACAAAACTGTGGGTCTATATATCACTCATTGGTATTCACCCAGACACAAGGTTCACAACAACGATGATCATAACTTTTACAAACTACACTCGGCAATACCTCACAAAGGTCCGATGCCGTCAATTCGGGGTCGTAATCCCAAAAACTTATCCCTAGCGGATGCTTCATATAGTCTCAGCCGTTGAAGCACATTTCAACGAAGTTCAAGCAACCTTGACATTATTCAGCCGTTGGCAAGTAAATCCAGTGAAGCATCAGAAGCCATCCGATGATATCAGCTGTTGAAGCACATCTCAACGAAGGTCAAACAACCTTGACATTATTCAGCCATTGGTAAGTAAATCTAGTGAAGCATCAGAAGCCATCCGATGATATCATCCGTTGAAGCACATTTTAACGAAGGTCAAGCAACCTTGACGTTAGTCCAGTTGTTGTCAAGTAAATCCAACAAAGCATCAGAAGCCATCCGATGATATAAGCCGTTGATGCACATTTCAACGAAGGTTAAGCAACCTTGTCATCACCAGCCAGTGGCAATTAAACCCAGTGAAACATCAGAAATGGTCCGACGATGGTATCCATTGAAGTAGATTTCAGTGAAGGCCAGGCATCCCTGACAACCCAGACTGTTGCTAGTGACTCCGACAGAGCATTGGAAGGACCTGGCGATACAAACCAGGGAAAACTATCCTCATCGGGGAGGACCGATGATGGAATATGTTATAAAAATCTTCCTCAGAAAACACACTATCCCTCAGAGTCTCTCGTACATGAGAGGTACATCCTCAGTGGGAAGTATGTACTAAGGATTAAGGACTTTGGTGATAACCCCAATGTTAACCTCCTAGAAATTCCTGAGAGCTTTAGAGTAGACATCCAAGCAGTTTGTCAGGGTCATTAGTGATAACTCCAGTCCCCATCAGAAGCCATGGGAGCGAACAGTCATCCCATTCTCGTTGGGAGATGGTCCAACAAACCACATTCATCACACATTTGCATCATGCTGCATTACCTTGCATCATGATTATCTTATCACATTTCAAGTGTTCAGTATTCTTTATCCTATCCATGCCATTACATTACATGAATATGATAAAGAGGGGCATCTATAGACACTCAAAATTTTTCTTTCCTGTCACTAATCTTACAGGAAGGGAAAATTGTCTTCCAGAGATTACCTTGGAAGTCAAATTCGCTCAATCCCGGAGATAAACCCAGGATACTCAGTTTTCCATCTCAAAGACAACCCCGAGGTACTTAGTTCCAGTCCCGGAGACAACCCCGAGAGTTTCAGTTTAAACCTCAGAGATAACCCTGAGGAGTGCATTTACAGTTCAGGAGTAACCCCGAAAAAGTCTGTTTTAAATCCCCAGAAGTCAGCTTCAACCTCAGAGATAGCCCCGAGGCACTCAGTTCCAACCCCAGAGATAACCCTGGGAGATCAGGCACACCTCAAAGACAACCGTGAGGACCTTCAGTACTCACAGCAGCCCAATCTCATAGATAACCTTGAGCAACGACTACTAAATCATCCCAAAGCTAGAGATAACCCTGATGAGGGGCAAAATCATCATTTTTCCACCTCAATCCCACATTCACACCATCTCAACAACAATTCAACCCACATTCTATATAGAAGTGTCCTACAAGAACCATATCTCAAATCTCGAGTGACTACTACACAAGACAGTACACCAGATAGAATTTAAAGACCTAAAGATCTGGTTATGGACCCATCTTTCCGGCTTCATACAACATCTTATCCTATGTCATTATGTAGCTCTCAACAACAACATTCTAGAAAGGTATTATACACCTCAATCGGATGCCCAGATTAAAAGTTATGAATGTTCAAGCGGACAACGCGTTGCATGCATGCACGTACTTCAAGATGGCGGGGCCCACAGAGCCTGGGGCACCCCGGGTAGCCGCAGATGGACCTACGACTCCCCTCCTCTATAAATTGAGGGTTTGGGGTGGCCATTTTAAGAAAAGAAAAGGTGAAAAGCCCTGTCTATTTCACTTTATACACACTTCTAAGAGATAAAGGAGAGAAAACCATATGCATTTTACTCTATACATTGAGTGCTTTCTCTTTCCAAACACCTGTGAGCTTGTGTTTTGCTATATTTTACCGGTGGAAACCGAGTATTCATTCATTTAAAGATATCTGAAGTCTTCTTGGCAGCCCACTATAAGACATCTCAGATTTCTTAAAGCTTTTCTCCACATTCATTCACACACAGTTATTCACGTTGAGAGTCGTGTTGTGTGCGTATGCTCGGATCGTCGATCCGTGGCTTTTATAGCTTATATATATTATTATTATTATTATCGTGTTATGCCTCAATTGAGCCCTATATATATGTATATCGATTTCGAATTCGAGAATAATATTCATATATATACTTAGGACAGAGGAAAACGTTGAAAATATAAATAACTCAAATAGAGTTTAAACGGATATGAATTAAGTAAATTCATCGTCAAACAAAATAAAAGTAACCAATAATAAACTATTATTTGCTATGTGTATATATTATATACTAATCAAGATAATTTATGTGTAGATGTCGGGTGGAAAAGGATTAGGATACCTTTAGATCATAAAGAAGGAGCCAATATCCATAACCGAGCCATTATCAAAGCAAATAGATGAAATAGAGGCTCACATTGAAAGCAAACTTGATGAGGTGGTGATTGTGGAAAATGTAGTACCGGACCCAGAAATGGTGGTATTGACAGATAGTGATTCGGACACTAAAGTTGGAGCTGATCAAGCATCAACGGAAGTGCAGAATTTGAGGAACAAGGTTTCTTCTCTGGAAAAGCTGTGGGAAATAGAAAAGCTATTAAATAGTCAATTACAAAAGGCATTAATAGAAACAATGGAAGAACAAGATAAGCTTAAAATCCAAATTGACCAGATGGGAGCCAAAAGCAACACATCGTGTTCAACTCTATGCAAGAAGGGGGAAAAGAAAGATAAAAGAAACAATGGAAATTCTGATTATAACCAAGGGAACTCTAACAAAATAGAAAAGTGTACAAACTGTAACAAGAAACATGAAGGCTTATGCAGGAAAGGGGAAAATGTTTGTTATAATTGTGGACATGGGGGACATTTCTATCCTCATTGTCCCAATCTGAAGCAAGGTGTATGTTTTATTTGTGGGATAAAAGGTCATCAGGCGAAAGGTTGTCCAAGATCAGAAAAAAGGCGTAAGGAATATGTAGTATAAGTACTGTTTGAATAAGTGTGTTTGATGTTGTATATATGATAAGTATGTGTGTGTAATGTGATATTCTTAACTTTTGTATAAGTTATAGTAGCGAATCCTGACTTTTATGGTCATAAAGGGATAACGAATGCTTAAAGGAGTATGTGCTATGCTATGTAAAGTACTACAAATTAGTTGAATGAATATGAATCTATGTTTGATTAATGAAATAAGTGTTTTATCTGATAACTGGTTAATATAGTAAAACAAGTTTTTAAAATCCAATACTTTGAATATATGGTTATTTGAGTTTGAAATTAAACATTATATGTTAAATGTATATGACAAGGCTTAGAATGTAAGTTAATAAAGAATAATGTATGATCTTATTAAATTAGATAATGCCGCCAAGGAGACAAAATCAAAACCAAAGGGCAGAAGAATCTATCAACAATACTGGAGAACAACCAGACCCGATACAGAACTTTGCTAACATGGTAGCTCAGGCTATGCAGAATGGAATGCCAGCCGCAAAAAATTAGCCAAACAATCGATTGGCGAACTTCAAAGACTTTAAGGCAGTAGGACCGCCAGAATTTAGAGGGACAACTGACCCTATAGAAGCCCAAACTTGGGTTAAGGAAATAGAGAAAGATTTTTTGATTGCTAGGGTAGTTGAGGGGCAAAAGATGGCTTTTACCACCTCTGTGATAAAAGGGGAGGCAAATTTTTGGCGGGAGACAAATCAAGCTAGGGCAGGAGAAGGAGTAGTTATGTGGGCTAGGTTTAAGACATTGTTTTTCGAAAACTATTTTTTGTCTAGTATGCAGGCCAAGATGGAGGTGAAGTTTTTGGAGTTGAAGCAGGAGAACATGACAGTTGCGGAGTACGCCACAAAGTTTAATGAATTAGCTAGGTTTGCTCCGCATCAAGTTGATATAGAGGCAAGAAAGGCAAGGAGGTTTGAGTTGGGATTAAAACCCTGGCTCTACAACAAGGTGGTGGTGTTGCAGATCAATACCTTTGTAACACTTTTGGAAAAGGCTATTATAGCTAAGGCAGGTGGTGCAGTGTGGGAATTATGGGAAGAATCACTCGGGGGAGTGTTTAAAGGGAAAGTTCGTCTACTATAAGTGTTGGCATGAGGGACATATCTCTCCTAATTGCCCCAATCCAAGGATGAAATAGTGGATGTTTTAATGTGTGGGTCAATGAAGCATAAGGTGAAGAAATGTCCGAAAAGGAGAATGGATGCAAGGATCGTGAATACTGGGAAAAGCATCGGGACATTTACGATAACGAGACGAACTTCAACCAATAAAATTAACTGTCAGAGTATTCAACATGACCGTTCAGGATACAGTAGCAGCCGAGGATGGAACTCCAGGTATTATTCAAATAAATTTTATTTTCTTATATATGATTTTCTTATATATAGTAAATTATTTTATAAAGAAGTTTTGAAGGAGGAATTTGAGTTCAATTAGCAATCAAATTTCAGTTTAATCAGATAGATAAGATTTATACTGAATAGTTAAAGATCAGTTCGATCGAATCTGATCGAGATCTACTTGCAATGAATGCGTATGTTATTTACCCTAATATGTATAAGTCTTGAAACGGTGATTCCGAGGAAGGAATCCTTATAAGGGAGGGTGAATGTAATAACCCAATATTTTTGATATAATTAAATAAGAAATTTTGCGTATAATTTTTTTTTTAAATAAAGGTGGGAATATGTGCAAGGTAAAGCGTATGTATTTGTGTGATATATCAAAATTTATTTATTACGTGAATACATGCAAATAATTTTTTAAAAAGAATTACTTGACCTTTATAAAATATATTTTATAATAATTTAATTTTGTAGTAAAAATATTTTATTATTTATTTTCCATGATAATATGATTATTTTATTATTTAATATATAAAATGATTATTAGAATTATTATAATAATTATTTAATTATATGAATTTATTCAGATTAGTTAAGTCAATTATTTTAACTTAATTAATAATGGTATATATGAAAGTTAGGTTTGATATGGATTCAAAACCCTAATTTTGGATTTTGAATAAGGAATGAGAATATTAATATAATATTATTTATATTTCAGTGCTATAAATATATACAGTATGTGTATATTGATCATGGTTGGTCAATTATAGTGTATCATGAGAAAACCCTAATATTACTTTGATAACCCGACCCTAATTTGAAACTCATCAAATAGGAGTTAAAGACGGTCAAATAATTGTGTTAATGTGATTAATGATAGGTATTATAGAATATAAACCTAATTATGGAAAACCCTAATTATTAGAAACCCTAATTGCTAATTGGAAACCCTAATTACTAATTGGAAATCCTAATCACTAAATTAGAAAGCTTAATGTTAATTAGTAAATTTATAAACCTAACTTTCAACTCATAAGTAATTAGGAAACTTAACACAATTAGGAAACCCTCATTTCCAAAACTATAAAGCTAAATTTTTCATTTTAAACCAAATCAGAAATCCTTGAAAATCAAATTGTAGAACTTTATGTTAAACCCTAAGGGTTAGTCAAGATTACAAGATTGTCATTAAATTTTTATGATAAAAGACTAAAATATCCTTTTGTCACATTCTTTAATTAGTTGCTTATAAATCTTGCCAAAATTTGTAGTTGGTGAACCACTCTTGACTTACCAATTTGACCAAATTCTCAGTATATCAGCTATATATCATAAGCCAATACACTGCAACAAGTAATATATATAGATCAAGAGAGAGAAAAGTCATATTCAAGCCCCATTTGTTCACTCATCCTCAACCAACTCACTCTCCCTCTCTCTCTCTTTACACCTACGAAATTTATAATTATATCGGTCCCCAATCAAGTCTTTAGATTAACCAAAACTGATCAGGAACCCTAGGATCAAGATTAATCAAAGTTAGGTATAAAACCCTAACGTAGAATCTGATCTTGCTTGGTATGTTATAAGTTATGATTTTGTGTTGTAATATATTGTTTGTAGTATATATAGTTGATCTGGGTTGGTACATGATAGATCCATAGCATCAAGATGCACGAAATAGAAGTTTTCAAAAATCTAAAAAATTTTATAATGTTGTCTGACAACCGAATGTCAGACTTTATAGATCTATGTCTATTAATGATTTTACTATTTTAAAGGTTTGTAGTTGTAGTATGTTGTAAGGGATTTCATCTGTAACTTGAATCAAGGTCAGATCATGTATATATCTCAAGTTATTGATAGTCAAAGTCGGTTGACCAACCATGACCAAGCAAATCTGGGTAACCCAAATTTTAACTATTTTACTTTGATCATTGAGTGCTTTCTATTTCCAAACACCTATGAGCTTGTGTTTTGCTATATTTTACCGGTGGAAACTGAGTATTCATTCATTTAAATCTATCTAAAGTCTTCTTCGCAGCCCACTGTAAGACATCTCAGATTTTTTAAAGCTTTTCTCCACTTTCATTCACACAGAGTTATTCATGTTGAGAGTCATGTTGTGTGCGTATTCCCGGATCGTCGATCTGTGGCTTTTATTGCTCATATATATATATATATATACACACACAACGGATCCAGTCTGGGAGTCCGGATTGGAGTAAAATGCGGACCAAATTTTTTTTTTTTGCTTTTTTGATTTTTTTTAAAACAACTAGAAAAAATAAAATTATGGAACTGAAATTTTTCCATAATACAATGTGATCATAGATTCAGTTCCTGAATCTAGATTCGGTTCCCATGATGGACATTTTCAGCTGCGACCAGGTATAAATTATTCACGGTGTTGGAATTTCCTTAGATGGCTTTCATGCCTACAAGAAGTTCGACACTTCTATGTATATTATTTTCTCTAAGATGTTTCGCATCTCGAAAATAATAAAATCAATCAAGCCGAACACATAATAAAATGGGAGTATCAAAGGCCTCAATTACTATTGAGTACAAGGGTTTGAAAAACCCATTTTATAAAACATCACTGCCACATCTCGTTAAAATTGAACTTTTATACAAAATTCAAACCCTTTGTATATAGGTGCAAACGAGGCATAGCACTACTTCCAGATAATTTCATTGACCTATACACACATATTCAGATAAAAGTTTAAATTAAAAAGTGGAGGTAACCGTGTCACCACGAAAGTCGGGGGGTGCCTGACACCTTCCCTCCGCTTAATCACAGACTAGTTAAGCAGTTTCACATCACTAGATCATTGTGCAAACATTTTCTCGGCTGAGTTGGTGCAACCATTTAAAAATACCAACTGGCTTATTTTACAGTCCAATCATCGACATATACATGTCGGACCTTTTCAAATTTGTTTTTTCAAACAAATCTCACTTCACATGAGAACACCAAAAGACAAGAATAGAAAGGGACAAATAAAAATCCCGACGTCAACAATATATATATTTACATTTCAGTTAGGCTTGGAGATCACTTCGTTGCCATTTACCGCTTATATATATATTTACATTCCTGTCTGCCCTGGAGATAACTTTGTGGCCTTTTACTGCTTATATATATATATACAGCTTATATATATGTATAACTGTTTTATCAGCCTGCGGGCTAAATTTGCCTAAATCTGGCTATTTCCTACTTTAATCGGTTCATGGTGACTAAACTAGAACCGTTGAAACTGGAATTGTTTAGATTTATTCAAATCTAGTTCTTTTTCTAGCTTTTATTAGCCTGCGGTCTAGATTTGCCTAAATCTTGCTATTTCTCACTTTAACCGGTTCATGGTGACTAAACTGGAACTGTTGAAGCTGGAATGCTTAGATTTACTCAAATCTAGTCAGTTTTCTAGCTTTTGTATATATTGCTTTATCATATGAGCCTAGAATTCATGTGATCACATATTCAGTTTCTGAATCTAAATTCGGTTTCCGTGATGGACTTTTTCAGCTGCAGCCAGCTTGTAAATTATTCACAGTGTCTGAATTTCCTTAGATGGCTCTCATGCCTAGAAGGAGTTCGGCACTGCTATATATCTTATTTTCTCAAAGATACTTCACATCTCGAAAATAAAAGCATTTAAATCGAACATATAATAAAATGGAAGTATTAAAGGCCTCAATTACTATTGAGCACAAGGGTTTGAAAAACCTATTTTGCAAAACATCATTGCTATATCTTGTTAAAATTGAACTTTTATACAAAAGTCAAACCCTTTGTATATAGGTGCAAACGAGGCATATCACTACTTCTAAACAATTTCACATAGACCTACTCACATACACACACAAATATGTTGCCTCTTTTTTAGTCTTAACAAAAGGACTCTAACTCATGCAAGCATACATGGTCTACAAGTAGTACAGAGTAAGAAAAGTATCGATCCTCAAAGAAAGGTGTTAAAATATAAATTATCATACATCAATCGTATCACTATTTTTTATATGCTTAAACGAACAATTCACAATTGCAATTAATTCTAAAATCAACTACTTTAATGAAATGAAATTTTGAAATACTTGGATTCTAACTTCATTTCATATTTCATCTAAATATTACCATCATGCAAGATTATACATGTATCATGGAAAATTAGCCAAGAGCACAAGAGTAGACATAACCATTTTTCAATGTATTATGACCTGCTTACATAACCTCCACATGCAATAGCAATCATGTAATCATCAATAAAACCAAAATCACTATATTTCTATGTGACATTGCAATAATATTGAATTGAAGCACAGGCTCTTATATTACTACACACGGTGAAACATTATATTTCTACATGGTTCACGAAATATAAAGCTAAACATTTCAGCCTCATAAACGCATGCTATCATGATAACAACCATACTCACATGTCATTTTTTCAATTCCATGTAAGTATATAAAATGAATGGTGATCAAACATTCATGCAATAAAATCAATCATAATAGATATTCCAATGATAAACGAATAATCAAGTAATCAGACAATTAATTATAGATTACATATCAAAATCTGTTAGAATCCCATAATGGAGTTTAGTTCATTTCTGAACTGAAAACCATTATGGGGTTATAGTAACATATAGAAAGTAAATATCACAATTGAGAGAGAAGATATAATTGATCAAACCCAATTGCAAATTTTGTTCCAAAGTGCTGTTCAAATCTCCTATAATTTCTAGCAAAATGAAATGATTTATTATTCAATGACTAAAATCAAGAGAAGATGTAGAAAATCTTAAGTCTATGCTCAAATCCTCTCCAGAACTAGTTCAAAGCTTCCAACCCTAATACTCTAATGAAAAACTAATAAAAAAACAAAACATAACATACCTATGGTACCAACCAGAATAGTTTTGATAAGACCCCACGTTCAAATTTCAAATTTAAAAATTAAGTCAACAAACAACATCAGATAAACCGCATGGCCGCGCGTGATCACAATATAAATTTGGCACGGACACGCAACTCCAGCGCGGTCGCGCTATGTGCCTTCTTGTTTTTGGCGCGGTCGCGCTGTTTGTGCTTTTAACTTCTGTCTGCATATAGAGCGGGTGCGTGAGGAATATTTTTTGTTAATGGCAATGCTAATGGCCGCTTCGCTTGTCGTGACATCTTGATGTCTGCTATTGTTGCTTGTTATTTATCCTTCACCAATGCTTAGTTCCTTGTTAACACACGTTCCATTTGCCAAGCCTTAGTTAGTCTCATACCATATTGCCAATGCCAAACTATGCCATTTCCTGCATTTCCATGCCATAGGAGTTCTAATTACGAGTTATGCAAAGTAAACATAAAATGCACTAAAAACATACTAAAATGTACTTGAGATGAGCATAATTCTCGTGAATTGATATCCAATAAGTAGGTATAAAACCTACTTATCAAAATAGTTAAAAGTTTAAATTAGAAAGTGGTGGTAACCGTGTTATCACGGAAGTCGGGGGGTGCCTAACACCTTCTCTTCGCTTAATCAAGCCCCAGGACCCTAACGAATTTCATTTTTGTAGACCAGTTAAACAGTGTCACATCACTAGGGCTTTGTGCAAACTTTTCCTGGTTAAGTTGGTGTAACCATTTAAAAATACCAACTGATGACTTTTACAGTCAAATCGTCGACATATACATGTCAGACCTTTTCAAACTTGTTTTGTTTAAACAAATCTCACCTAACATGAGAACAACAAAAGACAAGAATAAAAAGGGACAAATAAACATCCCGGCGTCGACAGGTGGCGACTCTATTGGGGATCCCAGTAAGAGAGCTTAAGCCGTTATCAAAGCTTTACACAAATTTTACTTGCTTGTGTGTGGATGTTGAATTTACATTTAAATGAATGTGTACTAATGCTTTATTTACTGCACTTAGTGCTTCACACCATATTTGCATGTGATATTAGTGCTTCGCACATGTCATCATTTCCATACGGTGAGACGCAATGTATGTGAATGTATGTTGTGTGGTCCCTCTATTAGGAGGCTATCTCGTCGGTGTTTGATTACTGGACTCGTCGGGAGACTAATTCCACGAGGCTCAGGAAAGGCACCACCCAGGTTCGCTCCAGTTAAAAGATTGGATTAACTTCCCATCAAGTAAATTGCAATGATCTAGGGACCTTAATGCCAAAAAACCGTGAGAGTAGCCTAAGATAGGCTAGCCTCTGATAAACCAAACGAGGAGGGAAAGCTCTTCATACCTTCACATTTCAATTACTTGTAATTTCATTTCCATGTCAATGTAATGGAAAATATAAAGGAATATGTGAACATGCATTCCCTTTTCATATCAAAACCTGTCATGCTATCCTGTCATTAAAATAGCTGACATCCATTTTGCAGGATAATACTCCTAAAAAATAGACACATTACATAACATGTAACATTGCCATGTTTCCCCAGACTAAACTATATAAGTCTTTCTTTTGTAGGGAAACGATTGGTCTCGTTACCCGTTCATAGTCCAAAAAGGTATTAAGCCTACAACCAAACATGGCTACATTTGTCAGCCTAATCCTACTCCTGTCTCTCGCGAGCAGTTCGAATGATTAAGAAATCAAATAATAGAGTTGGCTGTTTTGCTCAAAGAATTACACAAGTCAACTCAGGGTCGAAAAATACCCATCCACACAGAACCCTCTGCATATGGAGGAGTCTAGGGTCTGGACTGAGAAGTTCCAGCACCTGAGTCTTAGACTGATAAGACGAACAAAACCCTGAAATCACCCATTTTAAAAAAGATCAAGACACCGGTGATATTCGAGAGAAGGTTCTACTAGTGGAAGGGACCATTCGGTCCATCAAAGGGATTGGAACACACGAGAGTTTTTCATATCCAGACCTTTGCATCTTCCCCGGGGTTCATTATCTAGAAAAATTCAAGATTCCTGATTTTGAAAAATATTATGGATTAGGAGATCCTTATACCCACTTAAAAGTGTTCATTGGAGAGCTCAGATTGTAACGACCCAAAAATTCGGATTTTCCAGAATTTAAGTTTAAAGAATTAGTTATTAATAAAATGAATTTTTATTAATAATATTATATGCTATGTGTTTATTAATCGTTCTAGAACCTAGGATGATTATAAGTCAGGAGGATTCTGGCTACGAGCTAGACTAAGCGATTAAGAATTTTCAAGAAAAAAATGAAAATTTTTTGGGAACAAAATATTTCTGGGGAAAAAGACGAAATATGCACTATTCACCCGACCAAACCTAAGGGTTAGAGTTTGAATAACCTAAGCCGTTCTGAGAGTTTGGTATGTCGAAATGACATTCCGTCGAAAGATTTGCCAATAATATGTCGTGAAAATTTAAGTAAGCCAATAAAAGTTTTTCTCAAAAAACGTGCAAAAATCGGACGAAATAAAAATGACAAAAAGTACTGCTGTGTACTTTTCACTCATTTAACTACGTTAGGGTAAAACATGAAGGAAAACGCTCAAAGCCAAAAAGTGTTTTTTAATTTTTCGGAAATCCGAAGAATACATAAAATTTAATCGGTAAAGGAAAGACGAAATATCCAAAAATATTTGGATTCCGAGAATCGCAGTTTTTAAAACTGTCGGACGAAAACCCGAAAGACGGAATCACGTAACTTAAAGGCTAAGTAGACTTAAGAGCTAATTTAACTTAACATTTAAGTAATGAATAGTAAGGAGGTGTGAATAGTAAGGAGGTTAGGGGTGAAATGACTATTTTGCCCAGCTTTGGAAAATCTATAAATAGGAAGCTAGATTTCATTTAAATGGGATTTGGAAAATCCTACACTAGAGAGAGAGAGAGAGGATTCGGATGGAGAGAGAGAAGGAAGAGCATGAGCATAATTGATCGGATCAAAAATGTTAGTGAAATGGATAAGCTAGCAAATCGCCGGTTTTGTCTAGCGGAAAAAAAATAAAGAGGAAAGGTATTAAAACCTAACTTCTATGTTAGATTTTCTTTAAGTTTTATATGTTTTAAGCATAACTTAATGAGAATAAGAAGTAGATAATGTTAGGGATGATTTCATATTGTTGAAATCATGAGAAATAAGAAAAATAAGAATTTGAAGTTTAGTAAATAAATTTCGTAAAAGACAAACGAGAATTAGAAAGTTAGTAAATGAACCCGAATGTGTAGGGTTGCATAAGAATATAAGAGAACATAGAAAACGTGAGTTGTGGACTCAAGAACGAACGAATTCCGAGTTCGGATGACCAAATTACGGACAAACACACAAAGAGCGTTAAAAACGTAAAATGAACGAAGGGTGAAGATCAAGCCAATCAAATGGCAAGTTAACGAATTCAGAATGAAGTTTTGTCCTAAGGGGATTGGAGTACGTAAGATAAGGAAGAGAATGGCTTTGGAATGACCTCATTCGGAGTTATAACGAAGGAGTTATGAGATCGGGAAGTAGCGTCTCAAAATGAAGTTAACACTAGAAGAAATTATCAAGAATTAGGGCTTGGCGCCACGGCGCCATCCATGCCTCGTAAGGTGGCACTGCAGCGCCAGACCGAGGAACTAGGTACTGCAAACTTGCGCCGCGGTGTGAGAAATAGAAGGGAGAGTGGCGCCGCAGCGCCAGTGTAGGGAAAAAGCCAGAGAAGAGCTTTTAACTGCTCAACTCTTGGGGGAAACGTACGAGAAGATAAGGAACATAATGTTTAACAAATATAACACTTTAACAAGTGAATTAAACCTTTAATGGAGGTCGAACGAAAAGATTAAATAAGAGTAAAAGAGAAAGAATGTAAATGCGGATTACGGAACCGATATCCGGGGATTGTAGTTACATAAACGAATGTGGAGGATTGCTATGGTTATGATTCCTTAAACGTTGAGCGATGAGGGTAATGAATAACATTTCGATGTTATGAAATGATAGTGAGAGATAAGTGTGAAGCGTATAGACGCTGTGTATGAAACGCAGTTGCAAGCAGTCTTAGCATACAATGAACGATATGATTTCGACATTAAGAAAGAATAATGAACATGGGGTTCATGGGATGGATAACGATCGGAAGCAATTAAAACCTTGAGTAAAGGTTGAATGAGAGATTAAAAGATGAGAAACGTGAACATTGAATACGTAAATGATCCTCATGAATTTGTATTTGCATCGGACGAACGTTGTAAGTATACCCTATTTGTATGACTTAGACGTTGGCAAAGGTAGTAAGTAAGACATGAATTATCGAGAAAGCCGTAATGAACGATAATAAGAGTAATAAAAGCCGAAGGTGAGTCGTATAAGAATGAATCCTGAGGGGTGGCATTTAGTTGCTAGGAAGCCATAAGGAATGAGAAATTAACTTAACGAAGATTATAGTTTAAATAGTTCAGATTAGTTAAGATAAGTTAAGTTGTAGTACAATCGTTACCTTTAATGGTTGACATATGGGAGCTGGGCTAAACAATTCCGTCAGAGAGCGAAGGTATATACAAAACTGGCAACCGATCTAACTCACTGTTATGGGCAGTGTAGACGAGACGGGAACTTGTTTGTTGGTTGTTTGTGGGAAACCACTCAGAGTACCATATAGACTACTACCAGAGAAGCGATGTGTGCTGAGTCTTAGAGAAGTAATAAAAAGAAGATAAGATGTAAAACATCAAAGATGATGAATGTATAAGTAAGACATCTCCGTATGTCATGAAGCCGTAAAACGGTAGTGAAAGTGGTTGCGTAAACTTAGGTTGCAAGAACGCAAACCTTAAGAAGTAAAGTTAAGTAAACTAATGCATAAGTCAAAGATGTATGACTAATTGGTGTATATGGTGTTTTTTTATGTGTTATATAGGAATTGAGATGAGCAGTTCAGCGTAAGCTGTAGCTGGGTGAAAGGCAAGTTTCCTAGCTTCATTCATATTTCAAATGAATGCTAGTTTCTTAAACTTCTCAGATGTTGAACTTGAGAAGTTCTGTCTATGTGCTAATGTGCGATATTTGTACAAGGTGGTAGAACGTATGAGGCCTTGAGCCATAATGTGAACACTTCAGTGTTTCTATTAAATGAATTGTTCTGTGATTTAACTATTCAATAAGAGAATGCTCTGTTTATACATGATCCGTTATTGTTAAGTCTGTGCTAATGATTCTAGCTAGACAGAATGTGTATGGAAATGGTAGAAGAATGAAAATATTTTAAATTAAAGTGAATATTGTTTTAAAATTATAGGAATCAAGATTATTCCTATTATTCAAGCTGCTTCATAACCTTTGTTCGATTATTGAAGTCTTAAAAGAATGTTTGAATTCTTGAAGATGTTTGTTCAACTGTGATGACTTGTTGGGCAATTGAATGCTCACACTTGCTTTAAATGAAAAACATTTACAGCGAATGATGTTAGAAGAACTTAAGGATCTCATAAAGATCAAACCAACGGTGTCCAGATGAAGTGCCATTCAGAATGTGGATGAGCGAGAAGATCAAGTGAAGACTTGTAATATAAAATAAGTTAAATGAACTTTAGATTAGTTTAACGAACTGTTATGTATCCTTAGTGGCGGATGAAAGTCACTCTTGTAAGATGGAATGAATAATGTATTTATCATTATTAATAATGAAAAAGGTTATATGGTTTTTAGAACCTGGGATTTGAGAGTGTATGTTGTTATATTTCAGTATATAATGATGTATGTTTGGAAGAGGATGGGATCGTGACGTACGGAATCCGGGTGTGAAGATAGACCGAATTTTGGGGCGTTACACATATCATATGCCTAGAATGAAAAGCTCAAGATGCAGCTATTTCAGAAAAGTCTGACTGGAGAAGCCAGAGCATGGTACACCAGATTGGATAACTCTAAAATTCAAAGCTAGTAAGAGTTAGGCAATGCTTTCCTCAGTCAATACAGCTTTCAAACTCAGATGGATCCAGACCGGTATCAAATTATCAAGGTTAAGAAATAAGTCAATGAGTCATTCAGAGAGTATGCCCAAAGATGAAGGCGTCTGGCTGCTCAAGTTATCCCATCCATGACAGAGTTTGAAATGGGGATGATCTTCATAGATATTCAAGAAGCTCCATTTTATGAGAGGTTCCTAGCTGGAATAGGAAAGCCATTCTCAGAAATGATTAAGCATGGAGAAATGGAAGAAATGAGATTAAAATCAAGGAACATTCAAGACCTCGTCGCTTTAAAAGCCGTAGCTGAGCATATCAAATCTGGAAGTTATGGGAACAACCCCCGGAGGGTCCATAAGAAGAAAGAATAGGATGTCTCCATGATATTGCAAGGAAAAAAGGCAATCAAAACTTGCCTATCCAAAGGAGAAACTATTCCCCTTTCCAAGCACAGTCTTCAAACCCTCATTTGCCAAAGAGTGGAGAAGTCTGTACACCCTTAGGGGACTCACTCAAAAATATTCTCAAACTTCTGACAGCTCAGAAGAAGGTCACTCATCTCTTTCCATTAGCTAATTCAAGTGAAAAGGGTTTCAATACAAACAAGAAGTGTGCTTATCATGCTGGAGCTTCAGGCCATGACACTCAGGATTGTTGGGCCCTTAAGCATAAGATCCAGGATTTAATTGACAATGGTGAGATCGTGGTGACCAAGCATGACCTACCACATGTTCAAGATAACCCTCTCCCTCAACACAAGGAAGAGGAGGTTAACATGATCAACAGGGGTAGTGGAGAAAGCTCCAAGTACCTCAAATATATGGGTAGTTCATCCCAAGTTAACAAGGATAATGCCGACAAGAGGGATTATTCAAAGTTCCAGTTCATGATGGAACAGAAGTTCAAGTCTCTTAGCGAACAAGTCAATCAACTGGCAGAACTGGTGATTCATCAAGACCAAGTCACATGGTAGTTGTTCAGTCAGGAGCATGCTAGCCTCCGTTCACTTATCACAAATACTCCACCACTTACTCAAGAAAGTGAAACCTTAGAGGAAAAGCTTGCCAGAAAAGCAAAAGCCAAACCCTGTTGGGACTTTGCCAACAAAAGGGAATTAACCTATTTAGGCTAACCGACGGAAGAAATATTGCAGATGCTCATCAATGAGGGAAAAATCAGAGCACTACTACCTCCAGTCAATCCATGCTCAAAGAGGTTTGATGCTACTGTAGTATGTCAATTGTGATAACCCAAATTTTTGGGTAATATAAAAATAAGAATTAAATGAAAAAATTCTTATTAGATGATATGTTATGTGATATTGTAGTGCACAAAGGATTACATGCCATGCAATATGTGATGTTGTGTATAATTAATGTATTAGAATTATATATTTATTAAATGTAAGTAAGGTGTAGGAGTAAATTATTAAAGGAAATTAGATGGGTAAAATTAAAATAATTTATAATATTAAATTATTTTAATGTGGTAAATTGGTGACATTAAATATACTTCATGTATGTGGACGTCGGGATTTTTATTTGTTCCTTTTTTGTTACTTGTTCTTTGGTGTTCCTATGTTATGTGAGATTTGTTTGAAAAACAAGTGAAAAAAGGTCCGACATGTGTAATGTCGACGATTTGACTATAAGAGTAGCCAGTTGGTGTTTTTAACTGGTTGCACCAACGCAACCGAGAAAAGGTTTTCACATTGACCCAGTGATGTAACACTGCTAAACGGGTCTGTGAAATCGAGATTCATTTAGGTTCGGGGGCTTGATAATGCCGAGGGAAGGTGTTAGGCACCCCCCGACATTTGTGTTGCCACAGTGATCGCCACTTTTCTAGAAACTGTTATATGAATGTGTGTGTGTGTGTAGATCAATGTGCATTTTATTTAGAAGTAGTGCGAGGCCTCGTTCACACCTATATATATAGGGTTTGAATTTGTAGAAAAATTCATTTTTAAACAGGATATAGCAATGAAGCTTTGTAAAAAGAGGTTTTTCAAACCCTGTGCTCAATACTAATTGAGACCTTTTCATACTTCCATTTATTATTAAATGTTTGGCTTGTTTGCTTTTATTTTCGAGATGCGAATCATCTTCGAGAAAATAATATACATCAGTGCCGAACTCCTCATGGGCATGACAACCATCTAAATAAATTTAAACACTGTAAAAAAATGTACAAGTTGTTTACAACTTAAAAATGTCCATCACGGGAACCGAATCTAGATTTAGTAGTCTGAATGTGTGATCACATGATTCCTAGGCTCACATGATGCCGCAGTTTATATGAAAAGCAATAAGCAATTTTATATATATATATATATATATATATAGACATGATCAACCACCATGAAGCACCTCCATGGGGGATAGGAAATGTAAATATATAATAGCGGTAAATATATATATATAGGGACATGAGCAACCACCACAAAGCACCTCCATGTGGGATCAGAAAAGTAAATAAAGCAGTAAATGCGATCAACCGCCACGAAGTAAACTCCAGGGGGGACTAAATATAAATAAAGCAGTAAAAGACAATCAACCGTCACGAAGTAAATTCCAAGCGAGACTAAATGTAAAGAAAGCAGTAAAAAGGACTCGAAGTAAACTCCAGGCCTGACAGAAATGTACACACACACACACATATATATATATATATATATATATATAAGCGGTAAACGCATCAGATGTAAAATTCAGGCTCATCGGATATGTCCGACAACAGTTCATATATATAAGTATATATATATATATATATATATATATATATATATATATATATAAGCAAGTAAACGCTCCAAACATAAGTCTAGGGTTAATCGAGGCATAACTCGATAATGTTAGTCCATATATAAATATATACATATTTAAGTATATATATATATATACAGACAGATATGAAAAGCACGGACCAAAGTCCAGGAAAACACACACAACACGACTCTCAACGTGAAGAATAGTGTGTGCAAAGATGAAGAGAAAGGCTTTATAGAGGGTGAGAAGGCTTACAGTGGGCTGCCAAAGCAGGCTTCTATGACTCTAGATGGATAAACACTCAGCTCCTGCCAGTAAAATATAGCTATATGTGAGCTAACAAGTGTTTAAAATGAGAAAGCACTCAATATATGGTGTGTACAGAGAAAATTAGACATGACTTCCTCCCCACTTTCTCTTACAAATGGCCACCCCAAGCCATCTATTTATAGAGGGGGGAGCCGCAGGTGTACCTGCGGCAACCGCAGGTGCACCTACGGCTGCCCGGGGTGCCCCAGGCTCTGCGTGGCTTGCCGCCTCGAAGTACATGCACTCGTGCACTGTGATGTCCACTTGAACTTGCAGAACTTCAATTTGTGCATCCGAACGAGATATACAAGACCATATTCAGACTACTTTTATCAAAAGTTACGCAATGACATGGGATTAGAGGTTGTACGAAGTCAGGAATAGGGGACCATGCCTATGGTCTTTAAGCTTCAAATTCTATCTGGTGTGCTACCACGCATAATAGTCACTCGGGATTGGAACTCCTTGGCTCTTGTGGGACATTGTTGTGTTGAAATGTATGTATGAAATATTGAGATGGTGTGCAGGGGTTTAAGGTGGCAAGATGACGATTTGACTCCTCACCTGGGTTATCTCCGGTTTGGACTGATAGCAGACGTTCCTCAGGGTTACATCTGAGATTGGACTACTGTAAGTGTTTGAATTCTGCAAGGTCATCTGTAAGTGTGCATGTGTTCCCGGTGTTAGCTCCGGGTCTTGGTATGAGTGCCTCGACGAGAGGTCTGAGATTGAAGCTGATATCATGCATTTGAAACAAGCATTTTTGGAGTTATCACCAGAACTGCAACAGCATTCCTTGGGGTTATCTCCAAGGACAAAACTCGGGGTTATCTCCGAGATTGGAAATAATACTCTCGGTGTGTGTTCCGGGGTGGAGACTGAACTTTCGGTAGTATCCTGAATGGATGTAAGCTGTCTTCTAGGGTTATCTCCGAAAGATGAATCTGCCCTCCTGTCATGTTAGTAACAGGTGTGGAGAAAATTTTGAGTGTCTACAGATGCCCCTCTTTATCATATTCATGCAATGCAAGGCATGGATAGGATAAAGAATCCTAGACACTTGAAATGCAACAAGATAAATATGATGTTATGTGCAGCAATATGATGCAAATGTATGATGCATGAATGAATGATTGTCGGTTTCCTGTTAATCCTGTCGAGGATGATAATCAGTGATGTCTTGGACATGCGATCCAACTCTTCAAGGAAGTTGACGTTGGGGCTATCACCAAAGTCTTGGATCCTTGATACAGACTTCTACTCCATAGAGGTGCCTCTCGTGTGTAAGAGATCTGTGGGGATAAAGCTTTGTGTGTTTTGAGGATTTGTATAACATATTCAATCACCGATCCTCTCTGATGAGGATGGTATTCTCTGGTTTGTGTCACCAGCATATAACATGGTCTTGTTGGAGTTACTGCCAACAGTATATATTGTCAGGGCTACCTGACCTTCACTGATGTGTGTATCACCGGATAGGTCCCTGTTGGGCAAACTGTTAAGGCTGCTTGATGTTCATTGATGTGTGTATTAATGGTTGCATTACGTTGTGACCCCCGCCATGGAGCATGTCAAGGCTACTTGACCTTCATTGACATGTATATTAATGGTTGAATTACGTTGTGACCCCCTCCGGGGTATGTGGATAAATGCTCTGATGGATGAGATCATTGAATGGCCTCCGATGCTTTGATGGCTTTACTTTCCATTGGTTGAAATGATGTCAAGGCTACTTGACCTTCATTGACACGTACATCAATGGTAGAATGCATTGTAACCCCCCGTCGGGGATTCGTTCAAAGACGAATAATGCATTGTAACCCCCGCTGGGGATACTTTATCAACATTTGACTTCGGCATTGTGACCCTGCCGGGGATACTTCTAGCGGCATCAGACCTATGTAAGGTATTGTCGAGCATGATTTACAAAAGCTGAGCTCATTAATATAGTATACCCTGTATTCAGGCGAATTCCAATGAGTGATGTGCAGAGCCAGAGTTTGGCCCATGAAAACCAGGATTCCAGGCTATTCCGCTCAATCGCGTAGTGTTTTTATTCTTGATTTGGCCTTTTCAGCTTGTGAGACCTCCTTTGCAACTTGAACTAAACTGAACTGGAGGTGTGGGACCCATGTAGGTATGTATTGCCTGTGGGTTGCTTTCATAAGTCATTTTTAAGCTACGTCACGAAAGAAATTTGAGAGCTCTTCTTCAGACTTGCTGAGTTCGGGTAACTTTCTACATATTCTGCCACCGTACAACTGTTCTTCACTGTCCTGGTAACATATACATGTATTCTTTTCCAGTTTCTATCCATTGGAAAATGACTTAATATATGAAATGCATTTATACACATAGTAGTGAATATGCATGCTGATATGACTTGATAAAAAATATTCAACATAGTAAATGTTAGTATTAAACCATGCTGAACATAATGATGTGAAAAAATTTGACTTTTAAAACAGTCAAATTGACACCTTTTACTGTCATTTCTTATCCTATTTAAGGACAAATGAGTAAAGGTAGAAAAGCAAAATAATCCTGGTAATTAGACTACACTTATGGATATTTTAGTATGATGTATTAATGCATGTAGGATATATATGACTGTGAGTAGATGTGCTACTGAATTGCCTCCTAGTCATGCCTATATGCATGTGGATAGTCCTATTTACAAATGGGACTATGTCAAAATTTTCCAAAACATAGGCATTGGGTAGTCATACATTTTTAACTCTACTGTAGACGTATGTTAAAATAATGCATGCATGCATGTAGTCATGAAAAATGCATTTTGAAAAGCTCCAGGTTAAACATTACCACACCCTTTCTGAGGTGATTTGGAGACTTGTTTTCTAGATATTATGGATTAGGATCAGCCGAGTTGTTCCCGCAGGACCACTTCTGGTGTATGGATGAGGGCTTCTGAAGTGCCTTGACCCCGTTCTGTTAGACAGCCTCGTCGTTTGGTGGAGGCGGTGATACGTCCTATCCAGGTTGAAGTACTGGATGTCGAGGAGGAGGAGGAGGATGTACCGGTTGAGGTTCCTACTCCTGCTGCACGTGTTCCTTGTAGGGATTTGGCAGATATTCAAGTGGCAAACCTAGAGCTTCTGGGCGACTTGAGTCGACATCCTTCAGTCTACCTGCACGCAAACGAGGTATAAGTTAGATCTTAATCTTCCTTTTTCCTATTGATGAGGAGTCAAGGATTCTGATGTTGATCTGCATTTGATGTAGGTTCCCGGCTTTACACAACTCGAGGGAACTGGTTCAGCATCCACTCTATGTATCAGGCTTTGCATGATAACTATAGAGTGATTGTACATGGCTAGGGATTTGGGACATTCTTTTCCATTCTTCCCCGTCGTTGTCCCTGGGGTTACCTCAGGGCATTGTCTGAGCACTGGTTTCACAAGACTTAGTCACTCCATTTGCTGGACTATGAGGTGATGATGACGCCGATGGATTGGCAGTTTATCACATGTATGGAGTTTGGAGGGGATCCGGTGACTTGTACGGCGGATATCACCCCTACTGTCGTCAGATCCTTGTAGGGATTCCGACAGAGGTGCTCAAGGGTAGGACTATTCTTACAGGTCCTTTGAGCGTATATGCTATGAGCGGGCTGTTAAGTGAGCCTATACCCGATGATGTGAGAGTCAGGGATCACATTCTTCGACGGTTGTTCCTGATGATCATTAGGGGCTGCTTTATAGCAGATAACTCTTCTATGGTGTCCTTCGCTTTGATTAGCGCCACTTGACACGTGGACCGTATAGGAGAGTGTGATTGGGGTTCCTACGCCTTCACCTATTTCCTCAAGGGAATGCTCATGCGATCGCAGGGCTTGACCGAAGCTTGGTTAGGATTCTACCCGTTTCTGCAGGTGAGTATTTCTCTTGTCTTTTCCCATGTATAGGTTAAGAGTGTTGATTGACAGCAGATGTTTGCCTTTGTGTTGGCAGTTTTGGGCCTATGAGAGGCTTCCATGTTTGCGTCTTGTGAGCGTGTTAGGTTTAGACACCTATCCACGAGGACGGAGATGGCATCATTCCATACTAGCGGAGGTCCCTGTTGCTGAGGATATCACTCATTGTCGCCTAGCGCTGGAGTTGTTGACAGCGGATGTCATCACGTGGGTTTCCTATTCTGGGGAGCATTTGAGCATTGGATTTGAGGATGGGTACCTGACTAGTGTCGAGCACATGATTTCCACCCGTAGGATTCCCCTGTTCACAGATGGAGGATGGGAGCTCTATTTAGGAGAGCGTGCTATCAAGAGCACTACAGGAGAGATTCGCATGCCGATCTTGCCTCTTACCAGGCGTTATTGGCCTGTTTCACAGTCACCCGTCATTGACATCCCATTGTTGAGGATTGATGGTTTCACATTATCAGAGGGTGCCTGCACTCAAGAGATATTCTAGCATTGGTGGTTCCCTCATACCATTGGAGCTCAGACACGCGTCACTCAGTTCATGGGGGATATAGTTCCAGGATCCGTGATGATGACGAATTGGCTAGCATGTGTCCGAGATCCGACTCATTTGACACAGATTGACAGGTTGACCCGGCAGTTGGACCGGGCACATTTCTTTATCTGACATTTGGGTAGAGACCCATCAGAGGCAGATACTTTTGATCCTTCCAGCTCTGGCACTGGCCCCTCAGGTGACCCATATGGTTTTGTCGGTGCAGATCCTCCCTTGTATAGGCTTGACATACCTGTAGATAGAGATCTAGTGACTCAGGAGGAGTTATATCAGGTGGACAGGATTGATGATGTAGACATAGATACCATTGACTTCTTCTGATGTATTCTCGTTATCTTTTTTGATAGGCCTCTGTTAGACATTGGGTAGCTACGCCCCATTTTTGCTATATCTTTTGATAGGCCTCTGTTAGATGTAGGGCAGTTTTACCCCATTTCCCTGTATTTTAGATTTATAGAGATGTACTAGATGATGATATACTTAGGAATGTATGCACAATTTTTCATTCCCTATATCATATTTCCATCAATTGTATCATGCATGTTATTATGTTCTGCATATGTATGTATGTCTAAGGATATTCAGCATTGACCCTTGGATGGTCTTATGACACGGCCCGTACAGATGTCTTCTTCGACAGTTATCCTTATTAATCATACCCCGCCATTTTTTGTGGAATCTGGTATGCCATCGTGGTATGATAGCATGTCATCATCAGACAAGATGATTGTAGATCATTTGTTGCAGCATACTATGACCCTGTTGATGTTTCAGGTTTCCACTGGATTCGTGGAGGGCATGATGGAGCACTGGGTATCAGAGAGGCAGGTATTCTGATTTGGGACCCAGGAGTTGACTCCTACTTTGGAGGAGTATGCACGTTTAACGATGTTGCCACTGGACAGACCATGCATGCATATGGTGATCAGAGACATGATTAGGCAGTTCATGACCCTCATTGGCTTGAGGCATAGAGTGGTGCATGATGAGATCACATTTGGCCACGTTATATCCCAGCATTTTCTATTTGACAGATTTGGCTCTGAGGATAGTTATGCACGATATTCCGGTGATTTCACCACACCGGAGGATCATTGGCGTCTGGCCAGAGTGGATGTACTGATGTTGTGCGTACTGTCATATGTATACATGCCACGATTATGACTCCCCCAAATCTAGGTCCCTTCGAAACTCGAATTTGGTCCACCACGATACTACTATCGTCAAACTATTTCAATCTTTTATTCATAACTTAATGAATATAACTTTGCTTATTACAATTTAGAATATAAATTCATTACATTTCCAGGATCTGTATAATGACCCCAAACTTTTATAAGTTTCTAATCTTGGTCATTTACCATTCCTGTCTTACATTATATTTGATGTTATATAAATATGAAAAATAATTTAAACTTTTTCAATCTCCTTTGAAAAATATTCTTTTATTGAATTCTTAACTTGAATCAATTACGTATCCTTAAATCAAATTATGTTATGATTCAGTCTATTCACATTACTATATAAATCTTTACATCTCGATTCAAATTCCTCTAAGTATCACATAGTACAACTTAACATGTATTACACATCATAAACTACTATCATGTACATCTCCTAGAACCTAAACATAGTTCAAGGGCATTTATTTAAATAAATAAATAAATCTCCTTTGATGCTATTGAACTTTATCTATCAAGTAGCACGTAATCTTTATCGTGAGTCCTTAACCTGTAAAAGTGGTTATTTGCAAGGGTGAGCTCAACAGCCCAACAATTCTTACAGTTTTCATGCAACACATAGCATATAATAACATACTCAGTTCATGCATTCATAATCAATTAATATTTACTACGCATGTTACTTCTCACATAACAGGCATAGATATTTACTTTACAAGCATATCATCAAAGATCAACTTTTAATTTCATACATATCTCATATGCATTTCATAAATATACATCAACATTCTCATAACATAATATAACTCAACTAACAGTTATCAAATTAATATATCAAATAGGAACTGAAAGACTTGCCTGATTTGTAGTTTATCAACTACGACTTAACTGCATAAATCTTATCTGCACTGCGTGTATTCCTACACAGTTATATAATCATGGATTCACGCCCATTAGTAACATATTTCATGCACTTTTAATATAAGAAAAATGTTACATTGTTTCCTAACTAGGTTTGTAAAACCTTTATTTCACTTTCTCATCATACTCTTAGAATAGCTAGGCATGTATAAGTATACCTTAACCATCCTTTCTTGACATCAACATTCATATACATTTATCACATACTTGACTCGCTATGTGTTCGACACATATTTAAAGTTTATAGATACGTGATCTACGTCGTTCATATTCAAACTACTTAGTTCCATAATAATTTATTTCAATCAATAAAGCTTAACAACTTTCTCTAACAAGATTAGATGATGTAAGATTTTAAACCATATATTGGTACTAATAAGCCTCTACTAGTATGCTTCATATAGACATAGCATAGTTCATTATTTGAAGACGTATTTTAAACCACACTTGAAAGGTCCAATTCATGTTTAGCTAGATGATGAACATATTCGTCATGTCTAGGGGCATAAGGCGTTCAAGTTCACTTTTAAAAGTCATTCTATGCCAAGTTAAAGCAACTAGGTACAACTTCTAATCTCATTTCATAGCTAACTAGGCCATGTATATATGTTATCATGATTAGAACTTTAAGTCCACAAGTTACTTTAAGTTCGTCCCTCTTAGTTTCAAAACTTCAAAACTTTATTCTCAAAGTCAATGTCATACTAAACTAATCATGCAAGGCAACTTCAACTCAAACGTCATACTTTATTGTACAAGTTTCTACGTACGTATCCAAGGGCAAAATATAACCACTCCATGTTTATAAAACTTTGTTTACAAATGATTTATGAGCTTGTCTTTGAAATCAAAGTAATCTAACACACCTATGATACAACTTTGAATCTTACATCATGCGTACTTAGACCTCATATATATGTTATCAAGGTCAAAATTGGAGTTACACAAGTTCGTTAATGTTTGTTTTCAAAATCTTTATATATCTTCAGAAAATAACCATCTAGGCAATTCGTAGTATACAAAGTACTCAAGTCCATGTGTCATGCCTATTTATATGCATGACTAAACCCTTTACATATGCTATAAATATTAAAATTCAAAACACTCAAAGATCGTCTAAACCTATTTTTAGAATCTAATGTTTCTTTAAAAATATACTCAATCATGCTAAGACAATTCCTTATAAGTAAGGTAATCTTATATGTCATGTATAATATCATGCATTTTCATGTTATATCACTTAGAATAACATATTCCATCGTCGGGAGCACTATACTTGTGTATGTGCTCGATCGACGCCCTCCGATCTCTTTCTATTACGTAACAGTCACCACGATGACTGTTTTAACCCTTCCTAACGACCTCAAATTGAAAACCTTAAAGAACAAAAGTTGTAGGTCTATTCTTCCTCGTTCCGGATCATCTTGAATCACCTCAATCTGAGTTAGTATGAAAACGTTATGGCCATTTTAGTAAAACATATAAAACTAGTCATTGTAGAACACACACCCCCACTGGGGCGGGCCTAGCTGCTGCAAGTCAAAAATTTGTTCCCTGTTATGAACCATAATGCCAAAATTTCTTTCTAACCTTCATAATTTGAGTTATATATGTCCAAATTAGTCCATTTTTGATTCTATGGATTCGTAATTCATAAAACTACAACATACCAAATACCCATCAACTAACATAAACATTAACTAACCCAAATATGAATTTATAACTCATGTTCATACTAATTGTTCATGTTTTGACAATTTAGCAAATTTGTTCACTACGAATTCGTTTCTCAACCAATTTGGTTCGTTAAACTTTCGTTGTTTTCTTTTTTAACTATATTAACAGTATCTAGCACAAGTTCATGGATTAGAACAATCCTTAGCCATCTATTTTGTGACTCAAAAGTGAATTTTTCTTTTTATTTCTAAGGAATTCAAGACTTAGGAATCAAAAGTATAAACATTAGATTCATTACCTCTTGATGGCTTCAATTTACTATCTATAGCACTCCAAACCTCTACTTGCCCTCAATACTTCTGAACTTCCATAACCAAATTCTCAGCAACTTAAACAAACGAGAAAGAGAAGGAGAAGGTGTTCAATTTATAGACAATTCATTGACCATGCTAAGCCATCATCCAAAGAATTAAACCAAGAGATGGAAGGAGAACCCATTGGGAAATCAAGAGTTGGTGCAATAGTGGCCAACCACTCCCATCACCCACACCATTCTTCATCATGGCTAGTTACTGGGAAGTTTGAGAGATGAAGGGAGTAGGTAGCCTTAGGCCAATGGCCCTTCACGTGTGGAAGAAGAGTGTGACTCACAAAATGGGACAATTCTACTCTGAGCATTTGATAGAAGAATAATGCAACATACTATATGTTTATTACACATATATGTATACTTAGGCTTTAAATTCAATTGGGTGCATGCATGGATTTAAATTATATAGGAATATTATGTTAGCAATTTAGGGGTATAAATATAATCCATGTACATTAGTTCACATAATTTAATCTTTTAAACATGTGTGGACTTAATTACATTGAACACTAATAATTTAATATCTCCTTTTTGCTATTAATCACCCATTGGTATAAAAATAAATATTTTAATAATACATCTTTATTTACTCTTATACTTTAGAGTACACATATAATTGTCTCATCACATAGGATGAGATAACAAAACTTACTTAAATCAATTTTATGATTTAATTACTTTCACCATATGATTTTTGTATATCATTAATCCCAATTAAATGTCACACTCCATGTAGTCTTAAGACATAGGTATTATATATTACTACTACCCACATTTTCTATATTACACATAGTAACATGAAATACTATTTAATAATAATGTCCACATTAATATTTTAATTGGGCTAAATATCATTCAGTTGGGTACTTTCAACCCATTATCACATTTTAATATCACAACGATTAATTAATATTAATCATTTCATTTTCTTCATGTAAAGCACATATATTAATTCACCATTTTACTTAAGTGAATTACTCCTTTCATTTAATTTACTATCACGCCCTTTCGCCAAGATAATTTATAATACACAAATTATATTATTCCATAATATAATTTTCAACTTAATTTAAGTTAACTAATATTTATTCTTATTTAGTTAATTCCATAACTAACTCTCAATCGATTCATGCTTCACTATCTCAATCCATTCATGGACACTATAAATATCAAATATGTCCCATATGATAACATATTAGCCACTAATATACAATTCCTATAGTTTGGATTACCTGACTCACGAGGTTATAATATCTATATTATTCATGGTCTTAGGCTTGAGAGTGGCGCGGTCGCGCCACCTTAAGTTAGGATGTATACATGTTATTCTTCAACAGAAACAAAACTTAACTCGTAAATCCTTTAACATGCTACATACATGCTATCACATTATACTAACCAAAATAAATCTCAAATGACTACATTCTTCAATAATTTAGAGATTAAACTTCAAGTTCAACTCTTCTTTCTTTAATCTATACATTTAACCAAATCCCAATATTAGTTAATAAATCTCTAACCAATATTTATCTAAAGATATATCGATTTTCTTCTCTCGTCAACAACGTTCATATATAAAAATCTAAACCTAGCACACACAGTCTTTAATAGTATTCAATATAGTACACTAAGTGGTTTCCCACAAACAACCAACAAATTAGTTTTCGTCTCGTCTACACTGCTTTCACAATGAGTTAGATCTACTACTAATTCGTATATACCTCTACTCTCTAAAGGAATCGTTTAGCCCAGCTCCTATACATCCACTATTAAAGGGTACGGTTGCACTACCTTACACTTGATACTTACTCCTACAAATACTCAAGAAATTGGTGGTTATCAAAGATATTTAATGTCACCAACTTACTATGATAAAATAATTTCACATAAATTATTTAATATCGATAGATAAATTTCTATCCATCTTCTTTACTTCAAATAACTCGCCTCCTCAATAAATAACAAATATATAATAATAATATATTCATTAAACACAGAAATCACATATTGCATAGTTTATATTACCCCATGCAACATCATACCACATACCTTACATCACAAATATATATATATATTCTTATTTTAAACCTTCACATGCCTTAAAAATTTTATTTACTAAATTCTTATTTTAATATTTTCTAAAAATTCGGGTTCTTACATCCTCTCCCCCTTATAAGGATTCCGTCCTCGGAATCACCAAAACCTCCTCTACTCGATGCTATTCTGAATATTACATATTCTTTTTGAATAATTTTTTCCATTCTCTTTTCAGAAGTTTTATTATAACTTGCTCATTTGCATTCTACCAAATTCTCTTTTCTAAGGAACATTTTACTCGCGACATTCATCACATAGAAGAATAAGAGTCTTCCATGTTTTTTCAATAATCGGGAAGTAGTATGAATAATCTCAGATTCCAAATTATGTTGAGGGGTCACAAGACCGTGAACTCTTCTCTAGGTTTACTAGTGCTTCAACACAATCCTTCACACTACAAACTAGAGTGTTTATCAATCACAAAGACTGAAAACACCCTCCACACGTACACTAGGTAGCCATCCTATTGTACCACTACGCTGGGCTGCAATGTAGTGTTTTGTAACGACTATATGCGTTTCACTCGGAACCATTGTTCCTGAAAACATGTCCCCTTATAGGGTTGTTCACCTCAGCCTTTCAACATCAGAATCCGCACCAGAGCAATCTGGTTTGGTATAAATACTCAAGAATGCTTGAATTCCATAAATATTTTTCAATAGTCGTCTAAACGAATCAAATAGCTTAGACTTATCAACAATTCGAACATCAATGGAAATAATTTGGCCAACTTAATTGACCTTCTTTATAACTTAAAAGAAAACCAAAAATTCTTTTATGACGTCATGATACCGTACCAGATTAGTAGTATGTTGAGGATTCCGCCAGTATGTGACTTTGTCATATTACATCATACCATAGTGGGCTGACAATCTTTCGATCACAACCAACACTAGGTTCAACTGCATTGATGACTCAATCGTTTACCATTTCTACACCATACCAAATGATGTAAATGGTCATAAATTCATTTTGAAAATTTTCGAATCATTTTTGTCTTACTCGAAACAATTAGCATAGACATAAGAATAACGGTATTGTTTTTAAAACATCATTGGTTCAATCACATAATCCAATATTTTTCAAGATAATAGAAGTGCAAACATCAGCACGAAGTCAATAAATTTTGAAAATCTAGTAGAGCTAGAAGATTTAGAAAATCCATGTTTCTCCATCAAGTTCAATCTTTACTACATTGCTTCAATCTACCAATCTTCAACACCATCAATGCTCACTATACCAAAATTTCTAATTTCATAACATATGTATACCCAATATAGTTCATCAAACTTACCACACTTTGGAAATCCAGGAACTTGACATTATCATATGAGTTTAGAGACTTACCCTAGTCAGACCATAGGCGTCCATTCACTGAGGGGTTCAAGACATTTCATATAATTATGAGTCATGAACATACCATACATATGAGTTTTAGGAACTCGCAACTTAACCTTATATTCTCTAACTATAACCTATCTATTTGTTATACACATGAGAGAAGAATCACCTTCTCAACAGGTATATAACAAATAACGCGACAAAGACATTTCAATGATTATCAGTGCCAGAAACTAAGTGGGTTTGAAACCAAGTATAACTCCCCGCCCATAACAAGGAATCATACAACTCAGCTGCTGTCATGGGTCCTCAATTGAAATCCTACTTAACTTTATCTCACTCTTAACTTTCTCTTTGCTTGATAAGAATTCTTTGTATCTCATCATATACAACTCCTCATGAGTTCATATTGTACCATTTCATAGTACATTCTCTTATAGCATCAAGCTATACACACTTAGTCATTACAGACTATTTATCACTTCATAGCTCAATTCGATCACGTCGTGATCATCAATTTACCTTAGGGTTCTTTCCTTATGATCAACAAAACTCCACTCTAGTTCATTCTCATTATCTTTGTCATCTTTATCTTATAGACACAATCTTAACTTTTTTATTACCGGAGTTAGGAAACTCCTGATACTTCACATCATTCTCTTAGATACTTCAAGATTCTTCTTTGAATCTTCACATATATTTTAATCTTTATCTTTCTTTCTCTCTCTCATGTTATAGCCTGAGGTACACTTACCTAAGGTTTATAACCTACGGCTTTGATACCAACCTGTGACACCCCCAAATCCAGGTCCCTTCGAACCTCGAATTCGGTCCGCCACGATACTACTATCGTCAAACTATTTCTATCTTTTATTCATAACTTAATGAATATAACTTTGCTTATTACAATTTAGAATATAAATTCATTACATTTCCAGGATTTGTATAATGACCCCAAACTTTTATAAGTTTCTAATCTTGGTCATTTACCATTCCTATCTTACATCATATTTGATGTTATATAAATATGCAGAATAATTTAAACTTTTTCAATCTCCTTTGAAAAATAATCTTTTATTAATTTCTTAACTTCAATCAATTACATATCCTTGAATCAAATTATGTTATGATTCAGTCTATTCACGTTACTATATAAATCTTTACATCTCGATTCGAATTCCTCTAAGTATCACATAGTACAACATAACATGTATTACACATAATAAACTATTGTCATGTACATCTCCTAGAACCTAAACATAGTTCAAGGGCATATATTTAAATAAATAAATAAATCTCCTTCGATGCTATTGAACTTTATCTATCAAGTAGCAAGTAATCTTTAATCTTTATCGTGAGTCCCTAACCTGCAAAAGTGGTTATTTTCAAGGGTGAGCTAAACAACCCAACAATTCTAATAGTTTTCATGCAGCACAAAACATATAATAACATACTCAGTTCATGCATTCATACTTAATTAATATTTATTACGCATGTTACTTCTCACATAACAGGCATAGACATTTACTTTACAAGCATATCATTAAAGATCAACTTTCAATTTCATAAATATCTCATATGCATTTCATATATATACATCAACATTCTCATAGCATAATATAGCTCAACTAACAGTTATCAAATTTATATATCAAATAGGAACTAAATGACTTGCTTGATTCATAGTTTATCAACTACGACTTAACTGCATAAATCTTATCTGCACTGCGTGTATTCCTACACAGTTATATAATCATGGTTTCACGCCCATTAGTAACATATTTCATGCACTTTTAATATAAGAACAATGTTACATTGTTTCCTAACTAGGTTTGTAAAACCTTTATTTCACTTTCTCATCATACTCTTAGAATAGCTAGGCATGTATAAGTATACCTTAACCATCCTTTCTTGACATCAACATTCATATACATTTATCACACACTTGACTCGTTATGTGTTCGACACATATTTAAAGTTTATAGATACGTGATCTACGTCGTTCATATTAAAACTACCTAGTTCCATAATAATTTATTTCAATCAATAAAGCTTAACAACTTTCTTTAAAAAGATTCGATGATATAAGATTTTAAACCATATATTGGTACTAATAAGCCTCTAATAGTATGCTTCACATAGACATAGCATAGTTCATTATTTGAAGACGTATTTTAAACCACACTTGAAAGGTCCAATTCATGTTTAGCTAGATGATGAACATATTCGTCATGTCTAGGGGCATAAGGCGTTCAAGTTCACTTTTAAAAGTTATTCTAGGCCAAGTTAAAGCAACTAGGTACAACTTTTAATCTCATTTCATAGCTAACTAGGCCATGTATATATGTTATCATGATTAGAACTTTAAGTCCACAAGTTACTTTAAGTTCGTCCCTCTTAGTTTCAAAACTTCAAAACTTTATTCTTAAAGTCAATGTCATACTAAACTAATCATGCAAGGAAACTTCAACTCACGCGTCATACTTGTTTGTACATGTTTCTACGTACGTGTCCAACGGCAAAATATAACAACTCCATGTTTATAAAACTTTGTTTACAAATGATATATGAGCTTGCCTTTGAAATCAAAGTAATATAACACACCTATGATAATACTTTGAATCTTACATCACGCGTACTTAGACCTCATATATATGTTATCAAGGTCAGAATTAGAGTTACACAAGTTCGTTAATGTTTGTTTTCAAAATCTTTATATATCTTCAGAAAATAACCATCTAGGCAACTCATAGTATACAAAGGTACTCAAGGCCATGTGTCATACGTATTTATATGCATGACTAGACCCTTTACATATGCTATAAATATCAGAATTCGAAACACTCAAAGTTTGTCTAAACTTATTTTTAAAATTTAAAGATTCTTTAAAAACATACTCAATCATGCTAATACAATTCCTTATAAGTAAGGTAATCTTATATGTCATGTATAATATCATGCATTTTCATGTTATATCACTTAGAATAACATATTCCATCGTCGGGAGCACTATACTTGCGTATGTGCTCGATCGACGCCCTCCGATCGCCTTCTATTACGTAATAGTCACCAAGATGACAGTTTTGACCCTTCCTAACGACCTCAAATTGAAAACCTTAAAGAACAAAAGTTGTAGGTCTATTCGTCCTCGTTCCGGATCATCTTGAATTACCTCAATCGGAGTTCGTATGAAAATGTTATAGCCGTTTTAGTAAAACATATAAAACTAGTCATTGCAGAACACACACCCCCGCCGGGGCGAGGGTTTGGCCATAAAAATAGCTCGTCGGGGTGGGCCTAGCTGCTACAAGTCGAAAATTTATTCCCTGTTATGAACCATAATGCCAAAATTTCTTTCTTACCTTCATAATTTGAGTTATATATGTCCAAATTAGTCCGTTTTCGATTCTATGGATTCGTAATTCATAAAACTACAACATACCAAATACCCATCAACTAAAATAAACATTAACTAACCCAAATATGAATTTATAACTCATGTTCATACTAATTATTCATGTTTTGACAATTTAGCGAATTTGTTTACTACGAATTCGTTTCTCAACCAATTTGGTTCGTTAAACTTTCGTTGTTTTCTTTTCTAACTATATTAACAGTATCTAACACAAGTTCATGGATTACAACAATCCTTAGCCATCAATTTTGTGACTCAAAAGTGAATTTTTCTTGTTATTTCTAAGGAATTCAAGACTTAGGAATCGAAAGCATAAACATTAGATTCATTACCTCTTGATGTCTTCAATTTACTATCTATAGCACTCCAAACCTCTGCTTGCCCTCAATACTTCTGAACTTCCATAACCAAATTCTCAGCAACTTAAACAAACGAGAAAGAGAAGGAGAAGGTGTTCAATTTATAGACATTTCATTGACCATGCTAAGCCATCATCCAAAGAATTAAACCAAGAGATGGAAGGAGAACCCATTGGGAAATCAAGAGTTGGTGCAATAATGGTGAACCATTCCCATCACCCATACCCTTCTTCATCATGGCTAGCTATTGGGAAGTTTGAGAGATTAAGGAAATAGGTAGCCTTAGGCCAATGGCCCTTCACGTGTGGAAGAAGAGTGTGACTCACAAAATGGGATAATTCTACTCACAAATATTGATAGATGAATAATGCAATATACTATATGTTTAATACACATATATGTATACTTAGGTTTTAAATTCAATTGGGTGCATGCATGGATTTAAATTATATAGGAATATTATGTTAGCAATTTAGGGGTATAAATATAATCCATGTACATTAGTACACATAATTTAATCTTTTAAACATGTGTGGACTTAATTCCATTGAACACTAATAATTTAATATCTCCTTTTTGCTATTAATCACCCATTTGTATAAAAATAAATCTTTTAATAATACACCTTTATTTACTCTTATACTTTAGAGTACACATGTAATTGTCTCATCACATAGGATGAGATAACAAAACTTACTTAAATCAATTTTATGATTTAATTACTTTCACCATATGATTTTTGTATATCATTAATCCCAATTAAATGTCACACTCCATGTAGTCTTAAGCCATAGGTATTATATATTACTACTACCCACATTTTCCATATTACACATAGTAACATGAAATACTATTTAATGACAATGTCCATATTAATATTTTAATTGGGCTAAATATCATTCAGTTGGGTACTTTCAACCCATTATCACATTTTAATATCACAACGATTAATTAATATTAATCATTTCATTTTCTTCATGTAAAGCACATATATTAATTCACCATTTTACTTAAGTGAATTACTCCTTCCATTTAATTCACTATCACGCCCCTTCGCTTATGAGGCTTTAATACTCAAATTATATTATTCCATAATATAATTTTCAACTTAATTTAAGTTAACTAATATTTATTCTTATTTAGTTAATTTTCATAACTAACTCTGAATCAATTCATGCTTTGCTATCTCAATCCATTCATGGACACTTCAAATATCAAATATGACCCATATGCTAACATATTATCCACTAATATATAATTCCTATAGTTCGGATTACACAACTCACCAGATTACACCAACTTATCATGACCTATCTATAGATCGGAAATGCATTGCTATACTGGTCCGAAATCGTGAGAGTATGCGGTCGTGCCACATTAAGTTAGGACGCAGACATGTTATGCTTCAACAGAAACAAAACTTAACTTGCAAATCCTTTAACATGCTCCATACATGCTATCGCGTTATACTAACCAAAATAAATCTCGAATGACTACATTCTTCAATAATTTAGAGATTAAACTTCAAGTTCAACTCTTCTTTCTTTAATCTATACATTTAACCAAATCCCAATATTAATCAATAAATCTCTAACCAATAATCTAAAGATATATCGATTTTCTTCTCTAGTCAACAACGCTCATATATACAAATCTAAATCTAGCACACACAGAGTCTTTAATAAGATTCAATATAGTACACTGAGTGGTTTCCCATAAACAACTAACAAATTAGTTTCTGTCTCGTCTACACTACTTTCACAATGAGTTAGATAGGTTACTAATTCGTATATACCTTCGCTCTCTGAAGGAATCGTTTAGCCCAGCTCCTATACATCTACTATTAAAGGGTACGGTTGCACTACCTTACACTTGATACTTACTCATACAAATACTCAAGAAATTGGTGGTTATCAAAGATATTTAATGTCACCAACTTACTATGATGAAATAATTTCACATAAATTATTTAATATCGATAGATAAATTTCTATCCATCTTCTTTACTTCAAATAACTCGCCTCAATAAATAACAAATATATAATAATAATATATTCATTAAACACAGAAATCACGTATTTTATAGTTTATATTACCCCATGCAACACCATACCACATACCTTACATCACATATATATATATTCTTATTTGAACCCTTCACATGCCTTAAGAATTTTATTTACTAAATTCTTATTTTAATATTTTCTAAAAATTCGGGTTCTTACAACGATACATGGATGAGTTGGACATTGGCGTCATTATGGCGATGAGATCTCTCAGGGAGGGTCATACCATCATACTGATGATCATCGTAGAGACTCTGAGGTCAGCTACATATTCTTTGCACTTATCCGTGAGGAGTGTGTTCTGAGCGATTCGGTCGTGTTATGCGTGTGGTTTATGTCACACTTGAGACCGATTGGTACTTTCAGACGGCATGGGCATTGTTTCACCCATAATGTAGCCATGTCATACTCCTTTTAGCCTGCAGAGTGTACAGATGTTGCATCCTAGTCAGCTTTCTTAGCAGAGATCAGAGCTCCATTTGATATATTATCATATTTCGGGCTTAGCTCACCCTACAGCTTCATTACTCATGCTCTGGGCATTGATTATCTCCCTCTAACTGGTTTGAGAGGCATGATTACTTACCACCCACTGGTCGTGATGTGTAAGTTTGACCAGTTCTAGGACTTCCATCCTTTTGAGGGGGCATCGAGTCAGCGCTTCACTTCTCGGAACATATCAGTAGAGGATAGATCCAGGTTGTATGCCTGTTGGGATCAGCGAGAGCTTGCTATGTTTTCCATCAGCCATCCGGGTTATTCTGCAAAGTATTTCGTATGGATAGAGAAAGAGACTACATTAACTGCAGTAGTATCCACAGTGCAGGGGACTAATTTCGACGATTAGGAGCCTATGGAGGAGGCTGATATTCCCATCGAGGAGGATTTAACTGCTGGGTTGCCAATATTTATGATGGATTCTCCCACTACGAGTGCTACTGTGATTCAGCATTCATCACAGTATCTAAAACATAGCCTACATCTGATGACCTACGAGAGAGATCAGGCTAAGGCCTTGATGTTGACAACACTTGATGGGAGAGACGCAGCTCTATTTGTAATGCCCAGAAAATTTTGATCGTCCAGAATTTTAGTTTAAAGAATTAGTTATTAATAAAATGAATTTTTATTAATAATATTATGTGCTATGTGTTTATTAATCGTTCTAGAACCTAGGATGATTATAAGTGGAGGATTACGGCACTGAGCTAGATCGAGCGAGTAATAATTTTCAAGACAAAAATGAAAATTTTCCGAGAACAAAAATATTTCTGGGGAAAAAGACGAAATAGACAATATTCACCTGATGAAACCTAAGGGTTAGGGTTTAAATAACCTAAGCCATTCCAAGAATTCGGTATGTCAAAATGACATTCCCTCAAAAGATTTTACGATAATATATCTTGAAAAGTTAAGTAAGCTGATAAAAGTTTTTCTCAAAAAATGTGCAGAAAGCGGACGAAATAAAAATGACGAAAAGTTATGTTATGTACTTTTCATTCATTTAGCTACGTTAGGGTAAAACATGAAGGAAAACGCTTAACGCCAAAAAGTGTTTTTCAGTTTTTTGGAAATTCGAAGAATACGTAAAATTTAATCGGTAAAGGAAAGACGAAATATCCAAAAATATTTGGATTCTGAGAATCGCAGTTTTTAAAACTGTCGGACGAAAACCCGAAAGAAGGAACCACGTAACTTAAAGGCTAAGTAGACTTAAGGGCTAAGTTAACTTAACACCTAAGTCATGAATAGTAAGGAGGTATGAATAGTAAGGAGGTTAGGGGTGAAATGACTATTTTATCCTAGCTTTGGAAATTCTATAAATAGGAAGCTTATTTCATTTAAATGGGATTTTGAAAATCCCACAATCTAGAGAGAGAGAGAGAGGGTCGGATGAAGAGGGAAAAGGAAGATCATGAGCATGAATGTTTGGATCGGAAGTGTTCGTTAAATAGAAAAGCTAGCAAATCGCCAATTTTGTCTAGCGAAAGAAAAATAAAGAGGAAAGGTATTAAAACCTAACTCCTAAGTTAACTTTTCTTAAGTTTTAATGTTCAAAACATAGATTAATAAGAATAAGAAGTAAATGATGCTAGAAATGATTTCATATGGTTGAAATCGTAAGAAAATGAAGAAATAAGAATTAAAAGTTTAGCTTATAAATTTCTTAAGGAAGTATAAGATTCGTAATGAATTAGAACGATCCGAGTGGATTATATCAATAAGTAGGTGTAATAAGTAAGGAATGATGATCTATAACATCAAATTCCAATAAAAAGTGAAATTGTAATCCAAAATATCGATTAAAATGAAGAACGAATGAAGAACACGAAGAACGTGCGAAGAACGTTGTTGATGGACAAATTTAAAACCATCGTAGGATATTTGTTGTTGATGGACAAGTTTAAAACCATCACGTAAAAGTTAGATGCTTATTGCTTGGTTAGGAATGGTAGAAACGTTGATGAAGAAAGGATTAAAACTTTGCTATAACGAAGTTATGGCAAAAATTTTGTAAAAGACAAACGAGAATTAAAAAGTTAGTAAATGAACCCGAACGTGTAGGGTTCATAAGAATGTCAGAGAACATAGAAAACGTGAGTCGTGGACTCAAGAATGAACGAATTCCGAGTTCGGATGACTGAATTACGAACGAATAAACGAAGAGCGTTAAAAACATAAAATGAACAAAGGGTGAAGATCAAGCCAATTGAATGGCACGCTAACGGATTCAGAACAAAGTTCTGTCCGTGGGGTATTGAAGTACATAAGATAAGGAAGAGAAGGGCTTTGGAACAACCTCGTTCCGAGTTATAACGAATAAGTTATGGAAGCGGGAAGTAAGCGTCTCAAATTGAATTTAACACTTAAAGAAATTTTCTAGGGTTAGGGCTTGGCGCCGCGGTGCCAACCATGCCTTATAGGTGGTGACTGCAAACACCGGACTGAGGGAGCCGGGTTACGCAAACTCTCATGGCAACACGAGAGATAAAGAAGAGAGAGTGTGCAATGGGCTAGTGTAGGGAAAAGCCAGAGAAGAGCTTTTAACTGCTCAACTCTTGGGGAAAACGTACAGGAAGATAAAGAACATAATGTTCAACTAATATAACACTTTAACAAGTGAAGTAAACCTTTAGTACAGGATGAACAAAATGGTCGAAAGAGATTAAAAGATCAAGAAGGGAATAAACGTAAACGTAAACGTAACGCAGTTGCAAGTAGTCTTAGCATACAACGAATAGTATGGATTCGACATTAAGAGTAATGAACATGGGGTTTAGGTAATGGATAACAAAAGTATTAAGTAAGATAAACATGGTATTAAGAAAGCCGTAATGAACGGTAAAAAGATTAATGGAAGCCGAATGTGAGTCAGATGAGAACGTTAGAATAAAATTTAAGCGTTGAACACTTTAACAGACGTGAAGGTTGAGGGTACGCAAATATTAAACGGATAGAACCTACACCCCGTGTATGATTTGACCGTAAGATGATTAAGATCAATGATTAAACCATGAATGGTAAAGAGGTTGAATTAAAGATAATTACGTTTAACGTAACGAAGCCGAGTTAAGGATTAAGGGGAATGATCGCTCTGAGTATACAAAAGACTGTATGACGTAGACGATAAAGAGTGAATCATGAGGTGTGATATTTAATTTCCAGGAAGTCATAAGGAATGAGAAATTAACTTACGAAGATTATAGTTTAATGGTTAATATATGTTAAGATAAGTTAAGTTGTAGTACAATCGTAACCTTTGATGGTTGACATATGGGAGCTGGGCTAAACAATTCCTTCAGAGAGCGAAGGTATATAAAAAACTTGCAACCGATCTAACTCACTATTATGGGCAGTGTAGACGAGACGGGAACTTGTTTGTTGGTTGTTTGTGGGAAACCACTCAGAGTAACATATTGACTACTAGCAGAGAAGCGATGTGTGCCGAGTCTTAGAGAAGTAATAAGAAGAAGATAAGAATGTAAAACATCAAAGTTGATGAACGTATAAGTAAGACATCTCCATAAGTAATGAAGCCGTATAACGGTAGTGAAAGTTGTTGCATAAACTTAGGTTGCAAGAACGCGAACCCTAAGAAGTAAAGTTAAGTAAACTAATGCATAAGTCAAAGATGTATGACTAATTAGTGTATGTGTTGTTTTTCTTATGTGCTACATAGGAACTCGAATGAGCAGTTCAACATAAGTTGTAGCTGTGCGTAAGGCAAGTTTCCTAACTTCATTCATATTTCAAATGAATTCTAGTTTCTTAAACTTCTCAGATGTTGAACTTGAGAAGTTCTGTCTATGTGCTAATGTGCGATATTTGTGTAAAGTGGTAGAACATATGAGGCCTTGTGCCACAATGTGAACACTTCGGTGTTTCTATGAGATGATTTGTTCTGTGATTTAACTGTTCAATAAGAGAATGCTCTATTCATACATGATCCGTTATTGGTAAGTCTATGCTAATCATTCTAGCCAGACAAATTGTATATGAAAAAGGTAGAAGAATGAAAGTATTATAAATTAAAGTGAATATTGTTTTAAAATGGTAGGAATCAATACTATTCCTATTATTCAAGTTGCTTCATAACCTTTGTTCGGTTATTGAAGTCTTAAAAGAATGTTTGAATTCTTGAAGATGTTTGTTCAACTGTTATGACTTGCTGGGCAATTGAATGCTCACACTTGCTTTAAATGAAAAACATTTTCAGCATACGATGTTATAAGAACTTAAGGATCCCGTAATGATCAAGCTGACGGTATCCAGATGAAGTGTCATTCATAATATGGATGAACGAGAAGATTGAGCGAAGACTTGTAATATATAATAAGTTAAATGAACTTTAGATTAGTTTGATGAACTGTTATGTATCCTTGGTGGCGGATAAAAGTCACTCTTGTAAGATGAAAATAATAATGTATTTATCATTGTTTGTAATGAAAAAAGGCATAAGGTTTTTAGAACCTGGGATTTGAGAGTATATGTTATTATATTTAGCTATATAATGATGTATGTTTCGAAGAAGATGGGATCGTGATGTACGGAATCTGGGTGTGAAGATAGACTGGATTCTGGGATGTTACACTATTAGAGAGAGACGAGGCTAGATCAGCCAGAGATGCATTGATTGTAGAGCTGGATGCTGCCCTATCTACTCAGGATGTGGCCGTCACAGACAATACTTCAGTGAGATCCCTTACGACTGACATCCTTGTCGATATGAGTGCATACATTGATGAGCATAATGCCACCATGCAGTTAGCCTTGGATCTGCTAGCTCGTGTAGATACCATTGGGCACGAGCATACAGCGTTACCTCCTTCAGAGAGAAGGATGCTATGTTAGATCTGATAGTCCGCATACACACATATCCGTAGATAGACTTTTATTTTCCTGCACAGACTAGCTTAGTCATTTTGTCATCTATAACACATATGTATATATCAAACAATATGATGTATGGCATGGAAATATATTTTGATTCGCTTCCCTTTCGGTTGTGCCTTGATACTTGCTTCATATTTGCCTGTTTTTTCAGGGCTTGTAATCTTGATGCATTCTGAACTCATCCTTGATATGTGGACATTGAGATGTTGCAGTCTCTCAGAACGGATCATTAATCTGTGTATCCCTACCATCTTTGGTGTCTTGGGACTGGTATCTGTATGTAGATGTGGAGAGGAGTGTGGCTTTTCCTCTTTGAGATTGACCGCACCACAAATGGTCTCTAGTACTTCTATTTGTAAGAAGCCTAGTTAATTCCATCTCTTATGGATTGGTGTTGCTCTTTGAGGCACAATCGCAGCTTAGATGGTTGTCGAATCTCCTATTGGCGAGGAGAGGTTGGGTAATTCCATCCCTTTGGTCTGAAGCCGATGAAATGTGTTGGATTGAAGTTTGATCCCAGTACCGTGTGACAAGTATTTTTGTTCTGGTAGGGGGTTAGACCGAACCATAAATGGCTGTCTACGTACTCGTATTGAAGAGGAGATCAGGTCTGTGTAGTTCGAACCTAGTATAAGAGGTTCAACGCTGAATGTGAAAGGCAGATGGGTGTAAAAGCTTTATTGATGAAGAAGGGTGTAGAATTGTTTTTGTTGTTTTTGTTTTTTATAGAAGAAGGTCAGAAATGTATTTGTTGTTTTTTTTATTGCGGAAGAAGGGCATAAATGTTTTTGTTGTTTTTTTTATTGCGACCGGGCTATATAGAATATGGTTGCCTACGTACTCCCGGGTATCAGGGAGATCAGGTCGACGTAGTTCGCCCCTTAGGACGAATTGAAACCAAAGAGAAGTATGAATCCCATGTGGAGGCTATACTTCGGGGAGAAGAAAATTTGATCCCATGATTGGGACAAACTACAGGTGTTGAAAAAGTTTGATCCCGTCTTCAAGACAAACTGCAAGCGTAGAAAAGTTTAATCCCGTCTTCAGAATAAACTGCAGGTGTGAAAGGTTCAATCCTGTCTTCAGGAAAACTGAAATTGTGTGAAAGGTTTTGAAATGAAGTGAAACCAGGCTGCTGGTTTGAAGTGTATGTTTCCCCGAGGAGCAGAAGAGTATGTAAAAAGGGTTAAAAATCGGAATGACTGGTGACCTGATGATCCAAAACCAGGATGTTTGCTTGATGATAACTTCAGACATAGTACCGTTTCATAGTGTCCGAGTTGATGAGCTGTGGAAATTCATCACCATCCATTTCCTGTAGTCTGAGAGTGCCTCTTGTCAATACAACCTTTACAAAAAATGGGCCTTCCCAGTTAGGAGAAAATTTTCCCTTAGATTGATCTTGGTTGTCAATGATCTTCTTCAAAACCAAGTCATGTTGTTTGAACTGTCGTACTCGGACTTTCCTGTTTTAGGATCTAGCAATCCTTTATTGATATAACTGACCATAGAAGATAGCCACGGTTCGTCTTTTGTCTATTAGAGACAATTGGTGATACCTGTCTTGTACCCATTGGTCTTCATCCAACTGAGCATCCATCAACACTTTGAGGGATTCAACTTCCACTTCTATGGGGAGCACTGCTTCCATCCCGTAGGCTAATGAATAGGGGGTTACCCCAGTAGAAGTACGCATTGAAGTTCTATAGGCTAATAAGGTCAGAGGCAAGAGGTCAGGCCATCCTTTGTGATTGGCAGACATTTTCTACATGATCTTCTTGATGTTTTTATTAGCCGCTTCAACAGCACCATTCTTCTTTAGACGGTAGATGACGGAGTTAAGGTGTTTGATGTGGAATTTACTGCATAACTCCTACATCATTTTGTTGTTGAGGTTTTTAGAATTGTCTGACACAATAACCTCTGGTTGTCCATATCGACAGACGATATTGTTTCTGATGAAAGCAATGATTACTTCTTTAGTAACCCTGGGGAAAGAGGCTACTTCTACCCACTTGGTGAAGTAGTCGATCATGGTGAATATGAATCAATGTCCATTACTGGCTTTGGGCTCGATGGGCCCGATCACGTCCATTCCCCACATTGAGAAGGGCCATGGTGAATTCATATTGTGGAGTTCCCTTAGAGGGGCGTAGATAGCATTTCCATGAATCTGGCATTGATAGCACTTCTTGACGTGGTTATCACAGTCAGCTTTGAGCGTAAGACAATAATGCCTTGTTCTGAGGATCTTCTTAACAAGTAGGGGTCCGCTCATGTGTGGGCAACATACTCCACCATGGATCTCATCCATGAACCTCTGAGCTTGGTCTCTGTCCAGACATCTAAGGAGACCTAGTCCTGTATCTCTTTTTTAGAGTACATCTCTACTCAGGTAGAATTTCATAGCAAGTCGATGGATCCGCCTCTTTTCAGTCAGGCTCGCCTCATCGGGTGTAGATCCATCTCGTAGATACTCTTTGATATGCTGATATCAAGGGTTGTGGATGGGAGGTAGCTCATCCGATACTTCTCCAACATAGTTCCCATAAGTTGGGGCCTTTTGCAGGGCAAATGTGATGATTGGCATGTTTTCCTTGTCAAATATGTGAATCAAGGAGGCCAACGTTGCTAGTGCATCCGCAAAATCATTCCAATTACGAGGAATGTGTAGAAAGGAGATTTCTTCGAACTCCAAAGCCATCTATATAACTTACTGATGGTAAGGCAACAAATGTAATTCTTTGGTTTGATAGATTCTTGTGGATTGTTTGATTACCAACTCTGAATCCCCAAAGATAGTTAACCGCCTGATGCCCATTCAACGGGCAAGTTTTAGCCCCATGATCTGACCTTCATACAATTTGTGTTGTTGGTGTTTGACAAGCGCAATTTGATTTGATGACGGGATCTTGCTCCCCGTATCAAATACTAGAAAGCGCTCGGCTCAAAACCTTATGTGTTAACAGCTCCATCAAAATACATTTTTGACGTATGGCATGCATCGTATTGATGGTGTTGCTGAACTGCCATTACCCCTTCATTGGGGAAGTATGTTTCTAAGGGTTTGTAATCCCCTGTAGGTGCGGCGGCTAGTTGATCTGCAATTCCTTAACATTTGACAGATTTTTACGTCACGTAGACGATATCAAATTGTTGTAAGATAAACTGCCATCTGGATAGTTGACAATTTAGTATGGGCTTACTAAACACATACTTGAGAGGATCCATGCGGGATATGAGATGGGTTGTGTGACCATGGAGGTAATGTTGTAACCTCATGGAAGCCCATGCTAAAGCACAACAAGTCTTCTCAATCAGAGTGTACTTGTGTTCACTGCTGTTGAATCTTTTGCTGAGGTAATAGATAGCTCGTTCTTGGCCTCTATCGTCTTTCTGCCCCAACATACAGCCTATAGCATTGTCATTAATGAACAGGTACATGAACATGGGAACATCATCCCTGGGTGGTACCAACATAGCAGCGTTAACCAACTGTTCTTTGATTGTAAGGAAGGCTTTCTGACACACATCGTTCCATTTCGTGGAGGAGTTCTTCCTTAACAATTTGAAGATGGGCTCACAGGTTACTGTGAGTTGAGAGATAAACCTGCTAATGAAGTTGATTCTTCCCAAAAATTCCCGTATTTCCTTCTCTATCTGAGGAATGGGCATTTCCTTGATGGCCTGAATTTTGGTGGGATCCAACTCAATCCCTTTGTGGCTAACTAGGAAACCTAGCAACTTGCCAGATTTGACACCAAAGGTGCACTTGGCTGGATTCAACTTTAATTTGTACTTACGTAACATATTGAAGAGCTTTTTGAGATGGTCTAAGTGGTCTTCTTCCCTTCGGGACTTGACAATAATGTCATCCACGTAGATCTCGATCTCTTTATGCATTAAATCATGGAAAAGAGCCATCATGGCTCGCTGATAGGTTGCCTCGACATTGATGAGGTCGAATGACAACTGTCTATTGTAGAAGGTTCCCCAAGGCGTGATGAAATTAGTTTTCTCACGATCCTCCCTCAGCGACCATAATCTGATGATACCCCACAAAGCAATCAGCAAAGGAGTACATGCCGTGTTGAGCAGTATTATCAATAAGAATGTGGATAAAGGGCACGTGAAAGCTATCTTTAAGGCAAGCTTTATTCAGATCCCGATAATCCACGCAAACTCGTACCTTTCCTCCTGGTTTAGGCACGGGAACAATGTTGGATATCCACTCCAGATATGTAGACACCATGATAATGTTAGCTTGTAATTGTTTCACAATTTCTTCTTTCACCTTTAAACTCCACTCAGGTTTCAATTGACTGAGCTTCTGCCTGACTGGCTTGAATCCCTCTTTACTGGGAAGGCGATGAAGGACAATGTCAGTGGACAAACCCACCATGTCTTCATGAGACCATGCAAACACATCATAGAAATGGGTTAATAGAGCAACCATGTCATTCTGTTGATTTAGGGTTAGGTCTAAACTAATCTGGATTAACTTAGAGCTTTCTAAGGTTCCAAGATTGAAAGAAGTGGTTTGATCAAGGTTGGGTTTAGGTTTTTCTGCAACCCATTTTTGATCTCCTGAGGTGTCTCAATGTCCTCTTGGATTTCCATAAAGTCTGAGTCTAACTTTTCATCAAAGTTACAGTCCTTGTGGAGAAAAGGCACCTCATCATCAAGTACAGGCACATCTAAATTCAGAGTGCTGAAACAAAATATGCTTTCACTTAATATATGAAACTGTTTAATCATACAAAAGTGTTAGCATGTACTTGATAAAATAACCACTAATACTATATAAAAAAGTAAGCAATTAAAGTTATCTACAGGGCAGAGGGATTTCTGCCCGTTTTACCCTCGTTGAACAATGTATGGAGTGTTACTCTAATTATCAAGGATAAAGTCCTGATGGACTGCAGTGATGGAGGGGCTGTCATCGTCCTCCTTTTCCCGAATGATGACCATAACATCTGGGCAATCATCGTTTGGGGTATATCTATTTGTATGTTCATCATGGACAATGATGCGTATGCCTGACATCATCAAGGCGATGTTATGTTTACATTTCTGTTCCCTTTCTTCCACTTCGGGATAAGGAATTAGGAACTCTTTTGCTTTGAATAGTATTGGTTTGGGAAACAACATGGCCATAACACGGGCTGACACCTCTATTGGAGACTCTATCAGCTCATGATGTACAGGTGGAGAAAATCGCAGTGTGGCAGAAGCTTAAGGAACCTGCTTGTGCTTATGAGGATTCCTGTGACTGGAACTGATAGAATAGACTAGTCCGGATGTCCCAGTTTGACTGGACACTTGAATTGGGTGCTTAATACCCTGTTTAGCTTTATCAAGCCATTGTCTAGGCTGATGACCCAATGACATCATTTCTTAAGTGACCGACATAACCTCGGCAGAAATCTTGGGTACGAGAAGTGGTGCTCCAATAGGATGGTATTGCGTATTACTCACTTCTAAAGTAAAAACTGGATGGATTAATTTCTGAACTGAAGCTGATGATAGGTAGGTCTCCTTGTTTTGGACATTCTGGCTCAGCGTTGACTGTGACTATGCTATTGTTAATAATGTATTTGAGTTGTTGATGTAATGTTGAAGGGACGGCTCCAGCTATGTGGATCCATCGTCTCCATAATAGTAGGTTGTATCCTGAATCTATCTTGAGGACGCGAAAGGATACATTGAATGTATTTGGACTAATTTCAATATGGCTGCTTCAGATCCGTTTGAGATTGATGTTCATCTTCATCAAAGGTGGCATAAGGACTTCTTTTTTTGGCGAGAATTTATTTATAAATTTTCTATATAAATATCGGAAGTGTATAAATTTTTTATTTATTTAGTGGAAATATGTGTTAAGTAATGTGTATACATATATTTATGTGATAAATAAAATTTATTTATTACATTAATTATTAAAGATTATTTTATTTTAGAAATATTAATTATTATCAATTATATTCTTATAATAATTAATTTTATATTAGAAATGTTGTTATTAATTATTTTCCATGATAATATAATCTTATATTATTTAAATAATATATGATATGATTTTTAGAATAATTATAATAATTATTTTATTATATGAATTTTGTTCAGGTTATTAAGTTAATTATTTTAACTTAATTAATAAGGTTAATTACGACAGATAAATCAGATATGGAATCCAAACCCTAATTTTGGGTTTTGATCGAGGAATGATAATAATATTATATTATTATATTATTTTCATTTTCAGTGCTATAAATATGTATTGTATGTACGTACTGTAGACGGTTGGTCAATTATGGTGTATATTGATTCAAACCCTAGAATTAATTGGTTTGACCCTATTTTTCCATTTAAATGGAAATTTAAGACTGTTATATAACTGTGTTATATGATTTATGTTAAGTAATACATAACAATATGCTAATTTGAAAACCCTAATTGTAAATTTAAAACCATAATTTATATTTGACTTTCTAATAATTAGAAACCCTAATTTGAAACCTAAACTAGAGTTTGTGATCAGTCAGAAATTATGTTAATGTGATTAATAACATGTATGATAGATTTTAATTGCTAATTAAGGTAAACCTAATTAGTAATTTAAAACCCTAATACCAAGAACCCTAATTTAATTATTAGAAACCCTAATTGCGTATTAGTAACCCTAATTATCATAATCCTAAATCCTAATTGCTAAATTAGCAAAGTTAATTATGATTAGTGGTATTAAACCCTAATGTTCCTGTATAATATAATTATTAACCTAATCTAATTAAGAAACCTTAATTTTAAATTTTAGAAACTAAAATTATTTTAGTTTTTGTACAAACCCTAGTTGCTATTTCATACAAGTACTATATGATAAACCTAAGGGTCAAACCCTAAGGGTTTGGCAAGTTATAATAATGCCATTAAAATAATTTACCAATTGACCATTATACCCCTTTTATACATTAAAGAGGCTAATATATAGGTTTTGACTATAGGAGAAGTTGGTGACCAAATCCAACAACTCCATGTGACACAAAAATGCCAGCACTCAGCCTTTATATCAATAATACAATGTATCTTGGACTTCTATAAATGGATTCAGAGAGAGAAAATTGAACATTCATGCTCATTTTGTGCACAAACCCTCAACCAATCTCTCTCACTAAAAACCAACGAAATCCTTTGCTAGATCAGTCACAAAAATAGCCCCACAAAATCCATTAACCAATCAGCAACTCAGAATCAAAATTTTTCAAAGAAAGGTATAAAACCCAATTCAAGAATCTGCCCAAATTTTCTGTTATTAGATGTTAGATTTAAGTGTTAGAATATGTTGTTTGTAGTTTGTTATGATGATCTGGGTTGGTTTTAGATAGATCCATATCATCTAAGTCTTCAAATTTGAGTTTTTGAAAAATCTGGAATTTTTTTTTATTGTTGTCTGACAAGCAAATGTCAGGTCTCTTTAATCTTTCTCTGTTATGTGTTCTAGTTGTTTAAAGCTTTGATCTTGTAGCCTGTTATATTCTCTGTGATCTGGAACTTTTAGCTAGCTCAAATCATGTACAGAATGAAAGTTATGGCCGGTCAAACTTCATTGACCGACCATGACTTACAATTTCTAGAAAAACCCAGATTGAGCCCAGAAGGCTCTGACAAGTTTTTCATTAGCTCAGATCTGACTGTTTTATGATGTTATGTAATAATCGTTGCATCTAACTTATAGCATGGTAGTTATACTACATTTTAAGTCTCTTAGATCTCTTATATCATGAACATGATGGATTTGGGACACGGTCGAACCAAGGGGAAGTCCACGGATGAACTTTACGGGTACCCGTAAAGTTCATGGGCGTGGTTTCGACAACGTTTTTTGGCCTATATCTCATTATTTTGTTGTGGTTTTGTTGATGTTAAGTATTATATATGTAGTATTATATGTTGGCTACACACTCCAGCTTTCAAATCACCAAAATAACACATGGATTGCAAGTTGTGGAAGCCCAAATATGAGCAGATTAATCTATTCTTCATTTCGGGCAACCTGGAAAATGAAGAACGATTTCGATGACTTTGTTCATGGCTCAAGATCTCACTTTTGTTATGATGTTTGGCCATACTTGTTGTTAGATCGTGTAGTATTGATCGAGTACTACAAGATCTGACCAAGAACATTGCCAGAAACATTACATGTTACGAATTAAACGTGGTCAAACTGGCTAACTAACAACTGGCTTATGAATGCTCAAGAAAACCAAAAGCTATACTTTCTGTCGCTAAAGGCCTATAGCGACAGTTCTATTAATTTTAATTAATTAAATTTTCAAAAATTATTTAAAAATAGAAATAAATTATTAACAATTCCAAAAATTATTTTAAAAATTATTTAAGTTATAAAAATTAACTTTTAATAATTTGGAATATTTTCCATGAATATTAGAATTTATTTAAATATTATTGATATTTAATTTATTTAATAAATATATTAAATAAATAAATTAAAAATGATTTTATTATATTAAAATCATTTTAAATAATAATAAGGTATTTAAAAATATTTTAAGTTATAAAATATAACTTTCAATATTTAAAGGTAAAATTCATTAATTAATTATTATTAATGATATTAAAGTTATTTAATAATTATATTAAATAATTTAGTTTTAAAATGATTTTATTATTTTAAAAATCATTTTAAATGAAAATAAAGTGTTTAAAGATATTTTAAGTTATAAAATATAACTTTTAATATTTAAAGGATAATTTCATTAATAATTTAATATTAATGATATCTATTAATGATATTAAATTTATTTAATAATTACATTAAATAAATAGTTGAAAAATGGTTTTATTGATTTTAAAAATCATTTAAAAGGGATATAAATGAATTAAAAATATTTTAAGTTATAATTAATGACTTTTAATATTTAGATAAATAGTACATTAATATTTTAATATTAATGGTAATTATTTAGAAATGATTTTAATTGTTTTAAAATACCATTTAAAGGTAATATAAATGTTTTAAAAATAGTTTAAGTTATTTTAAATAACTTAATATTTTCAGCAATGGTATTCATTAATACTTTTATATTAATGATAATAGAATTACTTAATATTTAAATCATTTAATAATGATTCCTAGTATTCAAAAAAATATGATAAATTATAATTATTATAAGGTCATGAAAGATATTACGACCGGTGTTTAAGTTATCTAAATGGATATGGAACTACTGTATAGAGTCTTAGACTCAATAAATACCCGATAAAGTTTTCGGTATACCGACATGTTTCAGAAATAGATCTGGACTTATAAAATAAGTCTGTATACGTGTTTATTTGTGATTCAATGGTTATTAAACGTGCATGACAATGTGATTAGGTTATGTGCTGATTGCAAATAGCAGTACAATTTGATATGACATGTTATTCTAATCAAACAAATAATCTATTTAATGATAGGGCTTGATATAAAAGATAAATCTAAGTTGTGTAAGCAGCAGACAAGGCAAGTATCTAACTCTTTGCATTTACTTTATGCAACGGACATGCGTAAGATAATATCTGAACTATTCTTTTCAATTGTTCAAATATTTCAACCTTTGTATATACTTATGCAATGATTCTGTATAAGTAAGTTATTAAATTATAATTGTTGTACAAGTTCCTTTATTCTGTTATTATTGATCAAGATATATATTCTGTTCGTTAATTTCTAAAACATGGTTATACAAGTGTCCTCACTTGAATAATCATTATATTTTATCACATGTTGATACATACTTATCGGTGTCCAGTATGTATAAGTTGAATTAAAAGTCGTCTAAGCTATTTGATCCATTAGACACAAATTTAAAATTATTGTTGAATAAGATAAAACTTTCTTTGTTATCCAACCTGGATTGTTTTGGTTCGATTCTAGATCGTTATGAACATCCCAAATATGGGAAATTTTTTGCGCGCTAAAGGCGGATAAAGGATGAACGATAATATCGTTCTTGTAATGTAGTATTGATCATCACAGGCATAACGGGCCGATCACCCCCGCGTTCGTAAGTTATGACGATTTCTGAGATGAAGTTCATTTAACCTTTTGAAAATAGAAAACAATGTTCATAGTCATCAATTGATCCTCATTTATAGTCAATACGTAGTTTCAAAATTTGAAATCGAAATGATATGTTGTTTATTATTGGTTCGGATTTACTTCTGTTGTTGATTCGTTGTAGAAGTATCGTTCAAAGAAAACATTTAATTCATTCGAGTTAATTGTTATTATTGTTATTATTACTTCTTTGGGCACTCAAATGCTCAATCTTGCTTAATTTAAATTTTTTCACTAAATGTGAATGAACAACTTTCAAGGCTCGCCAAGAACAAGGGAAATGGGAAAGTCGCTGAATGAATGCTTAAGCTATCCTATGTAATAGTTTGACTTTATGATAAGGATGATAAATATTATTATCATGTAATGATTGTTTAAAGGTTTCGTACTTGGGATTTGAAAACTCTGATAATATGTAAATTAAATTTGATAATCTATATTATTGTTATTATTATTAGTATTATTCCGCTCATAGAAATGGTATCGTGAAACACTGAGTTTGGGTTTCCAAGTACCTAAATTTGGGGACGTCACATCATGGTATCATAGCCATATGGTTAGAAACCTTAGGTGGGATAGACCTTAGGCTATAACCTTAGAACAGAGGGAAACTTTGAAAATATAAACAACTCATATAGAGTTTAAAATAGATGAATCAGATAAATTCATCGTCAAACAAACTAAAAGATAATTTATATAAAACTATTATGTGTTATGTGTATATATTATATGCTAATAAGGATAATTTATGTGTGTAGATGTCAGGTGAAAAAGTATTAGGATACCCTCGGATCGTAAAGAAGGAGCCGATATCAAAGCCAATAGCAGAAATAGAGGCTCAAAGTGAAAGCAACCTCGATGAGGTGGTTATTGTGGAAAATAATGTACCAGATCCGGAAATGGTGGAACTAACCGATAGTGATTCAGACACTAAAGTTGGAGCTGATCAAGCATCAACCGAAGTGCAGAATCTGCGAGACCAGGTTTCCTCTTTGGAACAACTATGGGAAATAGAAAAACTATTAAATAGTCAACTGCGGAAAGCATTAATTGAAACAATGGAAGAACAAGATAAGCTTAAAATCAAAATTGACCAAATGGGAGCCAAAAGCAACAAGTCGTGTGCAGCTCCGAACAAGAATGAAAAAAGAAAAATGAAAGACCGCGATATAGGAAATCCTGATAACAACCATGGAAACTTTAACCGAATAGAAAAGTGTACAAATTGTGACAAGAAACATGAAGGCGTATGCAGAAAAGGGGAAAATGTTTGCTACAATTGCGGACGTGAGGGACATTTTTCTCCTCATTGTCCCAATCCAAAGAAATATGTCTATTTTATTTGTGGGATAGAAGGTCATCAGGCAAAAGGTTGTCCAAGATCAAGAAAAAGGTGTAGTGAATAGGTAGTATAGGTTCTGTGGTGTAGGTCTATTTAATATAATATGTGTAATAAGTATGTTTGTGTAAGGTAATATTCTCAACTTTTGTATGGGTCAAAGTCATAAATCTCGACTTTTGTGGTCACAAAGGGATAACAGTAAGGGCCATGTTATGTAAATTACTTTGAATTAATGAAAATGAACATATGTTTGAGTAATGAAACAAGTTTAATATATTAAACTCATGTGATAAGGTTTAGAATTTAAGTTAAATTATGTTTTATTTAATCAGATAATGCCGCCAAGACGTCAAACAAGAAATCAAAGGGCAGAAGAATCTGTCAATAACATTGGGGGACAACAACCAGATCCAATGCAACAATTCACAAACATGGTAGCTTAGGCCATGCAACAAGGAATGCCAGCCGCAAGGAACCAGTAGGACAACCGTTTGGCAAACTTCAAGGACTTCAAGGCTGTAGGACCGCCCGAATTAAAAGGAACAACCGACCTCAGAAAGCGCAGACTTGGGTTAAAGAAATCGAAAAGGCATTCAGTAATAATAGCTAGGGTAGCTGAGGGGCAAAAGACCGCTTTTGCCACCTACATGATGAAGGGTGAGGCAAATTTTTGGTGGGAAGCGAATCAGGCGAGGGCAGGAGCAGGTGCAGTTGCTTGGGAAAGGTTTAAATCTCTATTTTTTAAAAACTATTTTTCATCTAGTATGCAAGCTAGGATGGAGGTAAAATTTCTTGAATTAAAATAGGAGAATATGACTGTTGCGGAATATGCCGCAAAATTTAATGAGTTGGCTAGGTTCGCCCCGCATCAAGTTGATACGGAGGCTAGAAAAGCACGAAGGTTTGAGCTGGGATTAAAACCTTGGCTCTACAACAAGGTGGCAGCACTCATGGAAAAAGCAATTATTACTGAGGAGGGAAGTGAGGCCATGAGCCTTTATAACAAAGAAAGAAGGAACAAGGGTAAAGTTGAGGGAGCTGGAAAGATGGAAACAAACAAGGGAATAGGAGTGAAAGAGGAAGGGAACAACTTTGAGGGTGTCTTTGGTAAAACAAGAAGGTGCAAAGAAGAAACCGGTGGTGCAATGTTGGAATTGTGGGAAGAACCATTTGGGGGAATGTCTGAAAGGTAAATTTGCATGTTTCAAGTGCGGGCAGGAGGGTCATATCTCTCCCAACTGCCCCAATCCTAGGACGATTAATGGGTGTTTTATGTGCGAATCGAAGGAGCATAAGGTGAAAGACTGACCGAAAAGGAGAACGGAGGCAGAAAGCGTGAACATGGGAAAAAACGGCAGAACTTTGGCAATCACAGGACCAACTTCATCCAACAAGCCGACCAGATCTATTGCACGGGTCTTCAACACGATGATCCCAGATTGATTGTTAAATTGCAATGGAACTCTGTGTACTTTTCAGATAACTTTTATTTTCTTATATATGATTTTCCTATAAATAATAAATTATTTTATAAATAAATTTTGAAGGAGGAATTTGAGTTCATCTAGAAATCAAATTTTATTTAATCGATAGAAAAGCTTTATGTGAATAGTTAAAGATCATCCGATCAAAGTGATCGAGATCTACTACCGCAATGATTGTGTATGCTATATGTACCTGGTATGTATAGGTTTTAAAAGCGGTGATTAGGGACGGAATCTTTATAAGGAGGTGAATGTGACAACCCGATATTTTCTATATAAATAAATCAAAAATTTTACGTATAATTTTTTTTTTTATTTATTTATAAAGGTGGAAATATGTGTTAAGTAATGTGTATACATATATTTATGTGATAAATAAAATTTATTTATTACATTAATTATTACTGATTATTTTATTTTAGAAATATTAATTATTATCAATTATATTCTTATAATAATTAATTTTATATTAGAAATGTTGTTATTAATTATTTTCCATGATAATATAATCTTATATTATTTAAATAATATATGATATGATTTTTAGAATAATTATAATAATTATTTTATTATATGAATTTTGTTCAAAGTTATTAAGTTAATTATTTTAACTTAATTAATAAGGTTAATTACTGACAGATAAATCGGATATGGAATCCAAACCCAAATTCAGGTTTTGATCAAGGAATGATAATAATATTATAATATTATAATATTTTGATTTTTCGAGTGTTATAAATATGTATTGTATATATACGCATTGTTGATGGTTGGTCAATTATGGTGTATATTGACTCAAACCCTAGAATTAATTGGTTTGACTGCTTTTTCCATTTAAATGGAAATTTAAGATCGTTATATAAGCGTGTTATATGATTTATGTTAAGTAATACATAACAATATGGTAATTAGGAAACCCTAATTGTAAATTTAAAACCCTAGTTTATATTTGACTTTCTAATAATTAGAAACCCTAATTTGAAACCTAAACTAGAGTTCGTGATTAGTCAGAAATTGTGTTACTGTGATTAATAACATGTATGATAGATTTTAATTGCTAATTAAGGTAAACCTAATTAGTAATTTAAAACCCTAATACCAAGAACCCTAATTTAATTATTAGAAACCCTAATTACGTATTAGTAACCCTAATTATCATAATCCTAAATCCTAATTGCTATATTAGCAAAATTAATTATGATTAGTGGTATTAAACCCTAATGTTCTGTATAATAATATAATTATTAACCTAATCTAATTAACAAACCTTAATTTTTAAATTTTAGAAACTAAAATTATTTTAGTTTATATACAAACCCTAGTTGCTATTTCATACAAGTGTTAGTGTTAAATGGGGTTAAACCTAAGGGGTTAAACCCTAGAGTCAAACCCAAGGGTTTGGCAAGTTACAATAATGCCATTAAAATGATTTACCAATTAACCATTATACCCCTTTTATACATTAAAGAGGCTAATATATAGGTTTTGATTATAGGAGAAGTTGGTGACCAAATCCAATAACTCCATGTGACACAAAAATGCCAGCACTCAGCCTTTATATCAATAATACAATGTATCTTGGACTTCTATAAATGGATTGAGAGAGAGAAAATTTAACATTCATGCTCATTTTGTGCACAAACCCTCAACCAATCTCTCTCACTAAAAACCAACAAAATCCTTTGCTAGATCAATCACAAAAATATGCCCACGAAATCCATTAACCAATCAGTAAATCAGAATCAAATTTTTTTAAACAAAGGTATAAAACCCTATTCAAGAATCTGCCCAAATTTTCTGTTGTTAGATGTTAGATTTAAGTGTTAGAATATGTTGTTTGTAGTTTGTTCTGATAATATGGGTTGGTTTTAGATAGATCCATATCATCTAAGTCTTCAAATTTGAGTTTTTGAAAAATCTGGAAATTTTTTTATTGTTGTCTGATAAGCAAATGTCAGGCCTCTTTAATCTTTCTCTATTATGTGTTCAAGTTGTTTAAAGCTTTGATCTTGTAGCATGTTATGTTCTCTGTGATCTGGAACTTTTAGCTAGCTCAGATCGTGTACAGAATGAAAGTTATGGGCGGTCAAACCTCATTGACCGACCATGACTTACAATTTCTGGAAAAACCCAAATCGAGCCTAGAAGGCTCTGACAAGTTTTTCATGGGCTCAGATCTGACTTTTTTATGATGTTATGTACTAATCGTTACATCTAACTTATAGTATGGTAGTTATACTACATTTTAAGTCTCTTAGATCTCTTATATCATGAACATGATGGATTTGGGACACGGTCAAACCAAGCAGGAAGTCCACGAATGAACTTTCTGGGTAAACCCAGAAAGTTCATGGGCGTGGTTTTTGACAAGGTTTGACCGGTCTATATCTCATTATTTTGTTGTGGTTTTGTTGATGTTAAGTATTATATATGTAGTATTACATGTTGGCTACACACTCCAGCTTTCAAATCACCAAAATAACACATGTATTGCAAGTTGTGGAAGCCCAAATATGAACAGTCGAACTGTTCTTCATTTTTGGGAAACCCAGAAAATGAAGAACAGCTCTGACATCTTATTCATGGCTCCAGATCTCACTTCTGTTATGATGTTTGGCCATACTTGTTGTTAGATCGTGTAGTATTGATCGAGTACTACAAGATCTGACCAAGAACATTGCCAGAAACATTACATGTTACGAATTAAACGTGGTCAAACTGGCTAACTAACAACTGGCTTATGAATGCTCAAGAACAACAAAGGCTATACTTTCTGTCGCTAAAGGCCTATAGCAACAGTTCTATTAATTTTAATTAATTAAATTTTCAAAAATTATTTAAAAATAGAAATAAATTATTAACAATTCCAAAATTTATTTTAAAAATTATTTAAGTTATAAAAATTAACTTTTAATAATTTGGAATATTTTCCATGAATTTTAGAATTTATTTAAATATTATTGATATTTAATTTATTTAATAAATATATTAAATAAAAAAATTAAAAATGATTTTATTATATTAAAAATCATTTTAAATAATAATAAGGTATTTAAAAATATTTTAAGTTATAAAATATAACTTTCAATATTTAAAGGTAAAATTCATTAATTAATTATTATTAATGATAATAAAGTTATTTAATAATTATATTAAATAATTTAGTTTAAAAATGATTTTATTATTTTAAAAATCATTTTAAATGAAAATAAAGTGTTTAAAGATATTTAAGTTATAAAATATAACTTTTAATATTTAAAAGATAATTTCATTAATAATTTAATATTAATGATATCCATTAATGATATTAAATTTATTTAATAATTACATTAAATAAATAGTTGAAAAATAGTTTTATTAATTTTAAAAATCATTTAAAAGGGATATAAATGAATTAAAAATATTTTAAGTTATAATTAATGACTTTTAATATTTAGATAAATAGTACATTAATATTTTAATATTAATGGTAATTATTTAAAAATGATTTTAATTGTTTTAAAATACCATTTAAAGGTAATATAAATGTTTTAAAATAGTTGAAGTTATTTTAAATAACTTAATATTCAGCAATGGTATTCATTAATACTTTTATATTAATGATAATAAATTACTTAATATTTAAATTATTTAATAATGATTAAGTATTTCAAAAATATGATAAATTATAATTATTATAAGGTCATGAAAGATATTACTACTGATGTTTAAGTTATTTAAATAGATATTGAACTACTGTATAGAGTCTTAGACTCGATAAATAACCGATAAAGTTGTCGGTACAACGACATGTTTCAGAAATAGATCTGGACTTATAAAATAAGTCTGTATACGTGTTTATTTGTGATTCAATGGTTATTAAACGTGCATGACAATGTGATTAGGTTATGTGCTGATTGCAAATAGCAGTACAATTTGATATGACATGTTATTCTAATCAAACAAATAATCTATTTAATGATAGGGCTTGATATAAAAGATAAATCTAAGTTGTGTAAGCAGCAGACATGGCAAGTATCTAACTCTTTCCATTTACTTTATGCAACAGACATGCGTAAGATAATATCTGAACTATTCTTGTTAATTGTTCAAATATTTCAACCTTTGTATATACTTATGCAATGATTCTCTATAAGTAAGTTATTAAATTATAATTGTTGTACAAGTTCCTTTATTCTGTTATTATTGATCAAGATATATATTCTGTTCGTTAATTTCTAAAACATGGTTATACAAGTGTCCTCACTTGAATAATCATTATATTTTATCACATGTTGATACATACTTATCGGTGTCCAGTATGTATAAGTTGAATTAAAAGTCGTCTAAGCTATTTGATCCAGCTAGACACAAATTTAAAATTATTGTTGAACAAGATAAAACTTTACTGTTACCCAACTGGATTATTTTGGTTCGGATTCTAGACTGTTATGAACATCCCAAATATGGGAAATTTTTATGCGCTAAGGCGGACAAAGGATGAACGATAATATCATTCTTGTAATGTAGTATTGATCAATACAGGGCATAATGGGCTGATCACCCCCCGTGCCCGTAAGTTATGACGGTTTATAGATGAAGTTTTGTTTAACCTTTTCGAAAATATAAAACAATATTCATAGTCTGTCAACTGATCCTCATTTATAGTCAATACATAGTTTCAAAAATTTGAAATCGAAATGATATGTTGTTTATTATTGGTTTTGTTTACTTCACAACTGTTGATTCATTGTAGAAGTATCGTTCAAAGAAAACATTTAATTCATTCAGTTAACTGTTATTGTTTCTATTACTTGCTAGGCACTCAAATGCTCAATCTTGCTTAATTTAAATGTTTTCAGTTAAATGTGAACAACCTGAATGCTCTGTCAAGAACAAGGGAAAAGGGAAAGTCGTTGAATGATTGTTTAAGTTATCCTATGTAATTGTTTGACTTTATGATAAGGATGATAAATATTATTATCATGTAATGAATGTTTAAAGGTTTCGTACTTGGGATTTGAAAACTCTGATAATATGTAAATTAAATTTGATAATCTATATTATTTTTATTATTATTAGTATTATTCCGCTCATAGAAATGGTATCGTGAAGCACCGAAGTTCGGGTTTCCAAGTACACGAATTTGGTTCAATTTGCTTACAAAGAGCTTTCATCTTTCATTCCATAGTAAATTGGAACTTTGCTTAAACCCATTTGTCAACACAATCTTTGATGGTTTGGGATAATTCACTGTTAAAACTGGAACTCTATCCAGTGCTCCAACTAATCATGTTGACCTCTTCTTCTTTGTGTTGAGGAAGAGGGTTGTCTTGCACATGAGGTTAATCTGGTTTGGTAACCACTATCTCACCATTTCAAGATTGTGCTTGGAAAGGGGAGTAGTTTCTCCACTGTATAGGCATGTTCTGACTGCCTTTTTTACCATGTAGTATAAAGGAAACATCCTCCTCTTTCTTTTTATGGACCCTCTGGGGGTTGTTTCCATAAGATCCTGACTGGATGTGCTCAGCAACTGCTTTAAGAGCAGCTAGGTCTTGAATCTTACCGAACTTCAATCCCATCTCAGCCATCTCTCTGTGTTTGATCATTTCAAAAAATGGTTTGCCAATACCAGCTAAGACTCTCTCGTAGAAAGGAGCTTCTTGTATGTCTATGAAGGTCATGACCATTTCTGACTCCGTCATAGAAGGAATAACTTGAGTAGCAAGGCACCTCCACCTTTGAGCATACTCTCTGAAAGTCTCATTAGACTGTTTCTTGACCTTGGTAATCTAGTACCAGTCAGGAGCCATCTGAGATTGAAAATTCTATTGAGTGAGGAAGGCGTGAGCTAGCTCTTCCCAACTATGAATCTTTGAGTTGTCTAATCTGTTATACCATGAACGGGCTTCTCCAGTCAGACTCTTCTAGAACAGCTGCATTTTGAGCTTCTCATTTTCCGCATAAGATCCAAGTTCTCCAATGAACACCTTCAAATGTGTGTAAGGATCCCCTAATCCGTCATATTTTTCAAAGTCAGGGGTTTTGAACTTCTCTGATTAATGAACACCAGGGAATATGCAAAGGTCAGCATATGAAACACTTCCATGTGTTCCAATCCCTTTGAGAACATGGATAGTTTCTTCCATTTGAAGGACCTTCTTCTTGATATCACTAGTGTCTATATCTCCTTTGAGATAGGTGTTTTCAGGGTCTGTGTTGGTCGTATCCAACTGAGATTCTGGATTTGTTTTGTCAAAACCTTGTGTTCCTCCTTGTGTAGAGGATTCTGTATGTGTAGGCATTTTTGAGCCCTGAGTAGACTGATGTAGTTCCTTAAGCAGGACAGCCAAATTTGTAATTTGGTGACTTAATCCGTCAAAATCTTCATGAGAAACAGGATTAAACTGGTTAGAAGAAGACATGATTGGATGTAGGCTCGTGGCCTTTTTAGATTTTGAGTGGGTAATAGGCCCAATTGTTTCCCTACAAAAGACTTATGCAGTTTAGTCTTAGGGATAATGTAAATGTTTACATGTTATGTATACCCGTGTTAGGAATATTATCCTGCAAAACGGATGTTAATCGATAACATGTCATATATGTCAAAATATTCTTCATATTTTTTATTACATAAAGATGAACATGGAATAAAATTACAAGTAAATGCTTTTACAAGTAATTGAAAATGGAAAGCATGAAGAGACTTTCCTCCGCGTTTAGTTTATCCGAGGCTGACCTATCTTAGGTTTATTCTCCCGGCTTTTTGGCATGAAAGTCCCCAGATCATCGCAATTTACTTGACAGGAAGTTAATCCGGTCTTTCAACTGGAGCGAATCTGGGTGGTGCCTTTCTTGAGCCTCATTGGAATTAGTCTCCCTACGAGTCCAGTAATCAAACACCGACAGGATAGCCTCTTGGTGGAGGAACTACACAACATACATTCACATACAACGTGTCTCACCGTTTATGAAAATGATGATATGTACGAAGCACTAATATCACAGATAGATATATTGTAGTGCAGTAAGTAAAATGCATTCGTACACATTCATCATAAATGTAAATGCAACATTCACACACAAGCATATAACAGTTTTGAAAAGCTTGTAGTAGCGGCTTAAGCCCTCTTAGTGGAGTGCCCAACAGAGTCGCCACCTGTCGAAGTCCAGATTTTTATTTGTCCCTTTTTTCATTACTTGTTCTTTGGTGTTCTCATATTATGTAAGATTTGTTTGAAAAAATAAGTGAAAAAAGGTCTGACATGTGTAATGTCGACGATTTGACTGTAAGAGTCGCATGGTTGGTGTTTTTAATTTGGTTGCACTAACGTTAAATCCAGAAAAGGTTTGCACATTGACCTAGTGATGTAACACTGCTAAACGGGTCTGTGAAACCGAGATTTATTTAGGTTCGAGGGCTTGATTATACGGAGGGAAGGTGTTAGGAACCCCCCGACATCCGTGTTGCCACGGTGACCGCAACTTTTCAAAGAAACTGTTATATGAATATGTGTGTGTGTGTATGGATCAATGTGCATTTTATTTGGAAGTAGTGCGAGGCCTCGTTCGCACCTATATACAAAGGGTTTGAATTTGTAGAAAAATTTAGTTTTAAACAGGATATAGCAATGAAGTTTTTTAAAAAGATGTTTTTCAAACCCTGTGCTCAATAGTAATTGAGACCTTTTCATACTTCTATTTTATTATTAAATGTTAGGCTTGTTTGCTTTTATTTTCGAGATGCGAAGCATCTTCGAGAAAATAATATACAATTGTGCTGAACTCCTCATGGGCATGACAACCATCTAAGGAAATTCAAACACTATAAAAAAATGTACAAGTTGCTTACAGCTTAAAAATATCCATCACGGGAACCGAATATAGATTCAGTAGAAAGAATCTGTGATCACATGATTCCTAGGCTCACATGATGCCGCAAATTATATAAAGAGCAGTAAGCAGTTATATATATATATATATATATATATATATATATATATATATATACATGATCAACCACCACGGACCAAAGTCCGGGCAAACACACACAACACGACTCTCAATGTGAAGAATAGTGTGTGCAAAGATGAAGAGAAAGGCTTTATAGAGTGTGAGAAGGCTTATAGTGGGCTGCCAAGGCAGGCTTCTATGACTCTAAATGGATAAACACTCAGCTCCCCCTGATAAAATATAACTATATGTGAGCTAACAGGTGTTTAAAATGACAAAACACTCAATATATGGTGTGTACAGAGCAAATTAGATAGGGCTTCCTCGCATTTTTCTCTTATAAATGGCCACCCCAAACCCTCTATTTATAGAGGGGAGTCGCAGTGTACTACGCACTGCCCGGGTGCCCCTGCCTCCATGGGTCCCACTGTCTCAAGCACGTGCACTCGTGCCTTTGTGATGTCGCTTCGAACTTGCAGAACTTCAATCCGTGCATCCGAATGAGGTATACAAGACCATCTTCGGACTGCTTTTGTCGAGAGTTATGCAATGACATGGGATTAGAGGTTGTACGAAGTCAGGAAGAGGGGACCATGCCCATGGTCTTTAAGTTTCAAATTCTATCCGGTGTGCTGCCACGCATAATAGTCACTCGGGATTGGAAATCCTTGGCTCTTGTGGGACATTTTATGTTAAAATGTATGTATAAAATGTTGAGACGGTGCGTAGGGGTTTGAGGTGGCAAGATGATGATTTGACTCCTCACCGGGGTTATCTCCAGTTTGGGCTAATAGTAGACGTTGCTCAGGGTTACATTTGAGATTGGACTGCTGCAAGTGTTTTAATTCCGTAAAGTCATTTATAAGTGTGGCTGTCTTCCCGGTGTTAGCTCCGGGACTTTGGTATGAGTGCCTCAACGGGAGGGCTGAGATTGAAGCTGATAGCATGCATTTGAAACAAGCATTTCCGGAGTTATCGCCGGAACTGCAACAACATTCCTTGGGGTTATCTCCAATGACGAAACTCTGGGTTATCTCCGAGGTTGGAAATAATACTCTCGGTATGTGTTCCGGAGTGGAGACTGAACTTCCGGTAGTATCCAGAATGGATGTAAGCTGTCTTCCAAGGTTATCTCCAAAAGACGAATCTGCCCTCCTGCCATGTTAGTAACAGGTGTGCAGAAAATTTTGAGTGTCTACAATGTATAGCCACTATTTTATTGAAGAAATCATATATTACATTATTGAGTGTAATGTATGCATGTATTAATGTGGTGAATATATTAATATATTTACTACAGTTAAATAAATTGTGAAGACAATTTATAGAAAGGAAATAAAATAATTGAATATATGATATTATGTTATATGGATAATGAATATTATACCAAAGGATGTAAAGTAAAAATATGAGATGAGATCTACTATGTAAGATATGTAGATTGATATCAACTAGTTAGTAAGTTAAATTCATATTTGAATAAATGATTGAATATATTAAATTATATATTTAATATATAAATAAATTATTTGAAAATAATTTATGATGAGAAGGAGGAAATTAAATTTAATTACATAATATAAATTATATAATTTAAATAAGTTATTTAAATTAGGTATGAGAATTAAATGACCTAAATGGTTATTTTTATTTAGTGGTCATAGTATTTTAATTATATACTAGTGACCTAATCTAAGAGATTTATGGATCATGTCCCAATCTATTAAATTATTTTGAATGAATATGTGAGTAAGTGAATATGAATATTATGTGATGATTTTTATTTGTTTATTATATAAATAAATAAAAGAAACTAATGTAACCTAATTATATATTAGAAACGAAAATTTAAACAACCCAAGGGTTATGGTGTGAGAGAATAATAATATTTAAAATTAACTAATTTAAGAGATATATTTTACTATCTCAATTAATTAATTTTATAACCTAATTATAGTAAGTCTAATTGGGTTAAGAAATTAAATGTACTTGAATAAGGATTTAAATTCTAATTGAGTACATGGAAACCCTAATTAAATGATTATTTTAGATAAAATTTAATGTAATGGACCATATTAATTCTTATGACCCAAAAATTTTAGTTAGGAAGTTCAAATATTTTAATTGGAAAGCCAAAAGAATTAAGTGTTAAGCCTTAGTGAGCCCAATTATTAAGGAACATGTGGGGGAATAATAATATTAAAAATTATACTAAGTTAAGAGATATATCTTTACTATCTCAATTTATTTATTTTATAACTTAATTAAAGCAAGTTTAATTTGATTATAAAATTTAATGTACAAGAGTAATGATTTAAATTCTAAATGTGTGGAATGAAAATCCTAATTAAATAATTAGGGTGGAATAAGATGGAAAATATTGAACTATGTCAATTTTTTCATAGCCCAAAGAATCAATTAAAAGTCCAAAAGAAAGAAAGTTGCCCAATTTTTAAGCCCAATAAAAAGAGGGATATGTTGGACATTTGACATACTAATTGAAAAAAAGAAAAAGAAAAGGGGAGATATTTTGGAGGAAGGCCACATGTGGCTGATAATTAGAGAAGAAAAAGATAGGGGCGGCTAATGAGAGATAAGAAAGAGGATAAGAAGATAAAAAGATAAGAAGAAAGAGAAGAAGAAAGAGAAAGAGGAAGAGAGAAGGGAAAGAAAGAAAAAGAAAATCGAGAAAGAGAAAGAGGAGGAGAACGATAGACATGGAGGGAGAAGGAGAAGAGGGGGCGGCAGCCCCATGAGTGAAAGATGATGAGAGAGAAGGGTCCTCCATGGAAGAAGAAGAAGAATAAGAAGGAAGATTTTGAGAAAAAAAAGGTATAATCCTAAAACTAGTTTATATAATTGATTTTATTTATTCCAAATCAAATCTTTGATTTATGTTTCTAAACTCAAAAACCATGAATATACATGTTGATGAGTGTTTTATGTTTAGATTTACCCATATTGGGTGTTGATTTGGTTGGAAATCAAAAGAATTTTTTTTTTCTAGTTTTGAAACCCTAACTTTTATGTACTTTGGATTTCCACCGTTTTTAATCTACACCTCCGTTTTGCGATCCGTCAAAGAGGGGTGCTAGATGTATAAGTTTTCTAGTAAACACAAGTGGTAGCACTCAATAATGATAAGTTTACAAGCCGTAGTGGTTGATTTAGTAGAAATTGTCCGAATTATTGAAGAAGGAAATAAACTATTTTGGGGCAGTTTTTTCCCGGGACAGTTTCATATTTTTTTTTGACTTTCAAAAATTCTGGAAAACATTGGGATGATAATATTATGAGTTTTCTAGATTGTGTCCAAAAATGGAGATTTTTGGATGTATAGAATGAGAGATATGGATTTTATGGAAAATAACTATTTTAAAAATAAACCCGTATAACTCTTTGTGGTTAACTCCATAAATTGTGAAATTTTTATTGGGAGTACATATACATAACAGGAGTTTAACCTGTAAGTTTCAAAATTTTTGGACCACGTCATAGTTTATGATAAATGTCGCAAGATCCGGCTGTTTTGGCCATTTAAAAAATAGTAAATGAATTTTTAAAGTTCTGAAAAAAATATATGTTCAATATGAGACTATATTTTGCCAAATCCGAGAAAAGAAAATTTTTGGAACTGATTTGGTATTTTTCATGGAAATGGTTTAGTTATGACTAAATGAATTATTGTTATTTATTTTCCATGATAATATGATTATTGTATTATTTAATATATAAAATGATTATTGAATTATTGTAATAATTATTTTATTATATGAATTTATTATTGATTAGTTAAGATAATTATTTTAACTTAATTAATAATGGTATATATGAAAGTTAAGTAGATATGGATTCAAAACCCTAATTCGGATTTTGAATAAGGAATGAGAATATTAATATAATATTATTTATATTTCAGTGCTATAAATATGTACAGTATGTGTATATTGATTATGGTTGGTCAATTATAGTGTATCATGAGAAAACCCTAGTATTTCTTTGATAAACCCTAATTTAAAACTCAAATAGGAGTTAAAGACTGTCAAATAATTATGTTAATGTGATTAATGATAGGTATTATAGAATATAACACTAATTAGAGAAAACCTTAATTATTAGAAACCCTAGTTGCTAATTGGAAACCCTAATTGCTAATTATAAACCCTAATCGCTAAATTAGAATGCTTAATGTTAATTAGTAAATTCGAAAACCTAACTTTCAAGTCCTAAGTAATTAGGAAACTTAACACAATTAGGAAACCCTAATTTCCAAAACTAGAAAGCTAAATTTTTCATTTTAAACCAAATCAGAAATCCTTGAAAATCAAATTGTAGAACCTTAGGGTTAAACTCTAACGGTCAAACCCTAATGGTTAGTCAAGATTACAAGCTTGCCATTAAATTTATAAAACAAAAGACTAAAATATCCTTTTGTCACATTCTTTAATTAGTTGCTTGTAAATCTTGCCAAAATTTATAGTTGGTGAACCACTCTTGACTTACCATGTGACCAAATTCTTAGTACATCAGCTATAAATCATAAGTCAATACATTGCAACAAGTAATATATATAGATCAAGAGAGATAAAAGTTATATTCAAGCCCCATTTATTCACTCATGCTCAACAAACTCTCTCTCTCTCTCTCGCTCTATCTCTCTTTACACCCATGAAATTTATAATTATATCAGTCCCTAATAAAGTCTTTAGATCAACTAGAACAAATCAAGAACCCTAGGATCAAGATTAATCAAAGTGAGGTATAAAACCCTAACCTATAATCTGATCTTGCTTGATATGTAAGAAGTTATGATTTTGTGCTGTAATATGATGTTTATAGTATATATAGTTGATCTGGGTTGGTACATGATAGATCCATAACATCTAGATGCACGAAATAGAAGTTTTCAAAAATCTATAAAATTTTATAATGTTGTCTGACAACCGAATGTCAAACCTCATAGATATGTGTCTATTAATGATTTTACTGTTTTAAAGGTTTGTAGTTGTAGTATGTTTTAAGGGCTTTGATCTGGAACTTGAATCAAGGTCAGATGATGTATATATCTCAAGTTATTGATGGTCAAATTCGGTTGACTGACCATGACCAAGGAAATCTGGGTAACCTAGATTTTACCCAGAACGGTCTGACAAGATGTTCTTGGGCTCTAAACTGTCAGGTGTTTGATGATTTGGTTATGTTGTTGTATCAGTGTTATAATATGTTATATTGACTACATGATTATGCCTTTAGAATATATATATATAATAAACAGAATGGATTTAGTGGATGGTCAAACCAAGCAGAATGATCACGAAAGCAGTTTTCTGGGTAACCCATAAAACGTATTAACATGTCTTCTGACATGGTTTGACCGTCATAGATCTGGAGATTATGATTTTGTTAGGATGATTTTATGTAATGGATTTGTTCATTTACATGTTGGCTACAACCTGGAACCATTAGATCAACAAAACCTTACACAGAAAACAAGTAGTGGAAGCCCAAAGTAGGCTACTCGAGCTGTTATTCATTTATGAGTAACCTAAAAAATGAAGAACAGCTCTGACAGCTTGTTCTCACAATTTACAGTTGTTTAAATAAAATTAATTTGGTTAAGAGTTAGTATTTGGTAATTTTTATTAAATAATTCCTCGTGGGAACGATACTCTACTTTCACTTTATTACTTGTTGACCGTGTATACTTGCATGTATTCATTGATTGTGAAATCAACCAACAGCCAGCCTGGGGACTCAACCACTGCTAAAATGAGCTGCAATGCCACAATAACAAAGGGAAAAACCCAGAGAAGTGCTTTTAATTGCTCAACTCCTGGGGGAAGTGTAAGGAAAGATAATAAACATATAGTTCTAATAATCTAATACTTAAACAAATGATTAAACCCTTAGGTAAAGGTTGAATGGCAGTTTAAGAGTTGAATAATGTGAACGCAGAATACGTAAATGATCATCGTGAATCGTATTCGTGTCAGGCGAACGTTCTAACTATACATTGGTTATATGACTTGGACGTTGATGAAGGTAGTAAGTAAGATATGAATTATCAAGAAAGCCATAATGAACTGTAATAAGTGTAATGAAAGTTGGAGTGTGAGTCAGATAGAGAATATTAGAATGAACGTAAGAGTTAAACACTTTAGCCGATGTGAAGGTTTGAGTGTACAAAAATATTAAACGAGCAGAACCTACACCCCGTGTATGGTTTGACCATAAAGTAATGAAGCCTAATGATTAAACTCGTGAATGGTAAAGAAATTGAATTAATGATACTGACATATAACGTTAAGAAGCCGAGTTAGTAATAATAACTTGGATAATGTTCCGAGTCGAATGCACCAGACGTTATAAGATATGAAAAAGGTAATATAAAATGCTTAACCCTATGAACACATAATATTAACATTGAACGATCACTCTTAACATACTAAAGATTATATGACTTAGACGATAAGGAATAAATCATGAGGTATGACATTTAGTTGCTAGAAAGTTATAAGGAATGGAAAATCAACTTAACGAACATTATAATTTTAATGGTTCGGATAAGTTAAGTTAAGTTTAGGTTGTGGTGCAATCGTAATCTTTAATGGTTGACATATGAGAGCTGGGCTAAACAATTCCTTCAGAGAGCGGAGGTATATACAAAACTAGTAACCAATCTAACTCGATGTGAAAGACAGTTTTGATGAGACGGGAAACTAGTTTGTTGGTTGTTTGTGGGAAACCACTCAGAGTACCATATGGAATACTAGTAGACACTCGATGTGTGCTAAGTCCTAACAGAGTTATAAGAAGAAGATAAGAATGTAAGTCATCAAAGATGATGATCATATGACTTAAGACATCTCCGTATGTCAGAACTCCGTAAAACGGTAAATAAGAATGGTTACGTGAACTTAGATTACAAGAACTCGAACCCTAAGAAGTAAAGTTAAGTTTAAACCAATGTGTAAGACAAAAATATGACTAATTGGTATATGCTATTCCTTATGTGATATATAGGGATTTTGATGAGCAGTTCATCACAAACTCTAAGCTGTAGCTATGCGTAAGGCAAGTTACCTAACTTCAATCATGTTTAGTATGAATGCTAGTTTCTTAAATTTCTCAGATGTTGAACATGAGAAGTTTTATCTATGTGCGAATGTGTGATATTTTTAGATGGTGGTAGAATGTATGAGACCTTGTGCCATAATTTTAGCACTTCGGTGTTTCTATGAGATGAACTATTCTATGATTGAAATGTTCAATATGAAAATATTTTGTTTATACATGAACCGTTATTATTAAGTCTATGGTAATGATTCTAGCCAGATGGAATGTGTATGAAAAAGGTAGAAGAATGAAAGTATTTCAAAGTGAATATGACTAATGTTTTAAAATGATAGGAATCAGAATTATTCTTATTATTCAAGCTGCTTCATAACCTTTGTTCGGTTATTGAAGTTTTAAGAGAATGTTTAAATTCTCGATGTTGTTTATTCAACTGTTATGACTTGCTGAGCAATTGAGTGATCACACTTGCTTTAAATAAAAAAAACATTTTCAGTGTACGAGTAGAAGAATTTAAGGATCCCATAAAGATCAAGTTAACCGGTATCTAGACGAAGTGTCATTCAGTATATGAATGAGAATGAAGATCAAACCAAGACTTGTAATTAAGAATAGTTTAATGAACTATTTTGTATCCTTGGTGGCGGATGAAAGTTACTCGTGTAAGATATAAAGAATAATGTAATTATCATTATTTATAATGAAAAAGATTATAAGGTATTAGAAACTGGGATTTGAGAATGTATGTTATTATATTTAACTATATAATGATGTATGTTGCACGGAGATGTACTTGTAATGTACGAAATCCCGGTGTAAAGATAGACCGGATTTCAGGATGTTACACGTTGGTATCCGAGCTGATAGGTTATAAACCTTAGGTATGATTACCTAAGGCTATAATCGTAGAGAGAAAGATAAGAGGATCGTTGAGTTAAATGATTAAGGAAGAAGACCACTACGTGATCATATTGAATCATAATAACAGATGTCTAGTTAGAAGTTATAAGATTTCAATTGAGGACTCATGTGATAGCTGATTTGTATGAACCTTTGTTATGGGCAGAGGTTTGTGCTTTGGTGTAACAACTGCTTAGCTTATTACAGTGATAATTGGTGGAATAGTATGTCGCGCTATCAATATGTATATGGAGAGAAGGTGAATCTTTTCCATGTAAATACTTGATAGTTAGAGAATGATAAGATAGGTGCGAGTTCTTGAAACTCATAATTGTGAAAAGTTTGTGACTCATAGTTATATGCTATGTTTCTAAGCCCTGAGCACATGGATAATCCTTGATTTGTTCTTGGATTACATATTGAAAAGATAAGTTCTTAAACACATATGGTTGTGGAAAGTTCCTAAACATATAAAGTGTGGTAAGTTGACGGACTATACTAAGGTATAGGAATGTTTAGACTGAAAACAAGTTATTTTCAGTATACTTAGCATTGGAGGTGTTAGAGAAGATTAAGTATTATTGAAAGTAAGACAATGAAGGAAGATAGAGAAAAAGGATATTCCAAGTCATCTAGCTATGCTAGATATTTAAGTTTATTGAACTCGTGCTTATGTGTGCATTTTGAAAAGAAATGTATTGGTTCAACTTTTGGAATCAATGGATTTTAAAAGAACTATTCGTTATATGTCTATGCTAATTGTTTCGGCTAGACATAAATTAATTTGAAATATCAAAATGAATTTATATCATCAGTGCATTTGATGTAAAGATCGTAAAAAGATGGAGTTATCAATGCATTAAACCTAGTGTTAGATGTGATCATAGTATCATCAACCCACTATGGTAGAATGTATTATGACAATGTCATAAATTGAAGTCCTCAACGTACTATAAAAAGTACGGTATCATGGCATCATAAAATGTTTTGAAGTATTGTGAAAGAAGTTAAAGAGTATTTGATGTCAATTGATTTGACTAGACAAATGTTTCAGTTGATGTCCAATTTATTGGTATGGTCTAAGCTATTTGATTTGGCTAGACAAATGGTATGTCATGTTATAAGAAAATCGAGCTTTCTTTGTGAAGTTGTGCCAAACCAAATTGCTTTGGTGCGGAATCTGATGAATAAGTCTGTAGTTAACACACCCCGAAATGGGGTTATACGATAATGTCGACGTCGAGATTTTTATTTATCCTTTTCTATTCTTGTCTTTTGGTGTTCTTATGTAAGATGAGATTTGTTTGAAAAAACAAGTTTGAAAAGGTCCGACATGTATATGTCGACGATTTGACTGTAAGAGTCACCAGTTGGTATTTTTAAACGGTTGCACCAACTCAACCAAGAAAAGGTTTGCAAAAAGACCTAGTGATGTGACACTATTTAAGTGGTCTGCAAAACTGAAATTCGTTAGGGTCTGAGGGCTTAATTAAGCGAAGGGAAGGTGTTAGGCACCCCCTAACTTCCGTGATAACACGGTTACAACCACTTGTCAAATTAAACTATTAATTATTTGTGTGTGTGTAGGTTTATGTGCAACTGTTTGGAAGTAGTATTATGCCTCGTTCAAACTTATATACAGAGGGTTTGACTTTTGTATAAAAGTTTAATTTTAACAAGATATAGGAATGATGTTTTGTAAAATAGGTTTTTCAAACCCTTGTGCTCAATAGTAATTGAGGCATTTGATACTTCCATTTTATTATGCGTTCGACATGATTGCTTTTATTTTTGAGATGCGAGGCATCTTCGAGCAAATAAGATACATAGCAGTGCCGAACTCCTTGTGGGCATGAGAGCCATCTAAGAAAATTCAGACACCGTGACTAATTTACAAGCTGACTACATCAGAAAATGTCCATCACGGGAATCGAATCTAGATTCAAGAACTGAGTCTATGATCACATGATTCCTAGGCTCACATGTGAAAGCAATATATATAAAAGCTAGAAAACTGACTAGATTTGTGTAAATCTAAGTATTCTAGCTTCAATAGTTCTAGTTTAGTCACCGTGAACCGGTTAAAGTGAGAAATTGCCAGATTTAGGCAAATATAGCTCGCAGGCAAATAAAAGGTTGGAAAAGAACTAGATTTGAATAAATCTAAACCATTCCAGCTTCAACGGTTCCACTTTAGTCACCATAAACCGATTAAAGTGAGAAATAGCTAAATTTAGGTAAATCTAGCCCGCAGGCTGAATAACAATTATATATATATATATATATATATATATATTTAAATTCTTGTCTGGCCTAGATATATATATATATATATGTATATGTATGTATATATATATATATATATATATATATAAAAGCTGTAAACGCACTGGATATTATATCCATGCTCCCATAGAACAAAGTTCGATAATATATATATATATATATATATATATATATATATATTATTTATATATATATAAAAAAAGCGTTAAATGCACCAAATATATATCCGTGCTCAATCAAATAGAGTTTGATGAAAAGATGTATATACATAAGTTTTTATATATATAAAAGCGAAGAACGCCTGAATATTATATTCGAGCTCAATCGAAGCATAGCTCAATATATATATATATATATATATATATATATATATATATATATATATATATATATATATATATATAAGCAATAAAAGCCCACGGATCGACGATCCGAGGCATACCCACATGTGACTCTCAGCGTGAGTATATATATATATATATATATATATATATATATATATATATATATATATATATATATATAAGTGAGAAAAAGCTATAAAATCTAAAATATCTTATAGTGGGCTGCCAAGAAGACTTTAGATAGCTTTTGACGCATGAAAAATTAGTTTCCATCGGTTAAATATCAGTATGTAGCAGAATACGAGCTTACAAGTGTTTAGAAAGAAGAATCACTTAGGTTAGAGCACTCTAGAGGTGTTTATAGATTGAAATGGACAGAGTGTTCTCTCCTTTTTCTATTTCTTTTTTTTTCAAATGAGCAACCAAAGACTCATATTTAAAGACCAGATGGTCGCGGGTCTACCTGCGGCTTCCTGGGTTTCCTCGAACCATGCAGGTCCTATCATCTCGAAGTATGTGCACTCGTGCAATGCGCTGTCTGCTTGAACCTTCATAACTTTCAATCCGAGCATCTGATGGAGGCGTGCTGTAACTTTCCAGAATGTTATTGTTGAAAGCTACATAATGACACGGGACAAGAGGTTGTATGAAGATGAGAAGATGGGTCCACGACCAGATCTTTAAGTCTTCAAATTATATTCGGTGTGCTGTCTTGTGTAGTAGTCACTTAGGATTTGAGGTATGGTTCTTGTGGGACACTTTTGTATGAAATGTGGGTTGAAATGATGTTGAGATGGCGTGAATGTAGTATCGAGGTGGCAAAATGATGATTTTACCCCTCACCATGATTATCTCTGGCTCTGTGCAGATGTAGCAGTTGTTGCTCAGGGTTATCTCTGAGATTGGGGTGCTCTGGATGCTAAATGTCCTCAGGGTTATTTCTGAGGTGTGCTTGACCTCCTGGGGTTATCTCCGGGGTTGGAACTGAGTGTCCCGGGATTATCTCAGGGGTTGAAACAGACTATTCCAGGGTTATCTCCACAACTGGATCTGCATCCCTCGGGGTTATCTATGAGGTAGGAACTAAGCATCCCAGAATCATCTCCGGGATTAAAACTGAATATTTCGGGGTTGTCTCTAAGATTAAAAACTGCTTACCCCAAGGTTATCTTTGGGATCGAGCAGATTTGACTTCCATAGTTATCTCTGGAAGACGATTTTGCTCTCCTTCAAGGTTAGTAATAGGAATGCAAAATTTCGAGTGTCTACAAATGCCCCTCTTTATCATATTTATGCAATGTAATGGCATGGATAGGATAGAGATTGCTAGATACTTGAAATGTGATAAGATAATCATGATGCAAATGTAATGCAACATGATGCGAATGTATGCTGGTTGCATGAAGGATGAAATGGAGGATGCTCCATAAATGAGACGAAAAGATGTTGACATTGGGGTTATCACAAAAGTCCTTAATCCTCCTTTCAAGATTTCCTCTGAAGAAGTTCTTCTAATATGTAAGAGACTCTTAGGGAATTGTGCTCTATCTGCTGAAGATCTGTATAACAAATTCCATCATCAGTCCTCCCCGACGAGGATGATTTTCCCTGGTTTGTTTTGCCAGGCCTTTTTTAGCTCTTTGTTGGAGTTACTGCCAAGCGTTTATGTTGTCAAGGCTGCCTGACCTTCGTTGAAATGACCTTCAATGGTAAAATATCACCTAATGTATAAGTGGGTAAAATATCTTTTGCAAAATACGGCTTAAAATGATGACAAACTTCCTCCTTTTCCTCTCCACTTAATATCCGACCAAGAAGCCATTTTTTCCCCCAAGTTTTGTTTTCTTTTAATTTCTTATTTAGTATGCTAAAGGTCCAAAATACCCTTGTAGATACTCGTATTTTTGCATTCCTGTTACTAACCTTGCAAGAGGGCAAAATCGTCTTCTAGAGATTACCTTGGAAGTTAAATCAGCTCAATCCCGAAGACAACCCTGGGATACTCAATTTTCCATCTCGGAGATAACCCCCAGATATTTAGTTCCAGTCCCGGAGACAACCCCGGGAGTTTTAGTTCTAACCTCAGAGACAACCCCGAGGAATGCAGTCGCAGTTTCGGAGATAACCCAGGAAAAGTCAGTTTTAATCCCCAAAAAAAGCTTCAACCTTGGAGATAACCCCGAGGCACTCAGTCCCAACCCCGAAGATAATCCCGTGAGGTCAGGCACACCTCATAAAAAACCCTGAGGACATTTAGTACTCACAGCAGCCCAATCTCAGAGATAACCCAGAGCAACGACTGCTAAATTAGCCCAGACCCAGAGATAACCATTGTGATCAGCAAAATCATCATTTTTCCACCTCAATCCTACATTCACACCATCTCAACAACAATTCAACCCATATCCTACACAGAAGTGTCCCACAAGAACCATAGCTTAAAATCCCGAGTGACTACTACACAAAATAGTATACCGGATAGAATTTGAAGACCTGAAGATCTGGTTATGGACCCATCTTCCCGGCTTCATACAACCTCTTACCCCATGTAATTGTGTAGCTCTCGACAACATCATTCCAGAAAGGTATTAAACGCCTCAATTGAATGCCTGGATTAAAAGTTATGAAGGTTTGAGCAGATAACGCGTTGCATACGTGCACGTACATTGAGACGGCGGAGCCCATGGAGCCTGGGGTACCCTGGGTAGCCGCAGGTGGACCTGCAGCTACCATTGGTACACCTGCGGGTCCCCCCCTCTATAAATAGAGGGCTTGGGGTGGTCATTTGAAGAAGAGAAAAGGCGAGAAAGCCCTGTCCATTTTGCTTTGTACACACTTTAAACTGAGTGCTTTCTCTTTTCAAACACCTTTGAGCTTGTGTTTTGCTATATTTTACCAGTGGAAACCGAGTATTCTTGGTAGCCCACTGTAAGACATCTCAGATTTCTTAAAGCTTTTCTCCACTTTCATTCACACACAATTATTCACGTTGAGAGTCATGTTGTGTGTGTATGCCCAGATCGTCGTTCCGTGGCTTTTACTGCTTATATATATATATATATATTATTCTCGAATTCGAAATTGATTGAGCCTGGATAGACACATCCGGTGCATTTACAACTTATGTGTATATATATATATATATTTATATTTTTGTCGCCTAAAGATCACTTTGTATATATATATATATATATATATATATATATATATATATATATATATATATATATATATATATATATATATATATACATTTCATGTCTTGCCTGGAGTTTACTTCGTGGCAGTTGATTGTTTATATATATATATATATATATATATATATAACTGTTTACAGCTTTTGTACATATTGCATCATTATGTGAACTTAGGAATCATGTGATCACAGATTCGGTTCTTGAATCTAGATTCAGTTCCCGTGATGGACATTTTCAGCTGCGACCAGCTTGTAAATTATTCACGGTGTCAGAATTTCCTTATATGGCTTTCATGCCCACAAGGAGTTCGACACTGCTATGTATATTGTTTTCTTGAAGATGCTTTGCATCTCAAAAATAATAAAAGCAATCAAGTCGAACACATAATAAAATGGAAGTATCAAAGGGCTCAATTACTATTGAGCACAAGAGTTTGAAAAACTATTTTACAAAACTCACTGCCATATCTCGTTAAAATTGAACTTTTATACAAAATTTATACCCTTTGTATGTAGGTACAAACGAGGCATAGCACTACTTCCAGAGAAGAGCACATAGACCTATACACACACATTCAGATAAAAGTTAAAATTGAAAATTGGCGGTAACCATGTCACCATGGAAGTCGGGGGGTGCCTAACACCTTCCCTCCGCTTAATCAAGCCCTCGGACCCTAACGAATCTCGGTTTCATAGATCAATTATACAGTGTCACATCACTAGGTCTATGTGCAAACCATTTCTCAGTTGAGTTGGTGCAACCATTTAAAAACACCAACTGACTACTCTTACAGTCCAATCGTCGACATATACATGTCAGACCTTTTCAAACTTGTTTTTTCAAACAAATCTCACCTAACATGATAACACTATAAGACAAGATTAGAAAGGGACAAATAAAAATGCCGACGTTGACAGGTGGCGACTCTGCTGGGGACATCCAGTAAGAGGGCTTAAGCCGCTATTAAAAGCTTTTCAAAACATTTTATCTTCTTGTGTGTGGATGTTGCATTTACATTTTAATGAATGTGTACTAATGCATTTACTTAATGCACTTAGTGCTTCGCACCATATCAGCCTGTGATAATAGTGCTTCGCACATGTCATCATTTTTATACGGTGAGACATGATGTATGTGAATGTATGTTGTGTGGTCCCTCCACCAGGAAGCTATCCTGTTAGTGTTTGATTACTGGACTCATAGGGAGACTAATTCCAATGAGGCTCAGGAAAGGCACCACCCAAATTCGCTCCAATTGAAAGACCAGATTAACTTCCCGTCGAGTAAATTGCGATATGATCTGGGAACCTTCATGCCAAAAAGTCGCGAGAGTAACCTAAGATAGGTTAGCCTGTGATAAACCAAACGCGGAGGGAAGTCTCTTGATACCTTCCCATTTCAATTACTTGTAATTTCAATTACTTATAATTTCATTTCAATGTCAATATTAATGTAATGGAAAATATAAACAAATATGTGTACATGCAGTCCCTTTTATATCAAAACCTGTGATGGTATCTTGTCATTTAAACAACTGACCTCCGTTTTGCAGGATAATACTCCTAAAATTGGACACACTACATAGCATGTAAAATTTCTATTTTCCCTAAGACTAAACTACATAAGTCTTTTTGCAGGGAAATAATTGGTCATGTTACCCGTTCAAAGTCCAAAAAGGCAATAAGCCTATAGCCAAGCATGGCTACATCTGGTCAGCCTAGTCCTACTCCTGTCTCTCGTGAGGAGTTCGATGGATTAAGCAATCAAATAACAGAATTGGTTGTTCTGCTTAAAGAACTACACAAGTCGACTCAGGGTCCACAAATACCCATACATATAGAATGCTCGGCATATGGAGGAACCCAGGGTCCGAACAAAGAAGTTCCAGTACCTGAGTCTCAGTTGGACAAAACCAACACAACCCCTGAAATCACCCATCACAAAGAAGTTAGCTCATGGTACACCAGATTAGATAACTCTAAGATTCATAGTAGGGAGGAGTTAGCTCATGCTTTCCTCAGTCAATACATCTTTCAGACTCAAATGGCTCGAGAGCGGTATCAAATTACCAAGGTCAAGAAATAAGTCAATGAGTTATTTATAGAGTATGCCAAAAGATGGAGGCATATGGCTGCTCAAGTTATTTCGTCTATATTGAGTCTGAAATGGTGATGACCTTCATAGACATTCAAGAAGCTCCCTTTTATGAGAGGGTCTTAGTTGGCATAGGCAAACCATTCTTTGAAATGATCAAACACGGAGAAATGGCTGAGATGGGATTGAAATCTGGGAAGATTCAAGACCTTGCCGATCTAAAAGCTGTAGCTGAGCACATCCAGTTTGAAAGTTATGGAAACAACCCCAGGAGGGTCCATAAGAAGAAAGAGGAGGATGTTTCCTTAATACTACAAGGATAAAAAGGCAATCAAAACATGCCTATTCAGAGTAGAAATTATTCCCCTTTCCAAGCACAGTCTTCAAATGCTCCATTACCAAAAAGTGGAGAAGTCAGACGTACTCGAGTTTTCACACCCTTAGTGGAATCACTCGAAAACATTCTCAAACTTCTGACAACTCAGAAGAAAAGTACTCATCTTCTTCCACCAGCCAATCCGAGTGGAAAAGGTTTTAATGCAAGCACGACACGTGCTTACCATTCTGGAGCTCCTAGCCATGACACTCAAGATTGTTGGGCCCTTAAGCATGAGATCTAGGATTTAATTGACAATGGTGAGATTGTGGTGACCAAGCCCAACCAACCCCATGTTCAAGACAACCCTCTCCCTCAACACAAGGAAGAGGAGGTTAACAAGATTAATTGGAGCAGTGGACAGAGCTCCCATTATATTGGTGGATCATCCCAAACCAGCAAGGATAATGCTAATAAATGGGATTATGTACATTTCCAGTTTATGATGGAATGGGAAATGAAAGCTCTTGGCGAACAAGTCAGCCAATTGGCAGAATTGGTGGTTCATCATCACCCAAGTCACACGTCAGTTATTCAGCCAGGAGCATGCTAGCCTCCTTCCTCTTATTACAAGTACTCTACCACTTACTCGAGAAAGTGAAACACTGGAGGATAAAATTGTAAAAAGAGAAAAAGCTAAAGCCCGTCGGGACTTCGCCAACAAAAGGGAATTCACCCGTTTAGGCCAACCGATGGAAGAGATATTGCAGATGCTGATTAATGAGGGATGAATTACAACTCTGCTACCTCCAATCAGTCCACATTCAAGATGATTTAATTCTAATGGAGTATGTCAATACCACTCCTACTCTCACGGTCACAACACTGAAGAATGTTAGGCACTCCACCATCTTATTCAAGACCTAATTGACAGCGGTGTCCTGCAAATGGCAGACGATGACTCTGTATTACTTGAGAGTAGGGACACATTTCCTACAAGATGGAAGGATGTCATAGCAGTTATATCCTCTAAGGGAGATTTGGCTGCCACACCACGTACAATACAATCAATTCAGCTCAAAGATGTTGAAAATCCTTTGAAAGTGGCTATGCCAAAGCCAATCATATTGATATTCAAGCGACAATATCCTGTTATCAACCTGCAAAAAGTGCCATAGAATTATAGAGAGGCTGAAGGATCCACGTCCAATACAACTGCTGCAGTGTTGAAAGAAAATCCATCGTATCTTCCCCAATGGGTGATGAAGCCTACCATCAAGTTAAAGGGGAAAGTTCCCATGGAGAAGATTGAAGAATTCCTCCATACTATGGCACACAATGAATCCAAGGTGGTTTTAAGCTTAAAAGAAGCTCCACAACAGATGTCTATACTGGACCTAGTTTTCTTTTCAAAAGATCATAGGAAGGTCTTACTAAGAGTTTTAGAAGAAGCCCACTTGCTAAAATCAATGGATGTTAAAAAGTTCCATCATCTGGTTGATCACATCTTTAATAGTAATGTGATATCCTTCACCGATGATGACATACCTCCCGAAGGGATGGGTCATTGCAAACTGTTGAATATAGCGGTTATGTCCTCCGGATATATGGTGGGAAGAGTTTTGATAAATGGAGGATCAACCTTAAAAATCTTCCCCTTCGCCACCTTGGAGAAAATGAACATCAATCTCAACAAGATCCGAAGCAACCATACAATTATCAAAGCTTTTGATGGATCCCGGTGAAATGCTGTCGCAGAGATTGAACTACCCATGGAGATTGGTCCACATACATTCTGCGTATCCTTTCATGTGCTCAAAATAGCTACAAGATACAACCTACTTTTGGGAAGACTGTGGATTTTATGACGCCCCCAAATTCAGACCACACTTGTCTCAAATTTGGTTGTCACATACTTACTCTAATAATAAATCAACATCTCACACATCGGAATAATAGAATAAATTACATTGTTATAATATAATTATTCTTGTCCCAAGGGTTCGTAACTTAAACATCTCTTACATACCTTAATCATAATTAAACACCATTTAGATATAACTAATATAATACAATACAACTTAAATTAAAGTTAGCTTAATATAAATAAGTTCTTCTACAACCAAATAATATTACTTTCCTAGCATTATAGAAATAACTACTCCAAAGCATTCTCTTTACCCTTGTCCTTGCCATATGGTTCACTACGTTCTACCTTAACTGAAAGTTTTAAGGAAAATAAGGATGAGCAACAATTTTGCCCAACAAGTAATATAGCAAAAGGGAAATCAATGTAGTTTTAGATTTCTCAAGAGTATATCAATAATGACAGTTCAACATAGCAAGAAGTATCGATGATTATCAACAATAGCCGCTATGGACAAAAAATATCAATAATATTCAACTATTAATCAATTCAAGATTTTAAAGTAATAAATTTTGAGCAGTCATTAAGGACTATGAACTTCTCCTAGAATTAACTGTAATAAATTGATAATTCTACAAAACAAGTACAACATGTGATCTGCCTAAAGTACCCTATGTCATGCATAACATTTAGTCTTTCTCATGTGCGCACGTCGGTTCCCTGATAATATATAATTCCCTTACCAAGAGGGTTGTTCAACTCAGTTATAAGAGTCCACACCAAGTTAATTTGGTTTTGGATAGCTTTTGATCAAATACCAATAGTCTAGCCGAAGCAATGGCTTAGACAGTTTTCTTTCACAGCGTATATGTGAAAAATGTTCCTTCGAATCAAGGTTTGTAAACCATTTCATTTCTAGATTATGAAGTATTATACTTTCAAAATTCTACTTGTACGATCAATAATAACACAAGTTCAAGTAATGCTCAATAAAGAGTATGGTTCGAGTAATTACCTCAAGCGTAGTTTACTAAAATATAGCTTATCAACACTCCTTCGAATCCTAACATAATATAGTTATGCGCATATGATATTCATTAGTTACGCATACTCATACATGATATGTAAGTTTACCTATACACATAAACGTCTAACTTAGTCGTATACTCTACACATACATCATCACATACTTTTGCGTACTTATAGTAAAAATCAGTTTACAAGACACCACAAAGTCAAATAACATAGTTTCAAACCATGGCCTTATAGTTTGCAAACATTCTTTTGGATTTAACATTTAAAAGTTTATAATCCCTTATTAAACATCCAACTCTATCACTTATCATGCTTCTTAACACATTGGATAGTATACTGGTCATATAATACATGTTAAAGTGACCATATAAGCATGCCTCATACTTCAGACCACAATCGAATATCTGAGGCTGATTGTAGGATGAAATGTATGCAATTGCGTCTGGTTAGGCTTAGGGATGCAAGAATTGCTGCTGTCCTCTCTAGCTCCGACGAGTTGAGCTTCTGCACTCCTGGTTTCAGTCCAAACTTTAACATACCTAGACACTTACACTTAACATGCATACATGCTAGAGGTCTTTACATAAGCATATAATCATTCTACGTTCACTTTCACATATCACGGTCTTATTTAAGGATTTGCACGAAATCAAGGCCAAATAGGGTCAAGTAATCATCATGCATACTAATTACCCTTATGTTCTCATAACAAGGTCACATAATCTATACTACACATGCTCATAAGTGTTTATATCATTTATTCATAGCTAGCATTGGTTATTGTTTTAAAAACATACTTAAACTCATGCTTGGTTTACTTCTATGATATCAAACACATTAGAACCATGTTTAAAGACATACTGGACGTAAACATGTTAATTTTGATTCTCAAAACTTAACTACTCATACTAATGCAATTTGGTTTGAAAACACATTCAAGTTTGCCTTTGAAATCATTTTAAACTTGAACGATGCAATTCAACACATATAAAGCATCTTTAAAGCTCTTATCATGTGTAGTTAAGTTGTGATAACCCAGGGTTTCAAATAATTCAAATTTTATGAATAAATTTTTTATTATTTAATATTGATATTGACTATCAATATTGTGCCGAGTATCTGTGATACAAAATAAGAGTGGAGTTATGCATAACAGAGAATACAAAGCCTAACCATAGTTACGGATAGTGATTCGGTAGAAAATACAATGGTGGGTTTGTCCTCTGACATTGTTCTTCATTGCCTTCCAATTAAAGAAGGATTCAAGCCAGTTAGGCAAAAACTCAGGCGATTGAAACCTGAGTTGAGTTTAAAGGTTAAAGAAGAAATTGTGAAATAATTTCAAGCTGGCATCATCATGGTGTCTACTGTCCGGAGTGGATATCCAACATTGTTCCCGTGCCTAAACCAGGGGGAAAGGTACGAGTCTGCATGGATTACCGGGATTTGAACAAAGCTTGCCTTACAGATAGCTTTCTCGTGCCCTTTATCCACATTCTTATTAATAACAATCGCTTCAATACGACGATGTACTCCTTTCTTTGATTGCTGCGGGGTACCATCAAATTATAATTATTTGAGGAAGATCGTGAGAAACTACTTTCATCACGCCTTGGGGAACCTTTTGCTACAGACAGTTGTCATTCGGCCTCATCAATGCCGGGGCAACCTATCAATGAGCTATAATGGCTCTTTTCAACGATTTAATGCACAAGGAGATAGAGATCTACGTGGATGACATCATTATCAAATTCTGGAAGGAGGATGACCACTTAGACCACCTCACAAAACTTTTCAACAGGTTGCGTAAGTACAACTTGAAGTTGAATCCCGCCAAGTGCGCCTTTGGTGTTAAGTCAGGAAAGTTGCTAGGTTTCCTAGTCAACCGCAAAGGGATTGAACTGGATCTTACCAAAATCCAGGCCATCAAGGGAATGCCCATTCCTCGATGCGAGAGAAGGAAATCTGAGGGATTTTGGGAAGGATCAACTTCATTAGCAGATTCATTTCTCAACTCACAGCAACTTGTGAGCCAATCTTCAAGTTGTTAAGAAAGAACTCCTCCATGAAATGGAATGATGAGTGTCAGTAAGCCTTCTTCACAATCAAAGAGCAACTGATTAACACTCTTGTTTTGGTACCACCCAGGGATGATGTTCCCCTGTTCATGTACCTGTCCATAAATGACAATGCCATGGGCTGCATGCTAGGGCAAAAAGACAATATAGGCCAAGAACGAGCTATCTATTACCTCAAAGAAAAGATTCAAAGATCGGTGAACACAAGTACACTCTGATTGAGAAGACGTGTTGTGCTTTAGCATGGGCTTCCATGAGGTTACAGCATTACCTCCATGGTCACAAAACCCATCTCATATCCCGAATGGATCCTCTCAAGTATGTGTTCAGTAAGCCTATACTGAATTATCGACAATCCAGATGGCAGTTGATCCTACAACAATTTGACATCGTCTATGTGATGCAAAAGTCTGTCAATGGTCAAGGAATTGCGGATCAACTGGCCACCGTACTTGCATGACATTATAATCCCTTAGAAACATACTTTCCTGGTGAAGGAGTAATGATAATTCAGCTACAACATCAGTACGATACATGCCTTACGTGGAGAATGTATTTTGATGGAGCTGTTAATTCAGAAGGCTCGGAGAGTGGAGCGGTTTCAAAATTCAGATGCGGTGAAGCGGTATCCGTCGTCAGTCAAATTGTAGTTTGTCAGCACCAACAACACAGCTGAGTATGAAGGCTGTATCATGGGGCTATAACTTTCCCGTTCAATGGGTATCAGTCGGTTAACTGTCTTTGGGGATTCCGAATTGGTAATCAAGCAATCTACAGGAATCTATCAAACCAAAGAATTACATTTGCTGCCTTACCATCAGCAAGTTTTACAGATGGCTTTGGAGTTCGAAGAAATCTCCTTTCTACACATTCCTCGTAATAGGAATGATTTTTCAGATGCATTAGCAACATTGGCCTCCTTGGTTTACATACCCGACAAGGAAAACATGCCAAACATCACGTTTACTTTGTAAAGAGCCCGAGTCTATGGGAATTACATTGTAGAAGTATCGAATGAGCTACCTCCTATCCACAACCCTTGGTATCAGCACATCAAGGAGTATCTACGAGATGGATCTACACCTGCTGAGGTGAGCCTAACTGAGAAGAGGCGGATTCATTGACTTGCTATGAAATTCTACCTGAGCGAAGATGCACTCTACAAAAGAGATGCAGGATTAGGTCTCCTCAGATGTCTTGACAAAGACCAAGCTCAGAGACTCATGAATGAGATCCATGGTGGAGTATGTGGCCCTCACATGAGCGGACCCCTACTTATCAAGAAGATCCTTAGAACAGGGCATTATTGGCTTACACTCAAAGCTGACTGTGATGATCACGTCAAGAGGTGCTATCAATGCCAGATTCATGGGAATTCTATCCACGCCCCTCCAAGGGAACTCCACAATATTAGTTCTCCATGTCCCTTCTAAATGTGGGGAATGGACGTGATCGGGCCCATCGAGCCCAAAGCTAGTAATGGACATCGATTCATATTCACCATGATCGACTACTTCACCAAATGGGTAGAAGCAGCATCCTTCCCCAGGGTTACTAAAGAAGTTATCATTGTTTTCATCATAAACAATGTCATCTGTAGATATGGACAACCAGAGGTCATTGTGTCAGACAATGCTAAGAACCTCAACAACAAAATGATGGAGGAGTTATGCAAAAAATTCTACATCAAACATCTCAACTCCGTCATCTACCGTCCAAAGAGGTCTTGTTGAAGCGGCTAATAAAAACATCAAAAAGATCATACAAAAAATGTCCGCCAATCATAATGGATGGCCTGACCTCTTGCCTCTGACTTTATTAGTATATAGAACTTCTATGCGTGCTTCCACTTGGGCAACCCCCTACTAACTAGTATATGGGATGGAAGCAGTGCTCCCCATAGAAGTGGAAATGGAATCCCTCAGAGTATTGATGGATGCTCAGTTGGATGAAGACCAATGGGTACAAGACATGTATCACCAATTGTCTCTAATAGACGAAAGGCGATCCGCAGCTATCTTCCATAGTCAATTATATCAGCAAAGGATCGCACGATCCTACAATAGAAAAGCCCAACTACGATAGTTCAAACAACATGACTTTGTTTTGAAGAAGATCATTGACAACCAAGATCAATCTAAGGGAAAATTTGCTCCAAACTAGGAAGGCCCATTTGTTGTCAAGGAAGTATTGACAGGAGGTGCTCTCAGATTACAGGAAATGGATGGTGATGAATTTCCATAGCTTATCAACTCAGACACCGTGAAACGGTACTATGACTGAAGTTACCATCAAACAAACATCCTGGTTTTGGTCATCAAATCACCAGTAATTCCGATTTTGAATCCTTTCCTTTTTTAATACTCTTCTGCCCCTCAGGGAAATATACACTTCAAACCAGCAGCCTGGTATCACTTCATTTCAAACCTTTCACAATTTCGGTTATTCTGAAGACGGGATTAAACCTTTCACACTTGCAGTTTATCCTGAAGACGGGATTAAACTTTTCTACGCCTGCGGTTTATCCTGAAGACGGGATTAAACTTTTCTACACTTGTAGTTTATCCTGAGGACGGGATTAAACTTTTTCACACCTACAGTTTGTCCGCATTATGGGATTAAACTTTCTTCTCCCTGCAGTATAGCCTGCCCATTGGACTCACACTTCTCTTCGCCTTTAATTCATCCTGAGGGGCGAACTACGTCAACCTGATCTCCCTGGTACCCGGGTGTACGTAGGCAACCATATTCTCTATGGCCCGGTCGCAATAAAGGAAAACAACCAAAACATTTCTGCCCTTTCTCTACAAAACAACAAAAATAACAAAAAATACTTCTACACCCATCTGCCTTCCGCATTCAGCGTTGAACCTCTTACACCAGGTTCGAACTACGTAGACTTGATCTCCTCTTCAATAGGAGTACGTAGCCATATATGGTTCAGTCTAACCCCTACCAAAACAAAACTTCTTGTCACACGGTACTGGGATCAACCTTCAATTTGCCACATTTCATCGGTTTTAGATCAAAGGGATGGAATTATCCAACCTCTTCTCACAAATCGAAGATTCGGTGACCATCTAAGCTGTGATCGTGCCTCAAAGAGCAATACCAACCTATAAGAGATGGAATTAACTAGGCTTCTCAAAATAGAAGTACTGGCTACCATATGTGGTGCGGTCAATCTTAGAGAGGAAGAAACCATTCTCCTCTCCACATTTCATACAGATACCAGTCTCAAGACACCAAAGATGGTAGGGATTTATAGAAATCAATGATCCATTCTGAGAGATCTTGTGACGTCTCAATGTCCATCTATCAAGGATAAGTTCAGAATGCATCAACATCACAAGGCCATGAAGAAACAGGCAAATATCAAGCAAGTATCAAGGCATAACTAAAAGGGAAGTGAATAAAAATATATTTCCCTGCCATATATAATACTGTTCGATATATATACATTTGTGCTGTACATGACAAAAATGGCTAAGCTAGTCTGTGCAGGAAAATACAAAGCTATCTACAGATCTGTATACATGCGGACTATCAGATCTAACATAGCATCCCTCTTTGAAGACGGAGGTAGCACTGCAAGCTCCTGCCCAAGGGTATCTACACGAGCTAGAAGATCAGAGGCTAACTGCATGGTGGCATAATGCTCATCAATGTAAGCACCCATGTCGGTAAGACTAACAGTCATCTAGGATCTCACTGAAGTACTATCTACAATGGCCACATCCCTAGCAGATAAGGCGGCATCCCGCTCCGCAATCAATGCATCCCTGGCTAATCTAGCCTCATCCCTCTCTAACGGAGCGGCGTCTCTCCCATCAAGAACTATCAACATCGCGGCCCTAGCCTGATCTCTCTCATAGTTCATCAGATGTAAGCTCTGCTCCAAATGCTGTGCCGAATACTGAGTAACAGTGGCACTCGTGGTGGGAGAATTCATCACAAATACTGGCAGCCCAACAGTTAAATCATCGATGGGAATGTCAGCCTCCTCTATAGGCTCCTCATCATCAGAATCAATCCCCTGCACTGTGGATACTACCGCAGCCGATGCAGTCTCTGTCTCTATCCATGCGGAATACTCTGCAAAATAACCTGGATGACTGACAGAAAACTCAGCTAACTCTCGCTGATCCTAATAGGCATACAACCTAGATCTGTCCTCCGCTGATAAACGATGTGACGCGAAGCACTGACTCACTGCCCCCTCATACGAATGAAAATCCTAAAACTGGTCAAACTGACACATCACGGCCAGTGGGTGGTAGGTAGTCATGCCCCTCAATCTATCCAGAGGGAGATAATCCATGCCCGGAGCATGAGTAATGAAGTTGTAGGGTGAACTATGCCCCGAACATGCCCTAATCTCTGCCAGGAAAGCTGACCATGATGCGACATCTGTACCCCTACCGTCTAAATGTGCCAATTGGTCTCAAGTGTGACATAAACCACACGTACAACATGACCGAGCTACCTTTAAATACTCCTGCCGGGTAAGTGCAGCAGTATGTAGCTGACCTCAGTGTCTCTGCGATAATCATCGATATAATGGTACGACCCTCCCTGAGAGCTCTCACTACCATAATGACGTCGATATCCAGCTCATCCATGTACCGCGTCATAAAGACGTATGACAATACGCATAGAAGCAGTACATCTACTTTGGCTGAACGCCAATGATCCTCCGGAGTGGTAAAATCCTTAGAATGCTGTGCACAGCTGTCCTCAGAGCCAAACCTGTCAAATAGGAAACACTGGGATATCATGTGGCCGGATGTAATCATGTCCTAGACCACTCTATGTCTCAATCCGGTGAGGGTCATGAACTTTCTACTCATGTCTCCAATAGCCATATGCATGCAAGGTCTGTCCAGCGGCAGCATCGTCAACCGTGCATACTCCTCTAAAGTAAGAGTCAACTCCTGGGTCCCAAATTGGAAAACCTGCCTCTCCGATACCTAGTGCTCTAGCATTCCCTCTTCAAATCCTGTGGGAACCTGATACATCAACAGGGTCATAGTATGCTATAGTAAATCATCTACGATCACAATGTCTGATGGTGATATACTATCATACCATGAGTGCATACCAGCTACCACCACAAATGGTGGGGTATGATCAATACGGCTAACTGTCGAAGAAGACATCTGTACGGGCCTTGTCATAAGACCATCCAGGGGTCAATGCTGAATATCTCTAGATATACATACATGTGCATAACATAATAACATGCATAATACAATAGATGGCAATATGATATAGGGAATAGAAAAAACTGTACATACATTCCTAAGTATATCATCATCTAATACATCTCTGTACAACTAAAATACAGGGAAATGGGGCGAAGCTACCCAACATACAACAGAGGCCTATCAAAAGATATAGCGAGAATGGGGCGAAGCTACCCAGCAGCTAACAGAGGCCTATCAAAAGAGATAGTAAGAAATACATCAAAAAAAGTTAAGAGTGTCGATGTTTGCATCATCGATACTGTCCACCTGATGTAACTCCTCCTGAGTCACTAGATCTCTATTTATAAGGATGTCAGGCTGATACAAAGGAGGATCTGCGTCGGCAAAACCATATGGGTCACCTGAGGGACCAGCGCCAGAGCTGGTGCAGGATCTTTGTCCAAATGCCGAATGAAAAGATGTGACCGGTCCAGCTATCGAGTCAATCTGTCAATCTGTGTCACATGAGTCGGATCTCTGACACAGGCTAGCCAATCCGTTATCATCACAGATCCTGGAACCATATCCCCCATAAACTGTGTGGCGCGGGTCTGAGCTCCAATAGTATGAGGGATCCACCAATGCTGGAACATCTCCTAAGAACAGGGGCCCTCTGGCAATGTAAAACCGTAATCCCCATCAATGGGATGTCAATGATGGGTGACTGCAAAATAGGCCAATAACACCTGGCAGGAGGCAAGATCGGCATAAGAATCTCTCCTATAGTGCTCCTAATAGCACGCTCTCCTAAATAGAGCTCCCATCCTCCATCTGTAAAGAGACGAATTCTGCGGGTGGAAATGACGTACTCTACTCCAGTCGGGTACCCATCCTCAAAACCAACTCCCAAATGCTCCCTAGAGTAGGGAATCCATGTGATGACATCGGCTGTCAACAACTCCAAAGCAAACAAGGAAGCCTCTCATAGGCCCAAAATTGCCAACACAAAGTCAAACATCTGCTGTTAGTCAACACTCTTAACCTATATATGGGAAAAGACAAGAGAAATACTCACCAGTTGAAATTGGTAAAATCCTAACCACGCCTCGGTCAAGCCATGCTATCGCACGCACATTCCCCTGAGGAAGTAAGTGAAGGTGTAGGAACCCCAATCATACTCTCCTATACGGTCCACGTGTCGAGTGGTGATGATCAAAGTGAAGGACATCGTAGAAGAGTTATTTGCTATGAAGCAGCCCCTAATGATCATCAGGAACAATCGCCGGAGAATGCGATCCCTGACTCTCACATCATCGAGTATAGGCTCACTCAACAGCCCGCTCATAACATCTAAGCTCAAAGGACCTATACGAATAGTCCTGCCCTTGAGTGCCTCCGCCGAAACTCCCAACAAGGATCTGACGATAGTAGGGGTGATATCCACCATACAAGGCACTGGCTCCCGTCCAAACTCCATACTTGTGATAAATCGCCAATCCATCAACGTCATCATCACCTCACAGTCCAGCAAATGGAGTGACTAAGTCCGGTGGAACCACCACTCAGACAATGCCCTGAGGCAACCCCAGGGACAGTGACAAGGTAGAATAGAGAAGAACCTCCCAAATCCCCAGCCATGGACGATCGCTCTATAGTCATCATGTAAGGCCTGATACATAGAGTGGATGCTAAACCAGTTCCCTCGAGACTGTGTGAAGCCAGGAACCTACATCAAATGCAGATTAACATCAGACTCCTTGACTCCTCATCAATAGGAAATAAGGAAGATTAAAGATCTAACTTTATACCTCATTTGCGTGCAGGCACACTAAAGGATGCCTACTCAAGTCACCTAGAAGATCTGGGTTCGCCACTTGAATACCTGGCAATTCCCTACGGGGAACACATACAGCAGGAGCAGGAACCTCGATCGGTGCATCCTCCTCCTCATCCTCGACATTCGGCACTTTAACCTGAATAGGACGTATCATCGCCTCTGCCAAACGATGAGGATGTCTAACGGAACGGCGCTGAGGCTCTTCAAAAGCTCTCCTTCGTACACCAGAAGTGGTCCTGCGGGAACTACTCGGCTTATCCGGATCCATGATATCTAGACAACAAGTCTCTAAATCACCTCAAAAAGGGTGTGATAATTTCTTACCTGGAGTCTTTTCAAAATGCATTCTATGATTACATGTATGCATACATTATTTTAACATACATCTACAGTAGAGTTAAAAATGCATGACTACCCAATACCTACATTTTGGGAAAATTTTGCCATAGCCCCCTTTGTAAAATTGGACTATCCACATTCACATAGGCATGACTAGGTGGCCATTCAGTAGCACACCTATACACAATTATATACATCATGTATGCATTAATCACATCACAGAAAAAAATCCTTAAGTGTAGTCTAATTACCAGGATTATTTTGCTTGTCTACCTTTACTCATTTGTCCTCAGATAGGATAAGAAATGACAGTAAAAGAGGCAAATTTGACTGTTTCAAAAGTCAATTTTTTTCACATCATTATATTCAGCATAGTTTAATACTAACATTTGCTATGTTGAATATTTTTTATCAAGTAATATTAGCATGCATATTCACTACTATGTGTCTAAATGCATTTCATGTGATAAGTCATTTTGCAACGGACAAAAATTGGAAAAAAAATACATGCATATGTTTCCAGGACAGTGAAGAACGCTTGTACGGTGGTAGAATATGCAGAAAGTTTCCCGAATTCAGCAGATCGAAAGAAGAACTCTCAGATTTCCTTCGTTGCACAACTTGAAAATGACTTATGAAAGCAACCAACCGCCTATACATAGACATGGTTGGCCGCAGGCTAACCTGCGGCTCCTGCAGGTACACCTACGGCATCCCTCCATGGGCCCCACATCTTCGGCTCACTCCAGTTTGAGTTGCAAAGGAGGTCTCACAAGCTGAAAAGGCCAAATCAGGAATAAAAATGCTACGCGATTGAGCGGAATAGCCTGAAATCCTGGTTTCTCGTCGGTCAGAGTTAAACTCCGGTCGTATCAAAGGTATTCGCCTGAATGCAGGGTATACTATACTAATGAGCTCAGCTTTCACAAATCATGCTCGGCAAGTAAACCCATCGAAGCAACCTTCCCTAGCGGGGGTCACAACGCAATGCTACCATTGACACATACATCAATGAAGGTTAAGCAGCCTTGACAATGCACCCAGTAGGGATTTATCCGGTGATACACATCAGCAAAGATCAGGCAACCCTGATAACAACAAACTGTTGGCAGTAACTCCGATAGAGTAAGGGAATATGTTATACACATCCTCAAACAGACAAAGCTTTATCCCCAAAGATCTCTTACACACAAGAGGTACCTCTATGGAATATAAGCCAGTTTCTAGGATTCAAGACTTTGGTGATAGCCCCAACGTCAACATCCTTGGAGACTTGGATCCCATGTCCAAGCCATCACTGATTGTCATCCCAACAGGATTATCTGACAATAATTCATGCATTCTACATGAATTTGCATCATGTTACTTCATATAACATCATGTTTATCTTGCTTGCATTTCAAGTGTCCAGTATTCTTTATCTTATCCATGCCTTGCATTGCATGAATATGATAAAGAGGGGCATCTGTAGACACTCAAAATTTTCTGCGCTTCTATTACTAACATTACAGGAGGGTAGATTTGTCATTTGGAGATAACCCTGGAAGATAGCTTACATCCATTCCGGATACTACCAGAAGTTCAATTCCAACCCGGAACACAAAACGGGAACATCAGTTCCAACTTAGACAAACTGGGAACATCAGTTCCAACCTGGAATAGAAACCGGGAACATCAGTTCAAACCCAGAACAAACACCGGGAGTGTCATTTCCAATCTCGGAGATAACCCCGAGATATGCAGATCAAAAGACCGGCAACAACACCAGAGAGGACAGTTCTGTCTCGGAAATAACACCGCAACGCTCAGTTCCAGTCCCAGAGATAACACTGGGAGTAGCAACCCCATCCTTGGTGATAGCACCAAGAGATGCCATTGCAGTTCCGGCGATAACCCCGAAAATGCTTGTTTCAAACATATGCAATCAGCGTCAACCCCAAACATCTTGTCAAGGCACACACACCTCAGAGCCGGAGTTAACAAATGGGCAGACAGGAACACCCACAGATAGCGGTGAGGCGTCTAAACAAGCGAATCCAATCGATCAATTTGTAACCACGAAAGCAACGTCTCGCTTCCGCTTAAATCCCCGGCGATAACCCTGGTGAGGAGTCACAATGTCATCTTACCATCTGAACAAGATGATATCGTGGCATACCAACAAGTAGTCCAATCTCACCTGTAACCCTGAGCAACGTCTACTTTTAACTCAAATCGGCGATAACCCCAGCGAGGAGTCAAACGTCATCTTATTCCTTCGACAATGGCACGTCGTCTCAACACTTCATACATACATACATTCACCAATGTCCCACAAGAACTGAGGATTGACAATCTCGAGTGACTATTACGTGTGACAGTACTTTGGATAGAATTTAAAGCTTGAAGACCATGGGCATAGACCCCTCTTCCCGACTTCGTACAACCTCAAATCCATGTCATTGCGTAACTCTCGACACAAGTGATCTAAAGAAGGTCAGATATACCTCGTTCGAATTCTCGGATTGAAGTTCTTCAAGTTTGAATGGACATTACAGTGCATGAGTAGACGTACTATGAGACGACGGGACCCGTGAGGCTCGGATGCATCACGACCAGTTACAGGTACAACTGTGGCTGCTGTAGGTGTACCTGCGACCATCCATCTATATATATATATAAGCCTTGGGGTCAGCCATTTGAGAAGAAGAGGGAGGGAAAAAGGCGAGGAAGCCTTGTCCATTTTACTCTACATACACATCTTTTGAGTGTTTCCTCATCTTGAAACACTAGTTAGCTCACATATAGCTATATTTTATCCGGTGGGAGCTGAATGTTTATCCATTTAAAGTCATAGAAGTCTACTTTGGCAGCCCACTATAAGCCTTCTTATATTCTATAAAGCCTTCTTCTCATATTAGCACACACTGTTAAACACATTGAGAATCGTATTGTGTGCGTTTGCCTGGACTTCGGTCTGTAGTTTTTATTTTTGTCTGTATATATATATTTATATGTGTATATATTTTATATATGGACTAGCATTATAGAGTTATGCCTCGATTGAGCCTAGACTTCGGTCTGGAGCGTTTAATTGCTTTTATATATATATATACTTATATATATAAAAGCGTGGTCGAACTTTATCGATGAGCTGGATTTTATATCTGGTGCGTTTAATTGCTTTTATATATATATATATATATATATATATATATATATTTATATAACTATTGTTTATATATATCGATGAGTGCGGATTTACATCTAGTGCGTTTAATCGCTTTTTATATATATATATATATATATATATATATATTATTGTTGTCGAACATATCTGATGAGCCTGGATTCACATCCAGTGCGTTTACTGCTTTTATATATATATATTTGTACATATATATATATATTTACATTTCTGTCAGGCCTGGAGTTCACTTCGTGGCCTTTTACATTTTTATTTACATTCTGTCCTGCCTAGAGTTTACTTCGTGGTAGTTGATCGCTTTTACAGCTTTATTTACATTTTTTGTCCTGCCTGGAGTTTACTTCATGGCGGTTGATCATGTTTATATATATATTTACAGCTTTTACATATATATATATATATATATAACTGCTTACTGCTTTCCATACAAATTGCAGTATCATATGAGCCTAGGAATCATGTGATCACAAGTTCAGTTTACTGAATCTAGATTCGGTTCCCATGATGGACATTTTTCAGCTGTAAGCAGCATGTACATTATTTTACAGTGTCTGAATTTCCTTGGATGGTTGTCATGCCCATGAGGTGTTCAGCACTGCTGTATATTATTTTCTCGAGAATGCTTCACATCTCGAAAATAAAAGCAAACAAGCCGAACATTTAATAATAAAATGAAAGTATGAAAAGGTCTCAATTCCTATTGAGCGCAGGGTTTGAAAAAAACCTCTTTTACAAAACATCATTGCTATATCATAGTTAAAACTGAATTTTTCTATAAATTCAAACCCTTTGTATATAGGTGCGAATGAGGCCTCGCACTACTTTCAGATAACTGCATATTGATCCTCACACACACAAACACACACATTCATATAACAATTTCTTTGAAGAGTGGCGGTCACCGTGGTGACACGGATGTCGGGGGGTGCCTAACACCTTCCCTCCACATAATCAAGCCCCTAGACCCAAAATGAATCTCGGTTTCACAGAGCCATCTAGCAGTGTCAAATCACTGGGTCAATGTGCAAACCTTTTTCGGTTGCGTTGGTGAAAATGAGTTAAATAAACCAACTGGTGACTTTTAAAGTCAAATCGTCGACATTATACACGTCAGACCTTTTTCTCTTGTTTTTTCAAATAAATCTCACATTAACATGAGAACACCAAAGAACATGTAACGAAAAGGGACACTCAAAAATCCTGACGTCGACAATGGACTTATACAAACACAATATTTAACTAACTAATTTTTTTATTTTTTTTATTTTTTTATTTTTTTTAGATAACAAAATGCACTATTTACAAAACTAATTATTATGCAATGACAACAATAACCTAAACTATTATGTATGCACCTAAGCTATCATGTAATGCCGAAATTAATATGCAATACTGAAATTAAAATGACAAAATGCAACCCTATAAGTACCACTACATATGCATGCAAACATGTATGTAAATCCCCCAAACTTAAGTAATACAATGTCCTCATTGGATGAATAATCAAAATAATTACGTGAGGACTTCCTTGCTATCGCTTAAGTATGAGGAGGTGGTTGTTCCTCTTCTTCATCAGAATCACTTGGTGGAAATCTCGGCATTGGTCCGGGCTGCTGATATGGAAATTGAGCCACCGGGTTAAAGCTCTGAAGGGTTGTGTTGAGTGAGGCAAAAGATGCGTTCATAGCATCAAACATGTGATCTTACCTCATTGCTAATCCCCGCATTTCCCGACGTGCCGCTTTGTTGTACGCATTCATTTGATTTTGGAAATCAAGGAACTGAGGACTTGATATTGCCTCGGTCTGTGGTGCTTGCTCTGCCCCTTGATCTCCCATAGCTTCATCATCATCCTTTGATGCCTCTGTAGCATCAACTTCATCTTCCGAAGCCGATGAAAAAATAAAGCCCAGACCACGCGGATGTGACTCGCCTCCTGCCCATACAGAATACCGCATTATCATTCTAGAATCAAGCAACGTGAGAGGCATTTGTGTCGGCTCGTCGTCGGACCATCTCACCCCTGTATTGCGACACAACCCACATAAGAGTGATGGGTGTGGCAAGTCGCCAGAAAAATTTCCACGTAAACACCGATGAATGGAGAAACAGATAATGGCCCCAACGTTGATAATGAAATCTTGCACAATTGCGTACAACAATAATGCCTTCTCTTTGGTCACGTCTGAGGTGGGTTGGGACGGAAGCAATTTAGCGCATATGAATATGTACCAGATTTTTCCATATCGGTTGAGGTCCTTGCTATGGAACACTGTGCCTCCCTTCCAACCTTTGATCCAAGATGTTCCCGGCTTTGTCATCTCCGAGATTTATAGCATCACAGTCCGGATCGGAATCTCGTAGGTGAGCATAGTGGTAGTGGTGAAGTACCCGTAGTTGATAGTAGGTGTTGATTGCATCGGCACTGAACGGAACCAAACTACCCCTCACAAATGCATTAAATGGTTCTTTGTTCGCGATGTTTGCATAAAACTCCTTGACAATGTTGACCACAGCGGGTTCTGGCTCTTCAGTGAATTTTGTCCACCCCTTTTAATAAATTTGAGGCATCATCTCCCCGTCGTTAGGATCTGGTGCCAACCCGCGCTCCGGTGTAAGGGCCTTGGTAAGCATGTAATCATACCGGTCAGCGGCTATGGCACTCACTAATTTCCGACGATCGAAGGTTCGGGTTGGTTGAGATGGCCTTGAACTCTCTCCCCTTTGGCATTTCGATGTTGATTGTGAAGCCATGGTCTCTCTCTATTGCTTGACTTGCCTTAGCTCTCCCCCAGACTTTTCAATTTGATCATCTCTAGCTCTCAAGTACCCTCTAGGAATGGCCACTTCAATTTATGTTAGAAATGGTGATAGGAGATGTGGTAATATATAGAGGTGGTAGAATGAATTCTATTGGTGGAGTAAAGAGGTAGTGAGATTAATGGAGTTAAGGAAGTAGTGGGGACTAGAAGTGGTGATAGTGGGTGGTGGTTGGAATTGTAATGAATTAGTGGGCATTGGTCATGGGGAGAGGCTACATAACTGCCGGGTCAGTTTGTTGAGTTTCAGGACCCCCACTCCGGCGGGGGGTACTAGTCTTGTACAGCCCGCCCCGGTGGGCATAGACTCTGTTAACTCGATTGGGGACCCCCTCCCCGGCGGGGGTTTTTAGGTGAAAAAGGCCCGCCCCGGCGGGCATGCCTACTGTCTAACTTCTAGAGAGACCCCCGCCCCGACGGGGGTGGCTTTTGCTAAACTCTTTTATTCCTCATCTTTGCTTCATATTGACCCACTCATTATTCCTTTTCCCATCCTGCAAGACATGCAACATATGAATTAGTGTATTCTTAGTAACATGGAGCATTATGGAGAGATTAACAAGACTTTTATTATAAAATACTACCTAACAACTTAATAAAACTATATTCTAACAATTATGAATGAAAATACAAAAATTAAATATAAGATTGGGTTGCCTCACAATTAGCGCTTTATTTTAAGTCGTTCAGCATGACTACTCTCTGTTTCATCCCGGATTGGTTGGGTTAACTTTGGCATGATGATTATTTATTGTGCAACACCAACATTGTTGTAATGCATGCCCGCTCACTTGCATGCTGGATATTGAATTTGACTTTCTATCCTCAACTAATGCCTTAAGACCATTATCATCTTTGCCACCCTTGAACTTGACACGTGTGGATTCCTCGAGCAACTCGTACTCTTCCTTGTTAGTTGGGATTGGGATTTCCTTGAACACCTTTACCGTTTCTACCTGATCAAACACTTTTATAATCAGTTCTTCGTTAGGAACATCAATCAGTGTTCATCCAGTCGCCAGGAATGGTCGTTCCAAGATGATAGATATGTTTTTCTCTTCTTCAAAATCTAGTACCACAAAATCGGCTGGAAAGATTAGTGAATCAACTTTGACCAATACGTCTTCAACTATTTCTAAAGGGTATGTTATTGATCTATCAGTTAGTTGTAGACTAATATTGGTTGGTTTTGCTTCCTTTAACCCCAGCTTTTGGTAAATGAACTGTGGCATAAGATTTATACTCGCTCCTAAATCGGATAGAGCTCTTCCCACATCTTGATTGCCAATTGCACAAGGAATTATAAAACTTCCCTGATCTTTCAATTTAGGAGGGAGCTTTTTCTGTAGTATTGCACTTTATTCCTCGGTCAATGCCACTGTTTTGAAGTCGTTGAGCTTGCGTTTCTTCGACAGTATATCTTTCATGAATTTAATGTAACTTGGCATCTGCTCAAGTGCTTCGACAAATGGAATATTAATGTGTAACTGTTTGAATATATCTATAAACTTTGAAAATTGGTTCTTTAACTTATCAGTTTTTGGCCTTCGAGGAACTGGCACAGATGGTGTAACTTTCATTTATTTATCTTCCTTTGTTTTTTTCACCATCTTCTCTGTACATTTCTTTTCTACTTCAATTTCTTCCTCCTCACATTTATCTTCTTTACTAGCTTTATTATCCAAGTTAGAAGCCAACTCCTTACCGCTCCTAAGCGTAATAGCATTATACTGCTCGTGATTTCCCTTTGGATTTATTTCGGTGTCACTCGGTAGGGTCTCTTGTAGCCTGTTATTTAGTGCTAAGGAAATTTGCCCCATCTGATTTTCTAAGTTATAGATGGCTATTGCTTGATTTTTCATTGCTGCCTCATTACTAGTTATGTACTTCGACACCATCTCCTCAAAATCTGATTTTCTTTCCTGATGTTGAATCGGTTGTTGGTGATTCTGAAAACATGGGGGATATGATTGTCGTGGAGCTTGATGTTGCTGGTTGTTGCTCCATGAGAAATTCAAATGATTCCTATTCCCTTGATTGTACTTATTCTGATATGTATTCTATGGAATTCTGTTATAGTTGCCCACAAACTACTGGATTAATCGCGCATTAATCCATTGGGTGCTCTCCTGCACACAATTCACATATAATTGCCACTTACTTTGCCTGTTGTGCCTGTACCCCCTGTCATAGAATCAAGCCTCTTAGAAAGTGCTGAAATCTGCGCTTATATTTCCGTCACACCATCTATTTCTAACACTCCCGCGGCCTTTGCCTGTGTCATTCTTGCTATGGGCCACTGGTAGTTGTTAGCCGCCATGGTTTCAATCAAATCATAAGCTTCCTCGTAACTCTTGGCCATGAATGCTCCGCCCGACGCTGCATCAATACTCGTTCTGAGATTCCCATGTAGTCCATTGTAAAAGGTGTTCATTTGAAGCCACTTGGGCAATCCATGATGTGGGCATTTTCTGAGCAATTCTTTGTATCTCTTCCATGCCTCATATAACGACTCCCCATGTTGTTATTCAAAAATCGTTATCTCGTTCCTCATCTTTGCAGTTTTTGCCGGTGGGAAGAATTTGGCGAGGAAGTTTTGAGCTAGGTCTTCTCACGTAGTGATTGATCCTGGCGGTAGAGAGTGTAACCAACTTTTCGCCTTGTCCCGTAAAGTGAATGGGAACAAGCAAAGTCTAACCGCATCATCCGACACCCCATTGTACCTAAAGGTGTCACAAATTTCCAAAAAGCTGACTAAATGTTCATTCGGATCCTTATTTGCCAATCCCCCAAACTGAACTGAATTCTAAATCATTTGAATCGTCCCAGGCTTGATTTCAAATGTGTTAGTGGCTATCACGGGCCTGGTGATGCTTGATTGCAGTTCAGTCACCTTGGGTATGGCGAAGTCCCTTAATGCTTTCTGATCTTCGGCTGCCATTTCCTCTTCTTTCTCAGATGTTGCAAATTCTTCCCTCGTTTCCTTGATCCACTTACTTATCCTCTGAAACCTTTTCTCAATGTCGTCCTCAAATGGCAGCAAGTCTGGATATTTGGATCGAGTTTGCATAAACTTCTTCAAACACTTGAAATAAGAAGAACAAAACAAAAATAAAAATGTCTAAGTAAAACTGGATTAATTAAACTGATATTGTAAAAATATTAAGATCTATACTAAATTGGTCCCCGAAAATGGCACCAAAAACTTGTTGGGTAAAATCTATATACGCAATACACGCAATCACAAATCTCACAATCTAGAATTTCAAACAATTAATGGAGAATTAGACTTATGATTTCACTTTAATTTTCACTCAGATTTTAACACCTTGATTCCAATTCAAATCACTATTCCAGTTTATTAATCAAGAACACGAATGTAGTATTAACCACCTCTCGATGAACTAATACCGTATTAACTTAAATCCACAATTAAGATAGAAACAAGTTAAACACCTTAATCAACTAACTCACTATGTCTCTATGTGAATTACATTTAAAGAAGGTTTAAGATTAAATTCTCTATCCGATTACATGCGATGTCAAGCATATCTCTACCTTAACATTTATCAAGATTCTGCTACACACAAAATTCATGAACACATGCTATATTAACTAGGTCTAGATTTGAATATCCTCTCTCGATTCTATACAAATCAACCTAGAATTGTTGATCAGGCAATTCATAAATTAAAGCTCAAATCAATATAGATAAACTGGAAATAGATTATTAAACTGGAAATAAAAGTTTACAAAATCATCGATTCACTCAAAGATCCATCATAAGCCTAAAAAGTGAATTAGTTCATCAATAACGAAAGAAACACTGAATAAATCATAGAAAACATTCTTTCAATTACAAATAATATCCTAAGATGAAGAATATTAAAAAAACACTCTTTACGTAGCCTAGAATTGCAATCGTCTTGTAAATCTCCTCGCAATACTCCTCCAAAGCTTGCTTAGAAAAACTGAGATTAATCTTCGTAATGTGCCTTGCCTCTTGTTGAATTCGTTGTTAATTGAGTAGTAGATGTCCAACACACAAAGTCCCAGTCGAATTCTCTGCTAAATAGAGTCCATAAGCTATTCAAATGCTAGAAACCAACTCCCATCAAAGTTCAAAGAAGCAACAGAGTCTTCTCAATGAGAGACCCCCACCTGGCGGGGGTCAGATACCATATATATGAGAGCCTTTGGTGGCATCCTTTCTGTCAAAAGCGTATGAAGACCCCCGGCCCCAGCGGGGGTTTATAGGCCAAATAAGCCCGCCCTGACCGGCCTCTATTCTGCTAACTGACTTCTCTTGCTTCATAAATCCTTCCAAAAGTGCACCAAATTGACTCCAAATCATCCCACTTGACTCCAAATACACTTTAAATGCCACAACAACCATCCTACACATGAAATAACATAAAAGAAGTAAAAATGAACATGAACACAAGAAATTAGCTACAAATAAGCATGAAATGGACACTGATTCGCGTATATAAAATCCACTTATCAAAAACCATGGGCATGGTCCCCTCTTCCTCACTTCGTACAACCTCTAATCCCATGTCATTGTGTAACTCTCGACAAAATCGGTCTAAAGAAGGTCTTGTACACCTCGTTCGGATGCTTGGATTGAAGTTTTACAAATTTGAGCGGACATCAGTGCACGAGTGCATGTATTTCGAGACGGCAGGACCCACGATGCCCGGGGCACCCCGGGTGGTGCATCTACGGCTGCCGCAGGTACACCATCGACCACCAGCTCTATAAATATAGAGCTTGGGGTGGCCATTTGTAAGAGAAAAAGAGGCAAGGAAACCCTATCCAATTTGCTCTGTACACACCCCATATTGAGTGCTTTCTCATTTTAAACACATTATTGCTCACATATAGCTATATTTTACCGGCGAGAGCTGAGTGTTTATCCAACTAGAGTTATAGAAGTCTACTTTGGCAGCCCACTGTAAGCCTTCTCAAACTCTATAAAGCCTTTCTCTTCATCTTTGCACACACTATTCTTCACATTGAGAATCGTGTTGTGTGTGTATGCCCGAACTTTGGTCCCTGGTTTTCATTTCTTTATATATATATATATATTTATGTATATGGACTAACATTATCGAGTTATGCCTCGATTGAGCCTAGACTTATGTTTGGAACGTTTACTTGCTTATATATATATATATATACTTATTTATATGAATTGTTGTCGGACTATGTCCGATGAGCCTGGATTTTACATCCAGAATGTTTACTGCTTTATATATATATATATTTACATTTCTGTCAGGCCTGGAGTTTACTTCGTGGCGGTTGATCGTTTTTACTGCTTTCTTTACATTTAGTCCCACCTAGATTTTACTTCGTGGTGTTTGATCGCATTTATTGCTTTATTTACATTTCTGATCCCCTATGGAGGTGCTTCGTGGTGGTTGATAATGTCTATATATATATATATTTATAGCTTTTATATATTTACATTTTCGATCCCCCATGGAGGTTCTTCGTGGTGGTTGATCATGTCTGTATATATATATATTTACAGCTTTTATATATATAACTGCTTACTACTTTTCATATAAACTACGGCATCATGTGAGCCTAGGAATCATGTGATCACAGATTCAGTCTACTGAATCTAGATTAGGTTCCTGTGATGGACATTTACAGCTGTAAGAAGCTTGTACATCATTCACGGTGTTTGAAGTTCCTTTGATGGCTAACATGCCCATGAGGAGTTCGGCACTGCTATATATTATTTTCTTGAAGATGCTTCGCATCTCGAAAATAAAAGAAAACAAGCCGAACATTTAATAATAAAATGGAAGTATGAAAAGGTCTCAATTACTATTGAGCACAGGGTTTGAAAAACCTCTTCTACAAAACTTCATTGCTATATCTTGTTTAAAACTGAATTTTAATATAAGTTCAAACCCTTTGTATATAGGTGCGAACGAGGCCTCACACTACTTCCAAATAATTGCACATTGATCCATACACACACACACATTTATATAAAAGTTTCTTGAAAAGTGGCGGTCACCGTGGCAACACGGATGTCGGGGGGTGCCTAACACTTTCCCTCCGTATAATCAAGCCCCCGAACCCAAATGAATCTCGGTTTCACAGACCCGTTTAGCAGTGTCATATCACTAGGTCAATGTGCAACCAGTTAAAAACACCAAATGGTGACTCATACAGTCAAATCGTCGACATTGTTCATGTCGGACCTTTCTCACTTGTTTCTTCAAACAAATCTCACATAACATGAGAACACCAAAGAACAAGAACAGAAAAGGGAGAAATAAAAATCCCAACGTCAACAGGTGGCGACTCTACTGGGGACACCAGTAAGAGGCTTTAAGCCGCTACTACAAGCTTTTCAAAACTGTTATATGCTTGTGTGTGAATGTTAAATTTACTTTTATGATGAATGTGTACGAATTCATTTTAATTACTGCACTACAATATATCTATCTGTGATATTAGTGCTTTGAACATGTCATCATTTTCATAAATGGTGAGACACATTGTATGTGAGTGTATGTTGTGTGGTTCCTCCACCAGGAGGCTATCCTGTCGGTGTTTGATTACTGGACTCGTAGGAAGACTAATTCCAACGAGGCTCAGGAAAGGCACCACCCAGATTCACTCCAGTTAAAAGACCGGATTAACTTTCCGTCAAGTAGATTGCGATGATCTGGGAACCTTCATGCCGAAAAGCCGCGAGAGTAACCCTAAGATAGGTCAGCCTCTAATAAACCAAATGCGGAGGAAAGTCTCTTCATGCTTTCCATTTTTTATTACTTGTAAAAGCATTTTTTTCCATGTCCGTCTTTATGTAATGGAAAATATGAAGAATATTTGCACATACATGACATGCTATCAAATGACACCCATTTTTGCAGAATATTATTCCTAAAATGGACACATTATGATAGCATGTAAACATTTATATTATCCCTAAGACTAAACTACATAAGTCTTTTGTAGGGAAACAATTGTGCATGTTACCCGCTCAAAATCCAAAAAGGCCACGAGCCTACAACCAATCATGTCTTCTTCTGACCAGTCTAATCCCGTTTCTCGAGAAGAATTTGACGGATTAAGTAAACAAATTACAGATTTGGTTGTTCTACTTAAAGAATTGCACCAATCTATTCAGGGATCAAAGATGTATACACATACAGAATCCTCTACACAAGGAGGAACACAAGGTTTGGATAAAACAAATCCAGGACCTCAGTTGGATACAACCAACAAAGACCTTGAAAACACCCATCTCAAAGGAGATCCAAACACAGATGATATCAGGAAGAAGGTCATTCAAATGGAAGAAACTATCCGTTCTCTCAAAGGGATTGGAACACATGGAAGTGTTTCGTATGCTGACCTTTGCATATTCCTTGGTGTTCATTATCTAAAGAAATTCAAAACCCCTGACTTTGAAAAGTATGACGGATTAGGGGATCCTTAAACACATTTGAAGGTGTTCATAGGAGAACTTGGATCTTATACGGAAAACAAAAATCTCAGAATGCAGCTATTCCAGAAGAGTCTAACTGGAGAAGCCCGTTCATGGTACACTAGATTAGACAACTCAAAAATCCCTAGCTGGGAAGAGCTAGCTCACGCCTTCCTCACTTAGTATAGTTTTTAATCTCAGATGGCCCCTGACCAGTACCAGATTACCAAGGTCAAGAAACAGTCTAATGAGTCTTTCAAAGGTGGAGGCGCCTTGGTGCTCAAGTTATTCCTTCTATGACAGAGTCAGAAATGGTCATGACTTTCATAGACATACAAGAAGCTCCTTTCTATGAAAGAGTTTTAGCTGGTATTGGCAAACCATTTTCTGAAATGATTAAACACACAGAGATGGCTGAGATGGGATTGAAGTCTTAAAGCAATTGTTGAGCACATCTAGTCCGGAACTTATAGAAACAACCCCCGGAGGGTCTATAAAAAGAAAAAGGAGGATGTTTCCTTGATACTATAAGGTCAAAAAGGCAGTCAGAACATGCCTATAGAGAGGAGAAATTACTCCCTTTTCCAAGCACAATCTTCAAACCCTCCATTGCCTAAAAGTGGAGAAGCAAAGCGCCCTCAAATGTTCACACCCTTAGGGGACTCGCTCGAGAATATTCTTGTTCTTCTGGCTACTCAGAAAAAAATCACGCATCTTTTTCCACCAGCCAACCCTAATGGGAGGGGTTTCAGTGCTACTCAGAAGTGTGCTTATCATGCCGGAGCACCTGTACATGATACTCAAGATTGCTGGGCCTTGAAACATAAGTTCCAAGATTTAATAAACAACGGTGAGATCGTGGTTACCAAACCAAATCAACCTCATGTGCAAGACAACCCTCTTCATCAACACAAAGAAGAAGAGCTCAACATGATTAGTTGGAGCAGTGGACAGAGTCCCAATTTTAATAGTGAATCATCCCAAACCATCAAAGACGGTGTTGATAGATGGGATTAGGAAAAGTTCCAATTTGCTATGGAAAGAAAAATGAAAGCTCTTTGTAAGCAAGTAGAACAATTGGCAGAGCTAGTGATCCATCTGCATCAAGTCACACTCCAGTTAGTCAGCCAGGAGCATGAATATCTCCTTTCTTTTTGTTATGAATGCTCCACCATCACCTTCAGAAAGCGAAGCACTAGAGGACACGGTTGCGAAGAGAGCAAGTGCTAAAGCCCGTCGGGATTTTGCCAATAAAAGGGAATTTACATACCTAGGCCAACCTATGGAGGAGATATTTTAGATGCTAATCAACAAAGGAAGAATCACCTCCCTTCTACCTCGAATTAATCCCCGTTCAAGACGGTTCAACTCTGATGGAGTATGTCAATATCATTCACATTCTTGTGGTCACAACACAGAAGAATGCTGGGCACTCCGCCACCTTATTTAAAATTTAATTGACAGCAGTGTCATGTAGTTGGCAGATGATGACACTGTGATACTCGAGACTGGGAATACATGTCCTACCAAATGGAAGGGATTAGTAGCAAAAATATCCGTGGAGGCTGATGAGACTTTTAAATCATTTCCCATACAAGCAATTCAACTCAAAGGAACTGACAATCCTTTGATAGTGGCTGCACCAGAGCCTATTTCTTTACCCTTCAGACCACAATATCATGTTATCAACTTACACAAAGTCCCATGGAATTATAGAGAAACTGAAGGATCCACGTCTTATACTACTACCATAGTGTCGAAGGAAAATCCATTGTATCTTCCTCAGAGGGTGATGAAACCCGCCATAAAAGAAAAGGGGAAGATTCCCATAGAGAAAATTGAGAAATTCCTCCGCACTATGAGTCATAACAAAGCCAAGGTGGTTCTAAGCTTTAGAGAAGCTCCACATTAGATCTCAATACTGGGCTTGATTTTCTCTTCTGAAGATCACATGAAGATCTTATTGAAGGTTTTGGAAGAAGCCTACTTGTGACGCCCCCAAAATTAGGTATACATCACCCATCTTGGGTCGCCACTTACATGGTACAGAATTTAAATACAACTTATTAACATAACTGTCTTGTACAATACGACATAAACTGTGAGTTTAAATACAAATATCGTCTACTAGATATTATACAAACTCAAACAAAAGTCCTCATTACAATTATTATCACACTATTTCACAGAATAGTGAGGACTACTAATGCTATCTTCAGGACCATCACTCGTTTCCCAGACTCGTCCCAGCTATATTCTCATTTCCTGAAGAGAACAGTGAAAGAAAGGGTGAGCTCAACTAGCCCAGTAAGAAATATTATGACTAAGATAATGCAGAATAAATTATCAATAGTCTTCAACAATGTTAAAGCGATAAAATACAATGACAACCGGTTTAATCTGCAGCAATGAATATGCAATCCATTAAAAGAGTCAAGTAGAAAATAAAATCTACTATCTTTTATGATTTAAAAGGTTTTCATCATTTATTATATTTGAGACTCACTTTAATAAATAATCCACATCATCGAATCACCCTACACACTACTGGCCAAGGATATTCTTTAGTATCACGACCACAATTATTCCTCGCACTACGGGCCAAGAATAGTTGTGTATTCATTAATGGTCATGATCATGCCAACAACTCGCATCCATCAATGCACTACTACCATCGAGGATTTTTACCACATCATTTGTAACATTACGGCCATGATTACAATCGAATAATCCTCGGTCATAATCATACCAAGTCCATCCATGCTCTGTGCCACAAATGACTTTAAAAAAAATATAAACATGAGGATGATGACAATGACATAAGAATTCAATAAAACAAGTTCAAGAATTATTTTATCCAGAATTATTAACGCCCAAATTGTCAACATGATATCTTTGCTTTGTAGAGTAAAATTCAAGAATGATCGTAAGAATATTTTCATGAAAAGATCTTTGGATGAAACGCAAATATCTAGGATATTCTACTAATTTCATGGAGTATAGAAGTCAATGTTTTAACCAACTGGGTATAATAAAGAATGGAATAACAAAAGAAATCACCATGCATGCAGATTGCAGATGCATAAAAGTTATTCAATGTAATAATAATAACGGAACGTGTCGGGTGAAATTCACACCGCAAGCAGGATGTTCCAACAGAATAATAAAGATGGAACCGGATCCTGTAAAAACACGTGATAGGATATTCTAACGAGAATGATAAAAAGGCGGAACCAGGTGTAAAAACACATGCATGTGATGTTCAGCAATGTAATAATAATAAAAAGCGGAACCGGTGGGTGTAAAACACATGCGCAGGTGATGTTCCAATGAATAATAGAAGAATGTCACCAAGTATAGGGTAAAGCATGCGATACAAAAGTTATTCCAGCAGAATAATAAGCAATGGAATAACATAAGGATTTCACCAAGTATAGGGTATGCAGCGTATACGAGGTTATGTATAGGGTATGCCACTTTTACAAAGTTATTCCAACGAGAATAATAGTGAATGGAATAATGAAGTTCTCTTCAAGAAGAAAGAATAACACCCCCTTACTAGTAAAAAAAAACTGAATATAGAAGTAGTGAAGTAGCGAGAATACTCTTCTTCTTTCTATAACTTTTCTCTATAGCTTCTCTCTATAATTTCTCTCTCTAGAGTTTCAATGAATTAGTAAGAAAATAACGAAGGAATGAGCTTCTATTTATAGGAAAATGGAATGCATAGTAACTAATCCATGAGCGGTCAGATTGATTTACTTTAATCTGACGGTCCATATTTAAAGCAAAATCTTTTAAATAAAATATAATATATTCTATTTATATAAAAACATTTTACTATGCAAACACTATGCAAAACACTATGCAAAATACTATGCAACACTATGCATAATAAAATATAATATATTTTATTTATAAAATAACTTTAATAAAGTATTCTGTTTTATATAAAAGATGTTTCGCGTTTTTATTACGTTAATAATACGAATAAAACAAAAAGTCATTATCGCTATAATAATTCATGACAATAATGGAATCAAACTGAGTGACTTCTCACATAAGCATCAATAATCAATACCGTGTGCTACTATGCAACCACATGTATTACTGTACTTTTACTACCGAGTAGTTCAACAGTATCAACGGTAAAACTTCCGTCGTTATTTCAATAAAATATTTTTGTCGTTTTCTCAATCAAATGACAATTACAACTGTGGGTCCACCAATGATTGAGCCGTTGTACGAATATTCCCTGCTAAACCGAATATTCCCCGACCAATCGAATATAATATAACCACTTGCATACTTTGCAAAATTTATAAATATTACCCACAACTATAACATTATATCAAATTATTCCATAATATTCAAAAATAATATTTATAGAAAATTCATCTTTATTTATAAAAGTGGGGTCTTACAACCTCCCTTCTTATGAAATTTAGCCCTCGAAATTAGGGTGGTACGCACTGGTATGTTGAAGAGGTAAGGATACCTTGATTTCATTTCAGATTCTAACTCCCAAGTCATTTCCTCAACATCGTGGTTCCTCCACAAAACTTTGACTTGAGGTATAACCTTGGAGCGTAGAATATGTTCCTTCTTATCCAAAATTTGAACAGGAACCTCTTCATACGTCAAATCTTCCGCTATTTCATCCGGTTCTAACTCAATAATATGGTTCGGGTCTTTCACATATTTACGTAACATGGATATGTGAAAAATGTTATGAACACGAGACATATTTGGCAGTAAAGCGAGTCTATAGGCCACAGTTCCTACTCGATCGAGGATTAAAAATGGACCGATGAATCGAGGATTAAGTTTTCCTCTCTTTCCAAATCTTGTAACTCCTTTCCATGGAGCAACTCTTAACAACACATGATCTCCTATATCAAATTCCACGTCCTTTCGATGAAGATCAGCATAACTCTTTTGTCGATTTTGTGAGGTTTTTATACGTTGTCGGATCGTTTGAATCTTTTTCGTAGTCATACGTACCAACTCCGGTCCCAACAACGTTGCTTCACCCACCTCATCCCAGCATACTGGAGAACGACACTTTCTTCCATACAACGCTTCGAATGGAGCCATGCCAATACTTGCTTGATAACTGTTGTTGTAGGAAAACTCCACCAATGGTAAGAACTTGTCCCAACTCCCTTGAAATCAAGAACACAGAGTCTTAATAGATCTTCAAGAGTTTGAATAGTCCTCTCCGATCGTCCGTCAAATCCGAGGATGATATGCCGAAGCTAAATCGTAAGTCTGTGCCCATAGCTTTTTGCAAACTAACCCAAAATCGTGAAGTGAATCTTGGGTCTCGATCGAAACTATGGATACTTAGGCATACCATGCGATCTTACAATCTCGTTTATGTACATACTGAGCAAGACGTTCAAGTGTATAAGTTTCTCGTGATCGGTAAGAAATGAGCGAGACTTGGTCAATCTATCAACAATGACCCAAATCGCATCAATGCCTTGAGAAACCTTAGGAAGACCCCAGAACGAAATTCATGGTAATGTGCTCCCACTTCCATTCGGAATTTCAAGTGGTTGCAATGGACCTTTTGGTACTTGATGCTCCGCTTTAACTCGTTGACAAGTTAGACACCTTGAGATAAATAAATTATATCTCTCTCTTCATATTGCTCCACCAAAATGTATGATTTAATATCATGATACATTTTGGTACTCCCGAGATGGATTGCAAATGGTGTGTTGTGCGCCTCCATCATGATATTATACTTTAAATCGTGGTCGTTAGGAACACAAAGTGCGGAGTTGACTCGAAGTATTCCTTCTTCATCGATTCTTGCTTAAGATAGCACCCTCTTGCACTTTCTTCCTCATACGCATCAGCCAGTGTCCGTAGCTGAGAAAGCGGCTTTTAACTTTATCGATTAAAGTCGGTTCTACTCGTATATTCGCTATCATCACATGCGTCCCCAGAGTCTTTAACTCTATCTCCATCCTTTGCAAGTCACACAAATGGGCCTTTGTGTTGATTAATAACGCACTCAGATTGCTTGCATACGATCTTCTACTCAATGCATCGCCTACCACGTTCGCTTTTCGAGGATGGTATTGGATGGTATGATCATAATCTTTCAGCAGTTCAAGCCAACGTCGTTTGTCGCATGTTGAGTTCCTTTTGAGTGAAGAAATATTTGAGGCTTTTATGATCCGTAAAGATCTCCACTTTCTCCCCATACAAGTAATGCCTCCAAATTTTAAGTGCAAAGAAGACAGCGGTTGCTAACTCCGGATCATGAGTAGGATAATTCCTCTCATATTCTTTGAGTTGTCGCGAGGCATAGGCTATAACTTTTCCATGTTGCATAAGAACACATCCCAACCCTTTTGCTCGAAGCATCATTTGTAGATGACAAATCCTCCGGCGAGATGGTATTGTCGAGCAGTCTTTGAAATAAGTCTCCTCTTGAGTTCTTGAAAACTCTTCTCACATTCTTCGCTCCAATCGAACTTTGTATCTTTTCGAGTCATTTGAGTCAATGGAGTAGCGATTCGAGAAAATCCTTCCACGAATCTCGATAATAACCAATTAAACCGAGAAAGCTACGTGCCGATGGCCATCGATTTAGGTTGTTCCCAACTTTGAATAGCTTCAATCTTTCTTTGGGTCAACAGATATTCCATGACTTGATACCACGTGCCCAAGGAATGCTACTTCTTCAAGCCAGAACTCGCATTTCTTCAACTTGGCATAAAGCTTATATTCACGAAGCTTTTGGAGTGTCAGCCTCAAGTGTTGCTCATGATCTTCACGGCTTTTGGAATAAATAAGGATGTCATCAATAAAGACGACCACAAAGTGATCTAAATATTCCTTGAATACTCGGTTCATCATATCCATGAAGGCAGAAGGAGCATTAGTCAATCCAAAGGACATGACTAGGAATTCATAATGCACGCATCTTAGAAGTTACAAAGCCGTCTTTGGAATGTCGTGGTTCTAATCTTCAATTGGTGATATCCGGAGCGAAGATCAATCTTTGAAAAGAATTTGGCTCCTTACTGGTGGTCAAACAGTCATCAATACGTGGCAATGGATACTATTTTGATGGTGACATGATTCAACTCCCGATAATCAATACAAAGTCGCATACTCCCATCTTTTTCTTCTTCACGAATAGAGCAGGAGCACCCCAAGGAGAAGTACTTAGGACGAATAAAGCCGATGTCTAACAATTCCTGCAGTTGGGTCTTTAACTCACGAAGTTCAATAGGAGCCATTCGATATGGGGCTTTGGAAATAGGTTTTGTACCAGGTTCAAGGTCGATACAAAATTCAATTTCACGCTCTGGGGGTAGGCCAGGAAGTTCTTCGGGGAATACGTCAGGAAATTTATTAACAATAGAAATATTGCTCAAAACTGGCGTATTTTTGTTTAAATCGTGACATGAGCTAAGAAAGCTTGACATCCATTTTTCAATAAGCGAATAGCTTTATGGCTTGAGATGACCATGATTAATTTTAATGGTTTGGTCGTTTGAATTAGCATAATAGGTTGATTAGGAATATGAAAGCTAACAACCTTACGAAAACATTCAATTTTGCATGATAAGTAGTTAACCAATCAATCCCTAGAATCACGTCAAATGCAAGTATTTTAATGAAATAAGATCGATTGGTAATGTGAGGGTACCGATTTGAACCAAACAAGACTTATAAGCAATTGGATGTAATGAAGGTTTCTCCCAACTGAGTTTCCACAGATAAGTCAAAGTCTAATTTCTCCGAGTCAAATTTAATCGATGAGCGCAAGTAGGAGAAATAAAAGAATGGGTAGAACCGGTATCAAATAAAGTGTAGACTTCATTAGAGTTTATGATAAGCTTACCCGTGATGACCTCATTCGTTCCTTGCTTCTCTCGGGAGGTCACAACAAATGCTCTCCCTTGACCTTCTGTGTTTGACTTTTTTGGGGATGACCTTTGGTGCCTCCATCCTAGTTGAATTTGTCTTCGGGAAACGACAAAATCGAGCTAAGTGACCTTCTCTTCCACAATTATAACATGCTTTGGACGACATGGCACAGTTCGGACTGATGTGTCCCTCTTCTCCGCATTTGAAGCATATGATAGGTGGTCTTTCTCCTTCCTTAACAACGGGTGCTGGTGCTGACGTCTTTCCATCATTGTTGAATCTCCATTTCTTGAAATGTCCATTCTTATTGTTTTGGTCCGATTACCACCGAAGTGGTTACCATATCTTGGCCTGTTGATTCCCTCCACGCTTGTTGTCACCGCTTCGATGACTACTCTCGCTTGGTATTATAACTTTGCCACTGCTCTCTTTTAGTTGCGTTGACTCATTATCGCGCTCCACTAACTGAGCCCTATTTACAACATCTGAATACAAACACAGTTTATGAGAAATAAGATGTTGACGTATCTCGACTTCAAACCTCTTAAAAACATTCGCGCCATTCTCTCTTCATTATCCACCAGTGGGACTTAAACCGTGATAACTCCGCAAATTTTGCCTCGTATTGCGACACGGTCATATTGTTTTGTTCAACTTGATAAACTCTACTTCCTTCATGTGGCGAATACTTTCGGAAAGTATTTGTCGTTGAAGCGACTCTGGAACTTCTCCCAAGATATCTTTGAGACAAAGAAGTTGAGTACGTTTTTACCGATTCCCACCAAGATGTCGCCTCTCCGCGCAACATAAAGGCGCAAAAGGGAACCTTTGCTCCTCGGAGCATCCCAAGACATCAAATATCTTGGTAATCTGCTTTATCCATGCTTCCGCCGTGAAGTGGTTTTGGCTCTCCTTAAACTCCGGTGGTCCCGGCTCCTTGAATTGTTTATTTGTGACCGCCTTGAGAGTTTTCCGTGTTTCCACCTATGTTTTGGGAGAGTCGCTCTACTTTCTTTGTTGCATAAATTGCATAAAGCCTCACGAACATTTGATCATTCATCATTTGGTCGGTGTTGTTGTTTGCATGAGGATTGTCGGCCTCGATGCACATTATCCCGATTATTGATATATGTGGTGAATCAACGATCGCTTTGTGCTCCATTGCTATTCTCAACATTCTCGGATGTCATTTTCAGAATCGCCACAAAACAAAAGATTAATTGACATGTAACAATTATCTTTATATTACGACCGACCAATAAAATGGCACATAAACTTAGGTAGGTCATACTAGCGAAAGGTATTCCCCGTCTCTCCCTCCTAGTACTTTTCTCACATCTTAGCTTGAGGATCATATCCCTTAGCTACGATACCAACCGTGACACCCCAAAATTAGGTATACATCACCCATCTTGGGTGCGCCACTTACATGGTATGTAATTTAAATACAACTTATTAACATAAGCTGTCTTTGTACAATACGACATAAAGCTGTGAGTTTAAATACAAATATAAATCTACTAGATATTATACAAACTCAAAACAAAAGTCCTCATTACAATTATTATCACACTATTTCACGAATAGTGAGGACTACTAATGCTATCTTCGGGACCATCACTCGTTTCCCGACTCGTCCCGGCTATATTCTCATTTCACGAAGAGAAACGGTGAAAGAAAGGGTGAGCTCAACTAGCCCAAAGAAGAAATATTATGACTAAGATAATGCGAATAAATTATCAATAGTCTTCAACAATGTTAAAGCGATAAAATACAATAGACAACCGGTTTAAGCTGCAGGTGAATATCAATCCATTAAAAGAGTCAAGTAGAAAATAAAATCTACTATCTTTTATGATTTAAAAGGTTTTTCATCATTGTTATATTTGAGACTCAAACTTTAATAAATAATCCACATCATCGAATCACCCCCATGACTACTGACGAGGATATTCTTTAGTATCATGACCACAATTATTCACGCACTACGGGCCAAGAATAGTTGTGTATTCATTAATGGTCATGATCATACCAACAATCATCCATCAATGCACTACTACCCATCGAGGATTTTTACCACATCATTTGTAACATTACGGTCATGATTACAAGAATAATCCTCGGTCATAATCATACCAAGTCCATCCATGCTCTACAGTGCCACAAATGACTTAAAAAAAATATAAACATGAGGATGATGACAATGACATAAGAATTCAATAAAACAAGTTCAAGAATTATTTTATCCGGGAATTATTAACGTCAAATTGTCAACACGATAATCTTGCTTTGTAGAGTAAAATTTAAGAATGATCAGAAGAATATTTCCATGAAAAGATACTGGATGAAACGCAAATATCAAGGATATTCTACTAATTTCATGGAGTATAGAAGTCAATGTTTTAACCAACTTGGTATAATAAAGAATGAAATAACAAAAGAAATCACCATGCATGCGGTGCCAGCATAGGCAGGTTATTCAACGAGAATAATAATAATAACGGAACCGAAGTCGGTGAAATTCACACGCAAGCGGGATGTTCAACAGAATAATAAAGATGGAACCAAATCCGGTGTAAAACACACGGATAGGATATTCCAACAGAATGATAAAGAGCGGAACCAGTCAGGTGTAAAACACATGCACAAGATGTTCCAGCAGAATAATAATAAAGAGCGGAACCAAAGGTGTAAAACACATGAGATGTGGATGTTCAACAGAATAATAGAAGAATGTCACCAAGTATAGGGTAAACCAGCGTATCTGAGTTATTCCAATGTAATAATAAGCAATGGAATAACATAAGGATTTCACCAAGTATAGGGTATCTGGCGTATACAAAGTTATGTATAGGGTATGCCACTTTTACAAAAGTTATTCAATGTAATAATAGTGAATGGAATAATGAAGTTCTCTTCAAGAAGAAAGAATAACACCCTTACATAGTAAAAAGGCTGAATATAGAAGTAGTGAAGTAGCAGAATACTCTTCTTCTTTCTATAACTTTCTCTCTATAGCTTCTCTCTATAATTTCTCTCTCTAGAGTTTCAATGAATTCGTAAGAAAATAATGAAGGAATGAGCTTCTATTTATAGGAAAATGGAATGCATAGTAACTAATCCATGAACGGTCCAGATTGATTTACTTTAATCTGACGATCCATATTTAAAGCAAAATCTTTTAAATAAAATATAATATATTCTATTTATATAAAAACATTTTACTATGCAAACACTATGCAAAACACTATGCAAAATACTATGCAACACTATGCATAATAAAATATAATATATTTTATTTATAAAATAACTTTAATAAAGTATTCTGTTTTATATAAAAAGATGTTTCTGTTTTATTACGTTAATAATACGAATAAAACAAAAAGTCATTATCGCTATAATAATTCATGACAATAATGTAATCAAACTGAGTGACTTCTCACATAAGCATCAATAATCAATACCGTGTGCTACTATGCAACCACATGTATTACTGTACTTTTACTACCGAAAGTAGTTCAACAAGTATCAACCAGTAAAACTTCCGTCGTTATTTCAATAAAATATTTTTGTCGTTTTCTCAATCAAACAATAATTACCTTTGTGAGGTCCACCAATGATTGAGTAGTTGTATTTAATATTCCCCGCTAAACCGAATATTCCCGAAACCAATCGAATATAATATAACCACTTGCATACTTTGCAAAATTTATAAATATTACCCACAACTATAACATTATATCAAATTATTCCATAATATTCAAAAATAATATTTATAGAAAATTCATCTTTATTTATAAAAGCTGGGGTCTTACACTACTTGCCAAAATCAGTGGATGTGGAAAAAATTCAACATTTGGTTGATCACATTTTTAACAACAATGTGATATCCTTCATTGATGACGACATACCACCCGAAGGGACCGGTCATTGCAAGCCATTGCACATTGCAGTTTTGTCCTCCGGGTATATGTTAGCTGGAGTTTTGATAGATGGAGGTCGTCTCTGAATATCTGTCTTTATGCCACCTTGGTGAAAATGAACGTCAATTCCAAACGGATTTGAAGTAGCCATACGGTTATCAAAGCTTTTGATGGATCCCGACGAAATTCTGTCGAAGAGATTGAGCTGCTAATTGAGATTGGTCCAAATTCATTCAATGTATCCTTTCACGTCCTCAAGATAGATTCAGGATATAACCTGCTATTGGGGAGACCATGGATCCTTATGGTTGGAGCCGTCCCTTCTACATTACATCAAAAACTTAAATATATTATCAACAATAGCCTAGTCACTGTCAACGCTGAGCCGGAATGTCCTGAACAAAAAAACCTACCATTCATCAGTTTCAATTCAGAAGTTGAGCCGACCAGTTTTCATACTTTGGAAGTGAGTAACACACAATACCATCCTATTGGAGCGCCACTTCCCATACCCAAGATTTCTATCGAGCTTATGTCGGCTACTCAAGAAATGATGTCATTGGGTTATCAGCCTGGACAAGGGCTTGGTAAAAAATTGCAGGGTATTAAGCACCCAATTCAAATGTCCAGTTAAACTGGGAGAACCAAACTAGGCTATTCTTCCAGTTTTAGTCATAGGAATCCTCATAAGCACAAGTAGGTTCCTCAAACTTCTGCCACACGTAGATTTTCTCCACCTGCACCTCATGACCTGATACAGTCTCCGGTAAAGGTGCCAACCCATGTTGTGGCTATGTTGTTTCCTAAACCAGTACTGTTTAAAGAAAAGAAGTCCTGATTCCCGATCCCAAAGTGGAAGAAAGGGAACGAAAATGTAAACATGACATCGCCCTGATGATGTCAGGCATACGCATCATTGTCCATGATGGACATACAAACAGATACACCCCAGACGATGATTGCCCAAATGTTATGGTCATCATTTGGGAAAACGAGGACGATGATAGCCCCTCCATCACTCCAGTCCATCAGGACTTTACCCTCGATAATTGGAGAAACACTCCATGCATTGGTCGACGAGTGTAAAACGGGTATAAATCCCTCTGCCCCGTAGATAACTTTAATTGCTTACTTTTTTTATACAGTATTAGCAGTTATTTTATCAGTACATGATATCACTTTTGTATGATTAAACAGTTTCATATATTAAGTGAAAGCATATTTTGTTTCAGGACTTTGAATTTAGATGTGCCTTTACTTACTGATGAGGTTCCTTTTCTCCACAAGGACTGTAACTTTGATGAAAAGTTGGGCTCAGACTTGATGGAAATACAAGAGGACATTGAGATACCTCAGGAGATTAAAGAATGGGTGGAAGAAAAACCTAAACCCAACCTTGATCAAACCATTTCTTTCAATCTTGGAACCTTAGAAAGCCCTGAGCTAATCCGGATTAGTTCAGACCTAACCCCAAACAACCGGAATGACATGGTTGCACTACTAACTTAATTCCAGGATGTGTTTGCACGATCTCACAAAGATATGGTGGGTCTGTCCACTGATATTGTCCTTCATCGCCTTCCCATTAAAGAGGGATTTAAGCCAGTCAGGCAGAAGCTCAGGCGATTGAAACCTGAGTGAAGTTTAAAGGTTAAAGAAGAAATTGTGAAACAATTTCAAGCTTGCATTATCATGGTGTCTACATTTCCGAAATGGATATCCAACATAGTTCCCATGCCTAAACCAGGAGGAAAGGTGCGAGTTTGCGTGGATTACCGGGATCTGAACAAAGCTTGCCTTAAAGATAGTTTTCTAGTGCCCTTTATCCACCTTCTCATTGGTAATACTTCTCAATACGACATGTACTCCTTTGCGGATTGCTTTGTGGGGAATCATCAAATTATGGTCGCTGAGGAGGATCGTGAGAAAACTGCTTTCATCACGCCTTGGGGAACCTTCTGCTACAGACGGTTGTCAATCGGCCTCATCAATGCCGGAGCATCCTATCAACGAGCTATGATGGCTCTTTTCCATGTCTTAATGCATAAAGAGATAGAGATCTATGTGGATGACATCATTATCAAGTCTCGAATGGAAGAAGACCACTTAGATCATCTTAGAAAGCTTTTCAACAAGTTGCATAAGTACAACTTGAAGTTGAATCCAGTCAAGTGCGCCTTTGGCATTAAATCAGGAAAGTTGATAGGTTTCGTAGTCAGCCACAAAGGGATTGAACTGGATCCCACCAAAATCCAGGCCATCAAGGAAATGCCCATTACTCAGACAGAGAAGGAAATACAGGAATTTTTTGGAAGAATCAACTTCATTAGCAGGTTTATTTCTCAACTCACAGCAACATGTGAGCCCATTTTCTAATTATTAAGGAAGAACTCCTCCATGAAATGGAACGATGAGTGTCAGAAAGCCTTCCTTACAATCAAAGAACAGCTAGTTAACGCTCCTGTTTTGGTACCTCCCAAAGATGATGTTCCCCTATTCATGTATATGTTCATTATTGACAATTCTATGGGCTGCATGTTGTTGGGTAAAATCTAATTACCCACAATCACGTAACTATAAGTGGTCAACAAGTAATATAATAGTAAGTAAAGTTTCATTCCCACAGAGACAATTAAGTAAGAATTTAACCTCACAATTATCAATTTCCTATTTATCCTAATTTTATTAAACTATCCAAATCAATGATTAAAATTATAAAAACTAAATTATTAAAAAATATAAGATCATAAACCAATCACAAATATTAAAAACTGAAATTTCAAACAATTATTGGAGAATTAGACTTACGATTTAACGCTAAGATTTACTCTGATTTTTACACCTTTATTCCAGTTCAATTTACCATCCCAGTTTATTAATCAAAAACACGAATGTAGCTCTAGCCACCTCTCGATGCACTACTACCGTATTAACTGAGATCCACAAATTTGATAGAAACAAGTTAAACACCTTAATCAACTAACTCACTATATCTCGATTTGAATTATAATTAAAGAAGGTTTAAGATTAAGTTCTCTATCAGATTACATGCGATGTGAAGCATATCTCTACCTTAACATTCATCAAGATTCTGTTCATTCATAAAATTCAAGAACACGTGCTATATTAACTAAGTCTAGATTCGTACTTCCTCTCTCAAATTCATACAAATCCACCAAGAACTATTGATCAGGCAATTCATAAATTCAAGCTCAAATTAATATAGATAAACTGAATAATAGCTTATTAAACTGAAAATCAAAGTTACAAAACCATCGTTTCACTTAAGGATCCATCATAAGCCTAAAAAGTAAATTAGTTCATAATAAATGAATTAAATACTAAATAAATAAAAGAAAACATCATCCCAATTACACAAATTGAAATTAAAGGAGAATAGTAATACACCACCCTTCTCATCCTTCAATTCTTCAATCTTTGTGAAAAATCCTCTCTTCTTCGTTCCTCCAAGTTCTTGTTCTTTAATCTTGTTTTCAAAGTGTGTCTGAATTATGATCTAATTTTTCCTTTTACACATATCATAAATTTGCCTCACTTCAGCTCCACACCATCAATCCTAATCCAACTCTAACTCATTACCAAGAAAATCTAAAAGAAGTCCAAATCCTTTTCAAAACCAACAAGTCATTAGTCAAACACTCCCAATAGCATGAAATAACAACCATAACACAATCCTATTATAATCATCTTACATAAAGAATTTATAGCTCCCAACACTACCCATCATCCAACACATACTAATCTTGACGATTTTAAATCTCAGAATAACAAGATTTCAAGCTTATGATGTACTCCCTCGACGGTGTGCCCGAAGCTATCAGACAAGTAAGAAGCCTCGCTCTAACTCGCCCTGCGTCGCTTTACTCAACACCACAGCGCGCCCCACTCTAGGAAGTCAGAATGTCAAAATTTGCTTGAAAATCCTTCCAATAATAGCATCTTGATAAAGCTTATTGATTAACCTACAACAAGCACAAAACCTATCAAAAGTAACATGAAAGTAACCAAAAACTAACAATATAACAAGCTAAACAAAAATAAATCATAGGTTAAAAACCTACTCAACAAATTCCCCCAAACTTGAACATTGCTTTTCCTCAAGCCAAATGCAATGCAGTGCAACTAACAACAAACAACTACTAATCCAATATTAAGACAATATAGATAGTTTACTCATACGGCTTCAAAAAAATTAAGGAAACATGTCAACACTTCATAACAAAACTAATCCACAATTCCTTATCAATCCTTGCATCTTAAACTGTTATCACTAGTATAGAGTGTTTGTGCTCCACATCCATGCTAATTGACACAAATTTAAATTCAATACATAACAAATCTCTTCGAAGGCATCATACAGTGTAAACACAAGAAATCCAAAAATAAGCTAAATCCGACCAAAATCAGATAATTACCAATATCGAGGGTCAACATGGGGTACTTATGCTTTATTTTTCATCTACGAGGGCTTTTTGCTCTTATTTCTCATTTTATTCATTTTTTTTATACACATAGCTTTGCAATGTCTTATTCCCTTAGGCTTTTCAATGCTACCTTAACGAGCTTTCGACCAATGACTCCCAAACCATTAAGACCTTAGGGCACTAGGTGTAAAGACAATCCTCTCGGGCATACTTACTCAAGTATCAAACAAAACTAGAAAAGCACGCCATGGTGTTTATTCATAATTTCTTTTTTTTTTCTTTTTTTCTTTTTTATAGCTTATATACCCCAAATATTCCCCCAAACTTAGGTTCTTGTCTAACTTTAGTCATCACTACTTATTCTTGTCATTCTTTCACTCAAACTAGCATCATCCTTTAGAATCCCATTATGTATCAATGTAAACTCAATCAATCAACAAGTTATTTTTATTGTGCTATCCTTATTATACTAGTTTCAAACATAAAAAGATCTAATTCATAACAGAAATTACATCAAAGTTCTCTTATTTGGCACTGTACTTGTGTAAGACCCCAACTTTTATAAATAAAGATGAATTTTCTATAATTATCATTTTTGAATGAATTTGATATAATGTTATAGTTGTGGGTAATATTTAAGAATTTTGCAAAGTACGCAAGTTGTTATATAATATTCGATTGGTCGGGGAATATTCGTTTTAACAGGGAATATTCGTACGACGGCAAAATCATTGGTGGACCCCACAACAGAATTATTTTCGGATTAAGAAAATGACAAAAAATATTTTATGAAAATAACGGCGGAAGTTTTACCGTTAACTGTTGAAACACCTAGTGTTAAATGTACAGAAATACGCGTGGTTGCATATTAGCACACGGTATTGATTATTGATGCTTACATGAGAAGTCACTCAGTCTTGTTCAATTATTGCTTCAGTAATTGTTGCATAGTATCTCACGTTATGTGATTCAATTATTGTCAATATTTTTTTATATTATTAAATCAATAATTGAGATAACAGAGTTATTAATATTATTATTTGCAATATTAACGATGTCTAGAAGTTACGCCAAGGAGAGGTTTGGTCACCTAATTGCGGCTTGATAGGGAGAAATCCTTATTGAAAGCCCCTCTTTCACAGGAGCGACACAGTCGATTAATAGTGTGAATAATAATAATGATGATGAAGATTTATTTTATTAGTATTATTAATGTAATAAAATGAAAAGCTTTTATATAAAACAAAATACTTTTATAAAGTTATTCGTTTTATTAGGCTAATAGTAAAATCTTTTATATATAAAACAGAATACTTTTATTAATTTATTCATTTTAATAGACAATAATTAGAATATATTATATTTTATTATGCATAGTGTTTGCATAGTGTCTGCATAGTGTTTGCATAGTAAAATCTTTTTAAAATTTATTCGTTTTATTAGATTATAAATAGAATATATTATATTTTATTGTAAACCAATCTGGACCGTCCGTTTAAAGTAAATCAATCTGGACCGTTCTTGGATTGGTTACTATTCAGTCCATTCTTCTATAAATAGAAGCTCATTCCTTCATTATTTCTTATGAAATCACTGAAACTCTAAAGAGAGAAACTGTAGAGAGAATTATTCTTTTATCTTAAGCGTATTTCTTTAGCGTTTAAGAAAGCTTTGAGCATAGTGCAAGTTTCTTCAAGTATATCCCCGCCCTACCTTCGGAGTACTCTTCTTTATAAGGTAAGGGGTATTTTTTTTTTCATATTCATTAAGAGAACTTCTGTTATTCCATTCTTTATTATTCTGTTGGAATAACCTGTATATGCAGTCTACCCTATACTTGGTGATTTCTGTTGTTATTCCATTCTTTATTATTCTATTGGAACATCCTATCTATGCGTTTTACGCCGGACCTGGTTCCGTCTTTATTATTCTGTTAGAATATCCTGTCTGTGCATTTTACTTTGACCGGTTACATTATTTATTATTACATTGGAATAACTCGCCTATGTGAAGTACCGCATGCATGATGATTTCTTTTGTTATTCCATTCTTTATTATACTTAGTTGGTTAAAGTTTTGACTTCTATGCTCCATGAAATTGGTGGAATATCCTTGATATTTGCGCTTCATCCAATATCTTTTCGTGGAAATATTTTTCTGAGCATTCTTAAATTTTACTCTACAAAGAAGTATCATGTTGACAATTTGGGACGTTATTAGTTCTGAATAAATTAATTCTTGAACTTGTTTTATTGAATTCTTATATCATTGTCATCATCCTCATATTTATATTTTGTTGAAAGTCATTTGTATTCTGTAGTGCATAGATGGACTTGGTATGATTATGACCGAGGATTATTGATTGTAATCATGACCGTAATGTTACAAATGATGTGGTAAAAGTCCTCATTGGCCCGTAGTGCATTGATGGACAGTTGTTGGCATGATCATGACCATTGATGAATACACGAATATCATTGGACCGTAATGCATGGATAATTTGTGGTTGTGATACTTATGAATATCCTTGGCCGTAGTGCAGGGTTGATGTGGATTATTTATTAAGTTGAGTCCCAGCGATAAAAGTGATGAAAAAACCTTTTAAATCATAAAAGATAATAGATTTTATTCTCTACTTGACTCTTTTAATGGATTTCTTGTTCCGCTGTAGTTAAAAGTGATGTTTGTTATGTTTTATCAGTTTAACACTGTTAAAGACTAATGATAATTTATTCTACATTATCTTAGTCATAATATTTCTTACTGGGCTAGTTTAGCTCACCCTTTCTTTCACTGGTTTCTTCAGGAAATGAGAACGTAGCCGGGACTAGTCGGGGAACAGAGTGACGGTCCAGATGATAGTATTAGTAGTCCTCACTATTCTGTTAAATAGTGTGACAATAAATGTAATAAGGATTTATTATGAGAGTGGATATTGTCTAGAAGACAATATTTGTATTAAAACTCACAGCTTTATTGTTGTATATTAAAGATTGTATTTGTATTCTGTACCATGTATTTGGCGACTCAGAATAAGTGATGTATACCTATTTTGGGGGCATCACAGTTGGTATCAAAGCTTAGTCATATCCCTGGCTAAGATGTGAGATAAGAACTAGGAGGGGAGAGACGGGGAATTCCTTTGCTAGTATGACTTACCTAAGTTTATTTGGTATTTAATTGGTTGGTCAGAGTATAGGGATAATATGTGATATGTTAATTAACCCTTGTTTTGTGGCAGTATTTGAATATGGCATCCAAGAATGTTGAGAACATTAATGGAGCATAGGAGACTATTGAGTCTCCACAGATCAATAACCAGGACAATGTGCATCAGGAAGGCGACAATCCTCATGCAAACAACAACACTGACCAAATGATGAATGATGGAATGTTTTGAGGCTTCATGCAATTCATGCAACATTAGGCGAGAGCGGCTCCTGTCCAAAATGCAGGTGGAAACACTGTCAACTCTCGGATGGTCACCGCCAAACAGTTCAAGGAGCTGGGACCACCGGAGTTTTTAGGAGAGCCAAAACCACTTAAGGCGGAGACGTGGATAAAATAGATCAACAAGATATTTAATGTATTGGGTTACTCCGAGGAGCAAAAGGTTCCCTTTGCCACCTTCATGTTGGGGGCAGAGGCAGATTACTGGTGGGAATCTGTAAAGCATACTCAACCTGCCGCACTGAAGATGTCTTGGGAAAAGTTTCAAGAACTGTTCAACAACAAGTACTTTCCTGAAAGTATTCGTCACATGAAAGAGGTAGAGTTCATTAAACTGGATCAAAACAACATGATCGTGTCGCAGTACGAAGACAAGTTTGTCGAGCTATCCCGGTTTGCGTCCCATTTGGTTGATAATGAGGAGAGAATGACGCGAATGTTTCTAAGAGGTTTGAAACCTGAGATACGACAATATCTTATCTCTCATAAACTGTGTTTGTATTCAGATGTTTTTAATAGGGCTCATTTATTGGAGCGCGATAATGAGTCAACCCAACCAAAAGAGAGCAACCAGCAAAATGATAATACTAGTGATAACAGTCATTGAAGCAGTGACAATAAGTGTGGAGGGAATCAACATGCCAGAAATGGTAACCACTTCGGTGGTAATCTTGGCCAAAATAATAAGAATGGACATTTCAAGAAGAGGAGATTCAACAATGATGGAAAGACGTCAGCACCAGCACACGTGGTTAAGGAAGGAGAACGACCACCTGTCATTTGCTTCAAATGCGGAGGGGAAGGACACATCAGTCCAAACTGCGTGATGCCATCCAAAGCATGTTATAATTGTGGAAGAGAAAGTCACCTAGCCCGATTTTGTCGTTCACCGAAGACAATTTCAGCTAGGATGGAGGCACCAAAGGACGTCCCAAAAAAGTTAAAGTCAGTAGTGCAAGGGAGAGCGTTTGTCGTGACCTCCCAGAAAGCAAGGAACCTGAATGAGGTCATCACGGGTAAGCTTATCATAAACTCAAGCGAAGTATATACCTTATTTGATACCGGTTCTACCCATTCTTTTATTTATCCTACTTGCGGTCAACGTTTAAATTTAACTCCGGAGAAATTAGACTTTGACTTATCAGTTGAAACTTCGTTGGGAGAAACCTTCATTACATCCACTGTTTATAAGTCTTGTTTGGTTCAAATCGGTACCCTCACATTACCTGTCGATCTTATTTCATTGAAAAAACTTGCATTTGACGTAATTCTAGGGATTAATTGGTTAACTACTCATCATGCAAAAATTGATTATTTTCGTCTGGTTGTTAGCTTTCATATTCCTAACCAACCTATTATGCGAATTTAATCAACCAAACCATTAAAATCAATCACTGTCATCTCAAGCCATAAAGCTATTTGTTTATTGAAAAATGGATGTCAAGCTTTCTTAGCTCATGTCACGGATCTAAACAAAAATACGTCAGTTTTGAATGATATTTCTATTGTTAATGAATTTCCGACGTATTTCTGAAGAACTTCCGGCCTACCTCAGAGCGTGAAATTGAATTTTGTATCGACCTTGAACCCAGACAAAATCCACTTTCAAAGCCCCATATCGAATGGCTCTATTGAACTTCGAGGAGTTAAAGACCCAAATGCAGGAATTGTTAGACATTGGCTTTATTCGTCCTAGTACTTCTCCTTGGGGTGCTCCTGTTCTATTTGCGAAGAAGAAAGATGGGAGTATGCGACTTTGTATTGATTATCGGGAGATGAATCATGTCACCATCAAAAATAGGTACCCATTGCCACGTATTGATGACCTGTTTGACCAGTTGCAAGGCGCCAGACCTGGAGCTGATGCATATGAGGAAGAATGTACAAGAAGGTGCTATGCCAGAAGCAAGAATCGATGAAGAAGGAATACTTCGAGTTAACTCCAGACTTTGTGTTCCTAACAACCCTAAGTTAAAGTATAAAATCATGATGGAGGCGCACAACACACCGTTTGCAATCCATCCTGGGAGTACTAAAATGTATCATAATCTTTGACATACATCTTGGTGAGGCAATATGAAGAGAGAGATAACGCTGTTTATCTCAAAGTGTCTAACGTGTCAACGAGTCAAGGCAGAGCATCAAGTACCAAAAGGTCCATTGCAACCACTTGAAATTCCAGAATGGAAGTGGGAGCACATTGTCATGGATTTTGTTACTGGTCTTCACAAGGTTTCTCAGGGTATAAATGCAATTTGGGTCATTGTTAATAGATTGACCAAGTCTGCTCATTTCTTACCTATACAAGAAACTTATACACTTGAACGTCTTGCTCGTATATATATAAACGAGGTTGTAAGATCGCATGGTATGCCAGTATCCATAGTTTCTGATCGAGGCCCAAGATTTACTTCACGATTTTGGGTTAGTTTGTAAAAAGCTATAGGCATGGATTTACGATTTCGTTCGGCATATCATCCTCAAACGGACAGACAATCAGAGAGGACTATTCAAACTTTTAAAGATTTATTAAGACTCTATGTCCTTGACTTCAAGGGAAGTTGGGACAAGTTCTTACCATTGGTGGAGTTTTCCTACAACAACAGTTATCAAGCAAGCATTGGCATGGTTCCATTCGAAGCGCTGTATGGAAGAAAGTGTCATTCTCTAGTATGCTGGGATGAGATGGGTGAAGAAACATTGTTGGGACTGGAGTTAGTACGTATGACAACGGAAAGATTCAAACGATCCAACAACGTATAAAAACCTTACAAGACCGACAAAAGAGTTATGTTGATCTTCATCGAAAGGACGTGGAATTCGATATTGGAGATCATGTGTTGTTACGTGTTGCTCCATGGAAAGGAGTTACGAGATTTGGAAAGAGAGGAAACCTCAATCCTCGATTCGTTAGCCCATTTTTATTCCTCGATCGAGTAGGGACTGTAGCCTATAGACTTGCTTTACCGCCAAGTATGACACGTGTTCATAATGTTTTTCATATATCCATGTTACGTAAATATATGAAAGACCCAAACCACATTATTGAGTTTAAACTGGACGAAATAGCGGAAGATTTAACGTATGAAGAGGTTCATGTTCAAATCTTAGATAAGAAGGAACATATTCTACGCTCCAAGGTTATACCTCAAGTCAAAGTTTTATGGAGGAACCACGATGTTGAGGAAATGACATGGGAGTTAACATCTGAAATGAAATCAAGGTATCCTTACCTCTTCGACATACCAGGTACGTACCCTAATTTCGAGGGTGAAATTTCATAAGAAGGGGAGATTGTAAGACCCCAACTTTTATGAATAAAGATGAATTTTCTATAATTATCATTTTTGAATGAATTTGATATAATGTTATAGTTGTGAGTAATATTTATAAATTTTACAAAGTACGCAAGTTGTTATATAATATTCGATTGGTCGGGGAATATTCGTTTTAACAGGGAATATTCGTACGACGGCAAAATCATTAGTGGACCCCACAACGGAATTATTGTCGGATTAAAAAAATGACAAAAAATATTTTATGAAAATAACGGCGAAAGTTTTACCGTTAACTGTTGAAGCACCTAGTGTTAAATGTACAGAAATACGCGAGGTTGCATAGTAGCACACGATATTGATTATTGATGCTTACGTGAGAAGTCACTCAGTCTTGCTCAATTATTGCTTCAGTACTTGTTGCATAGTATCTCACGTTATGTGATTCAATTATTGTCAATATTTTTTTTATATTATTAAATCAATAATTGAGATAACAGAGTTATTAATATTATTATTTGCAATATTAACGATGTCTAGAAGTTCTGCCAAGGAGAGGTTTGGTCACCTAATTCATAGCGCGCCAATAGGAGAAACCCTTATTGAAAGCCCCTCTTTCTAAGAACGACACAGTCGATTAATAGTGTGAATAATAATAATGATGATGAAGTTTTGTTTAATTAGTATTATTAATGTAATAAAACAGAAAAGCTTTTTATATAAAACAAAATACTTTTATAAAGTTAATCATTTTATTAGGCTAATAGTAAAATCTTTTTATATAAAATAAAATACTTTTATAAAGTTATTCGTTTTATTAGATAATAATTAGAATATATTATATTTTATTATGCATAGTATTTGCATAGTAAAATCTTTTAAAAAGTTATTCGTTTTATTAGATTATAAATAGAATATATTATATTTTATTGTAAATCAATCTGGACCATCCGTTTAAAGTAAATCAATCTAGACCGTTCATGGATTGGTTACTATTCAGTCCATTCTTCTATAAATAAAAGCTCATTCCTTCATTATTTCTTACGAATTCACTGAAACTCTAGAGAGAGAAAATGTAGAGAGAATTATTCTTCTATCTTGAGCAAATTTCTTTAGTGTTTAAGAAAACTTTGAGCGTAGTGCAAGTTTCTTCAAGTATATCCCCGCTCTACCGTCAGAATACTCTTTTTTATATGGTAAAGGGTATTATTTTTTTTCATATTCATGAAGAGAACTTCTGTTATTCCATTCTTTATTATTCTGTTGGAATAACCTGTATACGCGGTCTACCCTATACTTGGTGATTTCTGTTGTTATTCCATTCATTATTATTCTGTTTGAACATCCTGTCTGTGCGTTTTACGCCGGGTTTGGTTCCGTCTTTATTATTCATTGGAATATCCGTCATGCTTTTTTGGCGGACCGATTCCGTTATTTAATATTACATTGGAATAACCTGTCTCATGCCGGCAATCGTGATATGCATGATGATTTCATTGTTATTTCATTCTTTATTATTCGTTTGAATATCCCGCCTTGGCGTATTACGCTCGACTGGTTCCGTTATTTATTATTACGTTGGAATAACTCGTCTCTGCGCGGCACCGCATGCATGGTGATTTTTTTTGTTATTCCATTTTTTATTATACTCAGTTGGTTAAAGTTTTGACTTCTATGCTCTATGAAATTGGTGGAATATCCTTAATATTTGCGCTTCATCTAGTATCTTTTCGTGGAAATATTCTTCTGAGCATTCTTAAATTTTACTCTACAAAGAAGTATCATGTTGACAATTTAGATGTTATTAGTTCTTGAATAAATTAATTCTTGAACTTGTTTTATTGAATTCTCATATCATTGTCATCATCCTCATATTTATGTTTTATTGAAAGTCATCTCTGGCCTGTAGTGCATAGATGGACTTGGTATGATTATGACCAGGGATTATTCGGTGTAATCATGACCGTAATGTTACAAATGATGTGGTAAAAGTCCTCATTGGCCCGTAGTGCATTGATGGACAGTTGTTGGCATGATCATGACCATTGATGAATACACGAATATCCTTAGCCCGTAGTGCATGGATAATTTGTGGTTGTGATACTTATGAATATCCTTGGTCGTAGTGCAGGGATGATGTGGATTATTTATTAAGCTGAGTCCCAGCGATAAAAGTGATGAAAAAACCTTTTAAATCCTAAAAGATAGTATATTTTATTCTCTACTTGACTCTTTTAATGGATTACTTGTTCCGCTACAGTTAAACTTGATGTTTGTTATGTTTTATCAGTTTAACACTGTTGAAGACTAATGATAATTTATTCTGCATTATCTTAGTCATAATATTTCTTACTGTGCTAGTTGAGCTCACCCTTTCTTTCACTGTTCTCTTTAGGAAATGAGAACGTAGCCGGGACTAGTCGAGGAACGTAGTGACGGTCCAAATGATAATATTAGTAGTCCTCACTATTCTGTTAAACAGTGTGACAATAAATGTAATGAGGACTTATTTTGAGAGTGGATATTGTCTAGAAGACAATATTTGTATTAAAACTCACAGCTTTCTTGTTTTATATTGAAGATTGTATTTGTATTCTGTACCATGTATTTGGCGACTCAGAATAGATGATGTATACCTATTTTGGGGGCGTCACAACTTGTTTACCGAATTCCAATCTCATCATTGGCTCAGAACAAAATTTTACAATCTAATAACTGGATTCATGTAACTACATGCATATATTTTTTTAATAAGAAAATAGTAAACTAAATGGCATGAATACGAACAATTATAAAGACTAAACACATTAACCAACACTAACTTACATGAATATTTAAAATTTTCATTACCCTAGCCAGTTAGGCAACTAAGAATCATATTCTAGCTCAAATTTGACATCAAATAACCCAAATCAGTTGTTTCCCCATCGATCGGCGCGCCCCGCGCCATTCCTAGGCCATTTTGGGCATGCCCCGCGCTACTGTAGAAGAGAAACTGATGGCCCAGTGCGCCCCGCGCCGCTCGTAGTTCATTTATGGCGCACTCCGCGCCGCTATGTTTTCTGCTGCAACATCCTTTCGTAAAACAGGCAAAACTTTTGATCCACTAGGTCTTAAGGGGCCTGCCACCTATCAAATCGAAGATATCGACGAGATCTACAACTTTTATTCTTTAAGATTTGATAGATACGGGCCGGATCAAGATGGAAATTGGGCTTGAAGTAGATGACATGTAAATTGCAAGGAGGACAACTTTGAGCTTTGATCTTTGTTGATAAAAAGGCCATAACTCTCGCATCTGAACTCAGATTGTGATGATTCAAGATGGTCCGGAAAGCTAAGAAGTAGATCTACAATAAAATCAAAGTTCCAAGCCAAGAACATGCATCCAACTTGGTGTTAAAAGTCCTTCAATATTACCTTCTTGCATTTGCTTGCGTATTTTAGTCCAAAAGATGTCTGAATTGCTTTTCCTTGCTTTTTCATGCCAATGTCATGTCATAGCATACAAAATAACATACAATGTATAAAAAGTAACTAAGAAACATGAATATAAGCAACTAATTCAAGTAACAGATATCAGATAAGTAGGTATATAACCTACTTATCAAATACTCCCAAACTTAAACCTTTGCTTGTCCTCAAGCAAAAATACAAAACAACAATGTTATGCAATGCAACTAATCTACATGCCTACAAATCCAGCAGTAATGACAGAAATAAGTCTATTAAACCGGCCTTAGAGAAATCAAGTAAACAAGATAATACATCATATCAAAACAAATCATTAACTTCCCAATCAATCATCAAATCTTAAACTGTTATCACTAATATAGTGCGTGTGTGCTCAACAACAATGCTAACTAATATAATGCTAAATACAACACATAATAGATCACTCTAAAGGCATCATACAGTGAAAACTCACAAAATTCATGAACAAGCTAGATCTAACTAAAGTCTAACATCCACCAAGTTCAAGAGTCCAATCCGGGATACTTATGCTTTAATTTTCATTACGGGGGCTTTTTGCTCTTTTCCCGTTTTATTCACTTTTTTTTTACTTTTTTTTTTAACCATGATTGTGAAATGTCTCATTCCATTTGGCTAACAGTGCTACCCCTTATCTAGCTTTTGACCAACGACTCCCAGACCATAAAGACCTTAGAGTGCTAGGTGTAAAGACACTCCCTCGGGCGTACTTGCTCAAGTAACAAAGGCCCCGAAACAAGACTAGCCATAGTATTTATTCATATTTTTTTTCTTTTTTTTCTTTTTTTTTTGAAGCTTATATACCCCAAATATTCCCCCAAACTTAGGTTCTTGTCTAACTTTAGCCATCACTGCTTATTCTTGTCATTCTTTTATTCAAACTAGCATTATCCTTTAGATTCGCATTATGTATCAATTTAAACTCAATCAATTAACAAGTTATTTTTATGGTGTTATCCTTAGTATACCAGTTTCAAATAGAAAAAGACTCAATTCATAACAAGAAATCACATCAAAGCTCTAATAGTGATTACTATACTTGTCTACCCAATTTTAATCTCATCATTGGCCAAAATAAACTGTAAATATCAAATAGCTGGAATCATGCAAGATGTACTAAATGCTATATAAACATAGTAAACTAACTACTAATTTTTTAATTTTTCAATTTTTCAATTTTTTTATTTTTAAAAACTGAATGCAAAAACTAAATGTAACTATACAAACTACAATGTAAATAATTAACTATATGCAATACGACACTAAAATGCCCCCAAACTTAAACTAGACATTGTCCTCAATGGCTGAAATAGAAAAAAAGTAAAGCAGATGACTTCCCTGAAAATATAGCAATCCTCCTCCTTTTCTGCTAAGTTTGGAGAATAGATTAGGCACAAGGAACAAATTAGGCACCACACTTGAATTGGACTTGAATAACCTTTTCATAATCTTTTGTCTGTCCATTGAACCTCCAATACCTACAATTAAGAGAGACAACACGGATTAGAATATCACTTCGATTGGTAAGAGAACTTAATAAGAAAATTAATTCCTATCTACTAAATAAACTAGTAAAGCATATAAATATAAAAATTCCCGGGTTGCCTCCCAGTTAGCGCTTGAATTACAGTTTTTCAACCTGACTTTGTCTTGTCAACGCTATCCAATTCCTCTTTGAAAATTGAGGAACCCTCCATCCATCGGAAATAATTTAACTTTTGGTATGTTCCCATTTGTGATGGCTATCGAATTAAAGTCACATAACATGCTTTGTTTAAATATGTGCCCAGTTGAGAATGTTGAATAACTAAGTGTTTTTCCATCCGTTGAGCCTATAATTTAATTGGGACTTTGAGGATTGGCAAAAATAACGAACTCTTCTTCTATCTTCTCCTCCTCATCCCACCATGGCTTTACATTTGTACTAGCTCTCATGTCATAAAGAGCCTTGCCGATGACATGACTACCAAGTGGGCACAGTTTTGCAAATCTAACTGGACCCTTGATCTTTGGCAGAGAAGGAACTTGGGGCACTAATTACATCAGCTCATCCTCGTTGGTAATCATAGTTAGTTCTTCACCGACCTTATTTTCATTATCCCCACTTGTCTCCTCTTTTTCAACATCTCGTGTCTCATCCAGTTGTAGATTTGGCTCATGCACTTCATCAATCTCAGAATCCTCGTCATAACATCAATTGTTTTGAGGATAGTTGCTTAAGGCTTTGAGCATTTGATCCATCTGGTTCTGTAGATTTTGAATTGATATCTCTTGATTCCGAATTGACCGCTCTTGATTAATCCTCATCTCCTTATTTGATTCTACAAACTTGGACAACAATTCTTCCAACCTTGAATTATCAATCTTAGTTTTGGAATCCATGTATTGAAGACCATGGGTTAAAGTGGTGATGACTTGTTCCATCTAGTGCTGAAAATTATGGCTCAATATTTCTTGACTCATCTTCCTCTCCTTTTGGTTTGCTATGAGCTTTGATAGTAATTCCTCCAAATTTGACTTTTCTTATTGTGGCAATGGAGGTTTACATGAAAATTCTGGTGTGTATATTGAATTTGGAGCGTAGTATTGGTCTTCATAAGTAGAGATTCACGACGAATCCGTATGATACCCCCAAACTTGATGATAATTAGCATATGTATAATCATTGAGGTATTCACCACCGTGTTGTCCCAGCCCAAAACTAACTGTGCATTGATAACTCGGATGATTACCAGCATAATAATTGTAATTAACTGCTATCCTTCGATTACGTTGGGCTGCAACAACATCCAACCTCCTTGAAAGTGTCTCTAGCTATGCTGATAATGTAGAAAATGCATTGAGACCATCAATCCATGCTCCCCTTGGTTGAGTCATTCTCGTATATGGCCATTGATAATTAAATTCCGCCATGGTAACTAAAAAGAAAGGAAAAGAGGAAGATAATTAAATAAAAAGCAAAAAAATGTTTAAATTAAGACTAATTTGATTAAAGCTAATTTTTATACAAATTTATACGAAAATATTAAACTAAATGCCATGAATACGAACAATTATAAAGACTAAACACATTAACTAACACTAACTAACATGAATATTTAAAATTTTCATTAAGTAACCAGGCAGAAAACATAATCCCCCAAACTTAAATCAAGTAATGTCCTCATTACGTCAAAATAATTCAAATAAAAGTATGAGGACTTCCCTGAAAATGAGTTACTACTCGTTGTCGTCTGAAGGAGGATATGTTAGCGGGAGAGGAGGAATAGGCATGATCACCGGATGTGCACTAGGATTGCAACGGGAAAACGCATCAGCAAACGTGTTGAATGCATTGGCATTGTACTGATGCATTAAATCTTGATGTTGGGCCAACCACAAAAATTGATTCCTGGAGCTCTGAGGTGGCTGCTTTTGCATAGGTTATGCTCTAACAGGGGGTAAGGGTTGGCGGATCATAATATAGCCTTCTCCACGTGGATGTGATCTCGCCCCTTCCCATGCCTTGTACCTCTCAATTGTAGTATGATCGATTATAGCCATCGGTTGTTGAACAGGCTCAGAAGATTGCCACTACACTCTAGCTTTACGGCATAGATCAGTGATTAAGAAACCATGTAGCAAACCTCCCGTAGTACTCCCTCGTAGCACACGATCAATAGACTCTTGAATACACTCCCCCACATCGACATTGTAGAATGCAATGGAGTTATTCACACGGTAATGGTGGTGAACAATCCCATATAATAGCCAAGCCCGTGCCTTCTTTACATCATTTTGGTGGCGTATGGGAATTAAACGGGCACATATAAATGCATACCAAGCTTTACCATATCGACTAAGTGCTGAGTGGGGAAAACTTATCTTTTCATCCGTTTCGGCTTGAATTACCCATTGAGTTCCTAGTTTGCATAATCTGACAATCAACTCATTTAGATCAGGCAAACCACCTTCATATCGATCAGCTTGTGGTGCCTCTAACCCAAAATACGCATTGATAGCATCGACATAAAATGCCATCGGTTTACCCTGAACCATGGCTATGTGATTGACATGTTCTATTGCGTTGGCATAAAACTCTTTCACTATATTGATCGCCGCTGGAAGTGGTTGTTCTACTAACTGAAACCAATTACGCTCTACAATTTGTAAAGCCATATCACCATCCAAATTAGCATTCGGCTTCAATCCACGTTCTAGCACCAAATTCTTCTTATCAATGGATGACTTGAATCTTTCTGCTGCCCTCTCACTAACAAACTTTGTATGATCATATTGAGGTCGAGCAGTGGAGGTGGACGGGCGTTGTCTTTTGTGGGAAGACGTGGTGTTTCTGGTGATGTTTGGCACAAAATTTGGTTCAGGACTTTTATCAAGTAGTTGATGAGCAGACTGAGTACTTCCCCCAAAATTGGTTGTTTGGTATTATCTTGCTAGCCAATATGTGAAATCAAATAACACACTCCTTGGGCACCCAATTTCCAATGTATTCCACCCAATTGATATCTATAAAAGAGAAGAATATTGAGGATGAAGTAAGTTGTGCTTACCTTGAATAATTTTGTTTCCCTTTTTATAAAGATGTCCTAATTTGAATAAATGTCTGCAAGGAAGGAATTTGATTTAGGATTAGAGTGTAGTGTTTATATCTGATATAAATTTGACTACTAGTATGGTTGGAGTTCATATAGGGGATTGCAAACCAATGTGGGTTGGGAGATGGAGAGTGTATGGGTTTAATGTGAACGGAAGTTAAAAAGGAGAAGGAGAAGTAGAGATGGTTTAGTGGGGGTTATAGGAGTTATGGAGTAGTGGAAGTGTAAAGGGTGTAGGAGAAGTGGGGAAGTTGAGTGTACGAAGGAGAGGTGAAGTGGTTATGGCCTAAGACACGACAATTAAAACACGTTCAGCGCTTGAGTTTTTTGAGCGGCGTCGCCCGCGTTGTGTATATGCATGAGATGGCGCGCCCCATGCTAGGAGATTAGTAGTTGTCGGCGTAGTATCGCGTCCCACACTGTATTTATGCATTGGGTAACACAGCCTGCGCTAGGGGGTTAGTAGCATGATGGAGCAGTGGTGCACCCCGCGCTCATTTTATGTTGGATATAGCGCGCCCCGCACTGTGAGATCGGCGAATTGGCACGGTCCGCGCTAGCATGTCAGTAAGTGTCTAGGGTAGTGGCGCGCCCTGCACTGCGTTTACGCATTGGGTAGCGCCGCCCGCACTAGGGGGTCAGTAGCCAGATGCCTCGATTTTTCTTGAGTTACCTGCGAATCTTTCAAAAATGTAGTCAAACTTCTATGAAAAACACATATTTATAAGCTAAAAGATAAAGAATAACTAAAAAAAGAGAAAGAGCTTAGAGCTTGTGTTGCCTCCCAAGTAGCGCTAGTTTTAACATCGTAAGCCCGACGGTGACTCTTGTATCACTATGCATCGGTAAGGGTAATGTTGAAGACATCCCAATTTGAATCACCACCCCAGTAATGCTTTAACTGTTGGCCATTGACCTTGAAAGTCTCCAATGGATTTCTACTGTAAAGTTCAACGGCGCCAAGTGAGAAAACTGTTTTGATGGTGAATGGTCCCGACCACCTTGATTTTAGTTTTCATGGGAACAATCTCAATCGTGAATTGAACAATAGGACTGATTGCCCAGGCTCGAACGCTTTTTGTAACAATTTCTTGTCGTCCCATCTCTTGACCTTTTCCTTGTACAACTTTAATTTCTCGTAGGCTTGTATTCGGAATTCGTCAAGCTCATTTAGCTGAAGTAGTCTCTTTTCACCCACCGCTGCTTGATCGAAGTTCAGTTTCTGAATAGCCCCAAGAGGCCTCTTGTGTCAGTAACTTCTCACCGGTAAGTTACAAGCTTTCACGTATAGTAGTTGATATGGAGACATGCCAATCAGTGTTTTATACGCAGTCCGGTAGGCCCATAGTGCATCGTCCAATCTGAGAGACTAATCCTTTCTGTTTGGGTTCACCACCTTTTCCAAGATTTTCTTCGCTTCCCTATTCGAAACCTCAGCTTGACCACTAGTTTGGGGATGATATGATGTAGCTACCTTATGGTTGACCCCATACTTTTCCAATAGAGCTGTAAATGATTTGTTACAAAAGTGACTACCTTCATCGCTTATAGTAGCTCTCGGCGTGCCAAATCATGTAAAAATGTTCTTCTGCAAGAATTTGAGAACCACTTTGTCATCGTTAGTTTGGAGTGCTGCGGCTTCAACCCACTTTGAAACATAGTCCACCGCAAGCAAAATGTATTGATTATCGAATGATGATGGAAACGGCCCCATAAAGTCTATGCCCCAAATGTCAAAAATTTCAACTTCCATAATTGATTATAGTGGTATCTCATTCCTTTTCGATATGTTGCCCACCCTTTGACATCTATCACATGTTTTAACAAATTGGTGGGCATCCTTGAACAATGTAGGCCATTAAAATCCGGCTTGAAGCACTTTTCCCGCTGTTCTTTCACTACCATAATGTCCCCCATACGCAGATGAGTGACACTCACGCAATATGTTCTTCACTTCACTGTAGGGCACACATCTTCTGATCATCTTGTCGGCGCACTGTTTAAATAAGTAAGGCTCATCCCACATATACCATTTGATGTCATGAAGAAACTTCTTTTTCTGTTGTCTTGTAAGATCAGGGGGAAGAATGTTGCTCACTAGATAATTCATGAAGTCCGCGTACCATGGAAATTCTATATTTATCCCAAATAGTTGCTCATCTACGAATGACTCATTGATTACACACTTGTCCTCTTCCTTTTTATTCTGATTTTCCAGCCTAGACAAATGATCGGCAACTTGGTTTTCCGTCCCCTTTCTATCCTTTATCTCTAAATCAAATTCTTGTAAAATGAGAATCCATCTAATAGGGTGTGGCTTAGTAACTTTTTTTGAAATCAAGTACCGAATGGCCGAGTGATCCTTATAAACTACCACCTTAGTCTTGATCAAGTATGCCCAAAATTTATCGAACGCATACACCACTGCAAGTAATTCTTTTTTCGTAGTTGTGTCTTACTTGCATAATGTATGGCATGAAATACCTTCTCTCGGCGTTGACCCAAAACAACCCCAACTGCATAGTCGCTTGCATCACACATTAGCTCGAAAGGCATATTCCAATCCTGTGCGATGATCACCGGAGCTGTAATCAACTTCTTCATCAATAGCTCGAATGCCACTTTACACTCCTCATCAAATTTAAAAACCAAATCCTTTTCTAAAAGACTGCACAAAGGTTTTGCAATTTTAGAAAAGTTGTTTATGAATTTCCTATAGAACCCAGCATGTTCCAGAAAACTTCTAATTCCCTTAACTGAACTCGAGGGAGGCAATTTATCAATTGTTTCCAGCTTAGCTTTATCAACCTCTAATCTGTGAGCCAAGACTTTGTGCAACAAAATTATACCTTCTTCAACCATAAAGTGGCACTTTTCCCAGTTAAGGACCAAATTTGTGTCTATGTATCTTTGTAGGACCATTACCAAATTCTCCAAGTACGCATCAAAATCATCCCCATAGACAAAAAAGTCGTCCATGAAGGCTTCCACATATTTCTCCACCATGTCCGAGAAGGTGGCCAACATACACCGCTGGAAGGTAGCGGGTGCATTACACAAACCGAATGAGATTCTCAATCCAGTGAGGGTCATGAACTACCTACTCATGTCTCCAATCGCCATATGCACGCAAGGTCTATCTAGTGGAAGCATCGTCAAACGTGCATACTCCTCCAGAGTAGGAGTTAACTCCTGGGTTCCAAATTGGAAAACCTGCCTCTCCGATACCCAGTGCTCCAGCATGCCCTCCACGAATCCTGTGGGAACCTAAAACATCAATAGGGTCATAGTATGCTGCAACATATGATCTACAGTCACCCTATCTGATGGTGACATGCTATCATACCACGACCTCATACCAGATGCCACCAATAATGGTGGGGTATGATCAATACGGCTAATTATCGAAGAAGACATCTGTACGGGCCGTGTTATAAGACCATCCAGGGGTCAATGCTGAATATTTCTGGACATACATATATATGCATAACATAATAACATGCATGATACAATAGATGACAATATGATATAGGGAATGGAAAACTATACATACATTCATAAGTATATCATCATCTAATACATCTCTGTAGAGCTAAAATACAGGGAAATGGGGCAAAACTGCCCTACAACTAACAGAGGCCTATCAAAAGATATAGAAAGAATGGGGCGAAGCTACCCAATGTCTAACAGAGGCATATCAAAAGAGATAACGAGAATATACATCAGAAGAAGACAATAGTGTCAATGTCTACATCATCAATCCTGTCTACTTGATGTAACTCGTCCTAAGTCACTGGATCTCTATCCACAAGGATGTCAGGCCTATACAAGGGAGGATCTGCTCCGGAAAAACCACATAGGTCACCTGAGGGGTCAGCGCCAGAGCTGGAAGGATCAAAAGTATCTGCCTCTGAAGGATCTCTACCCAAGTGTCGGATAAAGAAATGTGCCCGGTCCAACTACAGGATCAAACTGTCAATCTGTGTTACATGAGTCAGATTTCTGACACAGGCTAGCCAATCCGTCATCATCACGGATCCTGGAACCATATCCCCCATGAACTAAGTGGCGCGGGTCTAGGATCCAATGGTATAAGGGAGCAACCAATGCTGGAACATCTCCTGAGTGCAGGGACCCTTTGATAATGTGAAACCGTCAACCCCCAACAATGGGATATCAACGATGAGTGACTGTAAAACAGGCCAATAACGCCTGACAGGAGGCAAGATCGGCATACGAATATCTCTTGTAGTACTCCTGATAGCACACTCTCCTAAGTAGAGCTCGCACCCTCCATCTGTGAAGAGAGGAATCCTACGGGTGGAAATCACGTGCTCGACACTAGTCGAGTACCCATCCTCAAATCTAATGCTCAAATGCTCCCCAGAGTAGGGAACCCACGTGATGACATCCGCTGTCAACAACTCCAGCTATAGGCGGAAATGAGTAAAACCCTCAGCAACAGGGACTTCCGCCAGTATGGAATGATGCCATCTCCGTCCTTGTGGATAGGTATCTAAGCCTAACACAGTCACAAGACGCAAACATTGGAGCCTCTCATAGGCCCAAAACTACAAACACAAAGGCAAACATTTGCTGTCAATCAGCACTCTTAACCTATACATGGGAAAAGACAAGATAAATACTCACCAGCAGAAATGGGTAGAATCCTAACCAAGCCTTGGTCAAGCCCTGCAATCGCATGCACATTTTCTTAAGGAAATAGGCGAAGGTGTAGGAACCCCAATCATAATCTCCTATACGGTCCATGTGTCTTGTGGTGCTGATCAAAGCGAAGGACACCATTAAAGAGTTATCTGCTATGAACCAACCCCTAACGATCATCAGGAACAATCGCCGAAGAATGCGATCCCTGACTCTCACATCATCGGGTATGGGCTCACTCAACAGCCCACTCATAGCATCTACGTTCAAAGGACCTGTACGAACAGTCCTGCCCTTGAGCGCCTCCGCCGAAACTCCTAACAAGGATCTGACGATAGTAGGGGTGATATTCGCCATACAAGGCACTGGTGCACCTCCAGACTCCATACCTGTGATAAACCACCAATCCATCGGCATCATCATCTCCTCACAATCCATTAAATTCAGTGACTGAGTCTGGTGAAACCAGCGCTTAGACAATGCCCTGAGATAACCCTAGGGACAACGGAGGGGAAGAATGGAAACGAACGTCCCGAATCCCCAGTCATATACAATCGCTCTATATTCATCATGCAAAGCTTGATACATAGAGTAGATGCTGAACCAATTCCCTCAAAGATGTGTAAAGTTGGGAACCTACATCAAATGCAGATCAACATCAGAACCCTTTACTCCTCATTAATAGGAAATAAAGAAGATTAAGATCTAACTTTATACCTCGTTTGAGTGTAGGTAAACTGAAGGGTGTCGACTCAAGTAGCCCAGAAGCTCTAGGTTCGTCACCTGAATGCCTGGCAAATCCCTACGGGGAACACGTGCAGTAGGAGCGGGGTCCACAACCGGAACATCCTCCTCCTCCTCGTCGATGTTCGGCAATTTAACCTGGGTAGGACGTATCTTCGCCTCCACCAAATGACGAGGTTGTCTAACAGAACGCAATCGAGGCACTTCAAAAGCCCTTCTCCGTACACCAGAAGTGGTCCTGTGGGAACTACTCGGCTGATCCAAATCCATAATATCTAGACAACAAGTCTCCAAATCACCTCAGAAAGGGTGTGGTAATGTTTAATCTGGAGCTTTTCAAAATGCATTTTTATGACTACATGCATGCATGCATTATTTTAACATACGTCTATAGTAGAGTTAAAAATGCATGACTACCCAATGCCTACATTATGGAAATTTTTTGCCATCGTCACCTTTGTAAATGGGACTATCCAATGCACATAGGCATGACTAGGTGGCCATTCAGTAGCACACCTACCAATAGTCATATACATCCTACATGCATTAATACATCATAGTAAAAATTCTATAAGTGTAGTATAATTACCAGGATTATTTTTCTTTTCTACCTTTACTCATTTGTCCTGAAATAGGATAAGAAATGACAGTAAAAGGTGCCAATTTGACTGTTTCAAAAGTCAAATTTTTTTCACATCATTATATTCAGTATGGTTTAATACTAACATTTACTATGTTGAATATTTTTTATAAAGTCATATCATCATGCATATTCACTACTATGTGTCTAGATGCATTTCATATGATAAGTCATTTTCCAATAGATAGAAACCAGAAAAGAATACATGCATACGTTACCAGGACAGTGTAGAACACTTGTACAGTAGTAGAATTTGCAAAAAATTGCCCAAACTAAGCAGATCCGAAGAAGAGCTCTCGGATTTCATTCGCGGCGCAACTTGAAAATGACTTATGAAAGAAACCCCAGAAGCTTTGCAGATAGCGGTTGGCCGCCATAGTCAATCATACTAATGTAGGTGTACTGCAAGACCGCCTTACATGGGTCCCACTCCTCTGGCTCAGTTCAGTCCAAGTTGCAAAGGAGGTCTCACAAGCTGAAAAGGCCAAATCAGGAATAAAAAAGTTACGCGATTCAGCGAAATAGCCTGAAATTTTGGTTTTCACGGGCTAAACTATGGCTTCACATACAACTCATTGGTATTCGCCTGGACACAAGGTATACTATACTGGTGATCTCAGCTGTTGCAAATCATGCTTGACAATGCCTCACATAGGTCTAATGCTGCCAAATACAAGGTCGTAACCCTAAAAGACACCTTCCCTGACGGGGGTCACAACGCAGATTTCAATCATTGATAAAGTATCCCTGGCGGGGGTCATAATGTAGATTTTCACTCATCCACGTATCCCCGGCGGGGGTTACAATGCAGTTCAACCATTGATGTACTTGTTAATTAAGGTCAAGCAGCCTTGACGTCATTTCAACCGATGGCAAGTAAACCCATCGAAGCATCGGAGGCCATTCGATGATTTTGCCTATCAGTGCACTTATCAACAACCTTCCCCGGCGGGGGTCACAACTCAATGCAACCATTGATATACGCATCAATGAAGGTCAAGCAACCTTGATATGTTCCTTGGCAGGGGTCACAGTGCAATGCAACCATTGATACACACATCAATGAACGTGAAGCAGCCTTGACAGTTTGCCCAATAAGGATCTATCAATGATACACACATCAACGAAGGTCAGGTAGCCCTAACAATACATACTGTTGGCAGTAACTCCAACAACATCGTGGTATATGCTGGTGACACAAACTAGAGAAGAACATCCTCATCGGAGAGGACCGATGATGGAATATGTTATACACATCCTCAAACAGACAAAGCATTATCCCCACAGATCTCTTGCACACAAGAGGCACATCTTCGGAGTAAAGTCTGTATCAAGGATCCAAGACTTTGGTGATAACCCCAATGTCAACATCCTTGAAGACTTGGATCGCACATCCAAGACATCACTGGTTGTTATCCCCAATAGGATTAACAGGGAACCGATAATCATTCCATCATGCATCATACATTTGCATCATGTTTCTACACATAGCATCATATTTATCTTGTTACATTTCAAGTGTCTAAGATTCTTTATCATATTCATGCCTTGCATTGCATGAATATGATAAAGAGGGGCATCTGTAGACACTGAAAAGTTTTTACACACCTGTTATTAACATTGTAGGAGGGTAGATTCGTCTTTCGAAAATAACCCTGGAAGACATCTCACATCCATTCCGGATACTACCGGATGTTCAGTCTCAACCCCAGAACACACACTGGGAGTATCAATAACAAGCTTGGAAATAACCCCGAGTTTCATCCTTGGAGATAACCCCAAGGAATGTCGTTGCAGTTCTGGCGATAACCCCAGAAATGCTTGTTTCAAATGCATGCAATCAACTTCAATCTCAGACCTCCTACCGAGCCACTCATTCCAAAGACCCGGAGATAACACCGGGAAGACAGGCACACTTAAAGATGACCCTGTGGAATTTGAACACTTGCAGCAGTCCAATCTCAGATGAAACCCTGAGCAACGTCTGCTATCAGCCCAAACCGGAGATAACCCCAGTGAGGGGTAAAATCATCATGTTGCCACCTCAACCCCCAGCGCGCCATCTCAACATTTCATACATACATTTCTACACAGCAATGTCCCACAAGAGCCAATAAGTTCAAATCCCGAGTGACTATTATGCGTGGCAGCATACCAGATATAATTTAAAGCTAGAAGACAATGGGCATGTGTGACGCCCCCAAAATAGGTCCAATCCATCCAACCTATTCTGAGTCGCCAAATACATGGTACAGAAAACAACTACAACTTTATTACTACAATTGTAGTGCAAAATACAACAACACATATACTGTGTGTTTTAATACCAACTGTGACTCATGTCCCAACTGTGAACAACACCTCACATTGATACATTACATAAAGGTACATTCAATAACTGTTTTAGAAATTAAAATCTTTGGGAAGTGCTCAAGTAAACCTTCGTACATGGGAGGCCATGCATCTATGTTATAATTGATATCATATAACTGGAGAATTATCCTTGGTTGACCCAATAGACCCCAAAGAAAAATGAGAAGATTGTTATCATGTTCTTTCCAATGGTGAGTCTTCTCTAGACATATAATTATCTCCATTATCTCCTTTTGAGAATTATATCTCAACCAAACTCCAAGATTATATAGGTAGTGCTCGTAGATATAATCAACAAGTGGATGTGCACAACCATGTCTTATGATAACTTGTAGGTCATTAGACATCTTGTATGATAGTGGCAAAACACCCTTCCAAAGTTCGGTTCACCTCACCTTATTCAGTTCACCAAAATTAAATATCAAATGACGTATACAATACGACATACTTATCTAAAGTTCTCAATAAAATTATTTCCATACTATTTAGGGAGAACCTCAACAGCTATAGACCACCGTTCTATTCCCCTATTACACCCACTTAACCTAGTTACACTCTTGTTACCTAAAAGTAATTGTGAAGCAAAAGGGTGAGGACAACTAGCCCAGTAAAAAATATCATGACTAAGATAAATAATTTATCAATAACCTTCATTAGTAATGAATCAGAGATTTAGAACATATGGTAGATGATAAAACTTTTCAACCATAGTTGCAGCGGAACGAGCAATCCATTAGAAGAGTCAAATAGACCATAATGTCTATTACTTCTCTATGTTAAAAGTCCACCAACGATGTTTTATCCCTGTAACATCAATCAACAGTTCCTATCCACAATCATATGAATAACTCATAATCATATTTGTGGTTCCAAATTCCTTTTCTCATCCAGGACGAAGATAATTTTTATCACCTGTCTTTACCTGAAACATCAAAGATCATGGTTATACCAAATCACAATTTCTATTCATAATCATATTAATAAATTCATAATCATTGCACTACGGGCCAAAGATATTCATTAACAGATCATCTTTGCACTACATGCCAACGATATTCAACAACAGGACATCTTTAGCACTACGGGCCAAAGATATTCAACAACAGGTCATCTTTGCACTACAGGCCAAAGATATTAATATCTCAAAGAAATATATAATCATTTCAGAATTTATATAATCCATAATTATAACCATGTTGATCAATTCACCTTTGCATTTAAGCTAAAGATATTCAATTGTAAATTCAATGGTCATGATCATACCAGTCAATAATTCATCTTTGCACTATTGGCCAAAGAGAACCCATAGTCATGATCATACCAATAATCTACCTATCTTTACAATCAAGTCAAAGAGAAAAGTCGACGTCGGGATTTTTGAGTGTCCCTTTTCGTTATTTGTTCTTTGGTGTTCTCATGTTACTATGAGATTTGTTTGAAAAAACAAGTAAAAAAGGTCCGACATGTATAATGTCGACGATTTGACTTTAAGAGTCGCTAGTTGGTGTATTTAACTGGTTACACCAATGCAACCAAAAAAGGTTTGCACATTGACCCAGTGATTTGACACTGCTAGACGGGTCTGTGAAACTGAGATTCATTTTGGGTCCGGGGGCTTGATTATGCGGAGGGAAGGTGTTATGCACCCCCCGACATCCGTGTTACCACGATGACCGCCACTTTTCAAAGAAATTGTTATATGAATGTGTGTGTGTGTGTGTGTATGGATCAATGTGCAATTATTTAGAAGTAGTGCAGTACCTTGTTCGTACCTATATACATAGGGTTTGAATTTAGAGATAAATTCAGTTTTAAACAAGATATGTCAATGATGTTTTGTAAAAGTGGTTTTTTCAAACCCTGTGCTCAATAGTAATTGAGACCTTTAATGCTTCCATTTCATTATTAATTGTTCGGCTTGTTTGCTTTTATTTTCGAGATGCGAAGAATTCTCGAGAAAATAATATACAGTAGTGCCAAGCTCCTCATGGGCATGACAACCATCCAAGGAAATTCGAGATAATTGTAAAAAATAATGTACAAGTCGCCATAAATTTGAAAAATGTCCATCAAGGGAACCAAATCTAGATTCAGTGGATTGAATCTATGATCATATGATTCCTAGGCTCATATGATACTGCAATTTTATTTGAAGCGTAAGCAGTTATATATATAAAAGTCAGTAATATATATATATATATATATATATATATATATATATATGATCATCAACCACTAAGCAACTTCATAGGGGATCGTAAATGTAAATATATAAAAGCGGTAATATATATATATATATATATATATATATATATATATATGGACGATCAACCACCACGAAGTAAACTCTAGGTGGGACGAAATGTAAACAAAGTTGTAAAAGCGATCAACGCCATAAAGTAAACTCAAAAGGCGGGACGAAAATGTAAACAAAGTCAGTAAAAAGGCCAATAAGTAAACTCAGGATCGATGTAAATGTAAATATATATATATATATGTACAAATATATATATATATATATATATATATAAAGCAGTAAACGTATCGGATGTGAATCCAGGCTCATCGGATATGTCCGACAACAATTATATATATATATATAAGTATATATATATAAGTAATAAACGCTCCAGACCGAAGTCTAGGCTCAATTGAAGCAGATCTGGATAATGTTAGTCCATATATGAAATATATACATATATATAAGTATATATATACGATAAAAATGAAAACTACGGACCGAAGTCTGGGCAAACGCACACTACATGACTCTCAATGTGTATAATAGTGTGTACAAATATGAGAAAAAGGCTTTATATAATGTGAGAAGGCTTATAGAGGGCTGCCAAAGTAGACTTCTATGACTTTAAATGGATAAACACTCAGCTCCCGCCGGATAAAAGATACCTATATGTGAGCTAACAAGTGTTTAAAGATAAGGAAACACTCAAAAGATGTGTACATAGAGTAAAATGGACAGGGCTTCTTCGCCTTTTTCTCTCCTTCTCCTCTTCAAATGGCTGACCCCAAGGTTTGTATATATAGACAGATGGCCACAGGTACACCTGTAGCAACCGCAATTGTACCTGTGGCTGGTCGTGGTGCATCCGAGCCTCACGGGTCCCGTCGTCTCGTAGTACGTGCACTCATGCACTGTAATGTCCACTCAAACTTGCAGAACTTCAATCCGAGCATCCGAACGAGGTATATCTGACCTTCTTCAGACCGCTTGTGTCTAGAGTTATGCAATGACATGGATTAGAGGTTGTACGAAGTCAGAAAGAGGGGTTTATGCCCATGGTCTTCAAGCTTAAAATTCCATCCAAAGTACTGCCACATGTAATAGTCACTCGGGATTGTTACTCCTCGATTCTTGTGGGACATTGTTGGATGTATGTATATATGAAGTGTCGAGACAACGCGCAGGTATAGAAGGGGCAAGATGAAGTTTGACTCCTCGCCGGAGTTATCGCCGGTTTGAGTTGAAAGTAGACGTTGCTCAGGGTTACATCTGAGATTGGACTACTTGTTGGTATGCCGCGATATCATCTTGATGAGATGGTAAAATGACCTTTTTGACTCCTCACCGGGGTTATCGCCAGTTTGAGCGGAAAGCAGACGTTGTTCAGGGTTACATCTGAGATTGGACTGCTGCAAGTGTTTGAATACCGCAAGGTCATCTGTGAAAGAACCTATCTGCCTGTTGTTAGCTCCGGGTCTGAGGTATGAGTGCCTCGGTAGGAGGTCTGAGCTTGAAGCTGATTGTATGTGTTTGGAACAAATAATTCTGGAGTTATCACCGGAACTGCAAAAACATCCCTTGGGGTTATCACTAAGGATGGAGTCACTACTCCCAATGTTGTTTCTGGGACTAGAACTGAGCATCACGGTGTTATCGCCGAGATAGAACTGTCCTCTCCGGTGTTGTTTCTGGTCTTTTGATCTGTAAACCTTGGGGTTATCTCCGAGATTGGAAATGACATTCCCGGTGTGTGTTCCAGGGTTTGGAAAGATGTTCTCGGTTTATGTTCCGGGTTGGAACGGAAGTTCCCGGTTTATGTTCCGGGTTGGAACAGAACTTCTGGTAGTATCTGAAATGGATGTAAGTTGTCTTCCAGGGTTATCTCAAAAACACGAATATGCCCTCCTGCAATGTTAGTAACAGGCATGCAGAAAATTTTGAGTGTCTACAGATGCCCCTCTTTATCATATTCATGCAATACAAGGCATGGATAGGATAAAGAATCCTAGACACTTGAAAATGCAAGCAAGATAAATATGATGCTATGTGCAACAACATGATGCAAATATATGATGTATGATTGCCATTTAATCCTGTTGGGATGACAATCAGTGATGGTTTGGACATGCGATTCAAGTCTCCAAGGATGTTGACGTTGGGACTATCACCAAAGTCTTAAATCTTAGACATTGGCCTATATTCCATAGCAGTACCTCTTGTGTGTAAGAGATCTATAGGGATATAGCTTTATCTGTTTGAGGATGTGTATAACATATTCCCTCATTCATGCTTTGAGTTATCGCTAATAGTTTGTCGTAAATCGTGGTTGCCCGACCTTCGTTGATGTGTGTATCACCGGATAGATCCCTACTGGGTGCATTGTCAAGGTTGTTTGACCTTCATTGATGTATGTGTTAATGGTAGTATTTCATTGTAACCCCCGCCAGGGATACGTACATGAATGTCTTCGATGGGATTACTTGTCATCGACTGATATGACATCAAGGCTGCTTGACCTTTATTGATGTGTGTATCAATGGTTGCATTACGTTGTAACCCCTGTCAAGGATACGTAGAGGCTTGAAAGATGTGCATTGTGACCCCCACCGGGGATACATAGATGCTTGATAACCCGGCCAGCCCCCTCACGGGAGGTTTGATATTTTGTGGTTTTAGGTCAGAATAACCCCGCCGGGAAGTTTAGGGTTGTGACCCTGCAAATAATGGCATCAGACCTTTGTGGGGTATTATCGAGTATGATCTGTTAAAGCTGAGCTTATTGGTATAGTATACCCTGCATTCAGGCGAATACCGTTGAGACGACAGGAGTTTAACTCTGATCGATAAGAAACCAGGATTTTAGGCTATTTCGCTCAATCGCGTAGCATTTTTATTCCTGATTTGTCCTTTTTAGCTTATGAGACCTCCTTTACAACTCTAACTGGAGTGAGCCAGAGGTGTGGGACCCATGCAGAAGTGTCGCAGGTACACCTGCAGGAGCCGCAGGTGAGCCTGCGGCCAACCGTGCCTATGTATAGGCCAATGGTTGCTTTCATAAGTTATTTTCAAGTTGCGCAGCGAAGGAAATCTGAGATCTCTTCTTCAGATCTGCTGAGTTCAGGCAACTCTCTGCATATTCTGCCACCGTACAAGCGTTCTTCACTATCCTAGTAACGTATGCATGTATTTTTTTCCAATTTCTATCCTTTAGAAAATGACTTATCACATGAAATGCATTTAGACACATAGTACTGAATATGCATGCTGATATGACTTGATAAGATATATTCAACATAGCGAATGTTATTATTAAACCATGCTGAACATAATGATGTTAAAAAAATTGACTTTTGAAACAGTCAAATTCGCACCTTTTACTGTCATTTCTTATCCTATATGAGGACAAACGAGTAAAGGTAGAAAAGTAAAATAATCCTGGTAATTAGACTGCACTTACGGATTTTTACTGTGATGTGATTAATGCATGTAGGATGTATATACGATCGTCTGGGTAAAAGCATTGAATGGCCACCTAGTCATGCTTATGTGCATATGGATAGTCCCATTTACAAAGGGGGCTATGGCAAAATTTTCCCAAAATGTAGGTATTGGGTAGTCATGCATTTTTAACTCTACTATAGATGTTTGTTAAAACAATGCATTTTGAAAAGCTCCAGGTAAGAAATTACTACACCCTTTCTGAGGTGATTTGGAGACTTGCTGTCCAGATGTTATGGATCCGGATCAGCCGAGTAGTTCCTGCAGAACCACTTCTGGTGTACGGAGGAGAGCTTCTTAAGAGCCTCAATGTCGTTCTATTAGACAACCTCATCGTTTGGTGGAGCCGGTGATACGTCCTATTCGGGTTGAAGTTCCGAATGTCGAGGATGAGGAGGAGGATGCACCGATCGAGATTACTGCTCCTGCTATACGTGTTCCCCGTAGGGAATTGCCAGGTATTCAAGTGGCGAACCCAGATCTTCTGGGTGACTTGAGTAGGCATCCTTTAGTATACCTACATTGAAACGAGGTATGAAGTTAGATCTTTAATCTTCCTTATTTCCTATTGATGAGGAGTCAAGGATTCTGATGTTGATCTGCATTTGATGTAGGTTCCCGGCTTCACACAGCCTCGAGGGAACTGGTTTAGCATCCACTCCATGTATCAGGCTTTACATGATGACTACGGAGCGATCGTCCATGGCTGGGGATTTGGGATGTTCTTCTCCATTCTACCCCATCGCTGTCCCTTGGGTTACCTCAGAGCATTGTCTGAGCGGTGGTTAGGATTCTACCCATTTCTACTGGTGACTGTTTCTCTTGTCTTTTCCCATGTATAGGTTAAGAGTGTTGACTGATAGCAGATATTTGCCTTTGTGTTGGCAGTTTTGGGCCTATGAGAGGCTTCCTTGTTTGCGTCCTATGAGCGTGTTAGGTTTAGACACCTATCCATGAATACGGAGATGGCATCATTCCATACTAGCGGAGGTCCCTGTTGTTGAGGGTTTCACTCATTGTCGCCTACAGTTGGAGTTGTTGACAGCCGATGTCATTACATAGATTCCCTACTCTGGAGATCATTTCGGAGTTGGTTTTGAGGATGGATACCCGACTGGAGTAAAGTACGTCATTTCCACCCGCAGGATTCCTCTATTCACAGATGGAGGATGGGAGCTCTATTTAGGAGAGTGTGCTATTAGGAGCACTGCAAGAGAGATCCGTATGCCGATCTTGCCTCCTATCAGGCGTTATTGGCCTGTTTTGCAATCACCCGTCATTTACATCCCATTGATGGGGATTGACGATTTTACATTGTCAAAGGGCCCCTGGTCTCAGGAGATGTTACAGCATTGGTGGATCCCTCGTACCATTGGAGCTCAAACCCGTGCTATACAGTTTTTGGGGGATATGGTTCCAGGATCCGTGATGATGATGATTAGCTAGCTTTGTGTCGAGATCCAACTTCGTGTGACATAGATCGAATGATTGACCCCAAATTGGACCAGGACACATCTTTTCATTCGGCATTTGGGCAGAGATCCTTTAGTGGTAGATACTATTGATCCTCCCATGTATCGGCCTGACATCCTTGTAGATAGAGATCCAGTGACTCAGGAGGAGTTACATCAGGTGGACAGTATCGATGATGTAGACATCGACACTCTTGACTTTTTCTGATGTATTTCTCGCCATTTCTTTTGATAGGCCTCTGTTAGCATCTGGGTAGCTTTGCCCCATTCTCGCTATATCTTTTGATAGGCCTCTATTGGATGTTGGGTAGCTTCGCCCCATTTCCCTGTATTTTAGCTGTACAGAGATTTATTAGATGATGATATACTTAGGAATGTATGTACAGTTTTCATTCCCTATATCATATTGCCATCTATTATATCATGCATGTTATTATGTTATGCATATTTATGTATGTCCAGAGATATTCAGCATTGATCTCTGGATGGTCTTATGACATGGCCCGCATGAGATGTCTTCTTGACGATTAGTCAGATTGATCATACCCCACCATTTTTGGTGGTATCTGGTATGCGCTCATGGTATGATAGTATATCACCATCAGATATGGTGATCGTAGATGATTTACTGCAACATATTATAACCTTGTTGATGTTTCAGGTTCCCACAGGATTTATAGAGGGCATGCTAGAGCACTGGGTATCGGAGAGGCAGGTTTTCCGATTTGGGACCCAGGAGTTGACTCCTACTTTGGAGGAGTATGTACGGTTGACGATGCTGCTGCTGGACAGACCTTGCATGCATATGGCTATTGGAGACATGAGCAGACAGTTCATGACCATCACCCGATTGAGACGTAGAGTGGTCCAGGACTAGATTACATCTGGCCACGTGATATCCCAGCGTTTCCTGTTTGACAGGTTTAGCTCTGAGGATAGCTATGCACGGCATTTCGGGGATTTCACCGCACCGGAGGACCATTGGCGTTCAGCCAGAGTGGATGTATTGCTTTTGTGTGTATTGTCATACGTCTTCATGCCGCGATACATGGATGAGTTGGATATCGGCGTCATTATGGCAGTGAGAGCTCTCAGGGAGGGTCATACCATTGTACCGATGATCATTGCAGAGACTCTGAGGTCAGCTACATACTACTGCACTTATCCGGCAGGAGTGTTTACAGGTAGCTCGGTCATGCTGTATGTGTGGTTTATGTCACACTTGAGACCGATTGGCACACTTAGATGATAGGGGTTTTGCTTTATGCATGAGATAGACGTGTCATACTCCTTTCAGCCTGCGGAGTGTATAGATGCTGCATCAAGGTCAACTTTCCTGGCAGGGATTAGGGATCTGTTTGCCATATTGCCGTGTTCAGGGCTTAATTCACCCTACAACTTTATTACTCATGCTACGGGCATGGATTATATCCCTCTGGCTGGATTGAGGGGCATGATCACTTACCACACATTGGTCGTGAGGTGTCAGTTTGACCAGTTTTAGGATTTTCATCCTTATGAGGGGGCAGTGAGTTAGCGCTTCGCTTTACACCATTTTTCAGTGGGGGACAGATCCAGGTTGTATGCATGTTGGGATCGGCCGAGAGTATTTGAGTTTTCTATCATCATCCGAGTTGTTACAGAGTATTCCGCATGGATGGAGACAGAGATCGATCGGCCGCGGCAAAGTATCCACAAAGTGTGGGATTGATCCCCGACGATGAAGAGCCTATAGAGGAGGCAATTATTCCCACCGATGATTTGATCATTGGTGCGCCAAAGATTTGTGATGGATTATCCCACCCCGAAAAGTGCCATTGTTACTCAAGATTTAAGATAGCATTTAGAGCAGAGCTTACATCTGATGACCTATAAGAGAGATCAGGCTAGGACCGCGATGTTGACAGCTCTTGATGAGAGAGATACCGCTCTGTTGGAGAGGGATGAGGCTAGATCAGCCAGGGATGTATTGATAGTGGAGCAGGATGCCGCCTTATCTGCTAGGGATGTGGCCATTATAGACAGCAATTCAGTGAGATCCCAGATGCCTACCAGTCTTGCCGACATGAGTGCTTACATTGATGAGCATCATGCCACCATGCAGATTAGCCTCGATCTCGCTAGCTCAGATAGATACCTCAAGGGGAGCTTGCGAGTGCTACCTCAAATCTCCGAGAGGAGGCTATGTTAGATCTGATAGTCCGAATACACACAGATCTATAGATAGCTTTGTATTTTCCTACACAGAATAGCTTAGCCATTTTGTCATGTACAGCACAAATGTATATATCAAACAGTATTATGTATGGCAGGGAAATATATTTGGATTCACTTCCCTTTTAGTTATGCCTTGATAATTTCTTGATATTTGCCTGTTTCTTCAGGGCCTTATGATGTTGATGCATTCTGAACTTATCCTTGAAAGATGGACAATGAGACATCGCAAGATCTCTTAGAACGGATCATTGATTTGTGTAAATCCCTACCATCTTTGGTGTCTTGGGACTGGTATCTGTATGGAAAAGTGGAGAGGGGGGTGGTTTCTTCCTCTCTGAAATTGACCGCACCATAGATGGTCGCCAGTACTTCTATTTGTGAGAAGCCTAGTTAATTCCATATCTTATGGGTTGGTATTTCTCTTTGAGGCCCGATCGTAGCTTAGATGGTCACCAAATCTTCTATTTGTGAGAAGAGGTTGGGTAATTCCATCCCTTTGATCTGAAACCGCTGAAATGTAGGCGAATTTAAGGTTGATCCCAGTACCGTGTGACAAGAATTTTTGTTCTGGTAGGGGTTAGACTGACCATAAATGGCTGCCTACGTACTCCTATTGAAGAGGAGATCAAGTCTGCGTAGTTCTAACCTGGTGTAAGAGGTTTAACGCTGAATGTGAAAGGCGGATAGGAGTAGAAGTTTTTTTGTTGTTTTTGTATAGAAAGGGCAGAAATGTTTTTGTTGTTTTTGTTGTTGCGACTGGGCCATATAGCATATGGTTGCCTACGTACTCCTATTTAAGAGGAGATCAGGTCGACGTAGTTCGCCCCTCAGGATGAATCGCAGCTGAAGAAAAAGCGTGAATCCCATGTGCAGGCTATACTGCGGGGAGAAGAAAGTTTGATCCCATAATGGGGATAAACTGAAGGTGTGTAAAAAGTTTGATCCTGTCCTCAGGACAAACTTCAAGTGTAGGAAAGTTTAATCCCGTCTTCAGGATAAACTGCAGGTGTAGAAAAGTTTAATCCCGTCTTCAGGATAAACTGCAAGTGTGAAAGGTTAAATCCCGTCTTCAGAATAACCGAAATTGTGAAAGGTTAAATCCCGTCTTCAGGATAACTGAAATTGTATGGAAGGTTTGAAATGAGGTAAAAACCAGGTTGTTGGCTTGAAGTGTATGTTTCCCTGAGGGGCAGAAGAGTTTGTAGAAAGGAAAGGGTTCAAAACTGGAATGACTGGTGATTCGGTGATCAAAACCAGGATGTTTGTTTGATGGTAATTTCAGACATAGTACCATTTCACGGTGCCCGAGTTGATAAGCTGTGGAAATTCATCGCCATCCATTTCCTGCAATCTTAGAGAACCTCCTATCAATACTTCCTTGACAACAAATGGGCCTTCCCAGTTAGGAGTGAATTTTCCCTTAGATTGATCTTGGTTGTCAATGGTCTTCTTCAAAACCAAGTCATGTTGTTTGAATTGCCGTAGTAAGACTTTTCTGTTGTAGGATCGTACGATCCTTTGCTGATATAACTGACCATGGAAGATAGCCGCGGATCGCCTTTCGTCTATTAGAGACAATTGGTGATACCTGTCTTATACCCATTGGTCTTCACCCAACTGAGCATCCATCAATACTCTGAGGGATTCCATTTCCACCTCTATGGGAAGCACTGGTTCCATTCCATAGACTAATGAGTAGGGGGTTGCCCCAGTGGAAGTTCGCATGGAAGTTCTATAGGCTAATAAAGTCAGAGGCAATAGGTCAGGCCATCCTTGTGATTGGCGGACATTTTCTGCATGATCTTTTTGATGTTTTTATTAGCCGCTTCAACAGCACCATTCATCTTTGGACGGTAGATGACGGAGTTGAGGTGTTTGATGTGGAATTTTCTGCATAACTCTTCCATCATTTTGTTGTTGAGGTTGTTAGCATTGTCTGACACAATGACCTCTGGTTGTCCATATCGATAGATGATATTGTTTCTGATGAAAGCAATGATAACTTCTTTAGTAACCCTGGGGAAGGATGCTGCTTCTACCCATTTGGTGAAGTAGTCGATCATGGTGAATATGAATCGATGTCCATTATTGGCTTTGGGCTCGATGGACCCGATCACGTCCATTCCCCACATTGAGAAGGGCCATGGCGAACTCATATTGTGGAGTTCCCTTAGAGGGGCATGGATAGCATTCCCATGAATCTGGCATTGATAGCACCTCTTGACGTGATCATCACAGTCAGCCTTGAGTGTAAGCCAATAATGCCCCGTTCTAAGGATCTTCTTGACAAGTAGGGGTCCACTCATGTGAGGGCCACATACTCCACCATGGATCTCATCCATGAGTCTCTGAGCTTGGTCTTTATCCAGACATCTGAGGAGACCTAATCCAGCATCTCTTTTATAGAGTGCATCTCCACTCAGGTAGAATTTCATAGCAAGTCGATGAATACGGCCCTTCTCAGTTAGGCTCGCCTCAGCTAGTATAGATCCATCTCGTAGATACTTTTTGATGTGTTGATACCAAGGATTGTGGATGAGAGGTAGCTCATCCGATACTTCTCCAACGTAATTCCAATAGACTGGGGTTCTTTGCAGAGTAAACGTGATGCTTGGCATGTTTTCCTTATCAGGTATGTAAACCAAGGAGGCCAACATTGCTAATGCATCTGCAAAATAATTCCTATTATGAGGAATATGTAGAAAGGAGATTTCTTCGAACTCTAAAGCCATATGTAAAACTTGCTGATGGTAAGGCATCAAATGTAATTCTTTGATTTGATAGATTCATATGGATTGCTTGATTACCAATTCAGAATCCCTAAAGACAGTTAATCGCCTGATGCCCATTGAACGGGAAAGTTTTAGCCCCATGATACAGCCTTCATGCTCAGCTGTGTTGTTGGTGCTAACAAACTGCAATTTGACGGCAATGGGATACTGCTCCCCCGTACCGGATATTAGAATTGCTCCAGCTCCAGAGCCTTCTGTGTTAACAGCTCCATCAAAATACATTCTCCACGTACGACATATATCGTAATGATGTTACAGTTGAATTGTCATTACCCCTTAACCGAGGAAGTATGTTTCCAAGGGTTTGTAATCCCCTGCAGGTGCGGCGGCCAGTTGATCCACAATTCCCTAACCTTTGACAAACTTTTGCATCACATAGACGATGTCAAATTGTTGTAGGATCAACTGCCATCTGGACAGTTAACAATTCAGTATGGGCTTACTGAACACATACTTGAGAGGATCCATTCGGGATATGAGATGGGTTGTGTGACCATGAAGGTAATGTTGTAACCTCGTGGAAGCCCATGCTAAAGCACAACAAGTCTTCTCAATAAGAGTGTACTTGTGTTCACTGATGCTGAATCTTTTGTTGAGGTAATAGATAGCTCGTTCTTGGCCTCTATTGTCTTTCTGCCCCAGCATGCAGCCCATGGCATTGTCATTTATGAACAGGGGAACATCATCCCTGGGAGATACCAAAACAGGAGCGTTAATCAGTTGCTCTTTAATGGTAAGGAAGGCTTTATGACACTCATCGTTCCATTTCATAGAGGAGTTCTTCCTTAACAGCTTGAAGATAGGCTCACAGGTTGCTGTGAGTTGAGAAATGAATCTGCTAATTAAATGGATTCTTCCCAAAAATCCCCGTATTTCCTTCTCTGTCTTAGGAATGGGCATTTCCGTAATGGCCTGGATTTTGGTAGGATCCAGTTCAATCCCCTTGTGGCTGACTAGGAAACCTAGCATCTTGCCTGACTTAACACCAAAGGCGCACTTGGCGGGATTCAACTTCAAGTTGTACTTACGCAACCTGTTGAAAAGTTTTGTGAGATGGTCTAAGTGGTCATCCTCCTTCTGGGATTTGATGATGATGTCATCAACGTAGATCTCTATCTCTTTGTGCATTAAATCATGGAAAAGAGCCACCATAGCTCGCTGATAGGTTTCCCCGGCGTTGATGAGGCCGAATGACAACCATATGTAGTAAAAGATTCCCCAAGGCGTGATGAAAGCAGTTTTCTCACGATCTTCCTCAGCGACCATAATTTGATGGTACCCCGCAAAGCAATCAGCAAAGGAGTACATGTCGTATTGAGTAGTATTGTCAATAAGAATGTGGATAAAGGGCACGGGAAAGCTATCTTTAAGGCAAGAATGTGAGTCTTGCCTTTATTTATGTAGAATGATACGAAGTGTTGACTGCGTCAATACACCAATTACATTCTTCCAAATTACGTTAATGGCAGGAGTGTCTATTTCTTCGAGTATTAGGTATCTTTATTGTTCTTTACGAACGTGAGGGGATATTACCGTTTCCTTTTATCAAAATTAAGGATTTGACTCCCCTCTATTATATTGTCCATCGGTCAATTAGTTTTACTATATAAATTTTTCATCAAAATTTAAATAGTTAAAATTCTTTTAACTATAAAAATATTCTAATTTTTAGTAAGATTAATCTTAATATCATCAACTATTTATTAACATATTTTGATTATTACTAATAAAACTATTAAGATAAAAAATATGGTGTGTTAGATGAAATTGATGGAAAGGTGTAACGGAGGAAGCCAAATCCCAAAATTAAGTTACAAAAAGGACCAACATAGTAGAATGAATCTTTCACAACTCTATAGCCACCTGAATAATCACAAGTATCATTCCAAGATATCCCTTATAAGACAACTTGCCCAACTTAAAATGTTGCACCTAAATATCAAACCTCCAACTGTATAGCGACCCCATAAAAAAAACCCAATCTCATGCACTGAAAATCGCTTAAAGCTTCACATTTTCATCGTCCACATTCTTATTGACATCCACATAGACTTGCACCTTTCCTCCTGGTTTATGTACTGGAACAATGTTGGATATCCACTCCAGATATGTAGATACCATGATGATGCCAGCTTGAAAATATTTCACAATTTCTTCTTTAACTTTTAAACTCCATTCAGGTTTCAATCGCCTGAGCTTTTGCTTAACTTGCTTGAATCATTCTTTGATGGGAAGGCGATGAAGAACAATGACCGTGGACAAACCCACCATATTTTTATGAGACCATGCAAACACATCCTGGAATTAGGTTAATTGTCCAACCATGTCATTCCGTTGATTTGTGGTAAGGTCTGAACCAATTTGGATTAGCTTAGGGTTGTCTAAGGTTCCAAGATTAAAAGAAGTGGTTTGATCAATATTAGGTTTGGGTTTATCTACGACCCATTCCTTAATCTCCTAAGGTGTCTCAATGTCCTCTTGGATGTCCATCAAGTCTGAGTCCAACTTTGTATCAAAGTTACAGCCCTTATAGAGAGAAGGCACTTCATCAGCAAGTACAGGCACATCTAAATTCAGAGTCCTGAAACAAAAGATGCTTTCACTTAATATATGAAACTCTTCGATCATATAAAACTGTTAGCATGTACTTGATAAAATAACTGCTAGTACTATAAAGGAAAACAAGCAATTAAAGTTATCTACAGGGCAGAGGGATTTTCTGCCCATTTAACCCTCGTCGACCAATTGTCGAGGGCAAAGTCCTGATCGACTGCAGTGATGGAAGGATCGTCATTGTCCTCCTTTTCCCGAATGATAACCATGACATCTGGGCAATCATCATCTAGGGTGTATCTGTTTGTATGTTCATCATGAGCAATGACGCGTATGCCTGCCATCATCAAGGCAAGGTCATGTTTACGTTTCCATTCCTTTCCTTCCGCTTCGGGATCAGGGATCAACACCTCTTTTGCTTTGATTGGTACTGGTTTCAGAAACAGCATAGCCAAAACATGGGCTGGAACCTTTACTAGAGACTGTATCAACTCATGAGTTAAAGGTATAGAAAATCGCCATGCGGCAGAAGCTTGAGGAACCTGCTTGTGCTTATGAGGATTCCTGTGACTGGAACTGGTAGAATAGCCTAGTCCGGTTATTCTAATTTGACTGGACATTTGAATAGGGTGCTTAATACCCTGCTTATCTTTACCAAGCCCTTGTCCAGGTTGATGACCCAATGACATCATTTCTTGAGTGGCCGACATAACCTCGGCAGAAATCTTGGGATGTGTGAGGCTGGCGCCCAATAGAATGGTATTGCGTGTTACTCACTTCTAGAGTATGGAAACTGGCCTGTTCAACTTCTGAATTGAAGCTGATAATTGGTAGAGTTCCTTGTCCAGGACATTCCGGCTCAGCATTGATAGTGACTAGACTATTGTAGATAATGTATTTGAGCTTTTGATGTAGTATGGAGGGAATGGCTCCAACCATGTGTATCCATGGTCTCCCCAATAGCAGGTTTATCCTGAGTCTATCTTGAGGATGTGGAAGGATACATTGAATGTATTTGGACCAATCTCAATTGGCAACTCAGTCTTTCCAACAGCATTTTATCGGGATCCATCAAAAGCTCGGATAACCGTATGGCTGCTTTGGATCTGCCTGAGATTGACATTCATCTTCACCAAGGTGGCATAAGGATAGATATTTAGAGATGAGCCTCCATCTATCAAAACACCAACTAGCATGTACCCGGAAGACAACATTGTAATATGCAATGGCTTGCAATGACCGGTCCCTTCGGGAGGTATGTCATCATCAATGAAGGATATCACATTGTTGTTGAAAATGTGATCAACCAAATGTTGAAATTTTTCCACATCCACTGATTTTGGCAAGTAGGCTTCTTCTAAAACCTTTAGTAAAATCTTCCGATGATTCTCAGAAGAGAAAACCAAGTCCAGTATTGAAATCTGGTGTGGATCTTCACGCAAGGTTAAAACCACTTTGGCTTCATTGTGGCCCATAGTGCGGAGGAATTTTTCAATCTTCTCCATGGACAACTTCCCTTTTGCTTCGCAAGTAGGTTTAATAACCCGTTGAGAAAGATACAGTGGATTTTCCTCGACACCGTAGTAGTAGTATGAGACGTGGATCGCTCAGCTTCTCCATAATTCCATGGAACATTGTGTAAGCTGACAACAGGATATTGTGGTCTGAAAGATAAAGAAATTGGCTCTGGTGCGACCACTTTCAAAGGATTTTCAGCTCCTTTGAGTTGAATTAGTTGTATGGGAAATACGTTGCCAGTCTCATCATCCACTTCGGATATGACTGCTACTGATCCCATCCATTTGGTAGGACATGCATTCCCACCCTTGAGTTGCATAGTGTAATCATCTACTATTTGCAGGACACCGCTATCAATAAGATTCTAAATGAGATGGCGGAGTGCCAAGCATTCTTCTATGTTGTGACCGCAAGAATGTGAATGATATTTACACACTTCATCAGAATTAAACCATTCTGAACAGGGATTGATTAGAGGGAGAAGGAAGGTAATTCTTCCTTCATTGATCAATATATGTAGTATCTCCTCTATAGATTGGCCCAAATAGGTGAATTCCCTCTGATTGGCAAAATCCCAATGGGCTTTAGCATTTGCTCACTTCGCAACCTTATCCTCCATAGCTTCACTTTCTGAAGGTGGTGAGGAGGCATTCATAACAAAAGGAAGGAGATAGGCATGCTCCTACCTGATTAATTGGCTTGTGACTTGATGCTAGTGGGTCACCAGTTTTGCCAATTGCTCAATTTGTTTGCAAAGAGCTTTCATCTTTCATTCCATAGTAAACTAGAACTTTGCATAATCTCATTTGTCAACACCGTCTTTGATGGTTTGGGATGATTCACCGTTAGAATTGGAACCTTGTATAGTGCTCCAACTGATCATGTTGACCTCTTCTTCTTTGTGTTGAGGAAGAGGGTTGTCTTGCACATGAGGTTGATTTGGTTTGGTGACCACGATCTAACCGTTGTCTATTAGATCTTGAATCTTGTGTTTCAAGGCCCAACAATCTTGAGTATCATGTCTAGGTGCTCCGGCATGATAAGCACACTTCCGAGTAGCATTAAAACCCCTCCCATTAGGGTTGGCTGCTGGAAGAAGATGTGTAATTTTCTTCTGAGCAGTCAGAAGAGCAAGAATATTCTAGAGCGAGTCCCCTAAGGGTGTGAACATTCGAGGTCGCTTTACTTCTCCACTTTTAGGCAATGGAGGGTTTGAATATTGTGCTGGAAAAGGGGAGTAGTTTCTCCTCTGCATAGGCATGCTTTGATTGCCTTTTTGTCCTTGTAGTATCAAGGAAACATCATCCTCTTTCTTTTTATGGACCCTCCAGGGGTTGTTTCCATAAGATCCGGACTAGATGTGCTTAGCAACAGCTTTAAGAGCGGCTAGGTCTTGAATTTTACTGGACTACAATCTCATCTCAGCCATCTCTCCGTGCTTAATCATTTCAGAGAATGGTTTGCCAATACCAGCTAGAACTCTTTCATAGAAAGGAGCTTCCTGTACATTTATGAAAGTCATGACCATTTCTGATTCTTTCATGGAAGGAATAACTTGAGCAGCAAGGCGCCTCCACCTTTGAGCGTACTCTATAAATGACTCATTAGACAATTTCTTAACCTTTGTAATTTGGTACCGGTCAGGATCCATCTGAGATTAAAAACTGTATTGAGTGAGGAAGGCGTGAGCCAGCTCTTCCCAGCTATGGATCTTTAAGTTGTCTAATCTGGTATACCATGAATGGGCTTCTCCAGTCAAACTTTTCTAAAACAGCTGCATTCTGAGCTTTTCATTTTCTGCGTAAGACCCAAGTTCTCCAATGAACACTTTTAAATGTGTATAAGGATCCCCTAATCCGTTATATTTCTCAAAATCAGGGGTCTTGAATTTCTCTCAATAATGAACACCAGGAAATATGCAAAGGTCTGTATATGAAACACTACCATGTGTTCCAATCCCTTTGAGAACACGAATAGTTTCCTCCATTTGAAGGACCTTCTACCTGATATCACCGTTGTTTTGATCTCCATTGAGATGGGTGTGTTCAGGGTCTTTGTTGGTTGTATCCAACTGAGGTTCTGGAATTGTTTTTTCCAGACCTTGAACTCCTCCTTGTGTAGAGGATTCTGTATGTGGAGGGATCTTCGTACCCTGAGTGGACTAGTGAAATTTTTTCAGTAGAATGGCCAAGTTTTTAATTTGTTTACTCAATCCATCAAATTTTTCTTGAGAGACAGCATTAGACTGGTCAGAAGAAGACATGATTGGTTGTAGGCTCGTGGCCTTTTTGGATTTTGAGCGGGTAACAGGCCCAATTGTTTCCCTGCAAAAGACTTATATAGTTTAGTCTTAGGGTAATGTAAATGTTATCATAACATGTCCGTTTAGGAATTTTTTTCTGCAAAACCGGTTGTTAATTGATAACATGTCATGCATGCATAGATATTCTTCATATTTTCCATTACATATTGATGAAAATGAAATAAAATTACAAGTAAATTCGTTTACAAGTAATTGAAAATGGAAAGTATGAAGAGACTTTCCTCCGCGTTTGGTTTATCAGAGGTTAACCTATCTTAGGGTTTCTTTAGCGGCTTTTTGGCATAAAGGTTCCCAGATCATCGCAATTTACTTGACGGGAAGTTAATCCGGTCTTTCAACTAAAGCAAATCTAGGTGGTGCCTTTCTTGAGCCTCGTTGGAATTATTCTTCCTGCAAGTCCAGTAATCAAACAACGATAGGATAGCCTCCTGATGGAGGAACCACACAACATACATTCACATACAACGTGTCTCACCGTTTATCCAAAATGATGACATGTTCGAAGCACTAATATCGCAGATAGATATTTAGCAGTGCAGTAAATAAAAATACATTCGTACACATTCATCAAAAATGTAAATGCAACATTCACACACAAGCATATAACAATTTTGAAAAGCTTGTAATAGCGGCTTAAGCCCTCTTACTGGTGTCCCCAGCAGAGTCGCTACCTGTCGACGTCGGGATTTTTGAGTGTCCCTTTTCGTTACTTATTCTTTGGTGTTCTCATGTTAATGTGAGATTTCTTTGAAAAAACAAGTGAAAAATGTCCGACATGTATAATGTCGACGATTTGACTTTAAGAGTCGCCAGTTGGTGTATTTAACTGGTTGCACCAACGCAACCGAAAAAGGTTTGTACATTGACTCAATGATTTGACACTGCTAGACGGGTCTGTGAAACCGAGATTCATTTTGGGTCCGAGGGCTTGATTATTCAGAGGGAAGGTGCTAGGCACCCCCCGACATTCGTGTTACCACGGTGACCGCCACTTTTCAAAGAAATTGTTATATGAATGTGTGTTTGTGTGTATGGATCAATGTGCAATTATTTGGAAGTAGTGAAGTACCTCGTTCGTACCTATATACATAAGGTTTGAATTTAGAGAAAAATTCAGTTTTAAATAAGATATAGCAATGATGTTTTATAAAAGTGGTTTTTTCAAACCCTGTGCTCAATAGTAATTGAGACCTTTGATGCTTCCATTTTATTATTAAATGTTCGGCTTGTTTGCTTTTATTTTCGAGATGCGAAACATTCTCGAGAAAATAATATACAGCAGTGTCGAGCTCCTCATGGGCATGACAGTCATCCAAGGAAATTCAGACACTGTAAAATAATGTTTAAGCTGCTTAGAGCTGAAAAATTTCCATCATGGGAACCGAATCTAGATTCAGTGGACTGAATCTATGATCACATGATTCATAGGCTCACATGATACTGTAATTTGTATGGAAAGCAGTAAGCAGTTATATATATATAAGCTGTAAATATATATATATACAGACATGATCAACCACCACGAATCAACTCCATAGGGGATCAGAAATGTAAATATATAAAAACGGTAAATATATATATATATATATATGGACATGATCAACCACCACGAAGTAAACTCCAAGTGGGACGAAATGTAAACAAAGCTGTAAAAGCGATCAACTGACACGAAGTAAACTCCAAGCAGGATGAAAATGTAAACAAAGCTGTAAAAGGCCACGAAGTAAACTCCAAGCCTGACAGAAATGTAAATATATATATATATGTACAAATATATATATAAAAGCAGTAAACGCACTGGATGTGAATCCAAGCTCATCTGATATGTCAACAATTATATATATAATATATATATATATATATATATATATATATATATATATATATATATATATATATATATATATATAAGTTGAGTAAATGCTAGGATGTAAAATCCGGGCTCATCAAATATGTTCGACAACAATTATATATATAGTATATATATATATATATATAAGCAATAAATGCTCCAAATCAAGTCTAGGCTCAATTGAGGCATAACTCGATAATGTTAGTCCATATATGAAATATATACATATATATAAGTATATATACAGAAAGAAATGAAAACCACTGAATAGAAGTCCGCAAACGATACTACTACGACTTTCAATGTGTATAACGTGTGTGTGCTAATATGAGAAGAAGGCTTTATATAATGTGAGAAGGCTTGCAGTGGGTTGCCAAAGTAGACTTCTATGACTTTAAATGGATAAACACTCAGCTCCCGCCGGATAAAAGATAGCTACATGTGAGCTAACAAGTGTTTAATGATGAGGAAACACTCAAAAGATGTGTATGCAGAGTAAAATGGACAGGGCTTCCTCGCCTTTTTCTCTCCTTCTCTTCTTCAAATGGTTGACCCCAAGGCTTGTATATATAGACGGATGGCCGCGGGTACACCTGCGATAGCTGCGGTTGTACCTGCGGCTGGTCGTGGTGCATCTGAGCCTCGCGGGTCCCGTCGTCTCATAGTACGTGCACTCATGCATTGTAATGTCCGCTCGAACTTGCAGAACTTCAATCCGAGCATCCGAACGAGAGTTACGCAACCACATGGATTAGAGGTTGTACGAAGTCAGGAAGAGGGGTTTATGCCCATGGTCTTCAAGCTTCAAATTCTATCCAAAGTACTGCCACACGTAATAGTCACTCTGGATTGTTACTCCTCGGTTCTTATGGGACATTATTGGATGTATGTATGTATGAAGTGTCGAGACGACGAGCAGGTGTTGAAGGGGAAAGATGATGTTTAACTCCTCATCGGGGTTATCGCCGGTTTGAGTTGAAAGTAGACGTTGCTCAAGGTTATATCTGAGATTGGACTACTTGTTGGTATGCCGTGATATCATCTTGGTGAGATGGTAAGATGACCTTTTTGACTCCTCACCGGGGTTATCGCCAGTTTGAGCAGAAAGCAGACGTTGCTCAGGGTTACATCTGAGATTGGACTGCTGCAAGTGTTTGAATACCGCAAGGTCATCTATGAAAGAACCTATATGTCCGTTGTTAGCTCCGGGTCTGAGGTATGAGTGCCTCGGTAGGAGGTCTGAGCTTGAAGCTGATCGCATGTGTTTGGAACAAATAATTCCAGAGTTATGTGTTTTTGGGCTGGAACTGAGCGTCGCGGTGTTATCGCCGAGACAGAACTGTCCTCTCCGGTGTTGTTGCCGGTCTTTTGATATGCAAATCTCGGGGTTATCTCTGAGATTGGAAATGACATTCCCGGTGTGTGTTCTAGGGTTTAGAAAGACGTTCCCGATTTATGTTCCAGGTTGGAACGGATGTTCCCGGTTTGTGTTCCGGGTTGGAACTGAACTTTCGGTAGTATCTGGAATGGATGTAAGCTGCCTTCCAGGGTTATCTCCAAAAGACTAATCTGCCCTCCTGCAATGTTAGTAACAGGCATGCAGAAAATTTCGAGTGTCTACAAGAAATATCATCATTAGGGTTATAAAAATGTTATATATGATAATAAAAAACAATATGATCAACAACTGCATTTAATTTCAAGAGTAAGATTCATAAACCAACGATAATTTGGTCAGAAAAAAGAAACCAATTTTTTCGTGAATAGTACCCATGAATAGTAACTCATGAATAGTAACTCATGAATAGTAACTCATGAATAATAACTCATGAATAATAACCCGTATTTGTACATGTATACGTAAATAATATCATATACGTAAATAGTGCCATATACATGAATATAGTGTCGTATACGTGAATAGTAACCCCGACATGAAAAAGGTAGAAATTCCACAATAATACTCATGTCAATAATTCGGTATAATAATATTGAAGAAAATAATATCATTTAAGAAGAAAATAACATCCCTTATAATCCCATACCTCAAAAGAGCAGTATTTCTGACTAGAATATCGGATATTACGTTGAAGGAAAATTTCACTGATTAGCAACTCTCAAAGTATCAAAATACTCACAAAATACGCTCGATAATATAGGGAGAGAAAACTTATGTTTCTGGTGTGTTTTTCAATTCTAACTCAGCACTCTATTTATAGAAAAATGCTAGCACGCCGAAGCAGACTTGCCCTGCTACCTGATGGTTTTACCTACTACTATTGCCACCCACCACATTTTTTGAAAATTTCCAAATTTCGTTCTTCATTTCGACAAAATACTAATAAAACACCTCAACATTAATTCCTTCATTTATATCCATATAAAAATATATATTTCCTTATCATATAAATTAATAATTAATTATTCACAAATAATATTACAGAATCACAATAATGACAACCAGGCCGTTCCCAGGAAAGAGGGGGCTTTCCAATAAGGATTTCTCCTTATTGGCGCTCAATTAGGTGACCAAACCTCTCCTTGACAGAACTTTCTAGACATTGCCAATAAGGCTATCTAATAATATTATTCAAATAATATGAATTATTGATCTGATAATGGGAAATATTGTGCAGTGACAATTAGTGAAACAACAATAATATAAATATCAGCGCAGCAATTATTGAATCAATAAAATAAAATATTGAACAGTGATTACTGTAACAATTATTGAGTAGTGCCTTCTTATGTACGAATCAATAATTCAACAATATTGTGCAATACCGTGTGCTACTGTGCAACCACGCGTATTATTGTATTTTAACCACAAGGTATTCCAACAGTGTTAACGGTAACAACTACGCCGTTATTTATATAAACTAAAACTTATCATTTTCTTCATCCGACAGTTATTCTGTTATGGGGCCCACAAATGATTGCGCCGTCGTACGGATATTCCTGATAAAAAGAATATTCCACGACCAAATGAATATTCCCCGATAACAATGAGTATTTTATAGCCACTTGCTTATTTTGAAAAAAATTTCATATCTCACCCTTAACTTTAACTTTTTATCAATTTAACCATTTACTGAATAACAATTATAAGAAAAATTATATACTTTTATTTCATAAAATTGGGGGTCTTACAATCTCCTCTTCTTATGAAATTTCGTCCCAGAAATTTATGTACCTGGTATTTCAAAGAGTTGAGAATACCTTGATTTCATTTCAGATTCCATCTTCCCTGTCCTGATGATTTCTCCATTGCTCATCTCCTATATTTCAAATATCATTCTAGAATACAGCTTCAAAATAAGGGTTAATTGAACAAATTAACATATCACATAATATCTCGATATTATGACTAACCAACAAATAAGCTTAGGTAGGACACACACTAGCGAAGGATATTACTTGTCTCTCCTTTCCTAGTTCTAATCCCAGATCTCCGCCAAAGATCATATCCCTAAGCCTTGATACCAACTGTGACGCCCCCAAAATAGGTCCAATCCATCCAACCTATTCTGAGTCGCCAAATACATGGTACAGAAAATAACTACAACTTTATTACTACAATTGTCGTGCAAAATATAACAACACATATACTGTGAGTTTTAATACCAACTGTGACTCATGTCCCAACTATGGACAACACCACACATTGATACATTACATAAAGGTACAATCAATAATTGTTTTAGAAATTAAAATCTTTGGGAAGTGCTCAAGGAAACCTTCAAGGCCATGCATCTAAGTTATAATAGATATCATATGACTGGAGAATTATCCTTAGTTGACCCAATAGACCCCAAAGAAAAATGAAAAGATCGCTATCATGTTCTTTCCAATGGTGAGTCTTCTCTTGACATATAATTATCTCCGTTGTCTCTATTTGAGAATTATATCTCAACCAAACTCCAAGATTATATAGGTAGTACTCGTAGATATAATCAGCAAGTGGATGTGCACAACCATGTCTTATGATAACTCGTAGGTCATTAGACATCTTGTATGATAGTGGCAAAATACCCTTCCAAAGTTGGGTTCACCTCACCCTATTCAGTTCAATATCAAATGGCGTATACAATATGACATACTTATCTAAAGTTCTCAATAAAATTATTTCCATACTATTTAGGGAAAACCTCAACAACTATAGACCACCGTTCTATTCCCCTGTTACCCCCGCTCAACCCAGCTACACTCTTGTTACCTAAAAGGAATTATGAAGCAAAAGGGTGAGCACAACTAGCCCAGTAAAGAATATCATGACTAAGATAAATAATTTATCAATAGCCTTCATCAGTAATGAATCAGAGATTTAGAACATATGGTAGATGATAAAACTTTTCAACCATAGTTGCAGCGGAACGAGCAATCCATTAGAAGAGTTAAATAGACAATAATGTCTATTATCTTCTCTATGTTAAAAGTCCACCAACGATGTTTTATCCCTGTAACATCAATCAATAGTTCCTGTTCACAATCATATGAATAACTCATAATCATATTTATGGTTCCAAATTCTTTTTCGCATCTAGGACGAAGATAATTTTCATCACCTGTCTTTACCTGAAACATCAAAGATCATGGTTATACCAAATCATAATTTATGTTCATAATCATATTAATAAATTCATTTTTGTTCTACGGGCCAAAGATATTCATTAAAAGTTAATCTTTGCACTACATGCCAAAGATATTCAACAACAAGACATCTTTTGCACTACGGGCCAAAGATATTCAACAACAGGTCATCTTTGCACTACAGGCCAAAGATATTAATATCTCAAAGAAATATATAATCATTTCAGAATTTATATAAACCATAATTATAACCATGTTGATCAATTCACCTTTGCATTTAAGCTAACAATATTCAATTGTAAATTAAATGGTTATGATCATACATGTTAAAAATTCATCTTTGCACTACTAGCCAAAGAGAACCCATAGTCACGATCATACCAATAATTTACCTATCTTAACACTCAAGTCAAAAAGAAATATCATCATTAGGGTTATAAAAATATTATATATGATAATAAAAAACAATATGATCAACAACTGCATTTAATTTCAAGAGTAAGATTCATAAATCAACGATAATTTGGTCAGAAAAAAGAAATGAATTTTGTCGTGAATAGTACATATGAATAGTAACTTGTGAATATTAACTCGTGAATAGTAACTCATGAATAGTAAACCGTATTTGTACATAGTACCATGTACGTAAATAATATCATATACGTAAATAGTGTCGTATACATGAATAGTAACCTCGACATGAAAAAGGTAGAAATTCCACAATAAAACTCATATCAATAATTCGAATATTATTTAAGAAAATAACATCCCTTACAATCCCTTAAAATCCCTTACAATCTCATACCTCAAAAGAGCAGTATTTCTGACTAGAATATCGAATATTACGTTGAAGGAAAATTGCACTGATTAGCAACTCTCAAAGTATCAAAATACTCACAAAATACGCTCGATAATATAGGGAGAGAAAACTTATGTTTCTGGTGTGTTTTTCAATTCTAACTCAGCACTCTATTTATAGGAAAATGCTAGCACGCTGAAGCAGACTTGCCCTGCTACCTGATGGCTTTACCTGCTACTATTGCCACCCACCACATTTGAAATAAAATTTGAGCACATTTCTCACCAACCAAAGGTGGGGCCCACTCATTCTAGAATTTTCCACCAAAAATCATTTATAAACATAATTTCTGAATTAGTCACCTCTTAAAATTTGTAACAAATCATACGTTAATTTTTAACGGATCAAAATTTGTGGACATATACTCAACTTATATATGCATAACATATCCAAAAATCACAACGATCCAACGGTCGGATTAAAAATTATAACTTACGAAATATATCTCAAGAACACTGATTTTTTCGGATTATGAGTCCTTCAGACTAGTTTCATTCAAACAGTCACTACAAAAAATCAACAATGAATTTTTGGGTGATTCAAATTTCTACATTTAGCTTACTTCTAGGGCTTTCTTTTGATATATGGCTCATCTCCTAACTCATTATACACAAAGAGTTATAGATTTTACAAAATCAAGTAATAAAATTATTTTTTGAAAATGTCTAAATTTCATTCTTCATTTCGACAAAATACTGATAAAACACATCAACATTAATTCCTTCATTTATAACCACATAAATAAATCCATCATTAATATCCACATATAATAAATATTTCCTTATCATATAAATCAATAATTAATTATTCCCAAATAATATTTACGAATCACAATTATGACAACCAAAGTAGTTCCTAAGAAAGAGGGGCTTTCCAATAAGAATTTCTCCTTCTTGGCGTATGCAATTAGGTGACCAAACCTCTTTTTGACAGAACTTTCTAGACATTGCTAATAATTCTATCTAATAATATTATTCAAATAATATGAATTATTAATCGATAATGGGAAATCTTGTGCGATGACAATTCTTTGAAACAACAATAATATAAAATATCAACGCAACAATTATTGAATCAATAAAATAAAATATTGAAGCGGTAATTATCGTAACAATTATTGAGTAGTGCATTCTTACGCATTTAATCAATAATTCAATAATCTTACTGCAATAATCTTGTGTGCTACTCTGTGCAACCACGCAGACATCTTGTATTTTAACCACCTAGTATTCCAACAGTGTTAATTGTGAATAACTACTCCGTTATTTATACAAACTCAAACTTGTCATTTTCTTCATCGGCGGTTATTACATTATGGGGCCCCATAATAAGCGCATCGCGTAAATGCGGATATTACGGACAAAAAGAATATTCCACGACGACGATCGACAAAATAAGCTCTAATCTGGGGTCTTACAGTATTTCATAAAATTGTTTAAAATTATAAGAAAAATTAAATTCTTTTATTTCATAAAATTTGGGGTCTTATAGTATGGTCCCTCTTCCTGACTTCATACAACCTCTAATCCCATGTCATTGCGTAACTCTCAACAAAAGCGGTCCGAAGAAGATCTTGTACACCTCGTTCGGATGCTCAGATTGAAGTTCTGCAAGTTCGAGCGGACATCACAGTGCACGTACTTTGAGACGATGGCACCCACGGAGCTCGGGCCAACCAGGCGTAGCAAGTACATACATCATGGTGCTTAGTAGTACACTTGCTGACCACCACTATATAAATATAGAGTTTGGGGTGGCTAATTATAAGAGAAAAAGAGGTGAGGAAGCCCTGTCCAATTTGCTCTGTACACACCCCATATTGAGTGCTTTCTCATTTTAAACACCTGTTAGCTCACATATAGCTATATTTTACCGGCGGGAGCTGAGTGTTTATCCAACTAGAGTCATAGAAGTCTACTTTGACAACCCACTGTAAGCCTTCTCACACTCTATAAAGCCTTTCTCTTCATCTTTGCACACACTATTCTTCACATTGAGAGTCATGTTGTGTGTGTATGCCCGGACTTCTGTCCGTGGTTTTCATTTCTGTCTATATATATACTTATATATGCATATATTTATATATATGGACTAACATTATCGAGTTATGCCTCGATTGAGGCTAGACTTACGTTTGGAGCATTTACTTGCTTTTATATATATATATATATATATATAAGCGGAAAATGCACATGATATTTCTCAATCCCGGCTCAGTTTATCATTTCAGCGATTTGTCGCTATATATATATATGTATATAAAAGAAGTAAACGCAGCAGATATAATATCTAGGCTCATCGAACAGAGTTTGACAACAGTTATATATATATATATATATATATATATATATATATATATATATATATATATAGCGAAGAACGCTCAGGATGTAAAATCCGGGCTCATCGGATATATATATATATATATATATATATATATATATATATATATATATTTCATCGGACCTAGAGTTTACTTTGTGACCTTTTACTTCTTTATTTACATTTCATCCCACTTGAAGTTTACTTCGTGGCGGTTGATCGTATTTAGTACTTTATTTAAATTTCTGATCCCCCATGGAGGTGCTTCGTGGTGGTTGATCATGTTTATATATATTTACCGCTTTTATATATTTATATTTTCGATCCCCCATGGAGGTACTTCATGGTTGTTGATCATGGCTTAGATCCTTTAAACCATGAACTGATCGAATGTAGTGGACGGTCAAACTAGGCCATTCGGTCACAATTGTATTTTATGGAATTTCCAAAATCCAGAAGAACAAACCTTCTGACAAGGTTTGACCGGGCTAAATATGGAGACTATGATGTACTCGAACTGTGATAGTGTTATGTATGTGTTCCTTGATATAATAACTACAAACTTGAACCATAAAATTAGCAAACTAATGATCAGAGGCACCATGAAACTGTCTGGGTTTCTGGGTTACCTAGAAAACGCAGATGATGTTTGACAACGATTTTGGAGACTCTGATTTCCTTGTTGTGATGCTGTATGACCAAAGTGATGGTGGATAATTGTAGTACTACCTGTATACTACAAAGTTAAAGCCTTGGATTGCCCAGAACAAGCATGAGCAGAGAATCAAATTGAGTTAAACATGACCCATTGCTAACTGGCTTGTCAGTGGTCTTGATCCCAAGAACACCAACAGCGACAGTTACTATCGCTATAGCCTATAACGATAGTTTTATTATTTTTATTTTCTTAATTTTAGGAAAATTATTAAAAATAGAAAATAAATTCTAAAAATTACAAAAATGGTTTTAAAAATTATTTCAAGTTCTGAAAAATAACTTTTGATAATTTGGGATATTTTTCATTAATATTTATAATTGTTTGAATGTTAATGGTATTTAATTTATTTAATTAGTTTATTAAATAAATTAGAGAAAAATGATTTTAATATTATAAAAATCATTTTAAATAAGAATAAAGTGTTTAAAATATTTTGAGTTATAAAATATAACTTTTAATATTTTTGGAGAATTTAATCATAACTAATTTAATATTAATGATATTAGATATATTTAATTATTAAATTAAATAAATGATGGAAAATGATTTTATTGATTTAAAATCATTTAAAATGAGAAAATGATTTAAAAATATTTGAAGTTATAATTAATGACTTTTAATATTTTGATGAGAATTTCATTAATATTTAAATATTAATGGTGATGGTTTAGAAATGATTTTAATTATTTTAAAATTATTTAAGTAGAATATTGGTGATTTAAAAATATTTTAAGTTATTATTGATAACTTTAATATTTTGACAAGTATGTCATTAATATTTTAAATATTATTAAAATTAATGATGATGGGTTTATCAGTATTAATATCATTTAAAAATGATTTCGGTGTTTAAAAAATTATTATAAATTATAATAATTGTTCGAAAATTATTAAAAGCTTCCGAAAAATATTATAAACGATATCTGACTTATCTAATTTAATATTGAAGGTGTGAGACCAAGTTTAATTGACAATAAATGTGTTAATTGTCAGATCGGGGTGACCAAGACACTGAGATGAGACCGAAATCTAACCAGACCGAACTAGTTAGATGATTGTTTATATAGGTTATAAACATTGATATGGCTATGTGGTGATGTGTCTAGGAGAAATATTGACTGTAAATTACAGTATTGTGTCTTGTGAATTATTGTGCTAATTGTGAGACCGATATTGTGATTATAGGTCTTTCAAGTGCAGATAAGTATATTGTGTAGCAGTAATCAACACAAAAGGCAAGTTTCCTTAACTCAACCTTGAGTTAATACTTTTTAAATATTATGGCGGTTAGTTATTGTTGATTAGACAACGTCTGAGAATTATTGTTGATTATTCATAATTAGTGCATGTTTATTAATTCAAATTGAATTAGTGATTTAGGGAATATACTTGGAGAATAATTGTTGTTGGATACTTACATCCGTAGAAGCTATTATTGACAGTACAGATAATTCCTGTCTATTGTTGAATTGTGTTGAGAGATATCTTAGCTAATTATTCTGGCTAGACGAACATTTGTTAGAACTTGATAGGTTCAAGAAGAGAATTCAATTATTATTGATAGATCGATGCCAATTATTTTGGCTAGATCGAGAAAGTGATTAGATATTGAAATCATTGTATTTCTTTGTTATAATTCAAATTCTGGTTATAAGACTGAGAAGAATAACCTTTTACATAAAGGGAACCTTTTGGTCGTATATTCTTCCGTTACGCACTTTTAAGTATTATGCATAATATAGGGTACAGGGAGTTGGCCGCTCTAAGTACTTGCAGAGGGGTATGATTTAATCTTTATGGTTATCTGATATACCTGGGTATATCAAAGTAAATCTTTGATAGTTACTCGAGAAGAGAATTTTAAGATCCTTTGGGATCACTCAGCATAAACTTTGAAGAATATTTCTATCTTGTTGTTCAATTGAATATCATAGAAACTTTGAAAGCATTGTACTATTTCATTACCAAATTATTGTGTTACTTAGGATGCGAGAAGACTTGTTAGTGATTAACGAATTGTTCAGTTATTTCAAAGTTCCCCGAACTTTGGTGTCATTCTATCAAAATAGATAGTCTGTTATTCTTGATTCTTATACATTCATTATATGTCTCAACTTGCGGGGCAAATTTGTTGCTCACCCTTGCTAAATAAAATATTTTAGCTAGGAACGAAAAGGCCAGCGGGGCTAAGAAGAACAAAGACAAAGGCATACGGTAGGAGTAGTTGTAATGAACATTATTACTGTGTTATATTTGTAAACCCTTTTTATATATCTAAAGGGGTATGTTTGTAATGTTAAGGTTAGATAAATTGGGACGAATGTATTAACAATATCTGTTAATGAGATATGTATTGCTATTTATAAATGAATGGGTAGTTAGATGTTAATTATATTATGGATCGTGAGCACCAAACTCGGGTAACATAGTAAATTTACTATGTTATCGTTCCATAGCAAATAAACGATGATTGTTGGATAACATAATCATCCAACAATTACAGAGTTCCAGTTTTAACAGTAAATCATCCTAGACCATCAAACACGATGTTGACATATGGGATTACGCAAAGTTCCAATTTGCTATGGAACAAAAGATGAAAGCTCTTTGCAAGCAAATTGAACAATTGGCAGAACTAGTGACCCATCAGCATCAAGTCACACGCCAGGTAGTCAGCCAGGAGCATGCCTATCTCCTTTATGATTGGCGGACATCTTTTGCATGATCTTTTTGATATTCTTATTAGCTGCTTCAACAGTACCATTTATCTTAGGACGATAGATGATGGAGTTGAGATGTTTGATGTGGAATTTACAGCATAACTCCTCCATTATTTGGTTGTTAAGGTTTTTAGCATTGTCTGACACAATCACCTCTAGTTGTCCATATCGACAAATGAGATTGTTTCTGATGAAACCAATGATAACTTCTTTAGTAACCTTGGGGGAAGAGGTTGCTTCTACCCACTTAGGGAAGTAGTCGATTATGGTGAAGATAAACTGATGCCCATTACTGGCTCTGGACTCGATAGGTCCGATTACGTCCATTCACCCACATTGAGAAGGGCCAAGGCGAACTCATATTGTGGAGCTCCCTTGGAGGGGCGTGGATAGCATTCCTATAGATTTGGCATTGGTAGCATCTCCTGACGTGATCATCACAGTTAGCCTTGAGAGATAGCCAATAATGCAATGAATGTGAGAATGGGTAAACCCCTCTTCTATAAAAACCTCAACTAAGGTGGAATAATGACAGTGTCGTCCTCACGGATAGGTCTCGAGACCTAGAGTAGTAGCGCGGCGTAGGCAAGGGAGCCTCTCATATGCCAAAAACTATAAATGCAAAGATCAAATATCCTTAGTCATGAAGATTGACACCTGAGCGAGGAAAATTGAAAGATAAAGAGAAACTACTCACCAGCAAAAATGAGTAAAAGTCTAGCTAAGCCTCTATCACGCCCTTTAAGCGAAGGCACATCCCTCTAAGGAAATAGGCAAAGGTGAATGAGCCCCAATCAAAATCTCTGATATGGTCCACATCCCAAGTGGCATTGACCAATTCAAAATAGACCGTAGAGGAGTTTTTCGCTAAGAAATAACCCCTGATGATGACCAAAAATAGTCGTCGAAGGATACGATCTTTATCCCTCTGATCAGCAGGCAGAGACTTGGACAAAGCACCATTCATAACATCAATGCTCAAAGGGCTAGAACGGATAGCCCGACCCTTGAGGGCCGAAGTAGGAACTTCTAAGAGGGATCAAACTATGGTCAGGGAAATATTGGCCACCAAAGGCACATGCTCTCCTATAAACTCCATCCTCGTGATGAACCACAAATCTATCGGTGTCATCATCACCTTAGAGATAAATGGAGCTATTGAGTATGGTGAAACCAGTGCTCAGATAAAGCCCTCAGATAACCCCAGGGGCAGTGAAGGGGAGGAATGGAAAAGAAAGCCTCAAAACAAAAAGAGTTGACAGTGGCCTGGTAATCCAAATGAAGGGTCCGATATAAAGAATGAATGCTAAATCAGTTCCCCCTGGGTTTAGTGAAGCCGAGAACCTGCATCAAGTTCAAAATGAAGATCAAACCCTTGTCCCGAGAGTGGGATAAGAAGAAAGGTAAAAATGATAACAGCTATTACCTCATTCGCATAAAGATAGATCGATGGATAACATCTCAAATCATCCAAAAGATCTGGAGGTACGCTTTGAAGTTAAAGCAATTAAATTCAAAGAGTGGCATCATGCATATCCTATGTGAAAACATGCATTAGTTTAATATACTTTTCAATTAGAGTTAAAATAGCATGCCTAATAAATGCCCAGACTCTTGAAGAAATTTTGCCAGAGTCTCCTTTATAAAACGGGCTATCCGCATGCACATAGGCATGACTAGGTTGCTATTCAGTAGCACACCAACCCAAAATCATGAGCTTTTCGTATATATAAAAAAACATTAAGATTAAACTCCCCATGGAAGCCAAATTACCATGTGTGTTTTACTTGAAAATCTATGCTCATTTGTCCTCAAATAAGATAAAGAAAATAGCCAATAAAGGGTGTAAAATGACTGTCTTAGAAAATAATTTTTTTCACATCAAAATATTTAGCATAGTAAAATACAAATATTTACTAGGCCCATTCATTTTTTCAAGTCATGTGTGCATACATATTTGATACATTGCGTTTAAACTTATATGGCATGGAATCTAACGTTCTAGCGGTCAAAACTTAAAAAGAAAGGATGTAAATGTTACTAGAGTTGTGCATAACGTTCGTATGGTGACGAATTTCGTGGAAAATAGCCCAAACTGAGTAGATCTGAGCTAGAAGGTTAGGATTTTTCAGAGGCATTCAAGTTTAAAATGAATTTTGAAGGGCCGAAAGGAGTAAAATCCACCCACAGTCTATTGCGAGTTTACCTGCAGCAGTCGCAGGTAGACCTGTGATAACCTAGGGGGGCTCCACCCCCTTTGGCTTGATCAAATTTTAGTTATAGCGGAGGTTCCTGAAGCTGAAAAGTTAAATCAAAAAAAGGTTCTGCGCGATTGAGCAGAAAGGGTCTGAAACCCTAAAATGAGGCATCAACTTTTGAAGTATAAAAACCTTCTACAAACCATTGGTGACAACTCTAGTGTAGCATCGGAGAAGGATTCGGTGATTTAAATCGTTGGCGATAACCCCAGTATAGCATCGAGAAAGTTCGGTGATGAAAGCTGTTGAAAACTACTTCAGTGAAGATCAGAATATCTGATACTGCAAACCATTGGCATCAACCCAGCGAAGCATCGGGAGAAGTCCAGTGTTATAAGCCATTAAAAACTACTTCAATGAAGATCAGAGTATTTGATACTGTAAACCGTTAGCATCAACCCAGTGTAGCATTAGGAAAGGTCCGGTGATGAAAACCGTTGAAAACTACTTCAGCGAAGATCGTAGTATCTGATACTGCAAAGCATTGGCATCAACCCAATGCAACATCGTATTCCACTATGTACACGTATAAAATAGTTATGATAAATTGTTAATAAATATCTTTGGCCCGTGGTGCAAAGAAGAACCTATTAGTATGATTATGAACATGAACTGTGATTTGGTATAACCATGATCTTTGTTATTTCAGGTAAAAACATGTGATGCAAATTATCTTCGTCTTGAATGAGAAGAGGAATTTAGAACCACAAATATGATTATGAGTTATTCACATGATTGTGGACAGGAACTGTTGATTGATGTTACAAGGATAAAACATTGTTGGTGGACTATTAACATGGAAAAGATAATAGACTTTATGGTCTATTTGACTCTTCTAATGGATTGTTTGTTCTGCTGCAACTATGGTTGAAAAGTTTTATCATCTACCATATGTTCTAAATCTCTGATTTATTACTGATGAAGGCTATTGATAATTTAATTATCTTTAGTCCTGATATTCTTTACTGGGCTAGTTGTGCTCGCCCTTTTGCTTCACAATTCCTTTCAGGTAACAAGAGTGTAGCTGGGTCAAGCGGGGGTAACAAGGGAATAAAACGGTGGTCTATAGCTGTTGAGGGTGAGGTGAACCCAACATTAGAAGGGTGTTTTGCCACTATCATATAAGATGTCTAATGACATACAACCTCATGTTATCATAGGACAAGGTTTTGCACATCCACTTGCTGAGTTATCTATGAGCACTACCTATATGATCTAGGAGTTTTGTTGACTTATAATTTTCAATTGCAGATAGTGGAGATAGTAATATGTCAAGAGAAGACTCACCACTGGAAAGAACATGATAGTAATCTTCTCATTTTTCTTTGGGATCTATTGGGTCAACCAAGGATAATTCTTCAGTCATATGATATCTATTATAACTTAGATGATTGGCCTCCCATGTATGAAGGTTTCCTTGAGAATTATCCAAAGATTTAATTTCTAAAATAGTTATTTACTGTACCTTTATGTAATGTATCAGTGTGAGGTGCTGACACAAGTTGGTGCCCAGAGTCATATTTTTTATTTAAACTCACAGTATATGTGTTATCGTATTTTGCACGACAATTGTAATAATAAAGTTGTAGTTGTTTTTTGTACCATGTATTTGGCGACTCAGAATATGTTGGATGGATTGGACGTATTTTGGGGGCGTCACAACTAGATTACAAGCCCTAATCCTAAATTACAAACTTTAACCCTAATTTGTAACCCTAACCTTAATAAGCTAAACTAAACCCTAATTAGGTTATCCTAACACCTAATCATGATTACTAAATTTCAATTAGGTACTACTAAACATCATTAAGTAACCCTATTCATAAAAACCAAAACCCTAATCAAGATTAATGAGGATTAGGGAAAAATTAAGCTACTAATCTAACCTAACTAGCTCACAAGTAGGTTAGGAGTCACCAAACCAAGTCCCAGGGGTGCACATGGTCTGGTAACCATCCTCAAGCAACACAAGTAACTTAGCATCAGATATTTAGAGAGGCAAGTAGGTAAAAATAACCAAAAACTCTAAGTTGTTTACGTCTATAAATAGCAACACATCCTTTGGCCAAACCTACAAATTCTCTAAGCCTAGACACTCTTATAAACATACCAAATCAAGCCTTGGTGATAGCAACATCAGATTCAGTAGCTAGAAATCAAAATCAAGCAAGAAAGGTGCAAATCCTAATTTATAGCTAGATCTTTGATGCTATGTTCAAATTATTGTTTATATGTTTAGATTTATGTAATAATATGTTAAAAAGTTTGCTAAGTTGATAGAACACGTTTTCATAACATCTAGATGCCTCAAATTAGTGTTTTAAGTAATCTGGAAAATTTGGAAAAACAAGTCTTACAGTCGAATGTCAGAGCCTGTAGATCCATGTGCGTTAATTGTATGTTATTTGTAGTATAACATAAGGTCTTTAATCTGGAAAAGAGAATAGGTTCCTTAGAACCATATATTGAAAGATATAGGTGGTCAAAAGTGGTTGACCGATCACGAAGTTCTATTTTTTGGGTTACCCAGAAAACTCAAGAACAGGTTGAACCGACTACATTGACCAACCTTTTAATCTCTTTCTGGTTGTTGTTATAATGACTTTTTGTAATAAATTAATACCTTGACATGCCTACTACATATCTATGACACTCAATTGCTTAAACAATTCATAGGATTACCATAATTAATGGTCAAAAGTCGTTGACCGAGCATGACCAAGTTTTCTAGGTTACCTAGAAAACTGATGAACATAAAGAATAGCCTTTGGTTGTACTTTGACCATCATAGATCAAGACCTTGGAATCATACTTGGTCAAAATCAGTGTTATATATATGTACCTTGACATATAGACTACCTATTATAACAAATAAAACACAAATCTATTACACGGATTAAAAGATATAGAAGCTACAAAATTGTTGACCGACCATGACCATTGTTCTGGATTACCCAGAAACTCAAGAACAACTCTGACAGTAACTTTGAGCCTCTATAACTTCTTCTTATATATAGGTTAAAGCATGAATTTGGCCTGATGTTGTACTATTGTATGACTACTATAACATCCATACATGACCAAACCCAGAATCAGTAACAGTAGCAAAGTAGATCAAGGTCAAAGTTGTCCCTAGGCCATGACTGACTGAAACCCAGAAACTCAAAAACACCTATAGCGACACTTCCTGTCACTATAGAGTTTTAGCGACAGACAGAAAATGTTTTCTAATAAATTAATTAATAAAAATTAGAAATAATTAATAAATAAATATAAATAATTACAAAAATAGTTTTAAAAATTATTTTAAGTTATAATATTTAACTTTTAATATTTTTACATAAATTCAATAAATATTTTAATTTATTTGGATATTATTAATAATTAAGTTAATAATAAAGCAATTAGAATAATTACTTATAAATAATATATATTTATTCGTTGAACAAGATTATATCTTGAATTGCTATTGATATGTTATACCAAACCTAAACTTGAATTGCCAACTGTTGAAAAGTTATTGCTATTGTTTCAGCATAACTAAGAAATGAATTATTTATTCATATGATATTGTTTATTGAGCATAAATTGTTATGTCAAACCAAATTATTTTTGTAAGACATCCTATACTGAAGTTGTGTATCCCGTAAAGGGATCGATGTTTGGTCAATAATATATTAACGATTAGAGCATGTAAGCACTATTAGGATGAGATGCATACTCGTAGGATATTGAATAGGCTGATCCCCAACCTCTTATCTAAACAAAGTTTCTAAGACTGTGTGACTGACAGAAATAAAAAGTCCTGAAATGGTAGCAACTATCAGTTAAAATTTGAATTGTTATACTTCTTCAAATCATATATTGTTATAAAATATAGAACCTACTGAGCATGTCATAGCTTACCCTTGCAAAATTTTCCCTTTGCTGTATTAGATGGTAACCCTGGCACTTCTGGAGTTAATAAAGGGAAGCGTCCCTACTTAGATTAGTTTATATTATTGTCTAGTTGAATGTAATACTTTGTAATAAATTCTTATGAAGAATCATGTAAGCAAACTTTAATAATATATATATATATATATAACATCACCCGTCATTGATATCCCCTTGATGGGTGTTGACGATTTTACAATGTTAGAGGGTCCACATACCCAGGCTACGTTCCAGCATTGGTGGTCCCCTCGTACCATCAGAGCCCATACCCGCTCCACACAGTTTTTGGGGGATATGGTTCCTGGATCCGTGATGGTGGCGAATTGGATGACTTGTTACAGAGATTCGACTCATTTGACACAGATTGACAGTTTGACTCGGCAGTTGGACAGGGCACATTTCTTTATTCGACACTTGGGCAGAGATCCAGCAGAGGCAGATACATTTGAGTTGGCCCCTGAGATGGCCCATATGGTTTTGCCGGTGCAGATCCTCCATTGTATTGGCCTGACATCCCCGTTGATGGAGATCTTGTGACTCAGGAGGAGTTACATCAGGTGGGCATGATTGATGATGTAGACATTGACACCATTGTCTTCTTCTAATGTATATTCTTGTTATATCTTTTGATAGGACTCTGTTAGATACTGGGTGGTTGTGGCCCATTCTCACTTTTTTGATAGGCCTCTGTTAGTAGTTGGGCGTCTGTGCCCCATTTTCCCTGTATTTTTAGCTGTACAGAGATGTATTAGATGATGATGTACTTAGGAATGTATTTACTGTTATTCCCTACATCATATTGCATTATTTGGTTAGTTATTTAGTTCTTATCCGAAGCCTACAAACATATCTCTGTAATTAGTGTATAGATCGGTGAAATATCCAAGAGGAATTTTGGAAGACATTTTGGTTAAGGTAGACAAATTTATTTTCCCAGAAGATTTCATAATTTTGGATTATGAAGAAGACAAAAACATCCCAATCATCCTAGGAAGACCATTTTTGGCTACGGGTAGAACTCTCATCGATGTTCCAAAAGGGGAATTAACCATAAGGGTTCAAGACCAGGAAGTCAAATTCAATGTATTTAAGGCCATGAGGTTTCCTACAGATGAGGATGAGTGTTTCCGGTTGGATGTGATCAACAAGATAGTCACTAAAGACCTGGTCAAAAGTTTGGTCAATGATCCATTGGAAAATACTTTATTCAAAGTTCTTTTCGAGCCACTACAGACAAAAGAAAAAGCTTCAGCTTGGATGAAACCCTCACTTGAGGAGCCACACACTGTTGAGATGAAACCGCTTCTTAAACACCTCAGAAATGCTTATTTTGGTGATTCAAATACTTTGCATGTTATTATTATATCTGCGCTTAACGAAATGCAGGAATGTAAATTACTGAAAATTTTGACAGAATACAATTCTGCGATAGGGTGGTCAATTGCCGACATAAAGGGAATTAGCCCCTCCTTTTGTATGCACAAGATTCTCATGGAAGAAGATGCAAGGCCTACAGTGGAGCAGCAGAGACGGCTAAATCTGATCATGAAAGAAGTGGTGAAGAAGGAAATTCTGAAGTGGTTGGATTCAGGAATTATTTACCCAATTTCAGACAGTGCGTGGGTCAATTCATTTCAGTGTGTGCCGAAAAAGGGTGGAATGACAGTGGTTAAGAATGATGATAATGAATGGATTCCGACGAGGACACTGACCAGATGGAGGGTTTGCATGGACTATAGAAAGCTGAATAAGGCAACTCGGAAGTGTAAGACCACAACTTTTATGAATAAAGATGATTTTTCTATAAATATCATTTTAGAATATTATGGAATGAATTTGATATAATGTTATAGTTGGGGGAAATATTTATAAATTTTGCAAAGTACGCAAGTTGTTATATAATATTCTATTGGTCGGGGAATATTCGTTTTAGCAGGGAATATTCGTACAACTGCACAATCATTGGTGGACCCCGTAATGGAATTATTATCGGATTGACAAAATAACAAAAATATTTTATGAAAATAACGGCGGAAGTTGTACCATTAATTGTTGAAACACCCGGTGTTAAAAGTACAGTAATACGCGTGGTTGCATAGTAGCACACGGTATTGATTATTGATGCTTACGTGAGAAGTCACTCAGTTTTGTTCAATTATTGCTACAGTAATTGTTGCATAGTATCTCATGTTATTTGATTCAATTATTGTCGATATTTTATATATTATTAAATCAATAATTGAGATGACAGAGTTATTAATATTATTATTTGAAATATTAACGATGTCTAGAAGTTCTACCAAGGAGAGGTTTGGTCACCTAATTCAAGGCACAAATAGGAGAAATCCTTATTGGAAAGGCCCTCTTTCCGGAAACGACTCGGTTGTTTAATATTGTGAATTATAATAATGATGATAAATATTGTTAAATATATTTAGGTGTCTTTTATGAAGTCACATAAGTTTTTTTTATATATATATATATAAATTTTATTTTATTAGTATTATTAATGTAATAAAAAGAAAAAACTTTTTATATAAAATGTAATACTTTTATAAAGTTATTTGTTTTATTAGACTATAAATAGAATTTATTATATTCTATTATGCATAGTAAAATCTTTCTATATAAAATAGAATACTTTTATAAAGTTATTTGTTTTATTAGACAATAATTAGAATATATTATATTTTATTATGCATAGTGTTTGCTTAGTGATTTGATAGTATTTCAGATAGTAAAATCTTTTTATATAAAACATAATACTTTTATAAAGTTATTCGTTTTATTAGATTATAAATAGAATATATTATATTTTATTTAAAAGATTTTGTTTTATTAGAATATTTTATTTATACTGCATAGTAAATCAATATGGACCGTCCGTTTAAAAGTAAATCAATCTGGATCGTTCATGAATTAGTTACTATTCAGTCCATTCTCCGATAAATAGAAGTTCATTCCTTCATTATTTCTTACGAATTCACTGAAACTCTAGAGAGAGAAACTATAGAGTGAAAGAAGAAAAGTATTATGCTACTTCACTACTCCTATATCCAGTTTCTTCTAAGGTAAGGGGTATTATTTCTTTCGTATTCATGAAGAGAACTTCTATTATTCCATTCTTTATTATTTCGTTGAATAACTCAGATAATCTGTGCTACCCTAAGATTGGTGAAATTCTTCTATTATTCCATTATTTATCATTATAGTGGAATAACTTTGTCATGCATCTGTAATTCTAGAATACATGGTGAAATTCTTCTATTGTTCCATTCTTTATCATTATGTTGGAATAACCTGTCTATGCGAAGTATGGAATACATGGTGAAATTCTTCTGCTATTCCATTCTTTATTATTCTGTTAGAAAATCTTGTCTATGCGTTTACGCATGACCTAGTTCCTTTATTTATTATTCTGTTGGAATATCATGTCTGTGCGTTTACGCATGACCTGGTTCCATTATTTATTATTCTGTTGGAATATCCTATCTGTGAGTTTACGCATGACATGGTTCCATTATTTATTATTTTGTTGGAATATCATGTCTGTGCGTTTACGCATGACCTGGTTCCATTATTTATTATTATGTTGGAATAACCTGTCAATACGGTCTATTGCATTCCTGATGATTTCTTTTGTTATTCCATTCTTTATTATACTCAGTTGGTTAAAGTTTTGACTTCTATACTCCGTGAAATTAGTGGAATATCCTTGATATTTGCGCTTCATCCAGTATCTTTTCATGGAAATATTCTTCTAAGCATTCTTGAATTTTACTCTACAAAGAAGTATCATGTTGACAATTTGGACGTTATTAGTTCTTGGATAAATTAATTCTTGAACTTGTTTTATTGAATTCTTATATCATTGTCATCATCCTCATGTTTATATTATGTTGAAAGTCATCTGTGGCCTGTAGTGCATAGATGGACTTGGTATGATTATAACTAGGGATTAATCGGTATAATCATGAGCATAATGTTACAAATGAGGTGGTAAAAGTCCTCATTGGCCCGTAGTGCATTGATGGACAGTTGTTGGCATGATCATGACCATTGATGAATACACAAATATCATTGGTCCGTAGTGCATGGACAATTTTTGGTTGTGATACTAATGAATATCCTTGGCCGTAGTGCAGGGATGATGTGGATTATTTATTAAGCTGAGTCACAACGATAAAAGTGATGAAAACCTTTTAAATCATAAAAGATAGTAGATTTTATTCTCTACTTAACTCTTTTTAATGGATTGCTTGTTCCGCTATAGTTAAATTAACATAATTTATTCTGCATTATCTTAGTCATAATATTTCTTATTGGGCTAGTTGAGTTCACCCTTTCTTTCATTGTTCTCTTCTGGAAATGAGAATGTAGCCGGGACTAGTCGGGGAACGGAGTAATGGTCCAGATGATAACATTAGTAGTCCTCACTATTCTGTTAAATAGTGTGACAATAAATGTAATGACGACTCCATTGAGTGTATATATTGTCTAGATGACAATATTCTTATTAAAACTCTTAGATTATGTTATATCGTATTTTATACGACTGTTGTATAATTAAGTTGTATTTGTATTCTGTACTGTGTATTTGGCGACTCAGAATAGGTGATGTATACCTATTTCGGAGGTGTCACAGTTGGTATCAAAGCTTAGGGATATGTCCCTGGCTGAGATGTGAGATAAGAACTAGGAGGGGAGAGACGGGGAATTCTTTCGCTAGTATGATCTAACTAAGTTTATTTGGTATTTAATTGGTCGATCAGAGTATAGGGATAATATGTGATATGTTAATTAACCCTTATTTTGTGGCAGTATTTGAAAATGATATCCGAGAATGTTGAGAATATTAATGGAGCATAGGAGACCGTTGAGTCTCAACAGATCAATAATCAGGATAATGTGCATCAGGAAGGCGACAATCCTCAGGCAAACAACAACACTGACCAGATGATGAACGATGGAATGTTCAGAGGTTTTATGCAATTCATGCAACATCAGGCAAGAGTGGCTCCTGTTCAAAATGCAGGTGGAAACACTGGCAACTCTCGGACGGTCACCGCTAACCAGTTTAAGGAACTGGGACCACGGGAGTTTTTTGGAGAGCCAAAACCAATTAAGGCAGAGACGTAGATAAAGCAGATCTGCAAGATATTTGATGTCTTTGGATTCTCCGAGGAGCAAAAGGTTCCCTTTGCCACCTTTATGTTATGAAAGCAGAGGATTCATTGGTGAGAATCAGAAAGCGACTCAACCCGCCGCAGATCAAGATGACCTGGGAGAAGTTCCAAGAATTGTTCAACGACAAGTACTTTCCTGAAAGTATTCGTCACATGAAAGAGGTAGAGTTCATCAAGCTGGAGCAAAACAACAAGACCGTGTCATAGTACGAAGCCATGTTTGCCGAGTTGTCCCGGTTTGCGTCCCATTTGGTTGATAATGAGGAGAGAATGACGCGAATGTTTCTAAGAGGTTTGAAACCCGAGATACGTCAATATCTTATCTCGCATAAACTGTGTTTGTATTCAGATGTTGTTAATAGGGCTTAGTTATTGGAGCGCGATAATGAGTCAACCCAACCAAATGAGAGCAGCCGGTAAAATGATAATAACAGTGAGAGAAGTCATCAAAGCGGTGACAACAAGCGTGGAGGGAATCAACAGACCAGAAATGGTAACCACATCGGTGGTAATCATGGCCATAACAATAAGAATGGACATTTCAAGAAGAGGAGATTCAACAATGATGGGAAGACATCAGCACCAGCACCCGTTGTTAAGGAAGGAAAATGACCCCCTACCATATGCTTCAAATTCGGAGGGGAGGGACACATCAGTCCAAACTACGCGATGCTGTCCAAAACATGTTATAATTGTGGAAGAGAAGGTCACCTAGCCCAATTTTGTCGTTCACCAAAGACAAGTTCAGCTAGGATGGAGACACCAAAGGCCGTCCCAGAAAAGTAAAAGCCGGTAGTACAAGGGAGAGTGTTTGTCGTGACCTCCCAGAAAGTAAGGAACCCGAACGAGGTCATCACGGGTAAGCTTATCATAAACTCTAGCGAAGTCTATACCTTATTTGATACCAGTTCTTCCCATACTTTTATTTCTCTTACTTGCGCTCAACGTTTAAATTTGACTCCGAAGAAATTAGACTTTAACTTATCTGTTGAAACTCCATCGGGAGAAACCTTCATTACATCCATTGTTTTGAAGTCTTGTTTTGTTCAAATAGGCACCCGCACGTTACCTGTCGATCTCATTTCTTTGAAAATACTTGCATTTGATGTGATTCTAGGGATTGATTGGTTAACTACTCATCATGCAAAAATTGATTGTTTTCGTAAGGTTGTGAGGTTTCATATTCCTAACCAACCTATTATGCGAATTCAAGCAACCAAACCATTAAAATCAATCACTGTCATCTCAAGCCATAAAGCTATTTGTTTATTGAAAAACGGATGTCAAGCTTTCTTAGCTCATGTCACGGATCTAAACAAAAATACGTCAGTTTTGAATGATATTTCTATTGTTAATAAATTTCCTGACGTATTCCCTGAAGAACTTCCTGGCCTACCCCTAGAGCATGAAATTGAATTTTGTATTGACCTTGAACCCGGTACAAAAACCATTTCCAAAGCCCCATATCTAATGGCTCCTATTTAACTTCAGGAGTTAAAGACCCAACTGCAGGAATTATTATACATTGGCTTTATTCGTCCTAATACTTCTCATTGGGGTGCTCCTGTTCTATTCATGAAGAAAAAAGATGGGTGTATGTGACTTTGTATTGATTATCGGGAGTTGAACCATGTCACTATCAAAAATAGATATCCATTGCCTCGCATTGATGACCTGTTTGACTAGTTGCAAGGCGCCAAATTCTTTTCAAAGATTGATCTTCGTTCCAAATATCACCAATTGAAGATTAGAACCGAAGACATTCCAAAGACGGCTTTTAGAACTCGGTGCAGGCATTATGAATTCCTAGTCATGTCTTTTGGATTGACTAATGCTCCTACTGCTTTCATGGATATGATGAACCGCGTATTCAAGGAATATTTGGATCACTTTGTGGTCATCTTTATTGATGACATCCTTATATATTCCAAAAGCCATGAAGATCATGAGCAACACTTTAGGTTGATACTCCAAAAGCTTCGTGAAAATAAGCTTTATGCCAAGTTAAAGAAATGTGAGGTTTGGCTTGAGGAAGTAGCATTCCTTGGGCACGTAGTATCAAGTCATGGAATATCTGTTGACCCGACAAAGATTGAAGCAATTCAAAGGTGGGAACAACCTAAATCAATGACCGAAGTACGTAGCTTTCTCGGTTTAGTGCAAGAAGGTGTTATGCCGGAAGCAAGAATCGATGAAGAAGGAATACTTCGAGTCAACTCCAGACTTTGTGTTCCTAACGACCCTGATTTAAAGTATAAAATCATGATGGAGGCGCATAACACACCGTTTGCAATCCATCTTGGGAGTACCAAAATGTATCATGATCTTCTTCATACATTTTGGTGGAGCAATATGAAGAGAGAGATAGCGCTGTTTATCTCAAGATGTCTAACTTGTCAACGAGTCAAGGCGGAGCATCAAGTACCAAAAGGTCCATTGCAACCAATTAAAATTCCATAATGGAAGTGGGAGGACATTACCATGGATTTCGTTACTAGTCTTCCCAAGGTTTCTCAAGGCATAGATGCAATTTGCGTCATTGTTGATAGATTGACGAAGTCTGCTCATTTCCTACCAATACGAGAAACTTATACACTTGAACGTCTTGCTCGTATGTACATAAATGAGATTGTAAGACTGTATGGTATGCCAGTATCCATAGTTTCTGATCGAGACTCAAGATTCAATTCACAATTTTAGGTTAGTTTGCAAAAAGCTATGGGCACGGATTTACAATTTAGTTCGGCATATCATCCTCAGACGGACAGATAATCAGAGAGGACTATTCAAACTCTGGATGATTTATTAAGACTCTGTGTCCTTGACTTCAAGGGAAGTTAGGATAAGTTCTTACCATTGGTGGAGTTTTCATACAACAACTGTTATCAAGCAAGTATTGGCATGGCTCCATTTGAGGCGTTTTATGGAAGAAAGTGTCATTCTCCAGTATGCTGGGATGAGGTGGGTGAAGCAACGTTGTTGGGACCAGAGTTGGTACGTATGACTATGAAAAAGATTCAAACGATCCGACAAGGTATAAAAACCTCACAAGATCGACAAAAGAGTTATGTTGATCTTCATCGAAAGGACATGGAATTCGATATTGGAGATCATGTGTTGTTATGTGTTGCTCCATGGAAAGGAGTTACGAGATTTGGAAAGAGAGGAAAGCTCAATCCTTGATTCATTGGCCCATTTTTAATCCTCGATCGAGTAGGAACTGTGGCCTATAGACTCGCTTTACCGCCAAGTGTGTCTCGTGTTCATAACATTTTTCACATATCCATGTTATTGAGTTAGAACCGGACAAAATAGCGGAAGATTTAACGTATGAAGAGGTTCCTGTTCAAATCTTGGACAAGAAGGAACATATTCTACGCTCCAAGGTTATACCTCAAGTCAAAGTTTTGTGGAGAAACTACGATGTTGAGGAAATTACCTGGGAGTTAGAATCTGAAATGAAATCAAGGTATCCTTACCTCTTCGACATACCAGGTACGTACCCTAATTTCGAGGGTAAAATTTATTAAGTAGGGGAGGTTATAAGACCCCAACTTTTATTAATAAAGATGATTTTTCTATAAATATCATTTTTGAATATTATAGAATGAATTTGATATAATGTTATAGTTGGGGGTAATATTTATAAATTTTGTTGAGTACGCAAGTTGTTATATAATATTCGATTGGTCGGAGAATATTCGTTTTAGCAGCGAATATTCGTACAACGGCACAATCATTGGTGCCCGCAATGGAATTATTATCGAATTGAGAAAACGACAAAAATATTTTCTGAAAATAACGGCGGAAGTTGTACCGTTAACTGTTGAAACACCCGGTGTTAAAAAGTACGATGAATCTGGCGTGGTTGCATAGTAGCACACGGTATTGATTATTGATGCTTACGTGAGAAGTCACTCAGTTTTGTTCAATTATTGCTACAGTAATTGTTGCATAGTATCTACCATTATTTGATTCAATTATTGTCAATATTTTATATATTATTAAATCAATAATTAAGATGACAAAGTTATTAATATTATTATTTGCAATATTAACGATGTCTAGAAGTTCTGCCAAGGAGAGGTTTGGTCACCTAATTGTGCGCCAATAGGGAGAAATCCTTATTGGAAAGCCCCCTCTTTCCTAGGAACGACCTGGTTGATTAATATTGTGAATTATAATAATGATGATAAATATTGTTAAATATATTGAGGTGTCTTTTTATGAAGTCACGAAAGTTTATATATATATATATATAAATTTTATTTTATTAGTATTATTAATGTAATAAAATGAAAAGCTTTTTATATAAAAAATGTAATACTTTTTATAAAGTTATTTGTTTTATTAGACTATAAATAGAATATATTATATTCTATTATGCATAGTAAAATCTTTCTATATAAAATAGAATACTTTTATAAAGTTATTTGTTTTATTAGACAATAATTAGAATATATTATATTTCATTATGCATATAGTGTTTTGCTTAGTACTCACATATAGTATTTGCAGATAGTAAAATCTTTTATATAAAACATAATACTTTTATAAAGTTATTCGTTTTATTAGATTATAAATAGAATATATTATATTTTATTTAAAAGATTTTGTTTTATTAGAATATTTTATTTATACTGCATAGTAAATCAATATGGACCGTCCGTTTAAAAGTAAATCAATCTGGATCGTTCATGAATTAGTTACTATTTAGTCCATTCTCCGATAAATAGAAGTTCATTCCTTCATTATTTCTTACGAATTCACTGAAACTCTAGAGAGAGAAACTATAGAGTGAAAGAAGAAAAGTATTATGCTACTTCACTACTCCTATATCCAGTTTCTTCTAAGGTAAGGGGTATTATTTCTTTCGTATTCATGAAGAGAACTTCTATTATTCCATTCTTTATTATTCTCGTTGAATAACTCAGATATGCAGCTACCTTTAAGACTTGGTGAAATTCTTCTATTATTCCATTATTTATCATTATAGTGGAATAACCTGTCTGTGCGAATTACCGAATACATGGTGAAATTCTTCTATTGTTCCATTCTTTATCATTATGTTGGAATAACCTGTCTATGCGAAGTACCACATATATGGTGAAATTCTTCTATTATTCCATTCTTTATTATTCTGTTGGAACATCTTGTCTGTGCGTTTATGCATGACCTGGTTCCGTTATTTATTATTCTGTTGGAATATCCTGTCTATGTGTTTACGCATGACCTAGTTCCATTATTTATTATTCTGTTGGAATATCCTATCTGTGCGTTTACGCATGACTTGGTTCCATTATTTATTATTCTGTTGGAATATCCTGTCTGTACGTTTACGCATGACCTGGTTCCATTATTTATTATTCTGTTAGAATAACCTGTCTGTGCGGTCTATCGCATGCCTGGTGATTTCTTTTGTTATTCCATTCTTTATTATACTCAGTTGGTTAAAGTTTTGACTTCTATACTCTATGAAATTAATGGAATATCCTTGATATTTGCGCTTCATCCAGTATCTTTTCATGGAAATATTCTTCTGAGCATTCTTGAATTTTACTCTACAAAGAAGTATCATGTTGACAATTTGGACATTATTAGTTCCTGAATAAATTAATTCTTGAACTTGTTTAGTTGAATTCTTATATCATTGTCATCATCCTCATGTTTATATTATGTTGAAAGTCATCTGTGGCCTGTAGTGCATAGATGAACTTTGTATGATTATGACCAGGGATTAATTGGTATAATCATAACCGTAATGTTACAAATGATGTGGTAAAAGTTCTCATTGGCCCGTAGTGCATTTATGGATAGTTGTTGGCATGATCATGACCATTGATGAATACACGAATATCCTTGGCCCGTAGTGCATAGACAATTTGTGGTTGTGATACTAATGAATATCCTTGACCGTAGTGCAGGGATTATGTGGATTATTTATTAAGCTGAGTCCCAACGATAAAAGTGATGAAAAACCTTTTAAATCATAAAAGATAGTAGATTTTATTCTCTACTTGACTCTTGTAATGGATTGCTTGTTCCGCTGTAGTTAAACTTGATGTTTGTTATATTGTATCAATTTAACACTGTTGAAGGCTAACGATAATTTATTCTGCATTATCTTAGTTATAATATTTCTTATTGGGCTAGTTGAGCTCTCCCTTTCTTTCATTGTTCTCTTCAGGAAATGAGAACGTAGCTAGGACTAGTCGGGGAACGGAGTAACGGTCCAGATGATAGCATTAGTAGTCCTCACTATTCTGTTTAATAGTGTGATAATAAATGTAATGAGGACTACATTGATTGTGGATATTGTCTAGATGACAATATTCTTATTAAAACTCTTAGATTATGTTATGTCATATTTTATATGACTGTTGTATAATTAAGTTGTATTTGAATTCTGTACCATGTATTTGGCGACTCAAAATAGGTGATGTATACCTATTTTGGGGGCGTCACAGGAAGGATCACTTTCCTCTACCCTATATTGACTAGATGTTGAACCGGTTAGCTGGACATTAATACTATTGTCTTCTAGATGGACATTCGGGGTACAACCAAATAGTCAAAGCTCCCAAGGATCAAGTGAAGACCACCTTTACATGCCCATACAACACCTTTACATTTAGAAGGATGTCCTTTGGGTTATGTAACGAACCGTATGATGGCCATCTTCTCAGACATGGTGGAGAAGAATGTGGAAGTTTTCATGGACGACTTTTCAGTCTTTGGAAACACTTTTGATAAGTGTTTAGAGAATTTGGTCATGGTCTTGAAGCGATGTGTGGAAACTAACTTGGTGCTTAATTGGGAGAAGTGTCACTTTATGGTTGAAGAAGGAATAATTCTGGGGCACAAGGTCTCTGTGAAAGGACTAGAGGTTGATAAGGCAAAGTTGTATACAATAGAGAATCTTTCACCGCTAACTACAGTGAAGGGAATCCATAGTTTTCTTGGACACGCCGGATTCTACTGAAGGTTTATTAAAGATCTCTCTAAGATTTCAAAACCATTGTGTAGTCTCTTAGAAAAAGACGCGGTATTCAATTTTGATTAGGAATGTAAAGCAGTGTTTGAGCAGTTAAAAAAAAAGTTGACTACAGCTTCAATCATCGTCGCACGGGATTGGACTATGCCTTTTGAGTTAATGTGTGATGCTTGCGACTATGCAGTAGGAGATGTTTTGGGTCAATGTCGAGAGAAGATATTCCATGCCATATACTATACAAGTAAAACCCTTACAGATGCCCAATTGAACTACACAACCACCGAAAAGGAGTTACTTGCAGTAGTATATGCTTTCAACAAATTCAGAGCCTATTTGATTGGAACAAAGGTGGTGGTATATACAGATCACTCGGCGATTCATTATCTGATTTCGAAGAAAGATTCTAAGCCTAGATTAATTAGATGGATTCTAATCCTTCAGGAATTTGACTTGGAAATAAAGGATAGGAAGGGGAGAGAAAACCAAGTGGCAGATCATCTCTCGAGGCTGGAAAATCCGAATAAGGATGGGGCCGATAAGTGTGTAATCAATGAATTATTTCCTGATGAGCAGCTTTTTGGAGTTAATTCAGAATTTCCATGGTATGCGGGTTTTGCCAATTACTTGGTGAGCAAAATCCTTCCGCCTGATCTGACATGTCAGCAAAAAAAGAAGTTCCTACATGACGTCAGGCGGTACATGTGGGATGAACCCTATTTGTTCAGACAGTGCACAGACAAAATGATTCGGAGATGTGTGCCGTACAACGAAGTGAAAAATATTTTGCATGAATGCCATTCATCTGCTTGTGCGGGACATTATGGTAGTTAGCAGACAGCGGCCAAGGTACTTCAAGCAGGATTTTACTGGCCTACTGTGTTCAAGGGTGCCCATCATTCGTGAAAAACTGTGATAGATGCCAAAGGGTGGGAAATATATTAAAGAGGAATGAGATGTCGCTCAACACTATCATAGAAGTGGAGATTTTCGATGTATGGGGGATGGACTTCATGGGACCGTTTCCCCCTTTATTCAATAACTTATATATCTTGCTAGCTATAGACTACGTGTCAAAATAGGTTGAAGCTGTAGCACTCACTACAAATGATGCCAAGGCGGTTCTTATGTTTTTACAAAAGAATATCTTTACAAGGTTTGGCATGCCAAGAGCAATTATAAGTGATGAGGGTAGTCACTTCTGCAACAAATCATTTACAACTATCTTGGCGAAGTATAGGATCAATCATAGGGTAGTTACAACATATCACCCCAAACAAGTGGTCGAGCTGAGGTTTCCACTAGAGAGGTTAATAAAATTTTAGAGAAGGTAGTAAATCTATGCAGAAAAGATTGGACTCTAAAGTTGGTTGACGCACTATGGGCTTACAGGATAGCATACAAGACGCCAATTCAGATGTCTCCGTATCAGTTGGTCTACAAGAAAGCGTGTCACCTCCTGATGTAATTACAATATAAGGCATATTGGGCTTGAAAACAGCGCCACCTCCGGTGTCCAGGCAGAGACTTGCTATTAATGACCTAAAATATGAGAAGTTATGATATTCGGACAAAGTAGCCGCCAATAGTAAATTCAGAGCGTAGAATAGAAGTTTTTCTGTTTGTCAACGATACTGGGATCAAACTTCCATCCACCACCAGCTAACATATACTCGGAGGACAAAACTGCAATGTGCAACGGGATTTGCAGTATCACATATGGTTTATAGAGTCATATGTAAACATAATAATCGTTTCACTTAAAGATCCATCATAAGCCTAAAAGATAAATTAGTTCATCATCAATGAATTAATAACTGAATAAATTAAAGATAACGTCTTTTCAATTATAAATATAAGACTAAGAAAAATAATAATGCAGAACACCCTTCACGTTAGCCTTAATCCACAATTGATATGAAAGTTCTTTAAAATCTTCACTCCAATGATCACTATAAATTTTTGTCTTTTATCTCTGCTAATTGCTCTGTATGATGACAATTTCATTGTTTGTCACTCAATATATATCCAATATCTAACTTCTGGTCGAAATCCCATGTCATATAGAGTCCAAACACATTCCAAGTACTAAAGTCCATGTTTTAGCAGTGTTTCAAGCAAGATATGATAGTCAGGGTTCGGGACCCCCCACACCGGCGGGGGTATATACTTAGAAAATGCTCGCCCCGACAGGCTAGGCTACTATTAACAAGTTTGAAGAACCCCCGCCTGGGGGGGTGTTAGTTTACAATTAGGCCATACTCAAGTGGCATGCCTCCCCATGATTCGACTTTAGCTAAGCTTCATACTTAATCCAATATTTCTTCAAATGACACCTTTTCTTTGTTACTTTCCAACCAACCATCCTACACATAAAAATAACAATAAACAAGTAAAAATGAACACGAAAGCAAGGAATTAACAATGCTTAAGCTTGAAATGAACATCAATTCGTGGATATAAAATCCACTTATCACTAACAAACTGTAATTTGACGGCGATGGGATACTGCTCCCCCATACAGGGTACTAGAACTGCTACATCTCCAGAACCTTCCATGTTAATAGCTCAATCAAAATAAATCTTCTACGTACGGCACAATTTATGCTCTGTTGAGACTTGAGACTCGACAACCTTTCTGAAAAATATGTTATTGGTGACTCCACTAAACTTCTAGAGCTCCAGATAAGGTTAAAGAATATTTTACTTGCCCGAAGTTGATATTTTACTTTGAAAACTCACTTATCCTTGCTCGTTCACAAGTACATTAACTCAGCATGGTGTAAGTTTCACAATGCCACTGTAATTATGAAAGTGGTTGCAATGAATTCATTTAGATAGTTAAGAAGATACTAGCACCTAAACACCTTTTGCTAATAGTAAACTTACAAGCTAGAGAATAAAGACTAGATGAGCAACATAAGCCATTTTTCTATCAATCCAAACTTTTGTTTCCACACTCAACCAGGCATATATAAATCATAAAATAAGAAACTGAGGATATCAGTTTGTCTGTACCTTTTTTCTTTTAAGACTTGCAAATGTAAGAGCACCATCTCCTCCACAAGCATCTAGAGGAAGAATGAAGCTATCAACATCAGTTGCCAATATGCAACCCCTTTCTAATGACTCGGACTTATTGAACATATATTGCGGTGCATTATTTAGCCCAACAAGCACAGATGGCAAAAATGTGTATCAAATTTGTTATATACAAGTTGAATGAATTGCAACCCAAGATCCGTTTGGATCTTGGTTTCTCTTTAGCAAATATTTTGTAACCACTCTATAACCTGGTGCGAGACTTGTTTTTACCCATGGCTTAACCTGTCAAATAATTATACAGATACAATATAAAGGAACCAAACCAACATAGATCTTCCCCCACCCTTCAAGAAAGGCAAAATATATGTATGTACACATATATTTACATATATATATATATATATATCAGAAAGTTACCATATAAATCATATTTTTAAGCCAAAACAATTGAACAATAAATACTTGTTAGGTTTGAATTATTCATGAACGCAATTAAATTGCAAAATAATGCGAAAACGTGTAAAAATCAGAGTTTAAAATTTTACAAACCATATACCCGGATCACCCTTTATGCACAATTATTAATTAAACGAAAAAGATAACGAATAAGAATCATACCCTTGAAGATCGAGCTTCCTCAGGTACAAGTTCACCTCCAATCCTTTTCGCGTTCAACTTGAATCCACGGGGTATGGTTCCTTCTTTTGATCAACGTTATCCACCCAAATGTTTGGCCTCTAGAGGTGATCCACCAAGGAAGAAAAAGGATTTTCAAGAAGAAGGGGTATTGGCTCAACCCTAGTTTTCTATCTCTATAGAAAAGAACGTACTCTCCAACAAATTGGAATTATGTCATATCATATATCTGATATAATACTCCTCTTATATAGATATCAAATAACCCTATTAAAATAAGGTATTATTTAATTAAACTCTTTTAATTAAATAGGCTCCCTAATCTTATTAGGGATGATTAATTAAACTCCTTTAATTAATTTTCCCTCCTAATCCTATTAGGAATAAATGAGAGTACTTATATTAAATTAATTCTTAAACTCTTTTAGAAATTAAAATAATAATAATTCTAATAATATTAATAAGACTCCTCTTATTAATTTATATTTAATATTTCTAAAATATTAAATAATAAATATTAAGCTATTTAATTTATTCTATCACCATAGATTAAATTAAATATACTTAACATATTATTACGATTATGCCATTAACTTCTTAAATAATTATTCTTCCTTTTATGGTGTGACCCTTTAGGTTCTCCATATTAAAACCGGTTGTGAATAAATCAATTAGAACAATTCTAATCTTATTTAAATAAATAAATTAAACAATTAATTTATTTAAATAAATAATATTTATTCTACAATAGGATAAGCCTCCCTAGCGATCAACGACTTTCCAGATAATATAGATTTCAACATTAATCATAAAAGAAGCTTTGAGTAAATAGTTGCCGACAATTCAATCCTTCCACCATCTAATGTCCCAATTAAATATAAGACATGGAATTATTGTCAAGTCTTATTTTATTTAATTATATGTATTTCGATCCTTAAATGCACAACTCCAAATAATGCAAATTAGAAACTTCTTTCTAATTTCATTCTTCCTTGGCCAAGGACTACTTGGTTGTCATTTATCGAATCACATAAGATATTTCTCTTCTTTTATTAGAAGTGGTAGATTCTTTATTGATCATATATTATCTCCATGTACAACTTGTTATACCCAAGCATACCCTTTGATATACCCTAAGGGTCTTAAGGAATAAGTCAAAGTATAACTCATCATACACAAGATACTATGATGATCTCAAGTCCAAGGATTACTTGTACTACTATCACTACAGGAATTCCTATTGACAGGCAAGTAAAACTCCATTAGGTATTCCTTAGCGAGCCACGTTCAGTGAACTTATTCTCTAATAAGCACCTACATACTTGCTTTAGTGTCTCCACACAAATGATCATGAGATCAATCATCCTCATCCAATGAACAAGCAACGTATGTACCAATCTATCCGGATTCACTAATCCCCAATTTAGTAATCCAATGATTGAGAACTATTTTAGTTTTAAGCTTTCTAAGAATTTAGATCTCATTAGAATGATCATCATCATTATTCTAAAAGCATTGCTTAAAACTATGGGTTTATCATATATTATAAAACAGCATCATGTAGATAATTAAAAGCCTTTAATAAATAAATACTTTTTCTTAATAAATGAATAAGATTGTTACAAAGTATATGCTTTATCATCAAACATGATTGGCTTGTGTAAATATTACTTTCAATCTCCCACTTGCACTAAAGCCAATCGCCATTGTATCTTATACTCTTCTTCTCTAAGTGACGATTATCCTTTGTTGGATGGATAAGCTTTAGTTAATGGATATGTAATGTTGTTCTTGAGAGTCCACCATCTCTATAGTGATTTCCCATCTTTCAATGATTCTTATAATCAAATGAAAGTGCCACAACACATGTTTAGATCCAAGATGAGACTTACGAACTATTCCTAGTTCTGTAATGAACTTTTAATCCAAACAATCAACTTGCAGCTTCATTTATAGCTATATACTTTGTCTTTATCACTAAACCAGCAACTCTTTGCTGTTTGGAACCTTTCCAATTCACTGCACCACTATTCAAGGTAACACTTTACCTTAAAGTGGATTTTCGATCGCCTCTTAGTGCATTCGAAAAACTTGAGTCTGTAAAGCCCTCTAGTTTTAATTCGGACCCACCATGTATGCTCACATCCTTAGTGTCGGTCAAGCACTTTAAGATGTTTTTCACTGGACTCATAGTGAACTTCTCCATATATTGACGGATCAACATCGGTCTCGTATATTTCATTGCATACATGATTGTCACTCATGCGACCTCTCTTTTCAGGAGTCTATGGGGACTATTAAGAGAGATACACTCCATAGCTCATCAACATGAGACATCTCTTGGAGTTTGCCATGCTAAACGACTTTAGCATCAAATGAATATACGTTCCTTGGGTTAAGTTGAGCATCCTTTTAAATCTATCTATATAGATTTGCATCCCCAATAATAATACTCTTCCCAATCATTCATGGAGGAATGTTTAGACAACTTTATCTTTACTGATTGTAGCATTGGTTTGTCATTCCTTATCCGTAGTATATCAATATATAGTACTAGGAATGTTACGATGCTCCCACTGACCCTTTTGTACACACTAGGTTCATTCTTATTTTTTTTTGATAAAATCAAACTCTTTTGATTGCCTCATCAAAACGAATGTTCCATATTTGAGAAACTTGCTTCAATCCATTTCTCTGAGTGTCTACAACACTTACCTCATCGTATGTAACTGGACCATCATTTTCTATGATGTGTACCTCATCATCATCATCTATGATGAATCCATACCTCCCAGGTATCTTCGGTACTATTCCAGAATTACAATTCAGTTGTGGTATAATAGATCTATCTACAGGTTCCTCTTATTTGATTTATAGTGTTTTGTGGTTCTTGAACTCTTCAAGATCTATTATCCTCCCACTAGCCCCTTCAATGATAAACACCTTTATCTTAGAAGGCAGCGTGTTTCTCAATAAACACCTCTTGCTAAGTAGGATTATAGAACATATACCCTAAACTTACTTTAGGATGTCCCACAAATCGACACTTATAAAATCTTGTCCCAAGCTTATCCTTTGAAACCTTTTTCATATAAGTTGGACAACCCCTTATCTTAACATACTTAAGATTAGGAATCCTCCACATCCATAACTTTTATGGAGTCTTGGTCTTTGGATTTTGAGGTTACCTTTTCAGAGATGTGCGACCATTTCTAGGACATGATCCTGAAGGATCTTTGGAATGTCGGTAAAATCATTTTGGACCGCACCATGTCCAATAAGGTACGATTTTTCATTCAGATACATCAATCAATTATCACGTGTCGAGGATGTGTCCATTATGAGAAAACCATTTGAGATGATCTAGAAACTTATTGCACAAGTATTTATTCCTTGATCTAATCAAAGAATCTTAAAACTTTGCCAATTTGTTTCATTTCTGAATTCTTTGAACCTTTCAAATAATTCACACTTGTATTTCAACAAATACATACATTCAACTCTTTGAATGGTCATCTCCTTTTCTTATACTAGTTTGTTCAATTTGTAAAATTATTTTTCACGTAAGTCAAGTATGTAAAATCCATTAAGTAATATTCCAGTTCTATACAAAACATTATTATTATATATAGAACAATAATTGTTCTTAAATATAATACCAAAGATTTCATTGTCCAATAACAAAATATAAATAATATTTCTAACAAGAACTAGAATACAATAACAACTTATTGACTTAATAGATTTGCCCGTAGGCCATGCTAAACTATAAGTTTCTATGGCAAATGTAGTAACCTTTGCTTCATTTTCCATACATAGGATTACTTATATTTGTTTAGCTTTCTACTTTTGCTTGGTCCATTCATAAATCTATATTTATGATAACCAAAGTCGGTATCCAATACCTAAGTAGAACCTTGACTTAAAGAAAAATTTATTTCAATCATGAAAAAAAACTGTATTGTAACTGAAACTTCACTAAGCTTCTTTGGTTAGCCTCTGCAAGATGCTTCTCACAGTTTCTTTCCAGTGTCCAGGCTTATTGCAGTGGAAGCAAACTCCTTTGCTATTCGTATCAGTTTTGTTCTTATTATCCTTTGTTTATGCCTTTCTATTTACCTTCTTTGAATCGTTCTTCTTTTCAGAAGATCCTTTGGCCCCTACCAGTAAGACTTGATCTTTCTTGGTTGGAAAGTGACTCTCAATATTTTTCAATATGTTAAGCAAATCAGCAAGGCAGATATCTAGCTTGTTCATATAAAAATTCACAACAATTGTGAAAGGAGTCCGGGAGTGAGTGCAAGATCAAATCTTGGCTCAACTCTCCATCCATGACATAACTCATTGACCTAATTGATCAATTAAATTGATAATGTTAAGGACTTTTAACTGTACTGTAGTGTCATCGGTCATTCTAGATCAGAAGAGCTCCTTAGATATCTGATATCTATCAGTCCTACTTTCTTCACCATTAACTACTTGACGTGTAGGAGTATAGTAGAAGTATCCATAGTTTGGTGTCGATTTGAAGCTTGTTACTCATGGATACTGAGCATGATGCATTGAGCCAATTTGTGCATCATCTTGCCACTTTCTAAAAGTAGCAATCTCTTCCACAGAGGCATTATCTCGCAACCATTCTTAGGATAGGCGACATAAGGACATAAGATAGCTTTTCAATTATGAGAACTATTCTCAAATTCCTTAACCAATCCGTTTAATTGGATTCGTTCATTTAGCATCTAATATGCTTCATGATGATAGTAATTTTAGACATTGTAAAATTTCGTAAATGAATTTGTAATTAACAACATTTTAACATACATTCTTTTATTAATTACCAAAATAAATTAGGTCTTGTTTTAAATTGGTATCTCCCACTATTTTCTTCAAACTATATCACCCTCACTTATATAGTTCGGCAAAATCTAATTAAAGATTTGCTAGTGAGAATAAGGATCCCATTTCAAATGTATATAGCCTTGTGGTGACACAACAAACTATATATAAATAAATAGGTAGACAACTTTTGTCAATTACATCAACTATGCAACTCCTTTTCTTTTGCCTCTTAGATTATTTTGATCAAGTGGTGGCACATCCGAATCAAAATTATCCAAGTTAAGTCCGACCTAGCACTCCATATATTCAAAAAAGAAAAATATCATCCTTGTGGTGACACAACAAAACAATATTGTTCAATTTTCTTTATAAGCATCAAATGTGATAATTAACATCTTAAATATTTAATACTTGCCTTGTGGTGACACAACAAACTCATATTAAATATTTAATACTCTATTAATTTTATCATGCTAGAAGGCTTAATTCGATATTCCAAATATCTTTGAACGCTTAGGACTTAATATAAAAAATTTGAGGGATTTATTATTAAATTTGTCTCATCTTGTTTAGCGCGCATGCATATATATATATATAAAATACGCGTCATATTAATTAACATGCGAAGCATGTTTGCATAATATATAATATATATAGTATAAGCATGCACATATAGAATACTATATTCTACCCGGATTGATTATGGACTTTTATTCTAGTTTGGTTCACTAGAGCCACCAAGTGAACCAAAAGGTCAAAGCCTAGGGGTGCAAGAAATAATATTTAAATATAACTATTACATTTAAACCCGGGCTCCATTACAAACGGGTCTTCAAGCGCTCCTTTCTCCTTGATCTCCAATTTTTCAAAATTAATTCTAACTATTCCTATTACAAAACTATTTAAAATAAATAGAAACCTTGATCGTGATCGAGGGAAGTACATAGGAGGAGATAGAATTTACATTAAGAAAAATTAGAGAAACGCAGTCTGTGCAGACCCCATTTAATAAAACCCATACATTCATGCATCCTACTAAAATAAAATCCAATCACATTGGTCAATAGTCCATAATCAATCTCATTTATTATCATACACATCATTATATGCATCAATAAATAACATTCATCTTATGAATAATAAACATTTAATATATATATTGATATCATTTAATGGGCAAATTTATTTAGTATAAAATCTAATTTGAATCAAAATAAACTCCTTTATTTTAATCCAAATTTAAATCAAAATAAAACTATTTTATTTTAATTTACCCAATTTTGAATAAAATAAACTATTTTATTTTAATCAAAATAAACTCCTTTATTTTAATTAATTATGGAATCCAATTCCATGTAAAAATAAATAAATAAATATTAAAGAAAACACGAATTCTTGAATTGGAGGTGCGCTTGATTAGCATGGCAGCATCACGTGAATCACCCACGAATTCGGTATATATATAATAAAAAAAAAATGTTTCCGAAAACAGTTTTCGGAATTTTTTTTTTTTTTTTTAAAAATTTATACAATAAAATTATGTCCAATTAAATTGTTCTAAACACATATCAATGTACATATCAAATTAAAACAATTAATAATTCGCATAAAGGTTTGGCTTTGATACCACTGTTAGGTTTGAATTATTCATGAACGCAATCAAATTGCAAAATAATGCGAAAATGTGTAAAAATCAGAGTTTAAAATTTTACAAACCATATACCCGGATCACCCTTTATGCACAATTATTAATTAAACGAAAAAGATAACGAATAAGAATTATACCCTTGAAGATCGAGCTTCCTCAGGTACAAGTTCACCTCCAATCCTTTTCGCGTTCAACTTGAATCCACCGGGTATGGTTCCTTCCTTTGATCAACGTTAGGCACCCAAATGTTTGACCTCTAGAGGTGATCCACCAAGGAAGAAAATGGATTTTCAAGAAGAAGGGGTATTGGCTCAACCCTAGTTTTCTATCTCTATAGAAAAGAACGTACTCTCCAATAAATTGGAATTATGTCGTATCATATATCTAATATAATACTCCTCTTATATAGATATCAAATTGAAATTAGTATGCACACAAGCCAATCATGTTTGATGATAAAGCATATACTTTGTAACAATCTTATTCATTTATTAATAAAAAGTATTAATTTATTAAAGGCTTTTAATTATCTAATGATGCTTCTTTATAATATGTGATAAACCCATAGTTTTAAGCAATGCTTTTAGAATAATGATGATGATCATTCTAATGAGATCTAAATTCTTAGAAAGCTTAAAACTAAAATAGTTCCCAATCATTGGATTACTAAATTGGGGATTAGTGAATCCAGGATAGATTGGTACATCGTTCTTGCTCATTGGATGAGGATGATTGATCTCATGATCATTTGTGTGGAGACACTAAAGCAAGTATGTAGGTGCTTATTAGAGAATAAGTTCCTTCGAGCGTGGCTCGCTAAGGAATACCTAATGGAGTTTTACTTTTTGTCAATAGGAATTCTGTAGTGATAGTAGTACAAGTGATCCTTGGACTTGAGATCATCATAGTATCTTGTGTATGATGAGTTATACTTTGACTTATTCCTTAAGACCCTTAGGGTATATCAAAGGGTATGCTTGGGTATAATAAGTTATACGTGAAGATAATGTATGATCGATAAAGAATCTATCACTTCTAATAAAGAAGAGAAATGTCCTATGTGATTCGATAAATGACAACCCAAGTAGTCCTTGGCAATGAGAATGAAATTAGAAATGAGTTTCTAATTTGCATTAATTTAGTGTTGTGCATTTAAGAGTCGAAATACATATAATTAAATAAAATAATACTTGTGATAATTCCATGTCTTATATTTAATTGGGACATTGTATGGTGGAAGGATTGAATTGTCGGTAACTATTTACTCAAAGGTTCTTTAATGATTAATGTTGAAATCTATATTATCCGGAAAGTCGTTGATCATTTGGGAGGCTTATCCTATTGTAGAATAAATATTATTTATTTAAATAAATTAATTGTTTAATTTATTTATTTAAATAAGATTAGAATTGTTCTAATTGATTTATTCACAACCGGTTTAATATGAGGAACCTAAAGGGTCACACCATAAAAGGAAGAATAATTATTTAAGAAGTTAATGGCATAATCGTAATAATATGTTATGTATATTTAATTTAATCTATGGTGATAGAATAAATTAAATAGCTTAATATTTATTATTTAATATTTTAGAAATATTAAATATAAATTAATAAGAGGAGTCTTAATAATATTATTACAATTATTATTTTTTTAATTTCTAAAAGGGTTTAGGAATTAATTTAATATAAGTACTCTCATTTATTCCTAATAGGATTAGGAGGGAAAATTAATTAAAGGAGTTTAATTAATTATCCCTAATAAGATTAGGGAGCCCATTTAATTAAAAGAGTTTAATTAAAAATACCTTATTTTAATAGGGTTACTTGATATCTTTATAAGAGAAGTCTTATATCGGATATCAATGATCTGTAATTCAAAAGTTGGAGAGTACGCCCTTTTTCTATAGAGATAGGAAAAACTAGGGTTGAGCCAATATCCCTTCTTCTTGAATCATTATTATTCCTTGGTGGATCACCTCTAGAGGCCATATACTTGGGTGGCTTACATTGATCAAAGGAAGGAACCAAACCCGGTGGATTCAAGGAGATCGCGGAGAAGTAGGAGGTGAACTCGTACCTGAGGAAGCTCGTTTCTACAAGGGTATGATTTCATAATTTCTTATTCTTCGTTTAATTAATAATTGTGCATAAAGGGTGATCCGGGTATATGATTTGTAAAATTTTTAAACTCTGATTTTTACATGTTTCCGCACTTTTTATGCAATTTGATTGCGTTCTTGAATATTACAAACCTAGCACAAATAACCCTATTAAAATAAGGTATTATTTAATTAAACTCTTTTAATTAAATAGGCTCCCTAATCTTATTAGGGATGATTAATTAAACTCCTTTAATTAATTTTCCCTCCTAATCCTATTAGGAATAAATGAGAGTACTTATATTAAATTAATTCCTAAACTCTTTTAGAAATTAAAATAATAATAATTCTAATAATATTAATAAGACTCCTCTTATTAATTTATATTTAATATTTCTAAAATATTAAATAATAAATATTAAGCTATTTAATTTATTCTATCACCATAGATTAAATTAAATATACTTAATATATTATTACGATTATGCCATTAACTTCTTAAATAATTATTCTTCCTTTTATGGTGTGACCCTTTAGGTTCTCCATATTAAACTGGGTTGTGAATAAATCAATTAGAACAATTCTAATCTTATTTAAATAAATAAATTAAACAATTAATTTATTTAAATAAATAATATTTATTCTACAATAGGGATAAGCCTCCCTAGCGATCAACGACTTTCCAGATAATATAGATTTCAACATTAATCATAAAAGAAGCTTTGAGTAAATAGTTACCGTACAATTCAATCCTTCCACCATACAATGTCCCAATTAAATATAAGACATGGAATTACTGTCAAGTCTTATTTTATTTAATTATATGTATTTCGATCCTTAAATGCACAACTCCAAATAATGCAAATTAGAAACTTCTTTCTAATTTCATTCTGCCTTGGCCAAGGACTACTTGGTTGTCATTTATCGAATCATATAAGATATTTCTCTTCTTTTATTAGAAGTGGTAGATTCTTTATTGATCATATATTATCTCCATGTACAACTTGTTATACCCAAGCATACCCTTTGATATACCCTAAGGGTCTTAAGGAATAAGTCAAAGTATAACTCATCATACACAAGATACTATGATGATCTCAAGTCCAAGGATTACTTGTACTACTATCACTACAGGAATTCCTATTGACAGGCAAGTAAAACTCCATTAGGTATTCCTTAGCGAGCCACGTTCAGTGAACTTATTCTCTAATAAGCACCTACATACTTGCTTTAGTGTCTCCACACAAATGATCATGAGATCAATCATCCTCATCCAATGAGCAAGCAACGTATGTACCAATCTATCAGGATTCACTAATCCCCAATTTAGTAATCCAATGATTGGGAACTATTTTAGTTTTAAGCTTTCTAAGAATTTAGATCTCATTAGAATGATCATCATCATTATTCTAAAAGCATTTCTTAAAACTATGGGTTTATCACATATTATAAAACAACATCATGTAGATAATTAAAAGCCTTTAATAAATAAATACTTTTTATTAATAAATGAATAAGATTGTTACAAAGTATATGCTTTATCATCAAACATGATTGGCTTGTGTGCATATTACTTTCAATACTGACCTCCAGTCCAAGTTCACAAGCCTTCTTCGTGACAAGACCAACTCATCTCTCTCCAATAGAGCGGTGTCTCTCCCATTAAGAGTTGTCAACATCAAGGGTCTAGCCTAATCTCTCTCAAAGGTCATCAGATGAAGACTTTGCTCCAAATATTGTGCTAAATGCTGAATCACAGTGGCACTCATACTGGGAGAATGTACAAGAGCTGCTGGCAACCCAATGAATAGCTCCTCCTTGGTGGGAAGATCAGTGTCCTCTATGGGATCCCCATCATCAGAAACAATCCCCGGCGATGTGGATACTACTGCATCCGATGTAGTCCTTGTCTCTATACATGTGGAATACTCTACAGAATAGCATGTTTGGCTAACAGAAAATGTAGCTAGCTCACGCTAACCCTAACAGACATACACCCTGGACCTGTCCTCTGCTGACAAGTGGCGAGAAGAGAAGCACTGACTCAATGCCCCCTCAAAAGGATGGAAGTCCTGAAACTGGTCAAACTGACACATCACCGCCAGTGGGTGGTAAGTAGTCATACTCCTTAAACTAGCTGTAGGGTGAACTAAGCCCTGTACACGGAAATATATCAAATGGATCTCCAATCCTTGACAGGAAAATAGACCAAGGTGTAAGATCTGTACACTCCGTAGGCTGAAAGGAGTACGAGATGGCTATCTCATGGGTAAAACAATACCCATGTCGTAAGAATTCAACATCGTATACGCACTATCAAACTGATATCTCATGCAATAACACAAGATCTTCCCATCCACAACCCTTGGTATAAGCATATCAAGGAATATCTGCGAGATGAATCTACACCCGCTGAGACGAGCCCGACTGAAAGAAGGAAGATCCATCAACTTACTATGAAATTCTACCTGAGCGGAGATGCACTCTACAAAAGAGATGCAGGATTAGGTCTCCTCAGATGTCTGGACAAAGACAAAGCTCAGAGGCTCATGGATGAGATCCATGGTGGAGTATGTGGCCCACACATGAGCGGACCCCTACTTGTTAAAAAGATCCTCAGAATAGGGCATTATTAGCTTACGCTCAAAGCTGACTGTGATGATCACGTCAAGAGGTGTTATCAATACAAAATCCATGGAAATGCTATCCACGCCCCTCCAAGGCAACTCCACAAGATGAGTTTGCCATGGCCTTTGTCCATGTGGGGAATGGACGTGATCCGGCCCATCGAGCCCAAAGCTAATAATGGACATCGATTCATATTCACCATGATCGACTACTTCAAAAAATGGGTAGAAGCAGCCTCCTTCCCCAAGGTTACCAAAGAAGTCATCATTGCTTTCATCAGAAACAATATCGTATGTCGATATGGACAACCAGAGGTCATTGTGTTAGACAATGCTAAGAACCTCAACAATAAAATGATGGAGTTATGCAGTAAATTCCACATCAAACACCTTAACTCTGTCATCTACCGTCCAAAGATGAATGGTGTTGTTGAAGCGGCTAATAAAAACATCAAGAAGATAATGCATAAAATGTCTGCCACCCACAAAGGATGGCCTGACCTCTTGCCTCTGACTTTATTAGCCTACAGAACTTCAATGCGTACTTCCACTGGGGCAACCCCCTACTCATTAGCCTGTGGGATGGAAGCAGTGCTCCCCATAGAGGTGGAAATGGAATCCCTCAGAGTGTTGATGGATGCTCAACTGGATGAAGATCAATTGGTACAAGACAGGTATCACCAATTATCTCTAATAAACGAAAGGCGAACCGCGACTATCTTTCATGGTCAGTTATATCAGCAAAGGATCGCAAGATCCTATAACAAAGAAAGTCTGGCTATGACAGTTTAAACAATACGACTTGGTTTTGAAGAAGATCATTAACAACCAAGATCAATCTAAGGGAAAATTAGCTCCTAACTGGGAAAGTCCGTTTGTTGTCAAGGAGGAATTGACAGGAGGTGCTCTCAGACTACAGGAAATGGACGGCAATGACTATCCACATCTTATCAACTCGGACACCGTGAAACGGTACTATGTCTGAGGTTATCATCAAGCAAACATCCTGGTTTTGGATCATCAAATCACCAGTCATTCCGGTTTTCTAACCCATTTTACATACTCTTCTGCCCCTCAGGGAAACATACTCTTCATACCAGGAGCATTGTTTCACCTCATTTTAAACCTTTCACATAATTTTAATTATCCCCCCAGTGATTGAACCTTTCACAGCTGCAGTTTATCCTGAAGATGGGATTAAACTTTTCTACACTTGCAGTTTATCCTGAAGACGGGATCAAACTTTTTCACACCTGCAGTTTGTCCAACACATGGGATCAAACTTTCTTCTCCACGCAGTATAACATGCATATGGGATTCAGACTTCTCTTTGGCTGGAATTCATCCTGAGGGGCGAACTATGTTGACCTGATCTCCCTAATACACAAGAGTACGTAGGAAACCATATTCTATATGGCCCGGTCGCAAGAAAAAAAAACAATAAAAATATTTTTGCCCCTTTTCTTTACAAAAAATAATAACAAAAACACTTCTACACCCTTCTTCATCAATAAAGCTTCTACACCCATTTACACTTTTCATATTCAGCGTTGAACCTCTTACACTAGGTTCAAACTACGCAGACCTGATCTCCTCTTCAATAGGAGTACATTAGTAGACATTTATGGTTCGGTCTAACCCCCGTACCAGAACAAAAATACTTGTCACACGGTACTGGGATCAAACTTCAATACACCAAATTTCATCAGCTTCAGACTAAAGGGATGGAACTAAATAACCTCTCCTCACAAATATGAGATTTGGCGACCATCTAAGTTACGGTTGTGCCTCAAATAGCATCACCAATCCATAAGAGATGGAATTAACTAGACTCCTCTTAAATAGGAGTACTAGCGACCATCTATGGTGTGGTCAATCTTAGAGAGGAAGAGCCACACTCCTCTCCACATTTCATATAGAAAACAGTCCCAACACACCAAAGATGGTAGGGATACACATAGATTAATGATCCATTCTGAACAATCATGTGATGTCTCAATGTCCACACATCAAGGATGAGGTCAGAATGCATTAAGATCACAAAGCCCTGAAGAAATATGCAAATATCAAGCAAGTATCAAGGCACAACTTAAAGGGAATTAAATCAAGAAAATTTTTCTTGCCATATATAATATTGTTTGATATATACAATATGTGTTATACATGAAAAAATGGCTAAGCTAGTCTGTGCAGGAAAATATAAGTCTATCTACAAATCTATTTGTATGCAGACTATCAGATCTAACATAGCATCCCTCTCCGAAGAAGGAGGTAACATTGCAAGCTCTTGCCCAATGGTATCTACACGAGCTAGCAGATCCGAGGCTAACTGCATGGTGGCATGATGCTCATCAATGTATGCACTCATATCGGCTAGGATGTCAGTTGTAAGGGATCACACTAAAGTACTGTATGTGACGGCTACATCCTGGGCAGATAGGGCAGCATCCCGCTCTACAATCAATGCATCTTTGGCTGATCTGGCCTCATCTCTCTCTAATAGAGCCGCGTCTCTCCCATCAAGAGCTGTCAACATCAAGGACTTAGCCTGATCCCTCTCAAAGGTCATCAGATGTAGACTCTGCTCCAGATACTATGCTGAATGCTAAATCATAGTAGCACTCATAGTGGGAGAATCCATTACTAATGCTGGCAACCCAGTAGTCAAATCCTCCTCGATGGGAATATTTGCCTCCTCCATAGGCTCCTCATCGTCGGAATCAATCCCCTGCACTATGGATACTACAGCAACCGATGCAGTCTCTGACTCTATCCATACGGAATACTCTGCAGAACAACCCGGATGGCTGATAAAAACCTCAGCCAGCTCATATTGATCCCAACAGGCATACAACTTGGATCTATCCTCTGTTGATAAATGGCGAGAAGCGAAGCGATGACTCGATGCCTCCTCAAATGGATGGAAATCCTAAAACTGGTCAAACTGACACATCACGACCAGTGGGTTATAAGTAAGCATGCCTGCCAAGCCAGCCAGAGAAAGATAATCCTTGTCGGGAGCATGAGTGATGAAGCTATAGGGTGAGCTAAGCCCTGAACACGGTAATATAGCAAATGGATCTCCAATCCCTGACAGGAAAGCTGACCAAGATGCAGCATCTATACACTCTGCAGGCTGAAAGGAGTATGACATGACCTTATCATGGGTGAAACAATACCCATGCCATCTGAAAGTGCCAATCGGTGTCAAGTGTGACATAAACCACACGTAAAGTATGACCGAGCTGCCTATAAACACTCCCATCGGATAAGTGCAGTAGTATATGGCTGACCTCAGAGTCTCTGCTATAATTATAGGTATGATGGTGTGACCCTCCCTGAGAGCTCTCACTACCATGATGACTCCTATGTCCAACTCATCCATGTACCGTGGCATGTAGACATACGACAGTACGCACAATAGCAGTACATCTACTCTAGCCAAATACAAAAGATCCTCCGGTGTGGTGAAATCCCTGAAATGCCGTGCATAACTATCCCTTGAGCCAAATCTATCAAATAGAAAATGCTGGGATATAACGTGGCCAGATGTGAGCTCATCCTGCACCACCCTACGCCTCAATCTAGTGAGGGTCATGAACTGCCTATTCATGTCTCTAATCAGCATAAGCGCGCAAGGTCTGTCTAGTGGTAGCATCGTCAAATGTGCATACTCCTCCAGAGTAGGTGTCAACTCCTGAATCCCAAATCAGAAAACCTACCTCACCGATACCCAGTGCTCCAGCATGCCCTCTACAAATCCTATGGGAACCAAAAACATCAACAAGGTCATTGTATGCTGCAACAGATGATCTACAGTCACCCTATTTGATGGTGACATGCTATTATACCACGATCGCATACCAGATGCCACCAATAATGGTGGGGTATGATCAATATGGCTAACTGTCGAAGAAGACATCTGTACGGGCCGTGTCATAAGACCACCCAAGGGTCAATGTTGGATATCTCTGCACATACATACATATGCATAATATAATAACATGCATGATACAATAGATGGCAATATGATATAGGGATTGGAAAACTGTACATACATTCCTAAGTATATCATCATCTAATGCATCTCTGTACCGCTAAAATATAGGGAAATGGAGCAAAACTGTCCTACAACTAACAAAGGCCTATCAAAAGATATAGCAAGAATGGGGCGAAGCTACCCAATGTCTAACAGAGACCTATCAAAAGACATAATGAGAATATACATCATAAGAAGACAATGGTGTCAATATCTATATCATCAATCCTATCCACCTGATGTAACTCCTCCTGAGTCACTAGATCTCCATCCACAAGGATGTCAAGCCTATATAAGGGAGGATCTGCACCGGCAAAACCATATGGGTCACCTGAGGGGCCAGTACCAGAGCTAAAAGGATCAAAAGTATCTGCCTCTGAAGGATCTTTGCCCAATTATCGGATAAAGAAATGTGACCGATCCAACTGCCTGGTCAAACTGTCAATCTGTGTCACACGAGTCAGATCTCTGACACAGGCTAGCCAATTCGTCATTATCACGAATCCTGGAACCATATCCCCCATTAACTGAGTGGCGGGGGTCTGGGCTCTAATGGTACGCGGGAACCACCAATGCTAGAACATCTCTTGGGTGCAGGGACCCTTTGATAATGTGAAATTGTCAACCCCCAACAATGGGATATCAATGATGGGTGACTGCAAAATAGGCCAATAATGTCTGGCAGGAGGCAAGATTGGTATACAAATCTCTCCTGTAGTGCTTTTGATAGCACGCTCTCTTAAGTAGAACTCCCATCCTTGATCTGTGAAGAGAGGAATCCTACGGGTGAAAATTACGTGCTCGACACCAGTCGGGTACCCATCCTCAAATCGAATGCTCAAATGATCCCCAGAGTAGGGAACCCACGTGATTACATCCGCTGTCAAGAACTCCAGCTGTAGGTAGTAATGAGTAAAACCCTCAGCAACAGGGACTTCCGCCAGTATGGAATGATGCCATCTCCATCTTCGTGGATAGGTATCCAAGCCTAACACACTAACAGGACGTAAATATGGGAGCCTCTTATAGGCCCAAAACTGCCAACACAAAGGCAAACATCTATTGTCAATCAACACTCTTAACCTATACATGGGAAACGACAAGAGAAATACTCACCAGCAGAAACTGGTAGAATCCAAACCAAGCCTCGGTCAAGCCCTGCGATCGCATGCGCATTCCCTCGAGGAAATAGGCGAAGGTGTAGGAACCCCAATCATAATCTCCTATACGGTCCACGTGTCGAGTGGCTGATCAAAGCGAAGGACACCGTAGAAGAGTTATCTGCTATAAAGCAGCCCCTAATGATCATCAGGAACAATCACCGAAAAATACGATCCCTGACTCTCACATCATCGGGTATAGGCTCACTCAACAGCCCACTCATAACATCTACGCTCAAAGGACCTGTACGAACAGTCCTTCCCTTGAGCACCTTCGCCGGAACTCTTAACAAGGATCTGACGGTAGTAGGGGTGATATCCGTCACACAAGGCACTGGTGCCCCTCTAAACTCCATACCTGTGATAAACCGCCAATCCATTAGTATCATCATTCCCTCACAGTCCATCAAATGGAGTGACTGAGTCTGGTAAAACCAGCGCTCAGACAATGCCCTGAGGTAACCCCAAGGACAACGACAGGGAAGAATGGAAAAGAACGTCCTGAATCCCCAGCCATTTACAATCGCTCTATAGTCATCATGCAAAGCCTGATACATACAGTGGATGCTGAACCAATTTACTCAAGGCTGTGTAAATACGGGAACCTACATCAAATACAGATCAACATCAGAACCTTTTACTCCTCATCAATAGAAAATAAGGAAGATTAAGATCTAACTTTATACCTCGTTTACGTGCAGGTAAACTGAAGGGTGTTAACTTAAGTCACCCAAAAACTCTGGGTTTACCACCTGAATTCCTGGCAAATCTCTACGGGGAATACGTGCAGTAGTAGCAGGGTCCACAACCGGAACATCCTCCTCTTCGTCCTCGTCGTCTAGCACTTCAACCTGGATAGGACGTATCACCGCCTCCACCAAACGACAAGGCTGTCTAACAGAACGGGGTCAAGGAACTTCAGAAGCCCTTCTCTGTACACTAGAAGTTGTACTATGGGAACTACTCGGCTGATCCGGATCCATAATATTTGGAAAATAACTCTCCAAATCACCTCAGAAAGGGTGTGGTAATGTTTAACCTGGAGCTTTTCAAAATGCATTTTTATGACTACATGCATGCATGCATTATTTTAAATACGTCTACAGTAGAGTTAAAAATGCATGACTACCTAATGCCTAAATTTTGAAATTTTTTTGCCATAGTTCCCTTTGTAAATGGGACTATCCACATGCACATAGGCATGACTAGGTGGCCATTCTGTAGCACACCTACCCACAGTCATATACATCCTACATGCATTAATACATCATAGTAATAAATCCGTAAGTGTAGTCTAATTACCAGGATTATTTTTCTTTTTTACCTTTACTCATTTGTCCTCAAATATGATAAGAAATTATAGTAAAAGGTGCCAATTTTACTGTTTCAAAAGTCATATTTTTTTCACATCATTATATTCAGCATGGTTTAATACTAACATTTATTATGTTGAATATTTTTTATAAAATCATATCAGCGTGTATATTCACTACTATGTGTCTAGATGCATTTCATGTGATAAGTCATTTTCCAACGGATAGAAACTGGAAAAGAATACATGAATACGGTACCAGGACAGTGTAGAACACTTGTACGGTAGTAGAATTTGCTAAAAGTCAACCGAACTCAGCAGATCTGAAGAAGAGCTCTCAGATTTCCTTCGCGGTGCAATTTGAAAATGACTTATGAAAGCAACCTACAGGCTTTACATAGCTACGGTTGGCCGCAAATCCATCTGTGGCTGCTGCAGGTGTACCTGCGGCACCCCTACATGGGTCCCACTCCTCTGGATTAGTTCAGTTCGAGTTGCAAAGGAGGTCTTATAAGCTGAAAAGGCCACATCAGGAATAAAAATGCTACGCGATTGAGCGAAATAGCCTAAAATTTTGGTTTTCACGGGCCAAACTCTGGCTTCACATATCACTCACTGGTATTTGCCTGAATATAAGGTATACTATACCAGTTACCTCTGCTATTGTAAATCATGCTCGGCAATGCCTCACACAGGTCCGATGCCGCCAAATACAAGGTCGTACCCCTAAAAGACACCTTCCCCGGCGCGGGTCATAACGAAGTTCAATCATTGATAAAGTATCCCCGGCGGGGGTCATAACGCAGATTTTCACTCATCCACGTATCCTCGGTGGGGGTTACAATACATTCTTCGTCTATGAATGAATCCCCAGCGGGGGTTACAATGTAAATCAACCATTGATGTACGTGTCAATGAAGGTCAAGCAGCCTTAACGTAATTTCAACCGATGGTAAGTAAACAAATCGAAGCATTAGAGGCCATTCGATGATATCATCTACCAGTACACTTATCCAAAACCTTCCCCGATGGGGGTCAGCATTGATATACGCGTCAATAAAGGTAAAGAAACCTTGATATGTTCCATGGCGGGGGTCACAATGCAATTCAACCATTGATACACACATTAATAAATGTCAAGCAACCTTAACAGTTTGCCCAATAAGGATCTATCCGCTGATACACACATCAACGAAGTTCAGGCAGCCCTGACAATACATACTATTGGCAGTAACTCTGATAGGATCGTGGTATATGCTGGTGACACAAACCAGAGAAGACCATCCTTATCGGAGAGGACCGATGTTGGAATATGTTATACACTTCCTCAAACAGACAAAGCTTTATCCCCACCGATCTCTTGCACACGAGAGGCACATCTTAGGAGAAAAGTCTGTATCAAGGATCCAAGACTTTGGTGATAACCCCACCGTCAACATCCTTGAAGACTTGGATCGTATATCCAAGACATCATTGATTGTCATCCTTGGTAGGATTAACAGGGAACTGACAATCATTCCATAATGCATCATACATTTGCATCATGTTACTGCATATAACATAATATTTATCTTATTGCATTTCAAGTGTCTAGGATTCTTTATCCTATCTATGCCTTGTATTGCATGAATATGATAAAGAGGGGCATCTGTTGACACTTGAAATTTTCTGCACACCTGTTACTAACATTGCAGGAGGGCAGATTCATCCTTCGGATACTACCAGAAGTTCAGTCTCAACCCCGGAACACACACCGAGAGTATCAATTCCAACCTCAAAAATAACCCCGAGTTTTATCCTTGGAGATAACCCCAAGGAATGTCGTTGCAGTTTCGACGATAACCCCGGAAATGCTTGTTTCAAATGCATGCAATCAACTTCAATCTCAAACCTCCTACCAAGGCACTCATTCCAAAGACCCAGAGATAACACCGGGAAGATAGGCACACTTAAAGATGACCCTGCAGAATTCAAACACTTGCAGCAGTCCAATATCAGATGTAACCCTGAGAAACATATGCTATTAGCCCAACCCGGAGATAACCCCGGTGAGGGGAAAAATCATCATCTTGCCACCTCAACCCCCAGCGCGCCGTCTCAACATTTCATACATACATTTTTACATAGCAATGTCCTACAAGAGCCAAGGAGTTCCAATCCCGAGTGACTATTATGCGTGGCAGCACACTAGATAGAATTTGAAGCTTGAAGACCATGGGTATGGTCCCCTCTTCCTGACTTCATACAACCTCTAATCCCATGTCATTGTGTAACTCTCGACAAAAGTGGTCCGAAGAAGGTCTTATACACCTCATTCAATGCCTTGATTGAAGTTACAGAATTGAAAGCAGATATCACAAAGGCACGAGTGCACGTACTTTGAGATGGCAAGACCATGGAGTCCGAGGCACCCCTGTAGCCAAGCAGGTGCATCTCAATGGTGCCAGTAGAGACTCTGCCACCAAGCTCTATTAATATAGAGCTTGGGGTGGCCATTTGTAAGAGAAAAAGAGGCGAGGAAGCCGTGTCCAATTTGCTCTGTACAGACCCCATATTGAGTGCTTTCTCATTTTGAACACATGTTAGCTCACATATAGCTATATTTTACCGGTGGGAGATGAATGTTTATCCAACTAGAGTAATAGAAGTCTACTTTGGCATCCCAATATAAGCCTTCTCACACTCTATAAAGCATTTATCTTCATCTTTGCACACACTATTCTTCACATTGAGAGTAGTGTTGTGTGTGTATGCCTAGACTTCTGTCCGTGGTTTTCATTTCTGTTTGTATATATAAACTTATATATGTATATATTTATATATAGACTAACATTATTGAGTTATGCCTCGATTGAGCCTAGACTTATGTCTGGAGCGTTTACTTGCCTTTGTATATATATATACTTATATATATGAACTGTTGTCAGATTATGTCCGATGAGCCTGGATTTTACATCCAGAGCATTTACTGCTTTTATATATATACATATACTTATATGTATGAACTGTTGTCGAACTCTGTTCAATGAACCTGGATTTTATATCTGGTGTGCTTACTGCTTTTATAGATATATATATATAGCGACAAATTGCTGAAATGATAAACTGAGTCGAGATTGATAAACATCATGTGCGTATATCGCTTATATATATATTTAAATTTCTGTCAGGCCTGGAGTTTACTTCATGGCCTTTTACTACTTTATTTACATTTCGTCCCGCCTGGAGTTTACTTCGTGGCGGTTTATTGTTTTTACTGCTTTCTTTACATTTAGTCCCACCTGGAGTTTACTTCGTGGCGATTGATCGCATTTATTACTTTATTTGCATTTTTGATCCCCTATGGAGGTGCTTCGTGGTGGTTGATCATGTCTATATATATATATATATATATATCACTTTTATATATTTACATTTCTGATCCCCCATGGATGTGCTTCGTGGTGGTTTATCATGTCTGTATATATATATTTACAGCTTTTATATATATAATTGCTTACTACTTTTCATATAAACGGCGGCATCATGTGAGCCTAGGAATCATGTGATCGCAGATTTAGTCTACTTAATCTAGATTCGGTTCCCATGATGAACATTTTCAGCTATAAGCAGCTTGTACATTATTCACGGTGTTTGAATTTCCTTAGATGGTTGTCATGCCCATGAATAGTTCGGCACTGCTATATATTATTTCATAAAATTCGGGATCTCACAATCTCTCATCCTTATGAAATTTTGCCCTCAAAATTTACGTACCTGGTAGTTCGAAGAGATAAGAATACCTTGCTTTCTTTTCGGATTATACCTTCCCGGTTATTTTCTCTCTATCATGATTTTCCCATTTCTCATCTCCTGTATTTCAGATACCATTCTAGAATATAGTTTCAAAATAAGGGTTAATTGACATATCACATATTATCCTTATACTCTGACCGACCAATTAAATACTAACTAAACTCTAGTAGGTCATACTAGTGAAGGAATTTCCCCGTCTCTCCCCTCCTAGTTCTTGTCTCACATCTCAGCCAGGGATCATATCCCTAAGCTTTGATACCAACTGTGACGCCCCCAAAATAGGTATACATCACCCATCTTGGGTCGCCAGATATCACACTACATAAATCAAATACAACTTAATTAATGCAACTGTCGTGCAAAATACGACAACACATAGCTGAGAGTTTAAACAAGAATATTGTCTTATAGACAATATCCACACTAAATGGAGTCCTCACTACAATTATTATCACACTATTTTATAAAAATAGTGAGGACTACTATAGCCACCATCTCGGACCGTCAATCCGTTCCCCGACTCGTCCCAGCTATATTCTCATTTCCTGAAGAGAACAATGAAAGAAAGGGTGAGCTCAACTAGCCCAGTAAGAAATATTATGACTAAGATAATGTAGAATAAATTATCCTTAGCCTTCAATAATATAACAACTGATAGAATACAATAGACAACAAGTTTTAGATCAACAACTGCAGCGGAATAAGCAATCCATTAGAATAGTCAAGTATAGAATAAAATCCACTATCTTCTATGATTTAAAAAGTTTTTTATCAACTTTATCGCTGAGACTCAGCTTAATAAATAAAATTGAATCATCCCTGCATCACGGCCAAGGGTATTCATGTAATCATCAATGGTCATGATTATATCGAGTAATCCCTGGTCATAATCATACCAACAACTGTCTATCAATGAACTACAGGCCAATGAGGACTTTCACCATATTATTCATCACATTATAGTCATGATTATACCGAATAATCCCTGGTCATAATCATACCAAGTCCATCTATGCACGTAAGCCAAAGATGACTTTCATCACAATATAAGCATGAGGATGATGACAATGACATAATAATTCAATAAAACAAGTTCAAGGATAAATTTTAAAGATTTATAATTTAATTTATCCAGAATTCAATAACGTTCAAATTGTCAACATGATACTGCTTTGTAGAGTAAAATTCAAGAATAATATTCATGTACCAAAAATAATTTGGACATAAAAAAAATATATTTTTGGGTGAATAGTACTTTGGGAATAGTACCCCGTGAATAGTACCCCGACAAAAAAAGTGTCCTGAATACCCAAGTGAATGATAGTAGAGTGAATAGTAATTGGGTGAATAGTAACCCGTGAATAGTAACTCGTGGATAGTACTCCGGCACGAAAAGTGCCCAAATACCCGAGTGATTAATACTAGAGTGAATAGTAACCGGGTGAATAGTAACCCATGAATAGTAACTCGTAAAAAATTACCAAAGAAAATGGTATTCCATGACAAGTACAAAAGAAATGATATCTCATACGAGTATAATAGAATATACAAAACTACAATGGGATTTTCACCCGCCATGCGGTAATCCATGTAGACAGATCATTTCCCCAATTTAATAAAGAATGAATACAAAGGATTATTCACCATGCATGCGATAATCCACATAGACAGGTTATTCTAACAGAATAATAAAGAATGGAACCAGGTCATGCATAATTTGCACAGACAGGATATTCCAACAGAATAATAAAGAACGGAACCAGGTCATAAGTAATCCATACAGACAGGATATTCCAACAGAATAATAAAGAATGGAATAACAACCGAATTAACCAGGCATGCGATTGACCGCACAAACAGTTTACTCCAATAGAATAATAAAGAATGAAATAACAACAAAATTCACCAGGCATGCGATAGACCGCACAGACAGGTTATTCCAATAGAATAATAAATAATGGAATAACAGAAGAATTTCACCATGTATGTGGTACTTCAGATGATAGCGAGTTATTCCAACATAATAATAAAGAATGGAATAACAACCCTTACGAGTACTGAAAGAAAATAACTCTCTTCATGAATACGAAAGAATAATACCCCTTACCTCAACAGAAGACTGGATATTGGAATAGTGAGGTATCAGACTTCTCTTCTTCTTTATCTCTAACCCCACAAAGGCATATAGCAGTATTCACACCAGTTAATGGAGCAGCCACTTCCAGTGATGATCAACATAGTAAAGGAGTTTTATGTTAACGCCATGGAGCATGTTAATCACATAGTCATGGTATGGGTTAAACCGGTGTCTTTCCATGCCAATGCCATCAATGAGTATTTTGGGATGGAAACACCAACTGACGGACGATATGAAGATGGTTTGCCTGACCTGGATGAATTGATTGCAAGATTGTGTAAACCAGGAACACAATGGGTTACCTGAGCCAGAATAAATGAGAAGATAAGTTTTCCTCACTCAACACTAAGTCGGTATGGCAAAGCATGGTATGCATTTATCTGTGTCTGTTTGATGCCCACACGCCACTAGAATGATGTGACTAAGGAAAGAGCATGGCTGCTATATGGGATTGTACACCACCATTATAGGGTGAATAATTCAGTTGTGTTCTACAATGTGGATGTGGGTGAATGTATTCAAGAGTCAATTGACAGGTTTCTACGAGGAAGTACTACGGGGGGCCTTCTATGTGGATTCCTCATAACCGATTTGTGCTGCAAAGCTGGAGTGTAGTGGCATCCCTCTAAACGTATTCAACAACCGATGGCTATAATTGACCATGCTACCATCGAGAAGTATAAGGCATGGGAGCGGGAAAGATCACATCCAAGAGGAGAAGGTTATATCATGATTCGCCAACCCTCACCCCCAGTTACAGCTGATCCCATGGAAGAGCAACCATCTCGAGGTTCAAGGAAACAATTCTTATGGCTAGCTCAATATCATGATTTGATGCATCAGTACAATGCCAACACCTTCAACACGCTTAATGATGCATTCTCTCACTGCAATATAAGTGTCCGTCTGGTGGCCATGCATGTTCCTCCTGTCCTCCCAAAATACCCTCCTTCGAATGATGACGAGCAGTGACTCGTCTTTCAGGGAAGTCCTCATGTTTTTAATTGCTTTATATTATCGTAATGAGGACATTACTTGATTTAAGTTTGGGGGGGTGGTTATGCTTCTGCCTAGTTAATTTGTAAAGATTTTAAAATCATGTTAGTTAGTTTGTTAAGTTTTTTTATAATTATTTGTTTTTTTATGTCTTTTAGTTTAATACATTCATTGATGCATATATAAAAAACAAATATTTGTCACTTGCATGTAGTTTATTTTACATGAATCCAGTTATTAGATAGTTAAAGTCTATTTTTTGGTCAATAATGAGATTGGAATTGTGTAGACAAGTTAGTATTGATTATTTAGGCTTTGGTGTGACTTCCTGTTATGAATTGAATCTTTTTCTGTTTGAAACTGGTATAATCAGGTTAGCACATTAGAAACAATCTTGTTAATTGATTTAGTTTAAATTGGCACATAATGGAATGCTTAAGGATAATATTGGTTTAAATGAATGAAAGACATGAATAGGCGGATACAGCCTATGGATAGAGCTTACAATTTACTATGTTGAATTTGTAAATTTCATAGATATATAATCAGAGCGTAAAAACTAACCAATCAGGCATCTATAAGATACTTACTGACACGGTTGTCAAGCTCATGGCGTTTCTTTTTCTCATGTTGTGCAATGTTAAGAATATTCTCCTACAAAGCATGATTAGAAAACTTGTGATGTTAGAAAGATATACATTCACAATAAGGGATATCTTTGCTCAACAACTAAAATAAAAGGTATTTTCAGTCAGTTGGCTTACACGTTGTCTATGAAGTTGAGTTGTTTCATCCTCAAAGTGTCTTTGCTCGCTCTGAAGCAATTTCAAACTACTATCTAAAACAAAAATTTCTTCTTCTAGCTTATTTTTCTTAGATCTCAGATTCTCAAGCTCTCCAACATCCACATCTATAGAAAAGCAATAGTATGAGACAAAAAGACTTATAAGATAATGAACTTTTTAGCAAAGATTTATAGGTATAAATCGCATAAAAGGAGACGCGAGTGATTCACTGATTCCACAATTGCTGAAACATGACCACCATATCTAGATTTAGACCAGCGATAGTGATTTTTTGGGGTCCAAAGATCCATAATTCCCAGTCTCTAAACCTCATTGGCTTTCTTATCAGTTTCCTTAGAGCCAATATACTAGAGAACGCTCACAAATATTAGACGAAAAAAAATTAATATATATATAGTTGAAGCTTGGGCTCAATGGTTCATGTGTTTAGGAAGTATGTGTACGTATATGGAACCTTTAATGATGGATTAGAACATATTTAAACCAATAAGAATCATAGTTGGTTGATGCTATGCAAAACAGAGTAAGTTATCGGGTTCGGTTCAGAAGGGCTAGATTCGCCCAGCTTTATACTAGGTGCAAATAGACTTCACGGGACCCTTTAACTAGATTCTGATTTTTGTTATGGTATGTGATGCTAATTTGGTATAATGACTTATATATACATCTGAAAAGAAGTATAGCATGAGATATAAAGCTTCCTTATGAGTTATGAAGTGTCCAACATAATTTAGTAGAAGATTTTTTAAACAAGAACTTTACTTTTTGAAAACAAACCTTGTTGAAACTCATGTTCTATAAATTTTGAGCTTAGTAGTATATACACATGACTGATTTCGAACATAAATGAGCATGAGTTATAATTTATAGTCCTTCTTTCATGACCAAACTTGTTAATCCTTGTGTTAAAGAACTTTTTCAAGAAAAGCTTGTCGTATCAAAGCTAATAGCTATGAATACTACATAATGTATGTTCTAATTTTATGAAGATGTTAACATGACTTAACTATACATGATAAGAGCTTTAAAGATGCTTTATATGTGTTGAATTGTATCGTTCAAGATTAAAATGTTTTCAAAGGCAAACTTCAATATGTTTTCAAAACAAATTGCATTAGTATGAGTAGTTAAGTTCTGGAAATCTAAAATAACATGTTTACATTCATTATAGCTGAAATCTTATTCACTGTCATACCCTTGGAATTTGAACTCTATAAATGATCACCCTTATTGCGATATTACTTGCTGGGCAAATTTTTTGCTCATCCTTGTTTTCTTTAAAACTTTTAGTTAAGGCAGAACGTGGTGAATCATCGGGCAAGGACAAGGGTAAAGAGAAGGCTTCAAAGTAGTTTTATTTCCTAGTGTTAGGAATATAGTATTATTATGTTGTATGAAGACTTAGTTATTATAATGTAATAAGTTATGTTTAAATTAAGTTGTAATGTTGTAGTCACAGTTGTGAAACCTTATGACGTGAATGGTTATATTAATTAAATGTAATTTATTCTGTTATTCTTATTGAATGAGATGTTATGTAGTTATAAGAATTGTAGCACGTGGCGAACCGAATTCATGACGTGAGTGGTCCAAATTTGAGGGCGTTATAATCTCTAACCCTCTGATCATCATGTAGAGGCTCTGTCAAAGCCCCACTCATGGCATCCATACTCAATGGCCTAGAGCAAACGGTCCAACCCTTAAGGGTCGTGGCAGGATTTCCCAGAAGGGATAGAACTGAAGCTGGTGAAATCTCAGCTGCCAAAGGTACTGACGCTCTAGTAAACTCCAACCTAGTGATAAACTGCCAGTCCATCAGTGTCATCATCATCTCACAATCCAGCAAATGAAGAGACTGCGTATGGTGAAACCAGCGCTCAGACAAAGCCTTTAGATAACCCCAGGGGCAGTGACGGGGAGGAATAAAAAAGAAAGCCTGAAAGCCACGAGAATGGACAATCTTCTTGTACTCTGGATGGAGGGTCTGGTACAAGGAGTGAATGCTAAACTAGTTCCACATGGGCTGATTAAAGTAGAGAACCTTCATCAAATTGCAAATTAAGATTAAGCCATTGTTCCAAAAGTGGGAAAAGAAGAAAGATAAAGATGGAAATGGCTATTACCTCGTTCGCATGAAGGTAGACCGAGAGATGACGACTCAAATCATCTAAAAGATCAGGAATCGTCACATTAATAGCTGGAAGCTCCCGGTGGGGAATGGAAGCAGAAGGAGCATAATCAACAATAGGAACATCATCCTCCTCATCTACAGCCTCCGGCCTATCAACTCGGATAGGGCAAATCACTAACTCAGTTAACCGGTGAGGTTGTCTGGCTAGACCAGGCTGAGGAACATCAGAAGCTCTCCTCTTCACACCTGCGGAGGCCCTACGAGAGCTACTCGGCTGGTCTAGTCCATAATCTAAACAAAGTCTCTAAATCACCTCAAAAAGGGTGAGGTAACTTTCAAACTTAAAGCTTATTGAAGTTAAATCATTGGTTCTTATCTGGTTTAAATCCTATAACATGCATTGTATTAATGTACATATACAACAGAGTTAAAATTGCATGTTCATTAAATGCCCAGACTGATGAATTTTTTTTGCCAAAGTCTCTTTTGTAAAATGGACTATCCACGTGCATGTAGACATGACTAGGTGGCCATTCAGTAGCACACTAACCCAAAATCATGAACATCTTATATGCATAAAAAACAACAAAATTATACCCACAATGGCAGCAAAATTACCATGTGTGCTTTATTTGAAAACTCGTGCCCATTTATCCTCAAATAGGATGAATAAACTAGCAAAAAAGGGTTCCAAATGTTGTCTCAGAAATCAATTTTTTCACATCAGTATGTTTAGCATGGTAAAATATGAACATTTACTGAGTTTAATAATTTTTATCAAGTCAAATGATTATGCATATTCACATTATTTTGAATATGAAGTATTCTATATGAAATCTAACGTTCTAACAGTCAAAACTTGAAAAGAAAACATGGAAACGTTACCAGAGCAGTGCAGAACATTTGTACAGTGACGGATTTTGCAAAAAGCAGCCCAAACTCAGTATATCTGAAGAAGAAATTTAGGATTTTTCAATATAGTTCAACTTAAAAATGACTTGTGAAAGGAACGCGAGGAACAAATATACCCAATGGGAGCCGCGGGTCTACCTGTGGCCACCTAGGGTGGACCCCACCCCTGACACGATCAAATTTGATTAACAATGAAGTTCCCAGAAGCTAAAAAGTAAAATGAAGGAAAACATTTCTACGTGATTGAGCGAAAAGGGTCTGAAACCCTGAACTTAGATACCAAACTTCTGATCTGTATATGTTTTTGGGAGTATAACTTATCATAATGATATCCTCAGTAGAGATGTCAGAAATGTTTGATAGTGTAAACTATTGGCGACAACTCCAATGTAGCATTGGGAGAGTCCGATGATGTAAGTCGTTGAAAACTACTTCAATGAATGTCAAAATTATTGACAATGCAAACCGTTGGCGACAACTCCAATATAGCATTGGGAAGAGTCCGGTGGGGTAAACCGTTGAAAACTACTTGAACAAAGGTCAGAATAATTGATAGTGAAAACCATTGGCGATAACTCCAATGTAGCATCAGGAAGAGTTCGGTTGTGTATGCCATTGAAAACTACTTCAACGAAGGTCAGAATAATTGACAGTGAAAACCGTTGGCGACAACTCCAACGTAGCATCGGGATGTGTCCAGTGATGTAAGCCGTTGAAAACTACTTCAACGAAGGTCGGAATGATTAAAAGTGTAAATCGTTAGCGACAACTCCAACGTAGAATTAAGAAGGGTCCGGTGATTAAAGCCGTTGAAAACTAATTGAACAAAGGTCAAAATGACTGACACTACAAACCATTGGCAACAACTCCAGCGTAGCACCAGGAAAGATCTGATTATGAAAACTATGGAAATTATCTTTCTCGGGGAGGATTGATGATGGAATCTGTTATATTGATCCAGAAGCCGAGACAGCGCAAAGATTCGGTAATTTTCAGACCGTTGTAAACTACTGTTCAAGTAGGCACCGGGGGAAGTCAGTGAAGGTCAACCTTCATAAAACTACCATTAGAGTAGGTGTTGTGAGGATATTGTGGAAATAAGCGATAAAAGTTCTATCTCTAGCAGAACTATCAGTATCAAAAGCTAGGGCGATGGTGACAATCCCAATGTAATGGCATGAATGACCTTATGATGTAAACTGGTGTAAACTATCATCAGGATAGGCATCGGGAATCCCTAGTGATTTACTCGCAAAAAGATAGGAACATCCCCAGCGAAGGTAAATATAAAAAGCGCATATCATCAAATTATGATGTATTACATATAATCATTTAATCTTGTCATATTTCAAGTGTCAAGTAATCTTTAACTTGTTCATGCCATTACGTTGTATAAACATGATAAAAAGGGGCATCTGTAAACACTTGAAATTTTTACGGTCCTGTTATTAACTATACAGGAGTGCATAATTGTCTTTTATCTTGAAGAGCAAACTTTAGAAGTCAAAATTAACAAATCAAACCCCAAAGACAACCCGGTGACAACCCTAGGAGATCAAGTCAAACCTCGGTGACAACACCGGGAGATCAAGTCAAACCCCAGGGATAACCCTGGGAGATCAAGTCAAACCCCGGTGATAACCTAAGGAGGTCAAGTTGAACCCCGGAGATAACCCCAAGAGATCAAATCAAACCCCAGAGACAACCCTGGGAAATCAATTCAAACCCCATTGACAATCCCAAGAGATCATGTCAAAATCCTGACAACAACCTCGGGAAATATCAAACCAACCTCAAAGACAACGATGAGGACTGTCAAAAGTTAACAACAATCCAATCTCGGAGATAACCTTGAGCAAAGACAGCTACAACTGCATCAAGCCTGGAACCAACCCAGGAGGGGAAAAATAGTAATTTTGAGAACTCAACAATAATTCGGTCCAAATCACTTCAAAAGAAGTCATGAAGAACATAACATCAATCCCGAGTAAAAACAACATAAGACAACTCAATGGATGGACTACAAGGACTCAAAAATCTGGTCATCGACCCATCTTCTCCAATTTGAAAAAGCTTAAATCATATATCATTGTGTACCTTTCAGAAAGAGCTTTCCAGAAAGGTATAGCACACCTTCATCGGATGCCCGAATTAAAAATTATTAAGGTTTGAGCAGATAACAAGTTGATCTGAGTGCACGTACTTCGAGATAATAGGACCCACAGGGCCCAGGCCCATCCAGGAATCTGTAGATAGACCCGTGCTAGTTTGTTCCATATATAGACCCCCCCCCCCATCAGCTAAAATAAAAAAGAAGAAAGAAAATAGAGGGAATTCAGTCCATTTTAGCTCTTAACCCCTCCTATGGTGTTACAAACTTCGATATTCTTCTTTGTAAACACTTGTATACATATATACTACAAAAAATCAAATTTTAACTGATGGAAACGGAGTTTTCAAGTTTCAAAAGCGGTTTAAATCTCTCCTCGCTAGACATTGTGAGATCCTTGTAGATTTGAAGCTTTTACATATATATATATATATATATATATATATATATATGTGTGTGTGTGTGTGTGTGTGTGTGTGTGTGGCTTAGTTTTTCCGGAATTAAAAATTTGAGGCTTTTATTGCCTTAATATATATATACAGCCATTTGGCTGGTTTGGTAATCCGTGGCTTTATATATATATATATATATATATATATATATATATATATATATATATATATATATGGTAAAATCGATATGTTGAACCTAGCTTCTAAATCTGTGACTTTTTCTTGCTTTCGTATATATATATCCACGATCTGTTGATTCAAATTCAAATTATACTATTTAATAGTGCTTGGATTGATGATCTGTGGCCTTTTACTACTTTAATATATATAAATAAATTAATCTTTTACTACTATTAAAATATTTATTCTAATTGTTTATTCAATGTAAAGCAGTGATATTAATGTTTCTGGACTTGATTTATCTAAATCTAGCCATATCTAACTTTTAACCGGTTCAAAAGTTGTAAAACTGGAACCGTTGAGCTAGAATGGCTTAGATTTATTTAACTCTTGTTTCTTTTTAGTTTTGTAAATATTAAGCAACCACACATCCCTAGATCTGTATCTAAAGGAAGCTAGAAGCTTTTGCTACGTGCATGCAGGGATTTAACTGATGAATCCTCTATTTGCGACGTTTAGATTAAATACCCATTTTATTTTAGTATATTTGTTATGCAGGCTATTCATAAAACTTTATGTGAGCCTAGGCCCAATTAACTGCACACACGCTTCAAATAAATTAGGGAATTGAAAAGATGCAATAACTGTATCGCCCCCAAATCCGGGTCCCTTCGAACCTCGGATCCAGTCCACCACGATACTACTATCGTCAAACTATTTATATCTTTTATTGATAACTTAGTAAATATAACTTTGCTTATTACAATTTAGAATATAAATTCTTTCTATTTCCAGGATCTGTATAATGACCCCAAACTTTTATAAGTTTCAAATCTTGGTCATTTACCATTCCTGTCTTACATCATATTCGATGTTATAAAAATTATGCGGAATAATTTAAACTTTTTCAATCTCCTTTGAAAAATCTTTTATTTATTTCTTAACTTGAATCAATTAAATATCCTTGAATCGAATTATGTTATGATTCATTCTATTCAAATTACTATATAAACTTTTACATCTAGCTTCAAATGTCACTATGTATCACATAGTACAACTTTACAACTCAACATGTATTACACATCGTAAACTACTATCATGTACATCTCCTAGAACCTAAACATGGTTCAATAGCATATATTTAAATAAATCAATCTCCTTCGATACTATTGAACTCTATCAATTAAGTATCACGTAATCTTTACCGTGAGTCCTTAACCTGCAAAAGTGGTTATTTGCAAGGATGAGTTCGACAGCCCAACAATTCTAACAGTTTTAATGCATCACATAGCATATAATAACATACTCAGTTCATGCATTCATAATCAATTAATATTTACTACACATGTTACTTCTCACGTAACAGGCATATGGATTTACTTCACAAGCATATCAATAAAGATCAAGTTTCAAATTTCATACATATTTCATATGCATTTAATATATATATATATATATATATATATATATATGAATCAACATTCTTATAAAATAATATAGCTTAACTAATAATTATCGAATTCATATATCAAATAGGAACTGAAAGACTTGCCTAATTTGTAGTTTATCAACTACAACTTAACTGCTTAAAGCCTATCTGCACTATATATATTCCTACACAGTTATATAATCATGGATTCAAACCCATCAGTCATACATTTCATACGCTTTTAAAATAAGAATAAATATTGTTTCCTAACTTGGTTTCATTTTTACTTGAACTTAGGATAACAATGCGACTAGCTCATTCTAATATCATATTTATCTATATAATCTTGTTTTATATCTTATTGTCCTTAACGACAACATATAACCATAACTTAAGACCATACAGTTAACAAACTGCTCTTGGTCACTCTGCAGAACGGCGCGACCGCGCTACATTTAAGCTTGGGAGTGGCGCGACCTGCTAAAAATGGAATTGAGATTTTCAAAAGTTTAGTTCTCTTGTTAACACCCTAATATCTTTGAACACAATATCACCACATAAAGATAGGGTTTAAAACAATTTTGGTTTCCCACACTCGTTAACGTTGAGGTTAACTTCTAAAACTTTTAGTTTTCTTTTGAATTCATTTGCTCAACTAGGATTAACATGTCCAATAGTCTATGGACCAAGTTGAACACCTTCCCATGTCTCTAAAATAAACTTTAAGATAATACTCAATTCAAGCTTAAATCATTCTTTTCAAAACTATTTAATCAAGGCTAAATAGGTTTATTCAACAAGGGACTCGATATGTTAACCATTAATTCACATAACGATTCTAACAATCTTTAATACACATGCTCATGTGTATCAAACTTATTTACACAGTTAGTATAGTCCTTACTTTCAAAACATGCTTAAATAACTTATGGCATGCTTAACTAATTAAGTGCACATATCATTAATGCTTAAAGGCATAAACAACTCTATCATGCTTGCTTATAAGGTCAGAACACAAGTACTTAATGTACGTCCATCTCAGTTTCAAAACTTCTAAATTTTCTTCTCATAATCAATGTCATACTAAACTAATCATGCAAGGAAACTTCAACTCACATGTATTACTTGTTTGTACATGTTTCTACACAAGTTTACAACGTCAACATATAATCACTCCAAGTATATAAAACTTAGTTTGCAAAAATATCCGAGTTTATCTTTGAAATCATTTTAAACCAAATCAAAGCAATCCAATACATGTGAAAAAAACTTTGAATCTTACATCATGCATAATTAAACCTCGTATACACGCTATGATGTCAGAACATAAATGACTCAAAGTTCATCAAGGTTTCTTTTTCAAAATCATCAAGTTTTCCTTAGAAAGCATACATTAAAGCAAGTAGAGCTACTCATGATATGCAATGGAACTCTAGACTATATGTCATACTCATTTTTATGCATGACTAAGTCATTTACACAAGCTACAAATCTCAGAATTCAAGTCTCAAGGTTAGTTTAGATTTGTTTTCACAATCTTCAAGTCTTTTTAGAAAACCATTAATACCAATCTAACATACTCATTATATGCAAGGTAACCTTAGAACACATGTTAAACTCATTTACATAGATATTTAAGTTATCTACTCATGCTCACAAAATCAGAATACTAGTAAGTTTACCTTCAACAAAGTTTTTCTTTCCAAACTTATGAGTTTCCTTTAAAACTCAACTAAACCAAGTTATAATGACCTACTATAAACCATATTGTTAATTCATCTGGGCAATATAAATAATTCTGTCAATTGGACAAGATATTCATTAATCAGAGTTCCTATTATTTTATCATGCATGTTCAGTATAGTTACTGTAGGCCTACCGAACTACGTATAAAATACCGATTGGTATGTCACCGTATCAACTACTAAACTTTGATCAAGCAGCGGTGGGTGAAAAGAGACTACTTCAGCTAAATGAGCTCGATGAATTCTGACTACAAGCTTATGAGAACTCGAAATTATACAAAGAAAAGGTCAAGAAATGGCACAACCAAAAAATCATGCACCAAATGTTCGAGCCGAGGCAATCAGTACTGTTGTTCAACTCATGATTAAGGTTGTTCCCAGGCAAGCTTAAGTCAAGGTGGTCGGGACCATTCACCATCAAAATAGTTTTCTCACATGGTGTCGTTGAACTCTATAGTAGAAACCCATTGGAGACTTTCACGGTCAACGGTTGAAGCACTATTGAGGTGGCGAGTCCAATTATGATGTCATCACAATCACATTATCCGACGTACCATAAACAGGAAGTAGTCAGGCTGAACGACTTAAAATCAAGCGCTAATTGGGAGGCAACCCAATCGTCTTTTAATTTTTTTTATATTTTATCCATACTAGTTAGATTGTAGTTTAGAATGTTAGTTAGTTTTGATTTAATTCATGTCAAGTCAATTATTAGTAGTTAAAAGTATAAGCCTTCTATTGTTAAATGCATCACTATTCTTAAGATTGCTCAAAATTGACTCATATTTATGTTTTATGGTTTGACAGGAACCTAACATGCACAAGGATTGGAGTACTGCATTACATTGCATCGTGATTATATTGTCACATTTCAAGTGTCTAGTTTGAGTAGCCTCGACTATATTTCATTCCTGCCCCTTTATGCATGGTGCAGTTGTACTTTCAGTCGATTATTGGTTCCCCTTTCATGCTCTAACACTCCCTCGGCTAAGTGTACCCTAATATACATTTTATTAATCTCATATTAAGAAGTCTTCATTAGTGATACCATGGCTTCATCATGTTCATCAATTCTCATTAATTATCCTGCTACTGGATCTTCATCTTCCTCAGCATCTACCAGTTTTTGGTCATGAAGCAATTCTTCATCCTCTGCATCACTAGCTATAAATGGCTTAATTTGTGGTGGATTATTTACTATCACCATTTCTTCACCACTGGAGTTGGTCATCTATAAAATAAAACTCTTTTAATACTAGTATATAAGTTTACACAAACATAATATAATTTTTATTTTATTTTTTATGTGTACTTTAATATTTTTACGAACTCAAAGACTATATACTAAGATTTCTCTTCCTTATATCTATAACCTTAACAGCTCTGATACCACAACTATAACGCCTCCATATTTATACTCCCACGGTATCCGATATGGTGCTTAATATAAGTCAATGTATATAACACATTCAAATCTATACGCCCATGGTATCTGATTTTATGAGTATATCTAATTGAGTGACTATACAATTTATAACCAGATATAATTCCCATAGATCCAAGATTCACAGTATCCCATAATAGATAACAATTCTCAAGAGAATTATTGTTGTGTTTGGATACCCTTACTTGGATATATGAACTATGTCTGTGAGTAGTATCTATCTATCTGAAATTCAGATTATTAGTAATAACATGAACAGTCCATATTACCAATACTCTCACTCAGATGTATAGTCTATGTCATGCGAATTACACTATCGTATCGATAGTACCTATTTATTCGAAATCCAGAGTATAATAATAACATGAACAGTCCATGTTGTCAATACCCTCACTCAGATAAATAGTTCCCAAGGATCTCAAACTATATAGAAAATTCTAATTACATCTATATATGTAAGAAAACACGGCTGCAAAAATAAAAGATGTTATATATATATATATATATATATATATATATATATATATATATATATTATTAAAGTTTGATTACATGATTCTTCATAAGAATTTCTTATTAAAAAGTATTACATTCAACTAGACAGTAATATAAACTAATCTAAGTAGGGACGCTTCCCTTTATTAACTCCAAAAGTGCCAGGGTTACCATCTAATACTACAAAGGGAATAATTTGCAAGGGTGAGCTATGACATGCTTAGTAGGTTCTATGTGTATAACAATATATGATTTGAAGAAGTATAACAATTCAAAATTTAACTGATAGTTGTTACCATTTCTGGAATTTCTTTTTCAACCATTTCTGGACTTTTTATTTCTGTCAGTCACACAGACTAAGAAACTTTGTTTATATATGAGGTAGGGGATCAGCCTATTCAATATCCTAGAAGTATGCATCAAATCCTAATAGTGCTCACATGCACTAATCATCAATATAATATTGACCAAACATCGATCCCTTTATGGGATACACAACTTCAATATAGGATGTCTTACCAAAATAATTTAGTTTGACATAATAGTTTATGCTTAATAAACAATATCATATGAATAAACAATTTATTTCTTAGTTATGCTGAAACAATAGTAATAACTTTTCAACAATTAGCAATTCAAATTTAGGTTTGGTATAACATATCAATAGAAATTCAAGATAGGATCTTGTTCAACGAATAAATAGGGTTTGAGAAATTTGCTTCAAGTACATAATAATTTGAGTTTAGTAAACTTGCCTGAGCGAAGATCAGTCAAGCAATGCTACTCGATTCGTTAATAAACACCTAAGATGTTCATTTATATAGATCTAACACATTAGCATTGATAACAATACTCAAATACAAAATCTACAAATGTTCGGATTAGGTTTAATATGGTTTCGGTGTCCAAAGAATTTACCGAGTATTAAATAAGTTGATAAATCGACTAAATTTTATTTATCAACTTTATTATATTATTAGAGAATTTAAATATCCATTATAATAATTTCTATAAGTTTATAATAAATTTTAAGTATTTATTTATCCCTGAAATGATTTTTAAATCATTTATTTCTATTTCTAAATAATTAAAATTTACTTAGAATATTATAAAAATCTTGTTACTATTTTTAAATAATTTATAACCATTTATTATGATTTTTATATCATTAATAATATTTTCAATAATTATATATTATTTATAAGTAATTATTCTAAATAGTTTATTATTAACTTAATTATTAATAATATCCAAATAAATTAAAATATTTATTAAATTTATGTAAAAATAATAAAAGTTAAATATATAACTTAAAATAATTTTTAAAACTATTTTTGTAATTATTTATATTTATTTATTAATTATTTCTAATTTTTATTAATTAATTTATTAGAAAACATTTTTTGTATGTCGCTAAAGCTCTATAATGATAGGAAGTGTCGCTATAGGTGTTCTTGAGTGTCTGGATTTCAGTCGGTCATGGCCTAGAGACCACTTTGACCTTGATCTACTTTGCTACTGTTAATGATTCTGGGTTTGGTCATGTATGGATGTTATAGTACTCATACAATAGTACAACATCAAGCCAAATTCATGCTTTAACCTACATATAACAAGAAGTTATAGAGGCTCAAAGTCACTATCAGAGCTATTCTTGAGTTTCTGGGTAACCCAGAGCAGTGGTTATGGTCGGTCAATGGTTTTGTAGCTTCTATATCTTTCAATCCATGTAATCACTACTACAAAATAGTAAATAGATAACGCGTAAAAAACGTTGTGGTTGTTATCCCAGAAACGTCTTGGTTAAGGGTGTCATATATTTGAAACCGTTTATACAAACGTTTTTAAAACGTTGTAATTTGACACATTATACAACGTTTTTTCTTTAAAAATATTGTAGATTTGTTTTTCATAAATTATTAGATGCGTGAAAACGTTGTAGATGGTATGATTCCATAACGTTTTCTGGCTTAAAATGTTGTCGTTTAATATATCAGATAACGTTTAGACACATTTACACAACATTTAGAATGTGTCATCTATTTAGACAAATTTATATAATGTTCACCTATATTACCAGTGCACCTGCAATATGCTAATGCCATGATATATAGCTAAAAAAAGTCTAAATTCTCATTTCAATTTAAAGCCAAAATATATCAACCATTCATAATACATCCCCATAATATCATTCGTTTACAGTTTCAAATTACTACATCCACAAAATATATACCAAACTATCCATATATACATCTCAAATTCACTTTCCAATATAAATTACTGCTATATTGAATTGTGAATTTGATTACGTAAAAACCTATACTTTCCAGAACAATACCAACTTCATCACCAGCAACAGAATCTTCCAAGAACTCACTCCCTATGTAAATAGCTTTTATCACACTTCTATGATCCTGACATAGAACAAAGGATGCAACCTCAGTAGGTGGGAGATATTCAACGATAGAAAAAATGTGGAGATATTTAATATAGATCATTGATACAAGCAAAATTAATTAAAGTATACGATATCAACATTGAAAATCTGGCTAAAATAAATGCAAGCCTGTCTATTTTGCAAGTTATTGCTATGTTAATTTACTTGGTAGTATATTTTACAAAGTAAAATGTTAGTTCCACAAAGAAAATGTTTCCCTAGAGCACAATGAAGATGCTAGATTCCTTAAGACTAAATACTAGTAAAATTGCAGTTAACCAAGTTAGTTTTACTCTTTACCAATACATACAATAAATTATCCAAAGCTACCAACAATCTGCAAGTTAACATTTATATCAAATTTATATTTTGAAAAAACAAATAACATATCACCTTATAGGGTTGCTGATACACAAAGGATAGATACAGAAGCAGGAAACGAGGGTCTGCAGGAAACACATCATCAAACACAAACAGACATGCTATACATATAGGGTAATAGTAGAATAACAGTCATGGCTTATCGTTGAAAATTGGTAAAATAACAGCTCAAGAAATGTCAAAAGCTATGCATATAGGATAATAGTACTCCTCCTAGCACCTTACATTCAAGGGAGCACAATTGGTAATGGGCTTCTTGTTGATGGATATAAAACAAAATAGAAATGCAAAACTTGTTACCTTATTCTGAGCATTTCTTGACCTTTCCCTTGCCTCATCCATTGCTTTATTGAAACCCTCAACATCAACCACTAAGCCTCTTTCTTCTGCCATTAACTGGTTGAAAACAGACCACGAGTAGCTAGTTATAAAAGAAAGTTTGAACAAAATATAACAGTGTTTACACGCACTTGAGTCAGATCCAATGGAAAGCCAAAAGTATCCATGAATCCTGCAACAAAGAGATAAATAAATAAGAGGCCCATGAAGCATACACAAACATAAATAACTTTAGTTTTGCAATACAAATTTATCATGTAGCCTCGATTCAAACTAGCTTCATAATTTTAAATCTAGTTACAAAACCCATCTTGTTTTGATTTTCTTCTCTCCAATGCATCTTGCTTTGGTAAACATGCTTGCAGTGGTTCTCGGTCAAGACTCTACAAGCAGATGATAGGTTAGATCTTCAATTTCCTAATGGATAAGCGAATAAAGAAACAAACAATTGAGACATGGCTGAGGCATGAGCACAGACAACTTCATCTAAAGAGCACGACGCAATGGTCTAATAGGCCCTTTTACAACATGTGAACTGCCATGGTGTGTACCTCCACACAAGCTTACCATTGAAACCAGCATGAACCTTGCTACCACTAAGCACAAGCTCCACGTACCACATGTCTAGATTCATCTGCCATAACACAAAGCCACCGGACTCTGCTATTTTTGAGGAGTTTCTGCTCTTTATCACCTTTGTGGCAGTCTCCGTATCATAGGCTATGCTTTAAATGGGAAAAGAGAAAATGTATCAAGTTCTAAAATAACAGTTGCATCCCAGATTCTCACTACTAAAATTATGACTTTGATAACTTTTAACCATCCTCAAGTTAACTAGAACAATATTTCACATATGACTAAACTAATCTATATGAAAACATATTAGCAGCAGCCAAAAGTAAGGCCATAGAAAAAAATCTAAATGTTGAGAGCCACAATAATCACAAAAGCAGTTGGTTTGAATCCTTCAATTCAAGTTTCGAAAAGGCATGGTAGGAGGAATTGTGATAAAGCTTCTACTTAAACGCCTTTTATCTCTTTTATGCAAACAAATGAAGGGAAGACAAGATCAAGATAAGTGTAGCTAAAACTATTATCTTAAAGATATAAATCCAATGAGTTAGCAATATTATACATGTGATGACCTTCAACAACTTTAGCCATGTTTCCATCATATGTAGGTACAATTATGTCACTCTCTAAGGATACGAGATAATCTAGTGCTTCCATTTGGGATGAGTGATTCTGGAAATACCTCAAGTCTGAAGGCTCCAGCAGTTTCTCCTTTTTGACCTGTTCACAACATTAAAGAAGATTGTTACAAAATTCCTATAGATTCTTTGTTAACAAATATTAAAATTTTGAAAGTACATTGTGAAAAAATCACATCTCCTTCCAATCACTAACCGAATTTGGATATGCAGCTACCAAGGATGACATTCTCCGGCCTCCACCTTAAATTTCTCCAGCAACAATATAGATTTGAACATCACGATCAATGCCCAATGCAGTTAATATTAGGGCAGTTAAAAATTGTAGAACAAATGTGCCATGTTCAAAACTTATTACATCAACATGTAACTTTAAGCCAATGTTACAACTTTATTTTCCTACAAATAATTCCAGTGTTTGCTAAGTAACTTACATGTCTCCACCTTCACTGTATCCGGTAACAACGAAAACATAGCAACCCTACATAATGTTTATAAATATTCTAACTCAAGACCAGAATGGCAGGTAGATTAAAATTAAGGAATCAGAAATGCATAGCAGTTGATATTTGTAGAAAAGCAAAAGCATCACACCTTATCCACCCATGCTTCCTTAAACTCAACAATGTAAGGGTGTTGAATCCGTGCAATTAAAGAATATTAAAGAAGAACTGTGTTTTGGCTAGAAATACTGACTTCACATTTTCAAGAAACATAAATGATGAATGTTAAAGAAGAATCATCTAATCATATACAATATGTCTTAACGGATAGGAAATTGTTTCACTATAATATTCGCACCCATCTGAAGAGATATAAAGCAGAAAATTAATAATCAAACTTTCAAATCCTCAGACATACCAAAAAATACAAAAAAAATTAGAGAAATAAATACCTCCCGATAACCTTAGCTAGGGTTTTGATGTAACTATCGATGATCTCATCTCTTAAAGGTTCAGCCTCGGGTTTCTCGACAACAACAAGCCAGTGCTCAAAATCGCAATCGTTGAGCAAAATCGTCTCCTTCGGGGGACGATTTGACCAATTAGAGTTTGAATCGTTATGTGATGACGTCGTTTGGCGGGTAGCAAAACCACAGATGGTAGCCGCCGCAGGGGATAGATGGTGGAAGTTAGCGGCGACGGAAACGAGAGGGCTAAGGCGGAGGGATGAGAAAGAAGGAAGAGAGGCGAGGGCGGAGGGTGATGATTTGATGGAGAAGGATGCGTAAGAGCAAGAATATACAGAAGAAAGACATTTTTTGGTGTTGAGAATAGATCGAGAAAGGATTCGAGTCGCCATTTTGGGGTTCTCTCTACAAAACCTAGTAAGAATGAGGGCAACAATGAGAAGAGGGTTAGGTTCCTTCATATAGAAAACTAGAACTGTCAATAATGGCACACAATATCATTGCTCTTATCAGTACTAGTATTTTAACTCCGCGTTTTTGACATAGATAACATTTTTAAAAAAAACATTATCTATTTAAAATTAAAAATTTCTCTTATAAATAGATAACATTTTTTCATATGTATCTACAATATTTTGTTAAAAAACGTTGTGAAAAAAAATATCACAACATTTTTTATAAAAATGTTATTGTTTAAGTGTTTTCTATTTACTGTTTTGTACTAGTGAATAGATTTGTGTTTTGTTTGTTGTAATAGGTAGTCTATATGTTAAGGTACAGATATGTAACACTGATTTGGACCAAGTATGATTCTAAGGTCTCGATCTATGTTGGTCAAAGTACAGCCAAAGGTTGTACTTCATGTTCATCAGTTTTCTGGTTTCTGGGTAACCCAGAAAACTTGGTCATGCTCGGTCAACGACTTTTGTTCATTAATTCTGGTAATCCTATGAATTTATTAAGCAATTGAGTGTCATAGATATGTAGTAGGTATGTCAAGGTATTAATTAATTACAAAAATTCATTATAACACCAACCAGAAAGCGATTAAAAGGTTGGTCAAAGTAACTAGTTCAACCTATTCTTGAGTTTTCTGGGTTACCTAGAAAACAGAACTTCGTGATCGGTCAACCACTTTTGACCACTTATATCTTGCAATATATGGTTCTAATGATCTTGTTTCCTTTTTCAGATTAAAGACCTTATGTCATACTAAAAATAACACACAATTAACAAACCTAATTATTAACACACATGGATCTACAGGCTCTGACATTCGACTGTCAGACCTATTTTTCCAAATTTTCTAGATTGCTTAAAACACTAATTTGAGGCATCTAGATGTTATGAAAATGTGTTCTATCAACTTAGCATACTTTCTAACATATTATTACATAAATCTAAACATCTAAACAATAATTTGAACATAGCATCAAAGATCTAGTTATAAATTAGGGTTTATACCTTTCTTGCTTGATTTTGATTTCTGGCTACTGAATCTGATGTTGCTATCACCCAGGCTTGATTTGGTATGTTTATAAGAGTGTCTAGGCTTAGAGAATTCGTAGGTTTGGCCAGAGGATGTGTTGCTATTTATAGACTTAAGCAACTTAGAGGTTTTAGTCATTTTTACCTAGTTGCATTTTTAAATATCTGATGCTAAGTTACTTGTGCTGGTTGGGGATGGTTGCCAAACCATGTGCACCCTTGGGACTTGGTTTGGTGATTCCTAACCTACTTGTGAGCTAGTTAGGTTAGACTAGTAGCTTATTTTTGCCCTAATCCTCATTAATCTTGATTAGGGTTTTGGTTTTTTTGATTAGGGTTACTTAATGATGTCTATTAGTACCTAATTAAAGTTTAGTAATCATGATTAGTTTTTAGGATAACCTAATTAGGGTTTAGTTTAGCTTATTAGGGTTGGGGGTTTATAAATTAGGGTTAGGGTTTGTAATCTAGGGTTCCTAACTTAGATTTTCCATAAATCCTAACAAGCACGACAAAGCATTTTGTCAGTGTAAGCACGATAAAGCAACTTGTCAAAAAAATATACCGAAAAGTCCATTTTCAGAAGAAAATTTTTAAGCACAAGGTGTCAGGCACGTCGATTTTTGAAAATTTTTTTATTTGAACTAATTTGTTAAACCAAGTGTATATTAACACATAACACTTTCATAACAAAGAGATTTTATTAATATAACTGAATTTACATATTCGAGTGTTATTAGGGTTTTGGGTCTTACATAACCCTGGGAGGTAAGGCACACCTCAGAGGCAACCCTGAGGACATTTAATACCCACAGCAACCCAATCTCAGAGATAACCCTGAGCAACGACTGCTACATTTGCAAAAAGCTAAAGATAACCTTGGTAAAGGACAAAATCATCATTTTTCTAGCTCGATACTACATTCACGTCGTCTCAACATCATATTAACCCACATTTCATATGAAGTGTCCCACAAGAACCATAGCTCAAAATCCCGAGTGACTACTACGCAAGACAGTACACCAGATAGAATTTGAAAACTTGAAGATATGGGCATGGACCCATCTTCTCGGCTTCGTATAACCTCTTATCCCATGTCATTATGTAGCTCTCGACAACAGCATTTTGGAAAGGTGTAGCACACCTCAATCGGATGCCAAAATTAAAAGTTATATAGTTTGAGCGGCTAACATGTTGCACGAGTGCACGTTGTTCGAGACGGCGGGACCCGCAGAGCCCGGGGAACCCCATGCAGTCGCAGGTGGACCCGCGGCTGCTACAATTAGACCCACGGCTCCCCCCTCTATAAATAGAGGGCTTGGGGTAGCCATATTACAAAAAGAAAATGCAAGGAAACCATGCCCATTTCAATCTGTACACACCTCTATAATGCTCCAAATTGAGTGCTTCCTTTTTCTAAACACTTGTGAGCTCGTGTTTTATCACATATTGAAATTTAACCGGTGGAAATCGAGTATTCATCCATCAAAATCTATTCGATCTCTTCTTTGGCAGCCCAATGTAAGATATTTTAGATTTTTAAGATTTCTCTCACTTCTATACCTACATATCTATTCACGTTGAGAGTCATGTTGTGTGCGTATGCCCGGATCGTCGATCCGTTTATATATATATATATATATTTACATTTCTGTCTGGCCTAGAGTTCACTTTGTAGCCTTTTATAGCTTATATATATATATAACTATATCTCAGCCTGCAGGTTAGATTTGCCTAAATCTGGCTATTCTCACTTTAATCGGTTCATTGTGACTACACTGGAACCGTTAAAGCTGGAATGCTTATATTTACTCAAATCTAATTCGTTTTCTAGCTTTTGCTACGGGCTAGATTTGCCTCAATCTGACTATTTCAGACTTTAACCGGTTCATGGTGACTAAATTGGAACCGATGAAGCTGAAATAGTTTAGATTTCTTCAAATAAATTTCATGTTTTAGCTTTTATACATATTTCTTTATCATGTGAGCCTAGGAATCATGTGATAACAAATTCAGTTCTTGAATCTACATTCGGTTCCTGTGATGGACATTTTCAGCTACAGCCAGCTTGTAAATTATTCACGTTGTCTAAATTTTCTTATATGGCTCTCATGACCATAAGGAATTCGGAATTGCTATGTATCTTATTTTCTTGAAGATGTTTTACTTCTCCAAAATAATAAAAGCAAACAAGTGGAACACATAATAGAATGGAAGTATCAAAGGCCACAATTACTATTGAGCACAAGGGTTTGAAAAACCTGTTTTACAAAACATCACTGCCATATCTAGTTAAAATTATATTTTTATACAAAAGTCAAACCCTTTGTATATAGGTGCGAACGAGGCATAACACTACTTCCAAACAATTGCACGTAGACCTACACACACACATTCATATAAAAGTTTAAATTGAAAAGTGGTGGTAACCGTGTTATCACGGATGTCGAGGGGTGCCTAATACCTTCCCTCCGCATAATCAAGCCCCCGGACCCTAATGATATTCGTTTGCACAGAGTAGTTAAACAGTGTCACATCACTAGGTCTATGTGCAAACCATTTCTCGGTTGAGTTGGTGTAACCATTTAAAAATACTAACTAGCGACTCTTATAGTCAAATCGTCGACATATACATGTCGAACCTTTTCAAACTTGTTGTTTTAAACAAATCTCACCTAACATGAGAACACCAAAAGACAAGAACATAAAGGGACAAATAAAAATCCTGACGTCGATAGGTGGCGACTCTGCTGGGGACATCCAGTAAGAGGGCTTAAGCTGCTATTTAAAAACTTTTCAAAACATTTATCTGCTTGTGTATGGATATTGTATTTACATTTGAATGAATGTGAACTAATGCTTTACTTAATACATTTATTACTTCGCACCATATCTGCCTGTGATATTAGTGCTTCGCACATGTCATCATTTTTATACGGTGGGACGCGATGTATGTGAATGTATGTTATATGGTCCCTCCACCAGGAGGCTATCCTGTAGGTGTTTGATTATTGGACTCGTAGGGAGACTAATTCTAATGAGGCTCAGGAAAGGAAGCACCCAGATTCGCTCTAGTTGAAAGATCGGATTAACTCCCATCGAGTAAATTGTGATGATCTAGGAACCTTCATGCCAAAAAGTCGTGAGAGTAGCCTAAGATAGGAAAGCCTCTGATAAACCAAATACGGAGGGAAGTTTCTTCAAACCTTCCCATTTCAATTATTTGTAATTTTATTTTCATGTCAATCTCAACGTAATGGAATATATAAAGGAATATGTGAACATGCATTCCCTTTTTATATCAAAACATGTCATGATATCCTGTCATTAAAATAACTGACATCCGTTTTGTAGGGTAATACTCTTAAAAATGGACACATTACATAGCATGTAACATTTCCCTAAGACTAAACTACATAAGTCTTTTTATAGGGAAACGATTGGTCCCAATGCCAGTTCAAAGTCTAAGAAGACATTAAACCTACAACCAAACATGGCTACATCAAGCCAGCCTAGATAATCCTACTCTTGTCTCTCGTGAGGAGTTCAATGGATTAAGCAATCAAATAACAGGGTTGGTTGTTCTGCTCAAAGAATTACACAAGTCAACTCAGGGTCCACAAATACCTGTATATACAGAATCCTATGCACATGGTGGAATCCAGGGTCCGGACAAAGAAAATCTAGCACTTGAGTTCTCAGTCTGGTAAGACCAACAAAACCCCTAAAATCACCCATCTTAAAGAAGATCAAGACACCTATGATATTCGGAAGAAGGTTCTATAAATGAAAGAGACCATTCGGTCCATCAAAGGGATTAGAACACACAAAAGTGTTTCATATTTAGACCTTTGTATCTTCCCTGGGGTTTATTATCTTGAAAAATTCAAGACTCCCGATTTTGAGAAATATGATGGATTGGGAGATCCTTATACCCACTTAAAGGTATTCATTGGAGAGCTCGAATCTTATGCCGAGAATGAAAAGCTCAGAATGCAGCTATTTCAAAAAAGTCTGACTAGAAAGGCCAGAGCATGGTATACCAGATTGGATAACTCCAAAATTCATAGCTGGTAGGAGTTTTCCCATGCTTTCCTCAGTTAATACAACTTTCAAACTCAAATGGCTCCAAACCGGTATCAAATCACAAAGGTCTAGAAACAAGTCAATGAGTCATTCAAAGAGTATGCCCAAAGATAGAGGCATCTGGCTGCTCAAGTTATCTTGTCTATGATAGAGTCTGAAATGGTGATGACCTTCATAGATATTCAAGATGCTCCATTTTATAAGAGGGTTCTGGCTTGAATAGGCAAGTCGTTCTTAGAAATGATCAAATATGGAGAAATGATTAAAATGAGATTGAAATCATGAAAGATTAAAGACCTCGCCGCATTAAAGTTGTAGTTGAGCACATCCAGTCTGGAAGTTATGGGAACAATCCCCAGAGGGTCCATAAAAAGAAAGAGGAGGATGTTTCCTTGATACTACAAGGACAAAAAGGAAACCAAAACTTGCCTATTCAGAGGAGAAACTATTCCCCTTTTTAAGCTCAGTCTTCAAATCCTTCATTACCAAAGAGTGGAGAAGTCAGATGTACAAGAGTATTCACATTGTTAGGGGACTCACTTGAAAACATTCTCAAACTTTTGACTGCCCAGAAGAAAATTACTCATCTCCTTCCACCAACCAACTCTGGTGGAAAAGGCTTCAATGCAAGCAAGAAATGTGATTATCATGCTGGAGCTCTAGGCCATGACACTCGAGATTGTTGGGCCCTTAAGCATAAGATCCAGGATTTAATTAACAATTGTGAGATCGTGGTAACCAAGCTCGACCAACCCCATGTTCAAGAGAAGCCTCTTGCTCAATACAAGGAAAAGAGGTTAATATGATTAACGGAGGTGGTGGAGAGACCTCTAAGTACCTCAAATATGTGGGAGGATCATGCCAAATTAGAAAGGATAATTCTGACAAATGGGATTATTCATAATTCTATTCATGATGTAACGAGAAGTAAAATCTCTTAGTGAATAAGTCAATCAATTGGCAGAACTAGTGATTTATCAACACCAAGTCACATGTCAATTATTCTGTCAGGAGCATGCTAGCCTCCTTTCTATTATTATAAGTACTCCACCACTTGCTCAAGAAAGTGAAACACTGGACGAAATGTTTTCCAGAAAAGCAAAAGCTAAAGCCCGTCAGGACTTCGGTAATCAAAGGGAATTTACCTATTTAGGCCAACCGATGGAAGAAATATTGCAGATACTAATTAATGAGGGAAAAATCACAGGACTGCTACCTCCAGTCAACCCACGCTCAAAACAGTTTGATGCTAATGGAGTATGTCAATACCACTCCCACTCTCGTGGTCACATCACTGAGGAATGTTGGGCACTCCGCCATCTTATTCAAAACATGATTGACAGCGATGACCTTTAGAAGGCAGATAACAACGATATATCATCTAAGAGTGGCGAAACATTTCCTCTAGGATGGAAGGGAATCGTAGAATGTATATCATTTGAAGGAGATTTGGCTGCCACACCACTTACAATTCAACCGATTTAGCTAAAAGGTGTTGAAAACCCTTTGAAAGTGGCTGTACCAAAACCAATCATATTGTCGTTCAGGCCACAGTATCATAGTGACAGCCTCAAGAAAGTGTCATGGAACTATGGATAGGCTGAAGGATCTACATCCAACACAACTACTGCAGTGTATAAAGAAAATACACTATATCTTCTTAAACGGGTGATGAAGCCAATCATCAAGTCAAAGGGGAAAGTGCCCAGGGAGAAGATTGAAGAATTCCTCCATAAGATGGGACACAATGTAACCAATTTGGTTCAAAGCTTGAAAGAAGCTCCAGAATAGATCTCCATTCTAGACTTGGTTTTTTCTTCAAAAGATCACTAGAAGGTCTTACTGAAAGTGTTAGAAGAAGCCCACTTGTAAAAAATAGTGGATGTTGAAAAATTCCATCATCTAGTAGATCACATCTTTAACAGCAATGTAATATCCCTCATCGATGATGACATACCTCCTGAAGGGATGGGTCACTGTAAACCGCAGCACATAGCAATTATGTCCCCTGAATATATTATTAGAGGAGTGCTAATAGATGGAGGATCATCCCTAAACATCTGGTCCTATGCCACATTGGAGAAAATGAACATCAATCTCAATAAGATTCGAAGCATCCATATAATCATCAAAGCTTTTGATGGTTCTCGGCGAAATGTTGTCGGAGAGATTGACTTGCCAATGGAAATTGATCCGCATACATTCTACATATCCTTCCAAGTGATTAAGATCACTACAAGATACAACTTACTGTTGGGAAGACCTTGGATTCATATGGCTGGAGCCGTCCCATCCACTCTTCATCAATAACTCAAGTATATCATCAACAATAGTCTGGTCACTGTTAGTATTGAGCCAGAATATCCTGTGCAAGGTGATATACCACTCATCAGTTTTAATACAGAAGTTGAGCCTGTCAGCTTCTAAGCCCTTGAGGTGATCAACACTCACTATCAACCCATTGGGGCACCACCTCTGAAACCCAGAGTTTCTGCCAAGGTAATGTCGACAAGTTAAGCGATCATATCCTTGAGTTTTCAACCTGGACAATGGTTAGGAAATGATCATCAGGGAATCAAATGCCCAATTCATGTTCCCAGCCAGACAGGGACAGTCGGACTAGGCTACTCCTCTGGGTCCAATCCCAAGAACCCACACAAGTATAAACTGGTCCCTTCATCTACAAGGTAGTTGCCTAAACCTACATGTAATCATGTACAACCTTTACTAAAGATTCCTTCCCTTGTAGTAGCTATGCTATTTCCTAAGACGATACCAGTCAAAGGAAAAGAAGTCCTGATTCTGGACCCAGAGGCGGAGTAAAGGAATCAAAGGAACAAACAAGAGATAAAGAGACATTTATCAAACTTGCGCGTCTTGGTCCATATTGAGGGAATAAATAGAGATATCCTAGATGATGAATGTCCAGACATCATGGTCATCATTCAAGAGAAGGAGGACGATAGCAGCCCCTTCATCACAGTTGTCCACCATAAATTGACCCTTGGCAATTGGAGCAGCACTCCTTGCATTTGCCGACAAGGGTAAAAACACTCCTTGTATTTGCCGACAAGGGTAAAAAGGGAAAAAACTCCATCTGCCCTGTAGATAATAATAACTGCTTACTTTTGTTGTACAGTATTAGCAGTTGTTTTTGTCATTTTCTGCTAACACTTTGTATGATTAAACAGTTTCATAAATTAAATGAAAGCATTTTGTTTCAAGACTTTATAGATAGATGTGCCTAAATTTGCTGATGAGGTGCATGTTTTTCACAATGACTGTAACTTTGATGTAAAGTTAAACTCAAACTTGATGGAGAATAAACAAGAGGACTATGAGATACCTCAGGAGATTAAAGAATGGGTCAAAGACAAACCCAAACCAAATCTTGATCAAACCACCTCTTTTAACCTTGGAACCTCAGAAAAACCCCAAACAAATCCAAATTGGTACGGACCTTACTCTAAACCAAAGGAATGACATGGTTACTCCATTGACCTAATTCCACGATGTGTTTGCATGGTCTCATGAAGATAAGGTCGGTTTGTCAACTGACATCGTCATTCATCACCTTCCCCTAAAATTAACATTTATTTCGATAATAATTGATGTCTGGAGGTTATATTGACCAATCGGGTAATTAATCGAATAAATGAGCAATTAATTGCTATTAATTCATATAATTATAAAAATTTGTTCACATGTGTGTACTATTGATTCACATTCATGTACTATTAGGGGAGGTGCTGCAAGATTGATAATACTTGCATGACTAAGTTAAAAATGGAGGTATACTGTAATTAGTATTTTCACGTGATTATAACTATTGAGTCACATGATTGTACTATTAATTCACATTATTTACTATTAGGGGAGGTGGTGCAAGTTTGATAATACTTGCAGGACTAAATTAACAATGAAAGAAAAGTTTAAGGTATTATACTGTAATATTTTGAGTCCAAAAACGTGCAATTATAGAAACTATATTTTCCTATAAGTAGAAGCTCATTCTTCCTTCATTTCTCACCAATTCACTAAAGCTATAGAGCAATTATTATAGAGAGAAATTATAGAGAGAAAGAAGAAGAGAAGTCTGCTACCTCACTATTCTAGTATTTAGTTTATTCTAAGGTAAGGGGTATTATTTCTTTCGTATTCATGAAGAGAGCTATTGTTATTCCATTCCTTATTAGTATGTTGGAATAACTCCATCTATGCAAGAAAATTGCATACATGGTGAAATTCTTCTATTTTTCATTCTTTATTATTCATTGGAATGGCATGTCTGTGATTTGGCCTATCGCACGCCTAGTGAATTCTCGTTGTTATTGCATTCTTTATTATTCGTTGGAATATCTTGTCGTGTGGTTTACGTATTTGACTGGTTCCATTCTTTATTATTCTATTGGAATATCCTATCTGCGGTTTACACATGAGACACTGGTTCCATTCTTTATTATTCGTTGGAATATCCCGTCATGCATGCGGTTACGCATGATTCGGTTCCATTCTTTATTATTACATTGAGAATAACTCGTCTATGCGATTTATCGCATGCATGGTGAATTCTTACATTATTCCATTCTTTATTATTACATTTGAATAACCTATCTATGTGGATTACCGCATGCATGGTGAATGATCCTTTGTATTCATATGAATAGTATTTTCATTCAAAAGGGTTTCTCGAGAGGCGATTTCATAATTTTTCTGATCCTAAAAAATTCTAGAAAAATTTGAAATGATAATTTGATGAGTTTTCTAGATTGTGTCCAAAAATGGCAATTTTTGGATGTATAGATTAAGAGTTGTGGATTTTATGGGAAAAGACTATTTTAAACGTAAACCCTTATAACTCCTTGTGGTTAACTCTAAAATTGGTGAAATTTTTATTGGGAGTACATGTATATAATAGGAGTATACCCTGTATATAATGGAATTTTTGGACAAAATTACAATTTATGATAAATGTCTAAATATTCAGCAGTTTTGGCCATATGAAAAATAGTAAATGAATTTAAAAAATTCTGAGAAAAATATATGTTCAATATGGGACTATATTCTGCTAAATCCCAGAAAAGAAATATTTTTGGAACTGATTTGGTATTTTTCATGAAAATGAACTAGTTATGAGTAAATAAATTAAATATGTGAAGTGAAGTGACAAAATTGAAAAATAGGATTTTATGGCTTGGGAATCCTATGTAGGGTATATACAGATTTTTTATGAGGGATTTGATCATTAGTGATGAAATCTTATGGGTATGGCATTTTTGAATGATTAAATGCATTATTTGGTAAAGTGTAAACAATTGAAATAAATTTTTTATAAGTTTAAGAAGTGATTAAAATATTGTTATAATATAAATAATATTAGATTATGAGTTTATTAAGTGATTGATAATATTTGGATAAATTTAAAGTCTTTAATATTTATCCTTCGTTTCATTTGATTAAAGCTTATATCATTGTCATCATCCTCATGCTTATATTGTGATGAAAGTCATCTTTGGCTTACATGCAAAGATAGACTGTTGATTATTGATTTTACAATTGTATATCTTTGGCTTACGTGCAAAGATGGACTGTTGATTATTAATTTTACAATTGTATATATCTTTGGCTTACGTACAAAGATGGACTATTGATTATTGGTTTTATAGTTGTATATCTTTGGCTTACGTGCAAGGATGGACTGTTGATTATTGGTTTTATAGTTGTATATCTTTGGCTTACGTTCAAAGATAATCTATTGATTGATGAGTATCTTTGGCTTATATGCATAGATGAACTGTTTATTGGTATGATTATGACCAGGGATCATTCGGTATAATCATGACCTGTAATGTTATAGATGATGTGGTAAAAGTCCTCATTGGCCTGTAGTGCATTGATGGACAGTTATTGGTATGATTATAACCAGGGATTATTCGGTATAATCATTACCATTGATGATTACATGAATATCCTTGGCTGTAGTGCAGGGATGATTCGATGATGTGGATTATTTATTTAGTTGAGTCTCAGCAATAAATTATTGATTATACACTTTTAATTCGTAAAAGATAGTAGAAATCATGCTCTACTTGACTCTTCTAAAATACAGTTGTATGTCTTTGGCCTGTAGTGAAAAGATGAATTTTTAATGAATATCTTTGGCCGTAGTGCAAAGATGAATTTATTAGTATGATTATAAGCAGGAATTTTGATTTAGTATAACCATGATTTTTGATGTTTCAGGTGAAGATAGGTGATGAAAATTATCTTCGTCCTGGGTACGAAGAGGAAGTTAGAATCACAATTATGATTATAAGTTATTCATATGATTGTGGACAGGAATTGTTGATTGATGTTATAGGGATAAAACATTATTGGTGGACTTTTAACATGGAGAAGATAATAGATCTGATGGTCTATTTGACCCTTCTAATGGATTGCTCGTTCCGCTACAACTATGGTTGAAAAGTTTTATCATCTACCATATGTTCTAAATCTCTGATTTATTACTGATGAAGGCTATTGATGATGTAAATTATCTTTAGTCATGATATTTTTTACTGGGCTAGTTGTGCTCACCCTTTTGCTTCACAATTCCTTTCAGGTAATAAGAGTGTAACTGGGTCGAGCGGGGGTAACAGGAGAATAGAACGGTGGTCTATAGCTGTTTAGGTTCTCCCTAAATAGTATGGAAATAATTTTATTGAGAACTTTAGATAAGTGTGTCGTATTGTATACGTCATTTGATATTTAATTTTGGTGAACCGAATAGGGTGAGGTGAACCCAACTTTGGAAGGGTGTTTTGCCACTATCATACAAGATGTCTAATGACATACAACCTTGTGTTATCATAAGACATGGTTGTGCACATCCACTTGTTGAGTATATCTACGAGCACTACCTATATAATCTTGGAGTTTGTTTGAAATATGATTCTCAATTGGAGACAATGGAGATAATTATAAGTCAAGAGAAGACTCACCATTGGAAAGAAGATGATAGCAATCTTCTTATTTTTCTTTGGGGACTATTGGGTCACCAAGGATACTTCTGTGGACATATGATATCTATCATAACCTAGACGCATGGCCTCCCATGTACGAAGGTTTCCTTGAGTATTTTCCAAAGTTTTAATTTTAAAAGCAGGTTATCGATTGTACTTTTTATGTAAAGTACCATTATAAGGTTGTGGTCGAGGCACCCAGAGAGTTACATACATTTGTATTAAAACTCACAGTTTAAGCGTGGTCGATTCTCGCATTTATATACTCAACAGGTTGTATAAATGAAGTTTGTAAATGATTTTTATAGTGTGATATATGATGACTCAGAATGGGTCATGTGGACCTATTTTAAGGGCGTCAAAAATGGTATCAGAGCTTAGGGATATGGTGGCTAGCGGAGATATGAGTCTAGAACTAGGATGGGAGAGACGAGTAATATACTTCGCTAGTGTGTGACTTACCTAAGCTGAAATTGTTTACTTGATAAGTTGACAAATTGTGATATGTCAATTAACCTTTGTTTTGAAGGTATATTCTAGAATGATATCTAAAATACAAGAGATGAGCAATGGAAAAATCATGATACAGAGGAAATAACCGGGAAGGTACAATCCGAAAAGAAAGCAAGATATTCTCATCTCTTCGAACTACCAGTTACATAAATTTCGAGGACAAAATTTCATAAGAATAGTAGATTGTGAGACCCCGAATTTTATGAAATGAAAGTATTCAATTTTCTTATAATTATTCTATTTAGTAAATGGTTAAATTGATAAAAGGTTAAAGTTAAGGGTGATATGTGAAATTTTTTAAAGTATGCAAGTTGTTATAAAATATTCGTTTGGTCGGGGAATATCCGAAGGATGGTACAATCATTGGTGGACCCCACAACGGAAGTATTATCATAGTAAGGAAACGACAAAGTTATCTTTTTATAAAAATAACAACGAAAGTGTTACCGTTAAAACTGTTGAACTACTCGGTAGTAAAACTACAGTAATACTCGTGGTTGCATAGTAGCGCACGGTATTGATTATTGATGCTTACGTGAGAAGTCACTCAGTTATACTCAATTATTGTTACAGTAATTGATGCATCATATCTCTCGTATTATTGATTCAATTATTGTCACAGTATCATCTTCATAATATTTTATATAATATTGATTCAATAATTGAGACGACAAAGTTATTCATATTATTATTTGCAATATTGGGAATGTCTAGAAGTTCTGTGAAGGAGAGGTTTGGTCACCTAATTGCGCGCCAATAAGGAGAAATCCTTATCGGAAAGCCCCATGTTTCCTGGGAACGACCTGGTTGTTAAATATTGTGAGTTATAATATTAATGATGAATGTTATAAAAAAATGAAATTTGAGTTCGAAGTTGAATTTGGAGACGCGGACGTGATATTTGAGTCCGGAACGATGAAATTAGTAGAAATAGAATATAAACACAAAATTTATCGGGGTTGACTTTTTGGTCAAAAAAGTCAACAGTTGACTTTTAGAAAAAAGTCAACAGTCGACTTTTTCAAAAAAAGTCAAACTTCAAAATTTCAAAAATGAAATTTTTGAGAAAAATATTTCCATTGTGTTGGGATTGTTAGTGTTAGTGGAAATCGACATTTATTTCGATAATAATTGATGTCTAGAAGTTATATTAACCAATCGGGTAATTAATCGAATAAATGAGCAATTAATTGCTATTAATTCACATGATTATAACTAATTATTCACATGTCTGTACTATTGATTCACATTCGTGTACTATTAGGGGAGGTGGTGCAAGATTGATAATACTTGCATGACTAAGTTAAAAATGGAGGTATAGATGGAGGTACTATACTGTAATTCGTATTTTAACATGATTATAACTATTGAGTCACATGATTGTACTATTAATTCACATTATTTACTATTAGGGGAGGTGGTGCAAGTTTGATAATACTTGTAGGACTAAATTAAAAATGAAATAAAAGTTGGAGGTATTGTACTATAATTTTTCGAGCCCCAAAACGTGCAATTAACGAAACTATATTTTCCTATAAATAGAAGCTCATTCTTCCTTCATTTCTCACCAATTCACTAAAGCTATAGAGCAATTATTATAGAGAGAAATTATAGAGAAAGAAGAAGACAAGTCTCCGCTACCTCTCTATTTCAAAGATCCAAACTTTTATTCTAAGGTAAGGGGTATTATTTCTTTCATTTTCATGAAGAGAGCTATTGTTATTCCATTCCTTATTATTATATTGGAATAACATGTCTATGCGAAGTACCGCATACATGGTGAAATTCTTCTGTTATTTCATTCTTTATTATTACGTTAGAATATCACATGCATGCGTATTCATGCATGACACCGGTTCCACTATTTATTATTCTGTTGGAATAACCTGTCTATGCGAAGTACCGCATACATTGTAAAATTCTTCTTTATTCAATTCTTTATTATTCTATTAGAATATCATATCCGTAATGTGATTACGCATTTGATTCGGTTCCATTATTTATTATTCATTTGAATAACTCACATACATGCACGATCTATCGCATGTCTGGTGAATTTTGTTGTTATTCCATTCTTTATTATTCTGTTGGAATATCCTATCTGTGCGAATTTCGCATAACCTGGTTTCATTCTTTATTATTGTGTTGGGAATAACCTATCTGTGAGGTCTATCACATGCATGGTGAATTCTTCTATTATTCCATTATTTATTATTTTGTTGGAATAATCTGTCTATGTGGATTACCACATGCATGGTGAATGATCCCGTGTATTCATTTCTTATTAAATTGTGGAAATGATCTGTCTACGTGGATTACCGCATGGTAGACGAAAATCCATTTGCAGGTTCATATATTCTATTATACTCATTTGGTTAAATTTTTGGCTTCTATACTCCATGAAATTAGTAGAATATCCTGGATATTTGCGCTTCATCCAGTATCTTTTCATAAAAATATTCTTACGAGCATTCTTGAATTTTACTCCACAAAGCAAAGATCATGTTGAAAATTTGGGCGCTTTTTGAGTTCAGGATAAATTAACTTATAAATCTTTAAAATTTAATTCTTGAACTTTTTTTATTGAATTATTATGTCATTGTCATCATCCTCATGTTTATATTATGTTGAAAGTCATCGAAGGCCTGTAGTGCATAGATGGACTTGGTATGATTATGACCAGGGATTATTCTAAGTATAGTCACGACCGTAATGTTACAAATGATGTGGTAAAAGTCCTCATTGGCCCGTAGTGCATTGATGGACAGTTGTTGGCATGATCATGACCATTGATGAAAACACGAATATCATTGGCCCGTAGTGCATGGATAATTTGTGGTCGTGATACTAATGAATATCCTTGGCCGTAGTGTAGGGATGACGTGGTTTATTTAATAAGTCGAGTCTCAAATGATAAAAGTGATGAAAAACCTTTTAAATCATAGAAGATAGTAGATTTTATTCTCTACTTGACTCTTCTAATGGATTGCTTGTTCCATCGCATTAAACTTGATGTTTGTTATATATTGTATCGGTTTAACCATCGCTCAAGGCTAATGATAATTTATTCTCGCATTATCTTAGCCATAATATTTCTTCTGAGGCTAGTTGAGCTCACCCTTTTGCTTTCATTGTTCTCTTCGTGAAATGAGAAGCGTAGCGAGGGACTAGTCGGGGAGCGGAGTGGCGGTCCCGGATGATAGCATTAGTAGTCCTCACTATTCTATGAAATAGTGTGATAATAAATGTATTGAGAACTTATTTTGAGTTTGAATACGCCTAGAAGACAATATTTGTATTAAAACTCACAAATTCATGTCAGATATTTAAGATTGTATTTGTATTTCGTACCATGTATTTGGCGACTCAGAATAGGTGATGTATACCTATTTTGGGGGCGTCACATTATATGTGAAACATAAGATGTAAGATAATGCTTGGGGAAAATGTAATAAACGATATTTTCTATATAAATAAATCAAAATTTTGAGTATGATTTTTTTTTTTTATTAAAATAAATATGGGGAATATGTGCCAAGATAATGTGTATATATATTTGTGATAAATAAAATTTATTTATTACATTAATTATTTGCATAAATTATATTCTTATAATAACTAATTTTATAGTAGAAATGTTTTTATTAATTATTTTCCATGAAAATATGATTATTATATTATTTAAATAATATAAGGAATGATTTTTAGAATAATTATAATAATTATTTTATTATTTTAGTACTGATTATTAAGTTAATTATTTTAACTTAATTAATAATGTTAAGTATGGCAGATAAATCAGATATGGAATCCAAACCATAATTTTGGATTTCGATCAAGGCATGTGAATAATAATATAATATTAATTATATTTTGATTTTTTCAATGCTATAAATATGTACTGTAGGTATGTATTGATAATGGTTGGTCAATCATGGTGTATACTGTCAAAACCTTAGTATTAATTTGTTAAACCCTAACTTGAAACTCAAACCGGAGTTTTCGATTAGTAAGACATTGAAGTACGTAAGTAATAGCAATTATTATAATCTTATAGTATGCTATGAGCTCTTTAAGCTGGAACTTGAATCAAGTTCATATCATAAACAGATTGCAAGATAATCAAGGTCAAAATCCATTAACCGACCATGACTGGGCTTTTATGGGTAACCCAGAAACTGCCTAGAACCGGCCTGACAACGTTTTAAATCGACTAGATCTGACAGTGTTTTGATGTTTTGTTATGGTTCTTTAATCTAGATTATATTATGTTATATGGACTACAATATCATGTCTTAGTATCACCTAAATGATAAACATATGGGATTTACCAGCCGGTAAAACTAGCCAGGTCGAATACATTTTCTGTTTTCTGGGTAACCCAGAAAACATTTGAATGTGTTGCCTGACAAGGTTTGACTGGATCTCATCTGCTTGATTTGTTGTTGATATGATAATGTTTGGTAATAGATCTGTAGTACTACATGTGGTATACAACCTGGAACCCTTAGATCACTTAGACACCAACATGATTGCAAGTTGTGGAAGCCTAAAGTAGGCTACATGAACTGTTCTTCATTTCTGGGTAACCCGGAAATGAAGAACAACCTCTAATAGCTACTTTGATGGTTCAGATCTCTTTGGTTATGTGTTGTATGAACCTGTTTGTTGTTGGATCTTGTAGTCTTGCATTAGCACAACACGATCTGATCAATAACATGCCCAAAAACACAATACACATTGTTTTAATCTTGGTCAAACATGGTCACTCAGTCACTGCACATGAATTTCTGGGTTCATGAAGAACATGAAGAACACCTATATGACAGTGCCTGCAAGCTATAGGTGGTCTTTAATGACGATTTATTTATAAAAATTATATTTTATTAAATAATTATAGAAAATTAGTTTTTAATTATTAAAATACAAAATAAATTATTAAAATTATTTTAAAGTCTAAAAATTAGTTTTTAATAATTTTAATATATTTCATAAACATTTAATATTTTTGAAATATTAAAGGTATTTAATTTATTTAATTATTAAGTAAAATAAATTATTTAAAAATAATTTTAATACTTGAAAAATCATTTAAAATATATAATAATATAAGAAAATATTTTAAGTTATTTTAATGACTTTTAATATTTTATGATAAATTTCATTAATAAATTAATATTAATGATAATTAGGTTATTTAATAAATATATTAAATAAATTAAGTAAAATGATTGTAAATAATTTTAAATAATAATAAGGTATTTAAAAATATTTTAAGTTATAAAATAAAACTTTTAATATTTAAAAGATAATTTCATTAATAATTTAATATTAATGATATTAATTTAATGTTAATAATATTAAATTTATTTAATAATTATATTAAATAAATGGTTTAAAATGGTTTTATTAATTTAAAAATTATTTAAAAGGATATAAATGAGTTAAAATATTTTATGTTATACTTAATGACTTTTAATATTTTAAGGAATAGTACATTAATATTTCAATATTAATGGTAATTATTTAAAATGATTTTAAATGTTTTAAAAATCATTTATGGGTAATATAAATGTTTTAAAATTATTCTGAGTTATTATAAATAACTTTAATATTTTGGCAATGGTTTCATTAATACTTTAATATTAATAAAATATTAATGATAATAGAATTTTTTTGATATTTAAATAATTTAATAATGATCCCGGTGTTTGAAAAATCATGAGAAATTATAATTGTTTAAACATTATTATAAGTAGTTTAAAAATAATTTGAGCGATGTTTAAGTTATTTAGAACTTCAGTGTAGAGTCTTAGACTCGTTAATTACCCGATAAAGATGTCAGTACACCGACATGTTTTAGAAATTGATCTGAACTTAGATATTTTGATTGTATTAATGTTTGTTTGTTATTCAATGACTGTTGAACATGTGTGATAATGTGATTAGGTTATGTGCTGACTGCAAAATGTAGTACTATGTGTTATAGTATATTTTTCTAATCGAACGAATGATCTGATTAATGATAGGTCGTGATATAAAAGATAAAACTAAGTTGCATTTTGTAAAGGCAGACTCAGTAAGTATCCTACCTTTGCATTTTCTTTATCTGATGGACATGAGTAAGAAAGTTTCATAATTATATTTTTATTATGCTAAATTATTAACCCTATTGTTATATATATATATATATATATATATATATATATATATATATCCGATCATTGAATATCAACATGTTAGTATATGTTAATTTAGATATATATTATATTCGTTAATTTCTATATATGGTTATACAAGTGTCCCCACTTGGATAGTCATTGTATTTAATCACATGTTGATACACCTTTGTTAATTAGTATATATATATATATATATATATATATATATATATATATATATATATTGAATTATAGATCATCATTGAATAAGATAAAATCTTACTATTATCCAACCAAATTTCTTTGGTTTGGAACCCCGACAAGTATGAACATCCCTTAAACGGGAAAATTTTTTATGCACCCAAGGTGGACAAAGTGAACGATAACATCATTCTTGCATGTAGAATTGATCAATACAGGGCATAACGTGCTGATCAGCCCCCGTGCTCGTAAGTTATGACGGTTTGCAGATGAAGTTCTGCTAAACCTATTCGAAAATGGAAAACAATGTTCATAGTATGTCACCTTAACCTTATTTATAGTCAGTATGTAGTTTCAAAAATTTGATAGAGAGTTGTTATGTTATTATAATCGGTTCAGATTACTTCACAACTATTGATTTGTTGTGGAAGGGTAATACAAAGAAAACATTTAATCCTTTCAGCTAATATTTATAATTGTTAATACTTGTTGGGCACTCAAATGCTCATCCTTGCTTAATTTAAATGTTTTCAGCTAAGTGTGAACAACCTGAAGGCTCTGCCAAATACAAAGGAAAAGGAAAGGTTGCTAAATGAATTTCTATGTTATCCTATGTAAAAATTTAACTTTATGATAAGGATGATAAATATTATTATTATCATGTAACGAATTTTTAAAGGTTTCGTACTTGGGATTGGAAAACTCTGATAATATGTAAATTAAATTTGATAATCTATATTATTGTTATTATTATTATTATTATTATTCCGCTCAAAGAAATGGTATCATGAAGCACCGAGTCTGGGTTTCAAGTACCCGAATATGGGGGCGTCACAGAAAAAGAGTGGAACAATTATGAACTTAATGATCATCTAATGTATCATTAGAATGGATGATTTAGACCTTAAGTAAAGGTTGAATATGAGATTAAAATATGTAAAATGTAATGATAAAACGCTTAAAAGCTGTGAACACATAGTATTTACGTCGGACGTTTGATCTTGGCATACAAAAGATCGTATGAGTGAGACATGAAGGAATGATAATGAGGAAGGGCATTAAGTTGTCGACAAACCGTAATGAATAATAATTAACTTAACCAACATTATAATTTCAATGATTAAGACAAGTTACGTTAGAAAAAAGCAGAAGATGATATAAATCATTATGAATGATAATAATAAGGGTTATGATATCTACGAATGTCGTAACATTAAAATGGAAGATTATAATATGTGTTGTGACATCTCTGAATGTCGTAACATTAAAAAGACATGAAAGACGTAATATGTGATAACAAACATAACGATCAAGGAAAGAAATCTGAGTTTAATAACACGGACATAAAAGTAATGTAAAAAGTTAGCGTAAGCAAATACTTAATGAACTTACATAACTAATGGATATGTTATCCTTATGTGATATATAGGGATTAAGTAGAGCATTACAATGTAAACTGTAAGTTGTAAGCTATTTTTAAGGCAAGTTTTCTAACTTTATTCATATTCTGAAGTGAATGCTAGTTTCTTTAACTTACTCAAATGTTGTATCTGAGTAAGTTATAATCTATGTTCAAATGTGTTATGTTTATGCAAGATGTGTATAATGAATTGTGCTACGTGCCAATTATTTGCACTTATATGCTTTTGAAATGAAATGTTCTATTATTGAACTGCTAAATGTATAAAAGTTCTGCTTAGACATGAACTGTATAAAGAATTATTCTGTGTTGATTATTTCAACAAGACAAAAGGAAAAGTAAGAATAATAAGATAACGTTAATTTTTTGTACAATCGTACTCTTTAATCGTTGATATATAGTAATTGAGTTAAACAACTCCTTTGTTATGAGTAAATATTTAAGATTAACTAGTAACCGATCTAACTCACTGTGAAAGATAGTGTAAATGAGACGATAAGCTATTTCATTAGTTTTTGGTGGGGAGCCTCTCAGCTTACTATATTGATATTGTAAGACCCCAACTTTTTATGAATAAAGATTTAATTTTTTCTAAATATTTTTTTGAATAATAAGGTGTTAATTTGATATAATGATATAGTCATGGGTGATATGTGTAAATTTTGGAAAGTAAGCAAGTTGTCATAAAATATTCGTTTGGTTGAGAAATATTCTTTTTGTCGAGGAATATTCGAACGACAGTGTAATCATTGGTGGACTACAAAATGGAATAATTGTTTGATATAGAAAGCGACAGAAATAACCTTTTTATAAAATATAACGGCAAAACTTTTATCGTAAATTGTTCAAATACCCAGTGATAAAAGTACAATAATACGCGTGGTTGCACAGTAACACACGGTATTACACAGTATCTCTGATTATTGATTCTTATGTAAAAGTTGTAAGACCCCTAATTTTATGAAATAAAAGTATTCAATTTTTCTTATAAATATTATTCAGTAAATGGCTAAATTGATAAAAATTTAAAATTAAGGGTGATATATGTAAATTTTTGAAAATAAGCAAGTGGTTATAAAATATTCATTATTATTAGGGAATATTCGTTTGGTCATGGAATATCCTTGTTGTCAGGGAATATTAAATGACTACAGACATGACCATTTGTGGGCCCCATAATGAAATGAATGCCGGATATAGAAAGCGACAGAAATAACCTTTTTATAAAAATAATAGTAAAACTTTTACTATTAAAAAGCATTGAAATACCCATTGATAAAAAATACGGTAGCGTGATTCGGCGGTGGCACACGATATTGCACAAGATATTTTAGGATTATTGATTCTTACGTAAAAAGACACTACTCAATAATTATTATGTAATTCTTTCATTTAATATTTTGTTTTATTGATTCAATAATTGCTATATTGATATTTTATATTATTGTTATTTCAATAATTGTCACTGCACAGTATTTTCCATTATCAGACCAATAATTTATATTATTTGAATAATATTATTAGATAGCATTATTGGTAATGTCTAAGGAAGTTCTGTCAAGGAAAGGGGTTTGGCCACCTAATTGTGTGCCAATAAGGAGAAATCCTTATCGAAAAGCCCCCTTCTTTTCTGGGAACAACCTGGTTGTCAATATTGTAATTCTGTAATATTATTTGTGAATAATTAATTATTGATTTATATGATAAGGAAATATTTATTTTATGTGGATATAAATGAATAAATTAATGCTGAGGTGTTTTATCAGTATTTTGTCAGAATGAGGGTGTTATTTTAGTATTTTGTCAGAATAGATGTGTTAAAAATCATCCGTATGTGAATTTCGGTCATTTTATGTTTGGAATTTGGAAAAACTTTCTTCTACAAAGTTGTTGTTAATTAAATTTCCTATGCAATAGACATGATATTCAAATTTTTCTGATAAAAGGGCTATTTATTATGAATTATTGAAGGTTCAGAAATAAATATTTTTATTAAAAATATAGGTGGGCCCCACTCTTGTCCTTTTGTTGGTGAAATGTGCTGAATTCATTTTTCAAAAGTGATGGGCTTTGAAATCTTCAAAGATGGAATGTTGCACGAATTAAATTTTTTTCTATATTGGCATTCTAACATTTTTCTATAAATAGGGTGCTTAGTTTGAATTGAAAATCACACCAGAATCAGAAGTTTTCTCTCTTTATAATACCAAGCGTATTTTTGTGGGTATTTAGATATCTTGAGTGTTGCTATTCAGTGCAAGTTTTCTTCTATATTATATCCGATATTCTAGTCAAAAGTACTATTCTTTTGAGGTAAGAGATGGTAAGGGATGTTATTTTCTTCGTAAATGATATTATTTCTTTCAATATCATTATACCGAAATATTGGCATGAATTTTATTGGGAAATTTTTTACCTTTTCGTATAGGGGTTACTATTCACGTATACGACACTATTTACGTATACGACACTATTCATGTATACAACACTATTTACGTATATGGTACTATATACGAATACGGGGTACTGTTCACGAGTTACTATTCACAAGTTACTATTCACGAGTTACTATTCATGAGTTACTATTCACGACAAAATTGGTTTCTTTTTCTGACCAAATTATTGTTGATTTATGAATCTTACTCTTAAAATTAAATCCATGATTTGATCGTGTTGTTTTTATTATCATATATAACATTTTTATAACTCTGGTGATGAAATTTCTCTTTCACTTGAGTGTAAAGATGGGTAGATTATTGGTATGATCATGACTATGGATTCTCTTTGGCCAGTAGTACAAAGATGAATTGTTGAATGGTATAATCATAACCATTGAATTTATAATTGAATATCTTTAGCTTAAGTGAAAAGGTGAATTGATCAACATGGTTATAATGTTGACTTAGTCATATTCCATCCTTGAGTTTTGATGAAGAATTTTTCATATACTAAATTGTTTCATGGCATTTTTAGGTATATGATGATAAACAACATTGGTGGGATTTTCAAGTGGAAGTTTTTCTTTACTAGGGAAACCAAGTGTAATGTCAATTACATAATAATTGATTTTTCATTTAAAGGCTTTGGGACATATCATTGGCATTTATTTTATTTCTTAAATGAAAAATGATTTAAAATCTAATGAAAAAGGTTTTACTAATATTAAAATAAATTGAGGTTAGATTAATATATGATATCAAGTTAATACTTTATAAAATGTTACTTACTTATGCATGTCTAATTACTTGATATATGTATACATGCCTAGCAATTTAAAAGGGCGGTAGTTTACACAGTGATATGATGTGTGCACGGTTTTCAAAGGTAATAATTATAGATACCTTGGGACTCTAATACCTTGAATATTGGAAAGATAAAGGAAGTTTAAAAGTTTGATGTCACACGCCATCTTTTTATACTACACGTCACTTTATGAGATAAAAAGATATAGTAAAAGTTTTTTTGTAGTGGGTTATCTTTTAAAGGGTCTTTAAATTATTCCAACAGTATAAAAGGTTGTTCTTTACCGTTGTGGGATTGTTCCAAATATCTTAGCCGATTTTAGTGGGATTAATTGGAACAGGTGTTGATCTGGAACTAACGCTACTTATCTTTTTCTATCTAGCAACGTAATTTACAACGGGACTTTATATAACGGTAATAAATTGGGCTATATAAATCATGTTTCTTATATCGAATTAACAAAACTCACGAAATATTATTTGCAATAATCACTGATATTAACGAGCAACTTGTTTTTAATTGGTGCAACTTTTGATCAGCTGAGCAATTATACTTCTAATATTCTTTTAGCTGGTAATTGGTAAGATTTAATTTATTATCTTTCTATGATAATTGATCATTGCATTTAGTTGAGCCTTTAATTGTTAAATTCATTATTCTTGAATTGATCATAGACCTCTATATTTGTATTTAATTTTCTGTTTAGACTAAGTGTAGTCTAAAGGTGTTAATCCTAGTGGATTAGAGAAAAATGTTTACAAACAGGTTCAAGGAAGCAAAGGTGTTTGAAGAGTGCATAGGTGCACAAGGAGCAGGAGTGCTCAAGAGAAATTAATTGTTGTAAGAATCTGTTTTGTAATCAGTGTTTATTTATACAGAAATAAATAAAGTGAGTCTCCAATACTAGTTGGTATTGGACATGGACTAGGCTTTTATTATAGAGGGTAATAGCTGAACCACGTAAAAAAATCTTGGTGTTAATTTTATTGTTTGCTTTACTTTAATTACTCATATAAGTTATTTAATTATCTTAATAATTAAAATTTGAATATTTGCATTTTCTTAAGATAATTCTTTAACACCAATTATTTTATTTAGGTTATAAATTCAATAGAATATTTTAAAAAAAATATATAATCAGTCAATTCTGTTGGTCGTATTAATTCAACAAGCTGAATTCATCAATGTAGTAGCCTGAATTTAATAGTTTGATTTAAAGTTTAAAAATTGGTCATAGATTACTCCCACACTTATTCAACCCCCACTTCTAAGTGTGCCTAGTTAAATTTTATTTGGTATCAGAGTTTGGCTCTACTTATCTTGGTCTTAAAGGTGACTTGTAGGGAAAGATTCTGCATGGCACTGTTCGGGAACAGCAATAAAGAAGGACAATCAACCAATAGACCTCCTTTGCTGTTTGGAACAGAAAATTATAACTTCTGGAAATTCCAAACGAGGATCTATCTCAAAAGAGATCCTTAGGAATGGTGGGTTGCAGAGAACGGACCAGTTATTCCACGAAGAGATGATGGGACACCAAAGACTCTTCTAGAAATGGATTCAACCGAAACCTACATGGTTTCATATGATTCAAGGGCAATTAACACACTTCCTAGCGGTATGGTACAATCCGAGATTGACAAAGTTTACTCATGTAACACAACGAAATTTTGGATACTCTAGTGGTAAGTCATGAAGGAACATCCAAAGTACAAGAAGTCAAGCTAAGCATGCTTATGCACGATTATGAAAAAAGTTGACTTTTTTGAAAAAAGTCAAACGTCAAAATTTTAAAAATTAAATTTTTGAGAAAAATATTTCCATTGTGTTGGGATTGTTAGTGTTAGTGGAAATCGACATTTATTTCAATAATAATTGATGTCTAGAAGTTATATTAACCAATCGGGTAATTAATCGAATAAATGAGCAATTAATTGCTATTAATTCACATGATTATAACTAATTATTCACATGTGTGTACTATTGATTCACATTCATGTACTATTAGGGGAGGTGGTGCAAGATTGATAATACTTGCATGACTAAGTTAAAAATGGAGGTATAGATGGAGGTACTATACTGTAATTCGTATTTTCACATGATTATAACTATTGAGTCACATGATTGTACTATTAATTCACATTATTTACTATTAGGGGTGGTGGTGCAAGTTTGATTATACTTGCAGGACTAAATTAAAAATGAAAGAAAAGTTGAAGGAATTATACTGTAATATTTCGAGCCCCAAAATGTACAATTATTGAAACTATATTTTCCTATAAATAGAAGCTCATTCTTCCTTCATTTCTCACCAATTCACTAAAGCTATAAAGTAATTATTATAGAGAGAAATTATAGAGAGAAAGAAGAAGATAAGTCTGGTACCTCACTATTCTAGTATCCAGTTTTTTCTAAGGTAAGGGGTATTATTTCTTTCGTATTCATGAAGAGAGCTATTGTTATTCCATTCCTTATTATTATGTTGGAATAATGTTTCATGTATGTAAGTAATCGCATACATGGTGAAATTCTTCTATTATTTCATTCTTTATTATTCTTGGAATAACTTTCATGCATGCGATCTATCGTATGTCCGTGAATTTCGTTGTTATTCCATTCTTTATTATTACATTTGGAATATCATGTATACATGCGGTTTCTGCATGACCTAGTTCCATTCTTTATTATTACATTGAGAATAACTTTGTTTGTGGATCTATCGCATGCATGGTGAATTCTTCTGTTATTCCATTCTTTATTATTCTGTTGGAATAACTTATCTATGTGGATTACCGCATGCATTGTGAATGATCCTTTGTATTCATATGAATAGTATTTTCATTCAAAAGGGGTTTCTGCCAGGGGAAGTTTCATAATTTTTCTGACCCTCAAAAATTTTGGAAAAATTTAAAATAATAATTTGATAAGTTTTCTAGATTGTGTCCAAAAATGGCGATTTTTGGATGTATAGATTAAGAGTTATGAATTTTATGGGAAAAAACTATTTAAACGTAAACCCTTATAACTCCTTGTGGTTAACTCCAAAATTGGTGAAATTATTATTGGGACTACATGTATATAACAGGAGTATACCCTGTAAATTTTGGAATTTTTGGACAAAATTACAATTTATGATAAATGACTAAATATTCGGCAGTTTTGGTCATATGAAAAATAGTAAATGAATTTTAAAAATTTCGAGAAAAATATATGTTCAATATGGGACTATATTCTCCTAAATCCCAGAAAAGAAATATTTTTGGAACTGATTTGGTATTTTTCATGAAAATGAACTAGTTATGAGTAAATGAATTAAATATGTTATGTGAAGTAACAAAATTAAAAAATAGGATTTTATGGCTTGGGAATCCTATATAGGGTATATATAGATTTTTGATGAGGGATTTGATCATTGGTGATGAAATTTTATTAGTATGGCATTTTTGAATGATTAAATGCATTATTTCGTAAAGTGTAAACAATTGAAATAAATTATTTATAAGTTTAAGAAGTGATTAAAATATTGTTATAATATTAATAATATTAGATTGTGAGTTTATTAAGTGATTGATAATATTTGGATAAATTTAAGGTCTTTAATATTTATCCTTGTTTTCGTTTGATTAATGATTATATCATTGTCATTATCCTCATACTTATATTGTGATGAAAGTCATCTTTCGCTTACATGCAAAGATGAACTGTTGATTATTAATTTTACAATTGTATATCTTTGGATTACGTGCAAAGATAGACCGTTAATTATTGATTTTACAATTGTATATCTTTGGCTTACGTGCAAAGATGGACTGTTGATTATTGGTTTTACTATTGTATATCTTTGGCTTACGTGCAAGGATGGACTGTTGATTATTGGTTTTACAGTTGTATATCTTTGGCTTACGTACAAAGATAAACTATTGATTGATGAGTATCTTGTTAGGTTTGTAATATTTATGAACGCAATCAAATTGCACAAAATTAGCGGAAACGTGTAAAAATCAGAGTATAAAATTTTTACAAACCATATACCCGGATCACCCTTTATGCACAATTATTAATTAAACGAAAAGATATGAAGAACAAACATACCCTTGAAGATCCGAGCTTCCTCAGGTACAAGTTCACCTCCAATCCTTTTCGCGTTCAACTTGAATCCACCGGGTTTGGTTCCTTCCTTTGATCAACGTTAGCCACCCAAGTGTTTGGCCTCTAGAGGTGATCCACCAAGGAAGAAAAGGAATTCAAGAAGATGGGTATTTGGCTCAAACCCTAGTTTTCTATCTCTATAGAAAAGAACGTACTCTCCAACAAATTGGAATTATGTCGTATATTGATATCTGATATAAGACTCTTATTATAAAGATATCAAGTAACCCTATTAAAATAAGGTATTATTTAATTAAACTCTTTTAATTAATTGGGCTCCCTAATCTTATTAGGGATAATTAATTAAACTCCTTTAATTAATTTTTCCTCCTAATCCTATTAGGAATAAATGAAGTACTTATATTAAATTAATTCCTAAACTCTTTTAGAAATTAAAATAATAATAATTGTAATAATATTAATAAGACTCCTCTTATTAATTTATATTTAATATTTCTAAAATATTAAATAATAAATATTAAGCTATTTAATTTATTCTATCACCATAGATTAAATTAAATATACATAACATATTATTACGATTATGCCATTAACTTCTTAAATAATTATTCTTCCTTTTATGGTGTGACCCTTTAGGTTCTCCATATTAAACGGTTGTGAATAAATTAATTAGAAACAATTCTAATCTTATTTAAATAAATAAATTAAACAATTAATTTATTTAAATAAATAATATTTATTCTACAATAGGGATAAGCCCTCCTAGCGATCAACGACTTTCCGGATAATATAGATTTCAACATTAATCATAAAAGAACCTTTGAGTAAATAGTTACCGTACAATTCAATCCTTCCACCATACAATGTCCCAATTAAATATAAGACATGGAATTCTTTGTCAAGTCTTATTTTATTTAATTATATGTATTTCGATCCTTAAATGCACAACTCCAAATAATGCAAATTAGAAACTCCTTTCTAATTTCATTACGCTTAACGCCAAGGACTCTTTGGGTTGTCATTTATCGAATCACATAGGACATTTCTCTTCTTTTATTAGAAGTGGTAGATTCTTTATTGATCATATATTATCTCCATGTACAACTTGTTATACCCAAGCATACCCTTTGATATACCCTAAGGGTCTTAAGGAATAAGTCAAAGTATAACTCATCATACACAAGATACTATGATGATCTCAAGTCCAAGGATCACTTGTACTACTATCACTACAGGAATTCCTATTGACAGGCAAGTAAAACTCCATTAAGTATTCCTTAGCTAGCCACGTTCAGTGAACTTATTCTCTAATAAGCACCTACATACTTGCTTTAGTGTCTCCACACAAATGATCATGAGATCAATCATCCTCATCCATCGAAAGAAGACAACGATGTACCAATCTATCCGGATTCACTAATCCCCAATTTAGTAATCCAATGATTGGGAACTATTTTAGTTTTAAGCTTTCTAAGAATTTAGATCTCATTAAAATGATCATCATCATTATTCTAAAAGCATTGCTTAAAACTATGGGTTTATCACATATTATAAAACAACATCATGTAGATAATTAAAAGCCTTTAATAAATTAATACTTTTATTAATAAATGAATAAGATTGTTACAAAGTATATGTTTTATCATCAAACATGATTGGCTTGTGTGCATACTACTTTCAATTTCCCACTTGCACTAAAGCCAATCGTCATGGTATCTCATACTCTTCTTCTCTAAGTGACGATTATCCCGTTGTTGGATAAGCTTTAGTTAATGGATATGTAATGTTGTTTATGAGAGTCCACTATCTCTATAGTGATTTCCCATCTTTCAATGATTCTAATAATCAAATGAAAGTGCCACAACACATGTTTAGATCCAAGATGAGACTTAGGAACTATTCCTAGTTCTCAGTAATGAACTTTTAATCCAAACAATCAACTTGCGACTTCATTTATAGCTATATACTTTGTCTTTATCACTAAACCAAGAACTCTTTTCTTTTGCTTGGAACCTTTCAATTCAACGCACCTTTATTCAAGATAACGCTTTACCTTAAAGTGGATTTTACGTCATCTTGGTCTCGTCAGAAAAACTTGAGTCTCATTAAGCCCTCTAGTTTTAATTTAGACACACCATGAATATGATCACATCCTTAGTGCTTAGGTTAAGCACTTTAAGATGTTTTTCAACGACTCATAGTGAACTTCTCCATAATATGGTGATCAACATCGAGGTCTCGTACATTTCATTGCATACATGATTGTCACTCATGCAACCTCTCTTTTTCAGAGTCTCGTGGGGACTATTAAAGAGATATACTCCATAGCTCATCAACATGAGACATCTCTTGGAGTTTGCCATGCTAAACGACTTTAGCATCAAATGAGTATATCGTTCCTTGGGTTAAGTTGAGCATCCTTTTAAATCTATCTATATAGATTTGCATCCCCAATAATGATACTCTTCCTAAATCATTCATGGAGGATTGTTTAGATAACTTTATCTTTACTGATTGTAGCATTGGTATGTAATTCCTCATCCGTAGTATATCAACATATAATACTAGAAATTTCACGGCGCTCCCAATCGACCCCTTTTGTACACACTAAAACTCTTACCTCATCGTATGTAACTCTGGATCATCATCTTCTATGATCGTACCTCATCATCATCATCCATGATGAATCCATACCTCCTAGGTATCTTCAAGACTATTTTTGATTTACGATTATTTGTGGTGCAATAAAATTCATCTCTGTGTTCCTCTTATTTGACTTATAGTGTTTTATGGTTCTTGAACTCTTCAAGATCTATTATCCTCCCACTAGCCCCTTCAATGATAAACACCTTTATCTTAGAAGGAAGCGTGTTTCACAATAAACACCTTTTGCTAAGTAGGATTATAGAACATTTACCCTAAACTTACTTTAGGATGTCCCACAAATCAGATTTGTCAAATCTTGTCCCAAGCTTATCCTTTGAAACCGTTTCACATAAGTTGGACAACCCCTTATCTTAACATACTTAAGATTAGGAATCCTCCCTGTCCATAACTTTTATGGAGTCTTGGGGCCAGATTTAGAGATTACCTTTTTCGTAGATATGCAGCCATTTCTAGGACATTATCCCAGAAGGATACTGGAATGTCGGTAAAATCATTATGGACCGCACCATGTTCAAATAGGTACAATTTTTCCTTTCAGATACATCAATCAATTATTATGTATCGAGAGGCGTCCATTATGAGAAAACCATTTGAGATGATCTAGAAACTTATTGCACAAGTATTCCTTCCTTGATCCGATCAAAGAATCCTAATACTTTGCCAATTTGTTTCACTTTTGAATTCTTTGAACCTTTCAAATAATTCACACTTGTATTTCATCAAATACATACATTCAACTCTTTGAATGATCATCTCCTTTTCTTATATTAGTTTATTCAATTTGCAAAATTATTTTCACGTAAGTCAAGTATACAAAATTTAGTAAGTAATATTCAAGTTCTATAAAAACATTATTATTATAAATAGAACAACAATTGTTCTTAATTATAATACCAAAGATTTCATTGTCCAACAATAAAATGGAAATAATATTTTTAACAAGAACTGGAATACAATAACAACTTATTGACTTAATAGATTTGCCCGTAGGCATTGTTAAATTATAAGTTTCTATGGCTAATGCAGCAACCTTTGTTTCATTTCCCACACATATGAATACTTATATTTGTTTAGCTATCTACTTCTGTTTGGTTCCTTCATAAATCTATATTTATGATAACCAAAGTCGGTATCCAATACTCAAGTAGAACCTTGACTTAAAGAAAAATTTATTTTAAATCATGAACAAATTTGTATTTGTAACCGAAACTTCACTAAGCTTCTTTGGTTAGCCTCTGCAAGATGCTTCTCGCAGTTTCTTTTCCAGTGTCCAGGCTTATTGCAGTGGAAGCAAACTCCTTTGCTATCCGTATCAGTTTTGTTCTTATTATCCTTTGTTTATGCCTTTCTATTTACCTTCTTTGAATCATTCTTCTTTTCAGAAGATCCTTTGGCCCCTACCAGTAAGACATGGTCTTTCTTGGTTGGAAAGTGACTCTCATCATTTTTTAACATGTTAAGCAAATCAACGAAGCTGATATCTAGCTTGTTTATATGAAAAATTCACAACAATTGTGAAAGGAGTCCGGGAGTGAGTGCAAGATCAAATCTTGGCTCAACTCTCCATCCATGACAAAACTCGTTGTCCTAATTGATCAATCAAATTGATAATGTTAAGGACTTTTAACTGTACTGTAGTGTCATCGGTCATTCTAGATCGGAAGAGCTCCTTAGATATCTGATATCTATCAGTCCTACTTTCCTACCTATCAACTACTTGATGTGCAGGAATATAGTAGGAGCATCAATAGTTTCATGTTGACGCTGAAGCTCGTTACTCATAGATGCGAGTATAATGCATTGAGCCAACTGTGCATCATCTTGCCACTTTCTAAAAGTAGCAATGTCTTCTTCAGAGGCATTGTCCGCAACCATTCTTGAGGAGGATAGGCGTATTAAGGACATAAGATAGCTTTTCGACTATGAGAACTATTCTCAAATTCCTTAACCAATCCATTTAATACGGTCAGGTTAAATAACATCTAATATGTTTTTAAGATGATAGTAATTAAGACATTGTAAAATTTTGTAAATGAATTTGTATTTAACAACATTTTAACATACATTCTTTTATTAATTACCAAAATAATTTAGGTCTTATTTTAAATTGGTATCTCCCACTATTTTCTTCAAACTATATTACCCTCACTTATATAGTTCGACAAAATCTAATTAAAGATTTGCTAGTGAGAATAAGGATCCCATTTCAAATGTATATAGCCTTGTGGTGACACAACAAACTATATATAAATAAATAGGTAGACAACTTTTGTCAATTACATCAACTATGCAACTCCTTTTCTTTTGCCTCTTAGATTATTTTGATCAAGTGGTGGCACATCCGAATCAAAATTATCCAAGTTAAGTCCGACCTAGCACTCCATATATTCAAAAAAGAAAAATATCATCCTTGTGGTGACACAACAAAACAATATTGTTCAATTTTCTTTATAAGCATCAAATGTTATAAATTAACATCTTAAATACTTAATACTTGCCTTGTGGTGACACAACAAACTCATATTAAATATTTAATACTCTATTAATTTTATCATGCTAGAAGGCGACGTTCGATATTCCAAATATCTTTGAACGCTTAGGACTTAATATAAAAATTGAGGGGTTTGTTATTAAAATGTCTCATCTTGTTTAGCGCATGCATTATATATATATATAAAATACGCGTTATATTAATGAACATACGAGCATGTTTGCATAATATATAATATATATAGTATAAGCATGCACATATAGAATACTATATTCTACCCGAATTGATTATGGACTTTTATTCTAGTTTGGTTCACTAGAGCCACCAAGTGAACCAAAAGGTCAAATCCTAGGGGTGCAAGAAATAATATTTAAATATAACTATTACATTTAAACCCGGGCTCCATTACAAACGGGTCTTCAAGCGCTCCTTCTTTTTTGATCTCCAATTTTTCAAAATTAATTCTAACTATTCCTATTACAAAATTATTTAAAATAAATAGAAACCTTGATCGTGAAATAAAGGGAAGTAAATAGGAGGAGATAGAATTTACATTAAGAAAAATTAGAGAAGGCAGTCTGTGAGACCCCATTTAATAAAACCCATACATTCATGCATCCAACTAAAATAAAATTCAATCACATTGGTCAATAGTCCATAATCAATCCCATTTATTATCATACACATCTCCATATGTATCAATAAATAACATTCATCTTATGAATAATAAACATTCAATATATATATTGATATCATTTAATGGGCAAATTTAGTTAGTATAAAATCTATTTTGAATCAAAATAAACTCCTTTATTTTAATCCAAATTTAAATCAAAATAAAACTATTTTATTTTAATTTATCCAATTTTGAATAAAATAAACTATTTTATTTTAATCAAAATTTTAATCAAAATAAACTCCTTTATTTTAATTAATTATGGAATCCAATTCCATAAAAAAATTATTAAAGGAAACACGGATTATCTTTCCTATTCACAAATAAACTCCTTTATTTTGAATAATATGAAATCTTATTTCATATCTAAATAAACTCCTTTATTTAAGGAAATTAGGATTCTCTTTCCTATTCACAAATAAACTCCTTTATTTTGAATAATATGAAATCTTATTTCATATCTAAATAAACTCCTTTATTTAAGGAAATACCGATTCTTTTTCCATTCACAAATAAACCTTTTTATTTTTGAATAATATGAAATCTAATTTCATATCAAAATAAACTCCTTTATTTAAGGAAAAATAGAATCCAATTTCAACTCTAATTAGTTATCTTGAAATCCAATTCCAACTCTAATTAGTTAGCATGAAATTTAATTTTAAAATTAAAATAAACATTTTATTTTAATTATAAAATAATTAAAATAACATATATATATATAATACATATATATTAATCAATATATATATATATATATATATATATATATATATAATTCTTGAATCCAAATTACTTGATTTAGTTCACTATTCACATTATTTGCCCATTACTACGGATTTGTAACTAATATATATAATATATCATATATCATATATATATATATATATATATATATATATATATATATATATATATATATATATATATATATATATATATATACACTAATACACGAATATCTTTACTTAGAATCTGTAGCCCTTTTTTTTTTTTTTATGGTAATCTCGTGAAACAAGAAACTTTGATTTGAATTATAATCTATATATATATGATATATATATAGTAACAAAAGTTACTTGCTTCCTTTTCTTACTGCACTAACATGTCCACGTAGGAATCATCATGCATGCACTGCCGAATCCCTTAACATGTAAAGCTTAAGATTTCCCCTTGATTTCCGTGCATAAATTCGACTCCTTTTTTTTTTTTTAAATTTTATACAATAAAATTATGCCCAATTAAATTGTTCTAAACACATATCAATATAGATATTAAATTAAAACAATTAATAATTCGCATAAAGGTTTGGCTTTGATACCACTGTTAGGTTTGTAATATTTATGAACGCAATCAAATTGCACAAAATTAGCGGAAACGTGTAAAAATCAGAGTATAAAATTTTTACAAACCATATACCCGGATCACCCTTTATGCACAATTATTAATTAAACGAAAAGATATGAAGAACAAACATACCCTTGAAGATCCGAAGCTTCCTCAGTACAAGTTCACCTCCAATCCTTTTCGCGTTCAACTTGAATCCACCGGGTTTGGTTCCTTCCTTTGATCAACGTTAGCCACCCAAGTGTTTGGCCTCTAGAGGTGATCCACCAAGGAAGAAAAGGAATTCAAGAAGATGGGTATTTGGCTCAAACCCTAGTTTTCTATCTCTATAGAAAAGAACGTACTCTCCAACAAATTGGAATTATGTCAGTATATTGATATCGATATAAGACACTTATTATAAAGATATCAAGTAACCCTATTAAAATAAGGTATTATTTAATTAAACTCTTTTAATTAATTGGGCTCCCTAATCTTATTAGGGATAATTAATTAAACTCCTTTAATTAATTTTTCCTCCTAATCCTATTAGGAATAAATGAGAGTACTTATATTAAATTAATTCCTAAACTCTTTTAGAAATTAAAATAATAATAATTGTAATAATATTAATAAGACTCCTCTTATTAATTTATATTTAATATTTCTAAAATATTAAATAATAAATATTAAGCTATTTAATTTATTCTATCACCATAGATTAAATTAAATATACATAACACATATTATTACGATTATGTCATTAACTTCTTAAATAATTATTCTTCCTTTTATGGTGTGACCCTTTAGGTTCTCCATATTAAAACTAGGTTGTGAATAAATTAATTAGAACAATTCTAATCTTATTTAAATAAATAAATTAAATAATTAATTTATTTAAATAAATAATATTTATTCTACAATAGGGATAAGCCTCCCAAGCGATCAACGACTTTCCGGATAATATAGATTTCAACATTAATCATAAAAGAACCTTTGAGTAAATAGTTACTGTACAATTCAATCCTTCCACCATACAATGTCCCAATTAAATATAAGACATGGAATTCTTTGTCAAGTCTTATTTTATTTAATTATATGTATTTCGATCCTTAAATGCACAACTCAAATAATGCAAATTAGAAACTCCTTTCTAATTTCATTCTACCTCGCCAAGGACTCTTTGGGTTGTCATTTATCGAATCACATAGGACATTCTCTTCTTTTATTAGAAGTGGTAGATTCTTTCTTGATCATATATTATCTCCATGTACAACTTGTTATACCCAAACATACCATTTGATATACCCTAAGGGTCTTAAGGAATAAGTCAAAGTATAACTCATCATACACAAGATACTATGATGATCTCAAGTCCAAGGATCACTTGTACTACTATCACTTCTGGAATTCCTATTGACAAGTAAGTAAAACTCCATTAGGTATTCCTTAGCGAGCCACGTTCAGTGAACTTATTCTCTAATAAGCACCTACATACTTGCTTTAGTGTCTCCACACAAATGATCATGAGATCAATCATCCTCATCCAATGAGCAAGCAGCGTATGTACCAATCTATCCGGATTCACTAATCCCCAATTTAGTAATCCAATGATTGAGAACTATTTTAGTTTTAAGCTTTCTAAGAATTTAGATCTCATTAGAATGATCATCATCATTATTCTAAAAGCATTGCTTAAAACTATGGGTTTATCACATATTATAAAACAGCATCATGTAGATAATTAAAAGCCTTTAATAAATTAATACTTTTTATTAATAAATGAATAAGATTGTTACAAAGTATATGCTTTATCATCAAACATGATTGGCTTGTGTGCATACTACTTTTATATCTTTGGCTTATATGCATTGATGAACTGTTTATTGGTATGATTATGACCAGGGATCATTCGGTATAATCATAGCCCGTAATGTTATAGATGATGTGGTAAAAGTCCTCATTGGCCTGTAGTGCATTGATGGGATGATTATTGGTATGATTATAACCGAGGATTATTCGGTATAATCATGACCATTGATGATTACATGAATATCCTTGATCTGTAAGTACGAGGATGATTCGATGATGTGGATCATTTATTAAGCTGAGTCTTAGCAATAAAATATTGATTATACACTTTTAATTAAGTAAAGATAGTAGATATCATGCTTTCTACTTGACTCTTCTAAAATACAATTGTATGTCTTTGGCACTAGTAGTGAAAAGATGAATTGTTATTGAATATCTTTTGGTAGTAGTGCAAACGATGAATTTATTAGTATGATTATGAAAGGTGAATTTTGATTTGGTATAACCATAATTTTTGATGTTTCAGGTGAAGATAGGTGATGAAAATTATCTTCGTCCTGGGTGCGAAGAGGAAGTTAGAGTTACAATTATGATTATAAGGTATTCATATGATTGTGGACAGGAATTATTGATTGATGTTACAGGGATAAAACATTATTGGTGGACTTTTAACATAGAGAAGATAATAGATCTGGTGGTCTATTTGACTCTTCTAATGGATTGCTCGTTTCGCTGCAACTATGGTTGAAAAGTTTTATCATCTACCATATGTTCTAAATCTTTGATTTATTACCGATGAAGGCTATTGATGATGTAAATTATCTTTAGTCATGATATTCTTTCTTTGGGCTAGTTGTGTGCTCGCCCTTTTCGCACAATTCCTTTCGTGTAATAAGAGTGTAATGGAATTGAGCGGTGGTAACAGGAGAATAGAACGGTGGTCTATAGCTGTTGAGGTTCTCCCTAAATAGTATGGAAATAATTTTATTGAGAACTTTAGATAAGTGTGTTGTATTGTATATGTCATTTGATATTTAATTTTGGTGAACCGAATAGGGTGAGGTGAACCTAACTTTGGAAGGGTGTTTTGCCACTATCATAAAAGATGTCTAATGACATACAACCTCGTGTTATCATAAGACATGGTTGTGCACATCCACTTGTTGAGTATATCTACGAGCACTAACTATATAATCTTGGAGTTTGTTTGAAATATGATTCTCAATTGGAGACAATGGAGATAATTATAAGTCAAGAGAAGACTCACCAATGGAAAGAATATGATAGCAATCTTCTTGTTTTTCTTTGGGGACTATTGGGTCAACCAAGGATAATTCTGTGGACATATGATATCTATCATAACCTAGACGCATGGCTTCCCATGTACGAAGGTTTCCTTGAGTATTTTCCAAAGATTATAATTTCTAAAACAGTTATTGACTATACTTTTATGTAAAGTACCATTATAAGGTTGTGGTCGAGGCACCATGAGAGTTACATACATTTGTATTAAAACTCACAGTTTAACTGTGGTCGTATTCTACACGATAGTTCAACAGTTGTATAAATGAAATTTGTAAATGATTTTTATAGTGTGATATCTGGCGACTCAGAATGGGTCGTGTGGACCTATTTTAGGGGTGTCACATTCGCCTAAACACAGGGTTCACAAAGTTGATGATCACAACTATTGCAAACTATATCTGGCAATACCACACAAAGGTCTGATGCCATCAACTTGGGGTTGTGATTCCAATTCCAACCATACCTTTCATCAAAAACCTCTCCCCAGCAGAGACTTTATACAACTTCAGCCATTGAAGCACATTTCAGCAAAGGTCAAGCAACCTTGACGTTATTTAGTTGTTGGTAAGTAAATCCACTGAAGCATTGGTGATGGTCCGATAATTTTAGTCATTGAAACACATTTCAGTGAAGGTTAAGTAACCTTGACGTTATTCAGCCGTTGGCAAGTAAACCCAACGAAGCATCCGTGGTGGTCTAATGATGTCATCTGTTGCAGAACATTTCAGTGAAGGTCAAGTAACCTTGACGTTATTAAGCCATTGACAAGTAAACCCAATGAAGCATCGAAGGTGGTCTAATGATGTCATCTGTTGGAGCACATTTTAATGAAGGTTAGATAGTCCTAACATCATCAGCCGTTGGCAAGTAAATCCGATGAAGCATCGGAGGTGGTTCGATGACTGTAGCCGTTGAAGGACATTTCAATGAAGGTCAGGCAGCCTTGACAACATAAACTGTTGGCAGTAACTCCAATAAAACACTGGAAAGACCTGGTGATACAAATGAGGAAAACTATCCTCATCGGGGAGGACCGATGATGGAATCTTTTATACAAGTCTACATTAGACAAAGCATAATTCCCCAAGAGTCTCTCGTACCTAAGAAGTATATCTTCAATGGGAAGTCTATATTCAGGATTAAGGACTTTGGTGATAACCCCAATGTCAACATCGTGGAGGTTCCTGTGAGCTTTGGAGTAGACATCCAAGCAGTTCATCAGGATCATCAGTGATGAACTACATTTCATCACATCCCATTGGAAAATGGTCTGATAAACTATATTTCATCATATAATTGCATCATGCTGCATTAGATTGCATCATGATTATCTTGTCACATTTCAAGTGTCTAGTATTCTTTATCCTATCCATGCTATTACATAACATGAATATGATAAAGAGAGGCATCTATAGACACTCAAAATTTTGCGTTCCTGTTACTAACCTTATAGGAGGGAAAAATCGTGTTCCAGAGATAACCCTGGAAGTCAAATCAAATCAATCCCGGAGATAACCCCGGGATACTCAGTTTTCAACCTCAGAGATAGCTCCAAGATACTCAATTCTAGCTCTAGAGAAAACCCTGGAGAAGTCATTTCCAACCTTAGAGATAATCCCGAGGGATGCAGTTTCAATCCTGGAGACAACCTCGGGAGATTCCGATCCAACCTTAGAGATAACCCTGAGGGTTGCAGTTCCATTTCTGGACATAACCACGCAGAAGTCAGTTCCAACCTCGGAGATAACCCTGAGGAACTCAGTTCCAACCCCATGGGAGGTCAGTCACACCTATAGACAACCCTGAGGACATTCAATACTCACAGCAGCCCAATCTCAGAGATAACCTTGAGCAACAACTACTACATTAGCACAAAGCCAAAGATAACCCTGGTGAGGGCAAAATCTTCATTTTGCCACCTCGATACTACATTCACGCCATCTTAACATCATTTCAACCAACATTTCATACGAAGTGTCCCACAAGAACCATAGCTCAAAATCTCGAGTGACTACTACGCAAGATAATACACTGGATAGAATTTGAAGACTTGACGATATGGGCATAGACCCATCTTCCCGGCTTTGTAAAACCTCTTATCCCATGTCATTGTGCAACTCTCAACAATAGCATTCTAAAAAGGTATAGCACACCTCAATCATATGCCCGGATTGAAAGTTATGAAGGTTCGAGCGGACATCACATTGCTCGAGTGCACGCTCTTGGAGACAGTGGGACCTGTGATAGCAGGACACCCCGGCTGACTTTCAGTGGGCCACCACAACTTGCAGTGGACCTCACAGTTTCAAGCGGCTATCTATATATAGAGGTTTTGGGGTAGCCATTTTGAAAAAAGAAAAAGCGAGGAAACCCTGCCCATTTCACTCTGTACACACCTCTATCGTGCTCCAAATTGAGTTCTTTCATTTTCTAAACACTTTTGAGCTCATGTTTTACCACATATTGAAATTTAACCGGTGGAAATAGAGTATTCATTCATCAAAACTATCTGAAGTCTTCTTTGGCAGCCCACTATAAGATATTTTAGATTTTTAAGCTTTTTCTCACTTTTATACCTACATATCTATTCACGTTGGGAGTCGTGTTGTGTGGGTATGCCCGGATCTTCGATCTGCGACTTTTATTGCTTTATATATATATATATATTATCGAACTATGCTTCGATTGAGCCCGAATATAATATTCGAAGTATTTACTGCTTTTATATATATAAATACTTATATATATATATATATATCTCCTGTCATCAAACTTTGTTTGATTGAGCCTGGATATACATCTGGAACATTTATTGCTTTTGTATATATACATAAATACTTATATATATATATATAACTATTTCTCAGCCTGCAGGTTAGATCTGCCTAAATCTGGCTATTCTCACTTTAACCGGTTCATGGTGACTAAACTGGAACCGTTGAAGCTGGAATGCTTAGATTTACTCAAATCTAATTCATTTTCTAGCTTTTGCTACGGGCTTGATTTGTCTCAATCTGGCTATTTCACACTTTAATCGATTCATGGTGACTAAACTAGAATCGATGAAGCTGAAATAGTTTAGATTTCTTCAAATCTACTTCTTGTTTTAGCTTTTGTACATATTGCTTTATCATGTGAGCCTATGAATCATGTGATCACAGATTCAGTTCCTGAATCTAGATTCAGTTCCGGTGATGGACATTTTCAGCTGCAGCCAGCTTGTAAATTATTTACGGTGTCTGAATTTCCTTATATGGCTCTCATGCCCATAAGGAATTCGACATTGCTATGTATCTTATTTTCTTGAAGATGCTTCGCATCTCAAAAATAATAAAAGCAAACAAGCCAAACACATAATAATATGGAAGTATCAAAGGCCTCAATTACTATTGAGCACAATGGTTTGAAAAACCTGTTTTACAAAACATCACTACCATATCTCGTTAAAATTAAACTTTTATACAAAAGTAAAACCCTTTGTATATAGGTGCCAACGAGGCATAACACTACTTCCAAACTATTGCACGTAGGCCTACACACACACATTAAGATAAAAGTTTAAATTAAAAAGTGGTGGTAACCGTGTTATCACGGATGTCGGGGGGTGCCTGACACCTTCCCTCCGCATAATCAAGCCCCCGGACCCTAAAGAATTTCGGTTTCGCAGAGCAGTTAAACAATGTCACATCACTAGGTCTATGTGCAAACCATTTCTCTATTGAGTTGGTGTAACCATTTAAAAATACCAACAGGCGACTCTTACAGTCAAATCGTCGACATGCACATGTAGGACATTTTTAAACTTGATTTTTCAAACAAATCTCACCTAACACGAGAACACCAAAAGACAAGAACAGAAAGGGACAAATAAAAATCCCGACGTCGACAGTACCCATAAATAGTACTATATGAATAGTACCCATGAATAGTAACCCGACATGAAAAGATTAAAATTTAATAAGAATGTACATACCAATATTCCAGTGAAATGATATTAGATGAAGCACAAACCTTAAGAAATTTCTAATCATTTCAGGAATTATAAAATCAATACTTACCATAGTAAGTTTAAATTTTAGAAAATGAAATGAAATAATATCACTTACATAATATAGAGTATGAAAGAAAATGATATTTCTTACGAGTATTGAAATAAAATAATATCCTTTACCTTAGTAGAAACTAGATCTGACTTGGAATATCAGATATTATCTTGAAAAAATCTTGCACTAAAAGCTAAACTCAAAGTACTCTATACTCAAAAGAAATACTAACAATATTGTAGTAGGAACACTTGAAATTTTTGATGTGTTTAAGATGGAGGGTTACCCCCCCCCCCCTTTTATAGTGCAACACGGAGGAAGGAACAAACTAATCTGCCTTACTCTTTCTTTTTTTTCTTCCCTGCCTAACTCTTTTTTCCTCTGCCTAACCTCTCATTTTCTAATAGTTGAGGGCCCATAATTTTGGAACAAAAGAATAGCATGAGAAACACTCCACTCTAACCCCCAAAATAAATGCACGTGAAGTTTGAAAAAAAGAATAAAAAATCAAAATGATAACCTTCACTCCTCTTTTATTCACATGCTGTAAATTATATATTATTATAATAATATTACAATTTAAATTATAAAAATTATACTATTATATTATCACATTATACTATTATAATGTAATATTATAATAATATATTTGAATGAATATTTTATTGGAGAAGATAATTGTGATTCCATAGAAAAATATGTCAAACTTTTAACAAATGTTTCATGCTAAATTCCTTCATTTATATCAAAATTGAACCAATATCCACCAATTTATAATTATTCGCAATTAATATTATAAGCTCATAATATTAACAACCAGATCATTCCTAGGAAAGAGGGGGCTTTCCGATAAGGATTTATCCTTATTGGAGCACAATTATATAACCTAACCCCTTTCCTCGACAGAACTTTCTAGTCATTGCCAATAATGCTAACTAATAATATTATTCAAATAATATAAAATATTATGCAGATGTTACTGTAACAATTATTGAATTAATGATATGAGATACTATACAACAACTATTGTGGAAATTATTGAATACTAAGTGACTTCTTACATAAGAATCAATAATCAGAGATATTGTGCAATACTGTGTGCTACTGTGCAGCCACGCGTATTACCGTAGTTTTATCACCGGGTATTTCAACAGTTAACGGTAAAAGTTTTTCCGTTATTTTTTGCAAAAAGGTTATTTCTATCACTTTATATATCCGACAATTATTCCATTATGTGGTCCGTTAATGATTGTACCATTGTACGAATATTCCCCGACCAAACAAATATTTTATGATAACTTGCTTACTTTGCAAAATTCGCACATATCACCCATAACTATAGCATTATATCAAATCAATGCCTTATTATTCAAAATAATATTTAGAGAAAATTAAATCTTTATTCATAAAAAGTTAGGGTCTTACAACCTCCTCTCCTTATAAATTTCGTCCTCGAAATTGATGTACGCACCTGGTATGTTGAAGAGGTGAGGATACCTTGTTTTCATTTCATATTCTAACTCCCAGGTCATTTCCTCAATATCTTGGTTTCTCCATAAAACTTTAACTTGAGGCATAACCTTTGAGCGTAGAATCTTCTCTTTTTTGTCCAAGATCTTGACATGTACCTCCTCATATGTTAAATCTTCCGCTATCTCATCTAGTTTTAATTTAATAATATGGTGTGTGTCTTTCACATATTTACGTAGCATGGATATGCGAAAAATATTATAAACACGAGACATACTTGGTGGTAAGACGAGTCTATAGGCCACATACTCGGTCGAGGATTTTAAATGGACCAATGAATTGAGGGTTGGGCTTTCCTCTATTTCTGAATCTCGTAACTCCTTTCCATGGAGCAACACGTAACCATACATGATCTCCATCATTGAATTTCACTTCCCTTCGATGAAGGTCAGCATAACTCTTTTGTCGATCTTGTGAGGTTTGTATACGTTGTCGGATCATTTAAATCTTTTCCGTAGTCATGCGTACCAATTCTGGTCCCAACAACTTTGCTTCACCCACCTCGTCCCAACATACTAGAAAATGACACTTTCATCCATACAACGCCTCGAATGGAGCCATGCCTATACTTGCTTGATAATTGTTGTTGTAAGAGAATTCCACTAATGACAAGTACTTATCCCAACTTCCTTTCAAGTCTAGTACAAAGAGTCTCAATAGATCTTCAAGAGTTTGAATAGTCCTTTCTTAATTCCCGTCCATTTGGGGTTGATATGCATAAATAAATAGTAAATTAGTGCCCATAGCTTTCTGCAAGGTGACCCAAAATCGTGAAATGAATCTTGTGTCTCAATTAGAAACTATGGATACTGGCATACCATGCAATCTCATAATCTTATCTTTGTATATACGACCAATACGTTCAAGAGAATAAGTTTCTCTATAGGCAAGAAATGAGCAGACTTGGTTAATCTATCGATAATGACCCGAATTGCATCTATGCCTTGAGAAACCTTGGGAAGACCAGTAACAAAATCAATGTTGATGTTCTCCCACATCCATTCTATAATTTCAAGTGGTTGCAATGGACCTTTTGGTACTTGATGTTCCGCATTGACACGTTGACATGTTAAACACCTTGAGATAAACTATGCGATCTCTCTCTTCACATTGCTCGACCAAAATGTATGTCAAATATCACAATACATTTTGGTACTTCAAGGATGGATTGAAAATGGTGTGTTGTGTGCCTCCATCATGATTTTATACTTCAAATCAATGTCGTTAGGAACACAAAGTCTAGAGTTAACTCGAAGTAGTCCTTCCTCGTCAATCCTTGATTCTAGAATAAAACCTTCTTGTACTTTATTCTTTATATGCATTAACTCCGGATCTGTAGCTTGAGAAGCTTTAACTTTATCAATTAAAGTTTGTTCTACTCGTTTATTTGCCATTTTTATGTGGTCCCTATAGTTTTTAACTTTATCTCCATCCTTTGTAAGTCATAGAAAATGGAACTTTGCGTTAACAACATCGCACTCGTACCCGCATAAGATCTTCTACTCAATGCGTCAGCTACTACGTTTACTTTTCGAGGATGGTATTGAATGGTGTAGCCGTAATCTTTCAACAGCTCGAGTCATCGTCGTTGTCGCATGTTGAGTTCCTTTTGGGTGAAGAAATATTTGAGGCTTTTATGGTCTGTATAGATCTCCATTTTCTCTCCATACATGTAGTGTCTCCAGATCTTTAGCGCAAAAACAACTGCTGCCAACTCTAGATCATGAATAAGATAATTCCTCTCATTTTCTTTGTGTTGTTGTGAGTCATAGGCTATGACTTTCCCATGTTGCATGAGAACACATCCTAAACCTCTGCCTGAAGCATCGTTGTAGTTGACAAATGCCTCCAAACCTGATGGTATTGTCAGAATAAGTGCTGAAATAAGTCTCCTCTTGAGTTCTTTGAAGCTCTTCTCACATTCCTCGCTCCATCTGAATTTTGTATCTTTTTGAGTTAGCTGAGTTAATGGAGTGGCGATTAGAGAAAATCCTTCAATGAATCTCCGATAATAACCAGCTAAACCCAAAAAGCGACGTATTTCGGTTACTAACTTAGGTTGCTCCTAACTTTGTATTACTTTAAAAATTTTCGGGTCAACTGATATTCCATGTTTCGATATCACATGCCCAAGGAATGCTACTTCCTCAAGTGGTCCTCATGATCTTCACGGCTTTTGGAGTAAATGAGGATGTCATCAATGAAGAAAACCACAAATTGATCCAAATATTCCTTGAATACTTGGTTCATCGTATCCATAAAGGCAATAGAAGCATTATTCAATCCAAAAGGCGTGACTAGGAATTCACAATGCCCGTACCGAATTATAAAAGCATTCTTTGGAATGTCATCAGTTTTAATCTTTAACTGATGATATCCAGAACGATAATTGATCATTGAGAAGAATTTTACACCTTACAACTGGTCAAATAGGTCATCAATGTGAGGTAACGGGTGCCTATTTTTGATGGTGACATGGTTTAACTCCCGATAGTCACTGCAAATTCGCATACTCCCATATTTCTTCTTTACGAATAAAACAGGAGCACCCCAAGGAGATATACTAGGATGAATGAAACCAATGTCTAACAATTCCTTAAGTTAGGTTTTAACTCCTGAAGTTCAATAGAAGCCATTCGATATAGGGTTTTGGAAATGGGTTTTGTACCAAGTTCAAGGTCAATACAAAATTTGATTTCATGCTCTGGGGGTAGGCCAGGAAGTTCTTCGGGAAATACGTTACGAAACTTATTAACAACAGAAATATCTTTCAAATCTGACGTATTTTTGTTTAAATCCGTGACATAGGCTAAGAAAGCTTGACATCCGTTTTTAATAAACGAATGGCTTTATGGCTTGATATGACAGTGATTGACTTTAGTGGCTTGGTTGCTTAAATGTGCATAATTGGTTGGTAAGCAAATATGAAAACTAACAACCTTATGAAAAATAATAAATTTTAGCATGATGAGTAGTTAACCAATCAATCCCTAAAATCACATCAAATGCAAGTATTTTCAAAGAGATGAGAACAACAGATAATGGGAGGGTGCCGATTTGAATCAAATAAGATTTATAAATAGTGGATGTAATGAAAGTTTCTCCTAACAAAGTTTCAACAGATAAGTCAAAGTCTAATATCTCAGGGGTCAAGTTCAAAAATTGAGTACAAGCAAGTGAAATAAAAGAATGGGTAGAATCGATATCTAATAAGGTATAAAATTCACAAGAGTTTATGATTAGCTTACCCGTGATAACTTCGTTTGTGTTCCTCACTTTTTTGGGAAGTCACGACAAATGCTCTCCCTTGAACCACCGAATTTGACTTGTCCGGGACAGCCTTTGGTGCTATCGTCCCAACTGGACTTGACTTCGCTACAGGAAAAACTCGAGCTATGTGGTCGTCCTTTCTACAATTGTAACACACCTTGGAAGGCTATGTACAGTTTGGACTGATGCATCCCTCCTCTCCGCATCTATAGCATCTAACTGGTGATCATTCTCCTTCCCTAGAAACAAGTGTTGGCGTTGCTATCGATATCTTTCCATTGTCATTTTTGAATCTTCTCTTTTTAAAGTTGTTTCCACTTGGTTCACCTCTCCTATTATCTTGGCCATGATTACCACCGAAGTTGTTACCATTTCCGGCATGATAATTTCTTCCACGTTTGTTATCACTGCTCTGGTGACTGTTGCCACTGGTACGACTATTATCGTGATGTCGATTATTATCTTTTGGTTGAACTGACTCATTATCTCGCTCTAATAATTGATCCTTATTCAAAACATCTGAATACAAACAAAGTTTATGAGAAATGAGGTATTGATAAATTTCAGGTTTTACACCTTTCAGAAACATTTGTGTCATTCGCTCCTCGTTATCCACCAAATGGGATGTAAACCGGGATATCTCTACAAACTTGGTCTCGTATTTTGATACAATCATATTATTTTATTCCAAATTGATGAATTCCACCTCTTTCATGTGATGAATACTTTTTGGAAAATACTTGTCATTGAATAATTCCTGGAACTTCTCCCAAGACATCTTAAGTGCGGAAAGATGAGTAATTTTATAAATTCCCACCAATAATCTGCCTCTCCATGCAACATAAAGGTGGCAAATGGAACCTTTTAATCCTCTCTGAATCCCAAGATATCAAATATTTTGGTGATCATCTTAATCCAAGCTCTTGCCTTGAGTGGCTCTAGCTTTCCCAAAAACTCTGGCGGTCCCAATTCCTTGAATTGCTTAGTAGTGACCAGCCGTGAGTTACCATTATTTCCACCTGCTTTTTGAACAGGAGTCTCTCTCGTTTTATGTTGCATATATTGTAGAAAGCTCTTAAACATCTCATCATTCGTCATTTAACCAGTGTTGTTATTTACAGGAGGATTATTGCGTTCCTGATGCACATTATCATGGTTATTGATTGGCGGTGTCTCAATGGTCTCATGTTCTCCGTTGTTTATCTCAAAAATTTCAGATTTCATTCTCAAATTCTGCCATAAAACAATAGTTAATTAAAGAAATTGGCATACCACATATTATCCCTATATTCCGATCGACCAATTAAATAACAAATAAGCTTAGGTAGGACACTAGCGAAGTATTTACTCGTCTCTCCACTCCCAGTTCTAATCCCAGATCTCCACCAAAGATCATATCCCTAAGCTCTGATACCAACTGTGACGCCCCTAAAATAGTTACATACAACTTATTCTGAGTCACCCAATACATGGTACAGAATTCAAATACAAACTTCATTTATACAACTATTAACTGTCGTGTAAAATACGACAAAATATAAGTTGTGAGTTTCAATACAAATATTGTCTCGTAGACAATATCAAAACTCAAATAAAGTTCTTATTACAATTATTGTCACACTATTTTAAAATCGTGTGGACTACTATAATAACTATCTTGGACCATTACTCCACTCCCCGACTAGTCCTAATTACATTCTCACCTCTTGAGAAGAATAATGGAACCAAAAGGAAAAGGGTGAGCTCAACTAGCCCGGTAAATAATATTATGACTAATATAATGTATAACAAATTATCCTTCGTTCTCAACATGGAAAAATCTGACAGAATACAATAGAAAACAAGTTTTAGATCAACAACTGCAGTGGAAAAAACAATTCATTAGAAGAGTCAAGTATAACATGATGTCTACTATCTTCTATGCTTTAAAAGTTCATCATCAATATTTTATCCCTCTAACACCAATCAATAATTATTTCCAATCAACTAATTATCTATGCACTACAGGCCAAAGATAATTGTTTGTATTACCAGTGGTAATGATCATGTCAAACACCTGTCCATCTATGCACTACGGGCCAAAGAAGACTTTCACCACAAACCTTTATCTATAACATTAAAGGTTATGATTATACTAATACACAATTCATGGTTATAATCATACCAATCAATAGTCTATCTTTGCACTACGGGCCAAAGATGACTTTCACCATAATATAAGAATGAGGATGACGACAATGATATAAAGAATCAATCAAGTGAGATCAAGGATAAATATTAGAGATTTATAATTCAATTTATCCAGAGTTCAAGAATGTCCAAATTGTCAATATGATAACTAATTGTGGAGTAAAATTCAAGAATGATATTCATGTATCAAAAATAATTTGGACAGAAAAGAATATTAAATTCTGTTGTGAATAGTACCCCCGAATAGTACCGTATAAATAGTACGTATAAATAGTACCATATGAATAGTACCCATAAATAGTACCATATGAATAGTACCCAAGAATAGTACCCCGACATGAAAAGATTAAAATTTAATAGGAAAGTTCAGACCAATATTCCAGTGAAATGATATTAGATGAAACGCAAACCTTAAGGAATTTCTAATCATTTCAGGAATTATAGAAGAAATATTTACCATAGTAAGTTTAAATTTAGGAATATGAATTGAAATAATATCACTTACATAATATGGAGTATGAGAGAAAATGATATTTCTTACGAGTATTGAAATAAAATAACATCCTTTACCTTAGTAGAAACTGTGACACCCCCATATCTGGGTACTTCATTCCCACAGGATTTCGTGCTCACTATCCAAAATAATTACTTCTAACTACCCATAATCAATGATAATTACGTAAATTAAACAGCTTAAATAATAATTCTTCCCTTTCATAGGGTTCCATCAACATAAAACAAATCACAGGTAATCTAACCTTAAACTATTATATAAGTTTGTGGAATACATCATAAAATAAAATAAGCCTCATAACAAAATTATATTAAATAAAATCAAACTGATCTTCACTATTTGGACATTTTTCCCTTGCCTTTGCTAGAATACGGTTCATCAACTTTCTCAACTCTAGCTGCAGTGTTGAATGCAAGATTTAGCAAATAATTGCTCACTAATATTAAGAATGATAATAACAGTAACATAAGGGTAATCAATGAATACTGAATAATAGAGAACTTGTTTTATACCTTGAATCCGATACAAAACCCATTTCCAAAGCCCCATATCGAATGGCTCCTATTGAACTTCAGGAGTTAAAGACCCAACTGTAGGAATTGTTAGACATCGGTTTCATTTGTCCTAGTACGTCTCCTTGGGGTGCTCCTGTTCTATTCGTGAAGAAGAAAGATGGGAGTATGCGACTTTGTATTGATTATCGGGAGTTGAACCATGTCACTATCAAAAATAGATATCCATTGCCTCACATCGATGACATGTTTGACCAGTTACAAGCCACCAAATTCTTTTCAAAGATTGATCTTCATTCCGGATATCACCAATTGAAGATTAGAACCGATGACATTCCAAAGATAGCTTTCAAAACTCGGTACGGACTTTATGAATTCCTAGTCATGTCTTTTGGATTGACTAATGCTCCTGCTGCCTTCATGGAGATGATGAACCGAGTATTCAAGGAATATTTAGATCACTTTGTGGTCGTCTTTATTGATGACATCCTCATATATTCCAAAAGTCATGAGCAACACTTGAGGCTGATACTCCAAAAGCTTCATAAAAACAAGCTTTATGCCAAGTTGAAGAAATGCGAGTTCTGACTTGAGGAAGTAGCATTCCTTGGGCACATAGTATCAAGTCAAGGAATATCTGTTGACCCAGCAAAGATTGAAGCTATTCAAAGCTGGGAGCAACCTAAATTAGTGACCATAGCACTGAAGCTTTCTAAAACATTTGGTTATTATCGGAGATTCGTAGAAGGGTTTTCTCGAATCGCTACTCCATTAACTCAGCTGACTCAGAAAGATACAAAGTTCGGTTGGAGCGAAGAATGTGAGAAGAGTTTTCAAGAACTCAAGAGGAGACTTATTTCAAAGACTTTATTCGACAATACCATCTGGCTCAGAGGGATTTATCATCTATAGTGATGCTTCGGGTAAAGGGTTAGGATGTGTTCTCATGCAACATAGGAAAGTCATAGCCTATGCCTCTCGACAACTCAAAGAATATGAGAGGAATTATCCTACTCATGATTTAGAGTTGGCCATTGTCGTTTTTGTGCTTAAGATTTGGAGGCATTACCTGTATGGAGAGAAGGTGGAGATCTATACGGATCATAAAAGCCTCAAATATTTCTTTACTCAAAAGGAACTCAACATACGGAAACGACGTTGGCTTGAGCTGTTGAAAGATTATGATCATACCATCAAATACCATCCTAGAAAAGCGAACGTAGTAGCTGACGCATTTAGTAGAAGATCATATGCGGGCACGAGTGCATTATTGTCAATGCAAAGGCCCATTGTGTATGACTTGGAAAGGATGGAAATAAAGTTAAAGACTCCAGGGATCCATGTGATGATGGCGAATATACGAGTGGAACCGACTTTAATCGATAAAGTTAAAGCTGCTCAAGCTACAGACCTGGAGCTGATACGTATGAGGAAGAAAGTACAAGAAGGTGCTATTCCAGAAGCAAGAATCAAGAAGAAGGAATACTTTGAGTCAACTCCAGACTTTATGTTCCTAACAATTCTGACTTGAAGTATAAAATCATGATGGAGGCGCACAACACACCGTTTGTAATCCATCCTGGGAGTACCAAAATGTATCGTGATCTTCAACATAAATTTTGGTGGAGCAATATGAAGAGAGAGATAGCGGGGTTTATCTCAAGGTATCTAACTTGTCAACGAGTCAAGGCAGAGCATCAAGTGCCAAAAGGTCCATTGCAACCACTTGAAATTCCAAAATAGAAGTGGGATCACATTACCATGGATTTTGTTACTGGTCTTCCCAAGGTTTCTCAAGGCATAGATGCAATTTGGGTCATTGTTGATAGATTGACCAAGTCTGCTCATTTCTTACCGATATGAGAAACTTATACACTTGAATGTTTTGTTAGTATGTACATAAACGAGATTCTAAGATTGCATGGTATGCCAGTATCCATAGTTTCTAATCGAGACCCAAGATTCACTTCAAGATTTTGGGTTAGTTTGCAAAAAGCTATGGGCATGGATTTACGATTTAGTTTGGCGTATCATCCTCAAACGGACGGACAATCAGAGAGGAGTATTCAAACTCTTGAGGATTTATTAAGATTCTGTGTCCTTGACTTCAAGGGAAGTTGGGAGAAGTTCTTACCATTGGTGGAGTTTTCCTATAATAATTGTTATCAAGCAAGTATTGGCATGGCTCCATTTGAGGCGTTGTATGGAAGAAAGTGTCATTCTCCAGTATGCTGGGATGAGGTGGGTGAAACAACATTGTTGGGACCGAATTTGGTATGTATGACTATGGAAAAGATTCAAACGATCCGACAACGTATAAAAACCTCACAAGATCGACAAAAGAGTTATGCTGATCTTCATCGAAAGGACGTGGAATTCGATATTGAAGATCATGTGTTGTCACGTGTTGCTCCATGGAAAGGAGTTACAAGATTTGGAAAGAGAGGAAGGCTCAATCCTTGATTCATTGGCCTATTTTTAATCCTCAATCGAGTAGGAACTGTGGCCTATAAACTCGCCTTACCGCCAAGTATGTCTCGTATTCATAACATTTTTCACATATCTATGTTACGTAAATATGTGAAAGACCCAAACCACATTATTGAATTAGAACCGGACGAGATAGCGGAAGATTTAACGTATGAAGAGGTACCTGTTAAAATCTTGTATAAGAATGATCATATTCTATGCTCTAAAGTTATACCTCAAGTCAAAGTTTTGTGGAGAAACCATGATGTCGAGGAAATGACCTAGGAGTTAGAATCTGAAATTAAATCAAGGTATCCTAACCTCTTCGGCATACCAGGTATGCACCCTAATTTTGAGGATGAAATTTCATAAGAATGGGAGGTTGTAAGACCCCAACTTTTATGAATAAAGATTAATTTCTCTTGAAATATAATTTTTAATATTATGTTGTGGATATAATATAATGTTATAGTTATGGTTAATATTTACAAATTTTGCAAAGTAAGCAAGTGGTTATATAATACTTGATTGGTCGGGGAATATTCGTTTTAACAGGGAATATTCGTACGACGGCACAATCATTGGTGGACCCCATAACGAAAGTATTGTCGTAGTAAGAAAACGAAGAATTATCTTTTTATAAAAATAACGCCGGAAGTGTTACCGTTAAAACTGTTGAACTACCCGGTAGTAAAAGTACAGTAATACGCGTGGTTGCATAGTAGCACACGGTATTGGTTATTGATGCTTGCGTGAGAAGTCACTCAGTTATACTCAATTATTTCTACAGTAATTGCTGCATCATATCTCTCATATTATTGATTCGATTATTGTCACAGTATCATCTGTATAATATAATATATTATTAAATCAATAATTGAGATGACAAAGTTATTTATATTATTAAATTACAATATTTACAATGTCTAGAAGTTCTGTCAAGGAGAGGTTTGGTCATCTAATTGCACGCCAATAAGGAGAAATCCTTATCGGAAAGCCCCCTCTTTCCTAGGAACGACCTGGTTGTTAAATATTGTGAGTTATAATATTAATGATGAATAAGTTTGTGTTGATTAAAGATGAAATTGATAGTTCCATTGTGTTGGAATTATTATTGTTAGTGAAAATCGAAATTTATTTCGATAATAATTGATGTCTGGAAGTTATCGGGTAATTAATCGGATAAATAAGGAATTAATTGCTATTAATTCACATGATTATAACTATTTGTTCACATGTGTGTACTATTGATTCACATTCATGTACTATTAGGGGAGTTGGTGCAAAATTGATAATACTTGCATGACTAAGTTAAAGATGGAGGTATAGATGGAGGTACTATACTGTTATTCGTATTTTCACATGATTATAACTATTGAATCATATGATTGAACTATTGATTCACATTATTTACTATTAGGGGAGGTGATGCAAGTTTGATAATACTTGTAGGACTAAATTAAAAATGAAAGAAAAGTTGGAGGTATTGTACTATAATTTTTTGAGCCCCAAAACGTGCAATTATCGAAACTATATTTTCCTATAAATAGAAGCTCATTCTTCCTTCATTTCTCACAAATTCACTAAAGCTATAGAGCAATTATTATAGAGAGAAATTATAAAGAGAAAGAAGAAGAGAAGTCTGCTACCTCTCTATTCCAGTATCCAGCTTTATTCTCAGGTAAGGGGTATAATTTCTTTCATTTTCATGAAGAGAGCTATTGTTATTCCATTCCTTATTATTATGTTGGAATAACATGTCTATGTGAAGTACCGCATACATGGTGAAATTCTTCTGTTATTCCATTCTTTATTATTACGTTAGATATATCGTATGCAAGGCGTATTACGCATGACCTGGTTCCACTATTTATTATTCTGTTGGAATAACCTGTCTATGCGAAGTACCGCGTACATTGTAAAATTCTTCTGTTATTCAATTCTTTATTATTCTATTAGAATATCATCGTCGCTATGCGTATTACGCATTTAATTCGGTTCCATTATTTATTATTCATTGGAATAACTCGCCTGCGCGGCCTATCGCATGTCCGTGAATTTTGTTGTTATTCCATTCTTTATTATTCGTTGGAATATTTACATGCGTGTGATTTCGCATAACCTCGGTTTCATTCTTTATTATTGTGTTGGGAATAACCTGTCTGTGCGGTCTATCGCACACATGGTGAATTCTTCTGTTATTCCATTCTTTATTATTTTGTTGGAATAATCTGTCTATGTGGATTACCACATGCATGGTGAATGATCCTGTGTATTCATTCCTTATTAAATTGTGGAAATAATCTATCTACGTGGATTACCGTATGGCGCAGGCGAAAATCCATTTGCGAGTGTTCATATATTCTATTATACTCAGGTTGGTTAAATTTTTGGCTTTATACTCCATGAAATTAGTAGAATATCTCGGATATTTTTGCTTCATCCAAATATCTTTTCATGAAAATATTCTTCTAAGCATTCTTGAATTTTTACTCCAAAGCGGTATCATGTTGACAATTTGGACGTTTTTTGAGTTCGGGGATAAATTAACTTATAAATCTTTAAAATTTAATTCTTGAACTTTTTTTATTGAATTATTATGTCATTGTCATCATCCTCATGTTTATATTATGTTGAAAGTCATCTATGGCCTGTAGTGCACAGATGGACTTGGTATGATTATGACCAGGGATTATTCGGTATAGTCATGACCGTAATGTTACAAATGATGTGGTAAAAGTTCTCATTGGCCCGTAGTGCATTGATGGACAATTGTTGGCATGATCATGACCATTGATGAAAACACGAATATCCTTGGCCCGTAGTGCATGGATAATTTGTGGTCGTGATACTAATGAATATCCTTGGCCGTAGTGTAGGGATGACGTGGTTTATTTAATAAGCTTAGTCTCAGAAGATAGTGGATTTTATTCTCTACTTGACTATTCTAATGGATTGCTTGTTCCACTGCAGTTAAACTTGATGTTTGTTATATTGTATCAGTTTAACTGTGACGCCCCCAAAATTAGGTATACATCACCCATCTTGGGTCGACACTTACATGGTACAGAATTTAAAAACAACTTATTAACATAAGCGTAGGTATAATACGACATAAACTGTGAGTTTAAATACAAATATCGTCTACTAGATATTATACAAACTCAAATAAAAAGTCCTCATTACAGTTATTATCACACTATTTTACTGAATAGTGAGGACTACTAATGCTATCTTCAGGACCATCACTCGTTTCCCCGACTCGTCCCAGCTATATTATCATTTCCTGAAGAGAACAGTGAAAGAAAGGGTGAGCTCAACTAGCCCAGTAAGAAATATTATGACTAAGATAATGCAGAATAAATTATCAATAGTCTTCAATAATGTTAAACTGATAAAATACAATAGACAAACCAGTTTAAGCTGCAATGAATATGCAATCCATTAAAAGAGTCAAGTAGAAAATAAAGTCTACTATCTTTTAGGTTTTAAAAGGTTTTTCATCACTGTTTATAGCTGAGACTCACTTTAATAAATATTTCACATCATCGAATCACCCCCTGCACTACGGCCAAGGATATTCTTTAGTATCACGACCACAATTATTCATGCACTACGGGCCAAGAATATTTGTGTATTCATTAATGGTCATGATCATGCCAACAACTGTCCATCAATGCACTACGGCCACTGAGGATTTTTATCACATCATTTGTAACATTACGGTCATGATTACACCGAATAGTCTCTGGTCATAATCATACCAAGTCCATCTATGCACTCTGAGCCGAGATGACTTTCAAAAAAAATATAAACATGAGGATGATGACAATGATATAAGAATTCAATAAAACAAGTTCAAGAATTATTTTATCCAGAATTATTAACGTCCAAATTGTCAACATGATCTTTGTTTTGTAGAGTAAAATTCAAGAATGATCGGAAGAATATTTCCATGAAAAGATCTTTGGATGAAACGCAAATATCAAGGATATTCTTCTAATTTCATGGAGTATAGAAGTCAAAGTTTTAACCAATTGGGTATAATAAAGAATGGAATAACAAAAGAAATCACCATGCATGCGATAGGCCCGCATGCATAAAAGTTATTCCAATGCGAATAATAAATAACGGAACCGTGTCGGGTGAAATTCAATGCGGCTGGGATGTTCCAACAGAATAATAAAGATGGAACAGCATCGGTGTAAAACACACGATAGGATATTCCAATGAGAATAATAAAAAGCGGAACCGAGTCGGTGTAAAACACATGCATGAGGATGTTCCAACAGAATAATAAAGAGCGGAACCAGTCCGGTGTAAAACACATGCATGTGATGTTCCAGCAGTAATAATAATAAAGAGGCGGAACCAGTCCGGTGTAAAAACACATGCATGTGATGTTCCAATGAGAATAATAGAAGAATGTCACCAAGTATAGGGTAAACCACTTATACAAAGGTTATTCCAATGTAATAATAAGCAATGGAATAACAACAGTTCTCTTCATGAATAAGAAAGAATAACACCCCTTACATTTGGTAGGAGATTGAATCTCGCGGAAGTAGTAGTAACAAAATACTCTTCTTCTTTCTCTTATTCTCTCTATACTTTCTCTCTCAATAGCTTGAATGAATTCGTGAAAATAATGAAGCCTTAGGCCTCTATTTATAGAAGATTTCTAGCTTAGCACTTTTCTTAGTGTGAAAAGGCAAGTGGCTTGACGATTTAATTTGGTTTGACGCCTTTGTAATGTGAAACGACAAGTGGTTCGGCGCTTTGTAATGTGAAACGACAAGTGGTTCGGACGTCGGTAAAGGTAATTACTATTAACGAAGGTAAATACTATTGACGAAGGTAAATACTATTCACAAGGGTAATTACTATCGACGAAGGTAATTACTATCGATTGAAGGTAAATACTATTCACAAGGGTAATTACTATTGTGAAGGTAATTACTATTGACGAAGGTAAATACTATTCACAAGGGTAATTACTATTGACGAAGGTAATTACTATTGATGAAGGTAAATACTATCGATTGAAGAGACTCTTAGATGATGACATATGAGCCCCCATAAAATAATCAAACTTACCACAAATCATTTTTTTTCATCAACACATATTTAATCTTTCAACAATTATTAATCATTTATAACTTGTCGTCTCAATTATTGATTTAATACTATAACATATTATACGGATGATACCGTGACAATAATTGAATCAATAATATAAGAGATATGATCAAAGAATTCTTGTAGTAATAATTGAGCATATTTGAGTGACTTCTTACGTAAGCATCAATAATCAATACCGTGTAATGCTCTTATGCAACTACGCCAGACATTGTACTTTTACCATAGGGTAGTTCAACAGCTTTTAACGGTAACACCTCCATAGTTATTTTTATAAAATATTTTTGTCGTTTTTTTCTCAATTCGACAATAATTACATTATGGGGTCCACCAATGATTGAGCATTTGTACGAATATTCCCTAACAAAAGAATATTCCCTGACCAAACGAATATTTTATAACAACTTGCATACTTTGCAAAATTTATAAATATTACCCACAACTATAACATTATATCAAATTTATTCCATAATATTCAAAAATAATATTTATAGAAAAATTCATCTTTATTAAAAAGCTGGGGTCTTACAACCTCCCCTTCTTATGAAATTTAAGCCCTCAAAATTAGGGTACGATACGGTATGTCGAAGAGGTAAGGATACCTTGATTTCATTTTGATTCTAACTTCCAAGTCATTTCCTCAACATCGTGGTTCCTCCACAAAACTTTGACTTGAGGTATAACCTTGGAGCGTAGAATATGTTCCTTCTTATCCAAAATTTGAACAGGAACCTCTTCATACGTCAAATCTTCCGCTATTTCGTCCGGTTCTAACTCAATAATATGGTTCGGGTCTTTTCACATATTTACGTAACATAGATATGTGAAAAAACGTTATGAACACGAGACATATTTGGCAGAAAGCGAGTCTATAGGCTACAGTTCCTACTCGATCGAGGATTAAAATGGAATAGATGAATCGAGGGTTAAGTTTTCTCTCTTTCCAAATCTTGTAACTCCTTTCCATGGAGCAACTCTTAACAACACATGATCTCCTATATCGAATTCCACGTCCTTTCGATGAAGATCAGCATAACTCTTTTGTCGATTTTGTGAGGTTTTTATACGTTGTCGGATCGTTTGAATCTTTTTCGTAGTCATACGTACTCAACTCCGGTCCCCAACAACGTTGCTTCACCCACCTCATCCCAACATCTTTGGAGAACGACACTTTCTTCCATCTACAACGCTCGAATGGAGCCATGCCAATACTTGCTTGATAAGCGTTGTTGTTGTAGGAAAACTCCACCAATGGTAAGAACTTGTCCCAACTCCCTTGAAATCAAGGACCTGAGTCTTAATAGATCTTCAAGAGTTTGAATAGTCCTCTCCGATTGTCCGTCCGTGCGAGGATGATATGCCGAGCTAAATCGTAAAGTCTGTGCCCATAGCTTTTTGCAAACTAACCCAAAATCGTGAAGTGAATCTTGGGTCTCGATCGGAAAACTATGGATACTGCGGATACCATGCGATCTTACAATCTCGTTTATGTACATACTGAGCAAGACGTTCAAGTGTATAAGTTTCTCGTATCGGTAAGAAATGAGCGGACTTGGTCAACCTATCAACAATGACCCAAATCGCATCAATGCCTTGAGAAACCTTAGGAAGGCCCCAGAACGAAATCCATGGTAATGTGCTCCCACTTCCATTCCGGAATTTCAAGTGGTTGCAATGGACCTTTTGGTACTTGATGCTCGCTTTAACTCGTTGACAAGTTAGACACCTTGAGATAAACAGCGCTATCTCTCTCTTCATATTGCTCCACCAAAATGTATTTACGAATATCACGATACATTTGGTACTCCCGAGATGGATTGCAAATGGTGTGTTGTGTGCCTCCATCATGATATTATACTTTAAATCAGGGTCGTTAGGAACACAAAGTCTGGAGTTGACTCGAAGTATTCCTTCTTCATCGATTCTTGCTTCCGGCATAGCACCTTCTTGCACTTTCTTCCTCATCGCATCGACTCCGTGTCCGTAGCGAAAGCGGCTTTAACTTTATCAATTAAAGTCGGGTTCTACTCGTATACTCGCTATCATCACATGCGTCCCTGGAGTCTTTAATTCTATCTCCATCCTTTGCAAGTCACACAAAATGGGCCTTTGCGTTGACAATATCGCACTCGTACTTGCATATGATTTTCTACTCAATGCGTCAGCTACCACGTTCGCTTTTCCAGGATGGTATTGGATGGTATGATCATAATCTTTCAACAGTTCAAGCCAACGTCGTTGTCGCATGTTGAGTTCCTTTTGAGTGAAGAAATATTTGAGGCTTTTATGATCCGTAAAGATCTCCACTTTCTCCCCATACAAGTAATGCCTCCAAATTTTAAGTGCAAAGACAACAGCTGCCAACTCTAGATCATGAGTAGGATAATTCCTCTCATATTCTTTGAGTTGTCGCGAGGCATAAGCTATTACTTTTCCATGTCAGTATGAGAACACATCCCAACCCTTTGCTAGAAGCATCATGTAGATGACAAATCCTCCGAGGCGGATGGTATTGTCGTAAGCAGTTTGAAATAAGTCTCCTCTTGAGTTCTTGAAAACTCTTCTCACATTCTTCGCTCCAACCGAACTTTGTATCTTTCCGAGTCAGCTGAGTCAATGGAATAGCGATTCGAGAAAATCCTTCCATGAATCTCCGATAATAACCAATTAAAGCGAGAAAGCTACGTACTTGGTCCATCGATTTAGGTTGTTCCCGACTTTTGAATAGCTTCAATCTTTCTTTGGGTCAACAGATATTCCATGACTTGATACCCGTGCCCAAGGAATGCTACTTCTTCAAGCCGAACTCGCATTTCTTCAATTTGGCATAAAGCTTATATTCACGAAGCTTTTGGAGTGTCAGCCTCAAGTGTTGCTCGTGATCTTCACGGCTTTTGGAATAAATAAGGATGTCATCAATAAAGACGACCACAAAGTGATCTAAATATTCCTTGAATACTCGGTTCATCATATCCATGAAGGCAGCAGGAGCATTAGTCAATCCAAAGGACATGACTAGGAATTCATAATGCCCGTCATCGGAGTTCGACGAATCTTTGGAATGTCAGCGGTTCTAATCTTTAATTGGTGATATCCGGAACGAAGATCAATCTTTGAAAAGAATTTGGCTCCTTGCAACTGGTCAAACAGGTCATTAATACGTGGCAATGGATACCTATTTTTGATGGTGACGTGATTCAACTCCCGATAATCAATACAAAGTCGCATACTCCCATCTTTCTTCTTCACGAATAGAACAGGAGCACCCCAAGGAGAAGTACTAGGACAAATAAAGCCAATGTCTAACAATTCCTGCAGTTGGGTTTTTAACTCCTGAAGTTCAATAGGAGCCATTCGATATGGGGCTTTGGAAATAGGTTTTGTCACGGGTTCAAGGTCGATACAAAATTCAATTTCACGCGCTACGGGGTAGGCAGGAAGTTCTTGGGAAATCGTCGGAAATTTATTAACAATAGGAATATCGTTTTAAAAGCGGCGTATTTTTATTTAAATCTGTGACATGAGCTAAGAAAGCTTGACATCCGTTTTTCAATAAGCGAATAGCTTTATGGCTTGAGATGGACCGTGATTGATTTTAATGGTTTGGTCGTTTGAATTCGCATAATAGGTTGATTAGGAATATGAAAGCTAACAACCTTACGAAAACAATCAATTTTGCATGATAAGTAGTTAACCAATCAATCCTAGAATCACGTCAAATGCAAGTATTTTTAATGAAATAAGATCGATGGTAATGTGAGGGTACCGATTTGAACCAAACAAGACTTATAAGCAGTGGATGTAATGAAGGTTTCTCCCAACGGAGTTTCCACGAGATAAGTCAAAGTCTAATTTCTCGAGTCAAATTTAATCGATGAGCGCAAGTAGGAGAAATAAAAGAATGGGTAGAAACAGGTATCAAATAAAGTATAGACTTCATTAGAGTTTATGATAAGCTTACCGTGATGACCTCATTCGGATTCCTTGCTCTTTGGGAGGTCACAACAAATGCTCTCCCCTTGCACTACCGGTTTTGAATTTTCCGGGATGGCCTTTGGTGCCTCCATCCTAATTGAATTTGTCTTCTGATGAACAACAAAATCGAGCTAAGTGACCTTCTCTTTCACAATTATAACATGCTTTGGATGGCATGACGCAGATTTGATGATGTGTCCCTCTCCTCGCATTTGAAGCATATGATAGGTGGTCTTTCTCCTTCCTTAACAATGGGTCTTTGGTCTTGACGTCTTTCCATCATTGTTGAATCTCCTTTTCTTGAAATGTCCATTCTTATTGTTTTGGTACGATTACACCACCGAAGTGGTTACCATATCGGCCTATTGATTCCCTCCACGCTTGTTGTCACCGCCATCGATGACTATTCTCATTTGGTATTATAATTTTGCTTAATTTGCTCTCTTTTAGTTGCGTTGACTCATTATCGCGCTCCACTAATCGAGCCCTATTTACAACATCCGAATACAAACACGGTTTATGAGAAATAAGATGTTGACGTATTTCCGACTTCAAACCTCTTAAAAACATTCGCGCCATTCTCTCTTCATTATCCACCAAGTGGGACATGAAACCGTGATAACTCGCAAATTTTGCCTCGTATTGCGACACGGTCATATTGTTTTGTTCCAACTTGATAAACTCCACCTCCTTCATGTGGCGAATACTTTGGGAAAGTATTTGTCGTTGAACGACTCTGGAACTTCTCCCAAGATATCTTGATGCAATTTGGTTGAGTACATTTTTACCGATTCCCACCAATAATCCACCTCTCCGCATGCAACATAAAGGCGTGAAAGGGAACCTTTGCTCCTCGGAGCATCCCAAGACATCAAATATCTTGGTAATCTGCTTTATCCATGCTTTCGCTTGAAGTGGTTTTAGCTCTCCCTTAAACTCCGGTGGTCCCGGCTCCTTAAATTGTTTAGCGGTGGCCTTGAGTTTTCCGTGTTTCCACCTACGTTTTGGGACAGAGTCGCTCTACTTTCTTTGTTGCATAAATTGCATAAAGCCTCGAACATTTGATCATTCGTCATTTGGTCGGTGTTGTTGTTTGCATGAGGATTGTCGCCTTCACGATGCACATTATCCACGATTATTGATATGTGGTGAATCAACAATCGCTGCGCTCCATTGCTATTCTCAACATTCTCGGATGTCATTTTAGATCATCGCCACAAAACAAAAGGTTAATTGACATGTAACAAATTATCCCTATCTTCCGACCAACCAATAAAATATCACATAAACTTAGGTAGGTCATACTAGCGAAGGTATTCCGCCTCTCTCCCTCCTAGTACTATTCTCACATCTTAGCAGGATCATATCCTAAGCTCGATACCAACCGTGACGCCCCAAAATTAGGTATACATCACCCATCTTGGGTCGACACTTACATGGTATGTAATTTAAAAACAACTTATTAACATAAGCGTCGGGTACAATACGACATAAAGCGTGAGTTTAAATACAAATATAAATCTCACTAGATATTATACAAACTCAAATAAAAAGTCCTCATTACGATTATTATCACACTATTTTACGTAATAGTGAGGACTACTAATGCTATCTTGAGGACCATCACTCGTTTCCAGACTCGTCCCAAATTTATATTTTCATTTCAAGAGAAAACGGTGAAAGAAAAGGGTGAGCTCAACTAGCCCGGTGAAATATTATGACTAAGATAATGCGAATAAATTATCAATAGTCTTGATAATGTTAAACCGATAAAATACAATAGACAACCAGTTTAAGCTGCAATGAATATGCAATCCATTAAAAGAGTCAAGTAGAAAATAAAGTCTACTATCTTTTAGGTTTTAAAAGGTTTTTCATCATTGTTTATAAATGAGACTCACTTTAATAAATATTTCACATCATCGAATCACCCCGCACTTCTGACCAAGGATATTCTTTAGTATCACGACCACAATTATTCATGCACTACTGGCCAAGAATATTTGTGTATTCATTAATGGTCATGATCATGCCAACAATCATCCATCAATGCACTACTGACCATCGAGGATTTTTATCACATCATTTGTAACATTACGGTCATGATTACCGAATAGTCTCTCTGGTCATAATCATACCAAGTCCATCTATGCACTACTGAGCCACGAGATGACTTTCAAAAAATATAAACATGAGGATGATGATAATGATATAAGAATTCAATAAAACAAGTTCAAGAATTATTTTATCCAGAATTATTAACGCCCAAATTGTCAACATGATCTTTGTTTTGTAGAGTAAAATTCAAGAATGATCGGAAGAATATTTCCATGAAAAGATATTTGGATGAAACGCAAATATCAAGGATATTCTACTAATTTCATGGAGTATAGAAGTCAAAGTTTTAACCTATTTGGGTATAATAAAGAATGGAATAACAAAAGAAATCACCATGCATGCGATGAGCCATCGCATGCAGACAAGTTATTCAATGGAATAATAAATAACGGAACGGTCGGTGAAATTCACACCAAGCAGGATGTTCCAACAGAATAATAAAGATGGAACCGGATCCGGTGTAAAACACACGATAGGATATTCCAACAGAATAATAAAGATGGAACCCGGTCCGTGTAAAACACATGCACGCAGGATGTTCAAATGAATAATAATAAAGAGCGGAACCGGTCAAAGTGTAAAACACATGCACGGGATGTTCCAGCGAGAATAATAGAAGAATGTCACCAAGTATAGGGTAAACCACTTATACAAAAGTTATTCCAATGAATAATAAGCAATGGAATAACAACAGTTCTCTTCATGAATAAGAAAGAATAACACCCTTACATTTGGTAGGAGATTGAATACTGCACGGTGTAGTAACAAAATACTCTTCTTCTTTCTCTCTTATTTCTCTATACTTTTCTCTCAATAGCTTGAATGAATTCGTGAAAAATAATGAAGCCTTAGGCCTCTATTTATAGAAGATTTCTAGCTTAGCAGACTTAGTGTGAAAAGGCAAGTGGCTTGACGATTTGGTTTGGCCTTTGTAATGTGAAACGACAAGTGGTTCGATCTGTAATGTGAAACGACAAGTGGTTCGGACGTCGGTAAAGGTAATTACTATTAACGAAGGTAAATACTATCGATGAAGGTAAATACTATTCACAAGGGTAATTACTATTGTGAAGGTAATTACTATCGATTGAAGGTAAATACTATTCACAAGGGTAATTATTATATCGACGAAGGTAATTACTATTTGAAGGTAAATACTATTCACAAGGGTAATTACTATTGACGAAGGTAATTACTATTGATGAAGGTAAATACTATCGATTGAAGAGACTCTTAGATGATGACATATGAGCCCCCATAAAATAATCAAACTTACCACAAATCATTTTTTTTCATCAACACATATTTAATCTTTCAACAATTATTAATCATTTATAACTTGTCGTCTCAATTATTGATTTAATACTATAACATATTATAGGATGATACCGTGACAATAATTGAATCAATAATATAAGAGATATGATCGGCCAATTCATCGTAGCAATAATTGAGCATAAATTGAGTGACTTCTTACGTAAGCATCAATAATCAATCTAGTGTCTTACTTATGCAACTCACGCGTATTCATCGTATTTTTTACCACCGGGTAGTTCAACAGTTTTAACGGTAACACCTCCGCCGTTATTTTTATAAAATATTTTTGTCGTTTTCTCAATCCGACAATAATTACATTATTGGGGTCCACCAATGATTGAGCATTTGTATGCGAATATTCCCTAACAAAAGAATATTCCCAAACCAAACGAATATTTTATAACAACTTGCATACTTTGCAAAAATTTATAAATATTACCCACAACTATAACATTATATCAAATTTATTCCATAATATTCAAAAATAATATTTATAGAAAAATTCATCTTTATTAAAAAGCTGGGGTCTTACATTAACACTGTTCAAGGCTAATGATAATTTATTCTGCATTATCTTAGCCATAATATTTCTTACAGGGCTAGTTGAGCTCACGCTTTTGCTTTCATTGTTCTCTTGTGAAATGAGAGCGTAATGGGGACTAGTCGGGGAAGAGTAAGCGGTCGGATGATAGCATTAGTAGTTCTCACTATTCTATGAAATAGTGTGATAATAAATGTATTGATAACTTATTTTGAGTTTGAATACTGTCTAGAAGACAATATTTGTATTAAAACTCACAACTCATGTTGTATATTTAAGATTGTATTTGTATTCTGTACCATGTATTTGGTGACTCAGAATAGGTGATGTATACCTATTTTGGCGGCATCACATTATATGTGAAACATAAGATGTAAGATAATGCTTGGGGAAAATGTAATAACCCGATATTTTCTATATAAATAAATCAAAAATTTTGAGTATAATTTTTTTTTTTATTAAAATAAATATGGGGAATATGTGCCAAGATAATGTGTATATGTATATTTGTGATAAATAAAAATTTATTTATTACATTAATTATTGCAAATAATTTTATTTTAAAATTAATTATTATTATAAATTATATTCTTATAATAACTAATTTTATAGTAGAAATGTTTTTATTAATTATTTTCCATGAAAATATGATTATTATATTATTTAAATAATATAAGGAATGATTTTAGAATAATTATAATAATTATTTTATTATTTTAGTACTGATTATTAAGTTAATTATTTTAACTTAATTAATAATGTTAAGTATGGCAGATAAATCGAGATATGGAATCAAACCATAATTTTGGATTTCGATCAAGGCATGTGAATAATAATATAATATTAATTATATTTTGATTTTTCAATGCTATAAATATATATCTTTGTAGGTATGTATTGATAATGGTTGGTCAATCATGGTGTATCTTTGTCAAAACCTTAGTATTAATTTGTTAAACCCTAACTTGAAACTCAATAGGAGTTTTCGATTAGTAAAGACATCAAATACGTAAGTAATAGCAATTATTATAATCTTATAGTATGATATGAGCTCTTTAAGTGGAACTTGAATCAAGTTCATATCATAAAGCAGATTGCAAGATAATCAAGGTCAAAATCGATTAATTGAGCCATGACTGAGGCTTTTATGGGTAACCCTTAAACCCGCTAGAGCAACCTACCGACAACGTTTTAAATCGACTAGATCTGACAGTGTTTTGATGTTTTGTTATGGTTCTTTAATCTAGATTATATTATGTTATATAGACTACAATATCATGTCTTAGTATCACCTAAATGATAAATATATGGGATTTAGCAGCCGGTCAAACTAGCCAGGTCGAATACATTTTCTGTTTTCTAGGTAACCCAAAAAACATTTGAATGTGTTGCCTGACAAGGTTTGACCGGATCTCATCTGCTTGATTTGTTGTTGATATGATAATGTTTGGTAATAGATCTGTAGTACTACATGTGGTATACAACCTGGAACCCTTAGATCACTTAGACACCAACATGATTGCAAGTTGTGGAAGCCCAAAGTAGGCTACATGAACTGTTCTTCATTTCTGGGTAACCCAGAAATGAAGAACAGCCTCTGACAGCTACTTTGATGGTTCAAATCTCTTTGGTTATGTGTTGTATGAAGCTGTTTGTTGTTGGATCTTGTAGTCTTGCATTAGCACTACACGTTCTGATCAACAACATGCCCAAAAACACAATACACATTGTTTTAATCTTGGTCAAACATGGTCACTCAGTCACTGCACATGAATTTATGGTTTATGAAGAACATGAAGAACACCTATAGCGACGGTTTTGTCGCTATAGGTGGTCTTTAGCGACAGTTTATTTATAAAAATTATATTTTTATTAAATAATTATAGAAAATTAGTTTTTAATTATTAAAAATACAAAATAAATTATTAAAAATTATTTTAAAGTCTAAAAATTAGTTTTTAATAATTTTTATTATATTTCATAAATATTTAATATTTTTGAAATATTAAAGTATTTAATTTATTTAATTATTAAGTTAAATAAATTATTTAAAAATGATTTTAATACTTGAAAAATTATTTAAAATATATAATGATATAAGAAAATATTTTAAGTTATTTTTAATGACTTTTAATATTTTATGATAAATTTCATTAATAAATTAATATTAATGATAATTAGGTTATTTAATAAATACATTAAATAAATTAAGTAAAAATGATTGTAAATAATTTTAAATAATAATAAGGTATTTAAAAATATTTGAAGTTATAAAATAAAACTTTTAATATTGAAAAGATAATTTTATTAATAATTTAATTAATTTAATGTTAATAATATTAAATTTATTTAATAATTATAATAAATAAATGGTTTTAAATGGTTTTATTAATTTAAAAATCATTTAAAAAGGATATAAATGAATTAAAAATATTTTAAGTTATACTTAATGACTTTTAATATTTTAAGGAATAATACATTAATATTTTAATATTAATGGTAATTATTTAAAAATGATTTTAAATGTTTTAAAAATCATTTATGGGTAATATAAATGTTTTAAAATTATTACGAGTTATTATAAATAACTTTAATATTTTAGCAATGGTTTCATTAATACTTTAATATTAATTAAATATTAATGATAATAGAATTTTTGATATTTAAATCATTTAATAATGATCCGGTGTTTGAAAAATCATGAGAAATTATAATTGTTTAAACATTATTATAAGTAGTTTAAAAATAATTTGAGCGATGTTTAAGTTATTTAGAACTTGATTGTAGAGTCTTAGACTCGTTAATTATTCGATAAATATGTGGAAGATAATCGGCATGTTTGTAAATTGATCTGAACTTAGATATTTTGATTGTATTAATGTTTGTTTGTTATTCAATGACTGTTGAACATGTGTGATAATGTGATTAGGTTATGTGCTGACTGCGAAATGAAGTACTATATGTTATAGTATATTGTTCTAATCGAACGAATGATCTGATTAATGATAGGTCGTGATATAAAAGGTAAAACTAAGTTGCATTTTGTAAGCAGCAGACTAGGCAAGTATCCTACCTTTGCATTTTCTTTATGCAATTGACATGAGTAAGAAAGTTTCAGAATTATATTATTATTATGCTAAATTATTAACCCTATTGTTATATATATATATATATCCGATCATTGAATATCAACATGTTAGTATATGTTAATTTAGATATATATTCTATTCGTTAATTTCTATATATGGTTATATAAGTGTCCCCACTTGGATAGTCATTGTATTTAATCACATGTTGATACACCTTTGTTAATTAGCCGTATATATATATATATATATATATATATATATATATATATATATATATATATATATATATATATATTGAATTATAGATTATCATTGAATAAGATAAAACCTTACTAGTATCCAACCGAAATTCTTTGGTTTGGAACCCCGACAAGTATGAACATCCCTTAAACGGGAAAATTTTTTATGCACCCAAGGTGGACAGAGTGAACGATAACATTGTTCTTGCATGTAGTATTGATCAATACAGGGCATAACAAAATTTGATCGGCTCCGTGCTCGTAAGTTATGACGGTTTGCAGATAAAGTTCTGCTAAACCTATTCGAAAATGGAAAACAATGTTCATAGTATGTCACCTTAACCCTATTTATAGTCAGTACGTAGTTTCAAAAATTTGATAGAGAGTTGTTATGTTATTATGATCGGTTCAGATTACTTCACAACTATTAATTTGTTGTAGAAGGGTAGTACAAAGAAAACATTTAATCCTTTCAGCTAATATTTATAATTGTTAATACTTGCTGGGCACTCAAATGCTCATCCTTGCTTAATTTAAATGTTTTCAGCTAAGTGTGAACAACCTAAAGGCTCTGCCAAATACAAAGGAAAAGGAAAGGTTGCTGAATGAATTTCTATGTTATCCTATGTAAAAATTTGACTTTATGATAATGATGATAAATATTATTATTATCATGTAACGAATGTTTAAAGGTTTCGTACTTGGGATTGGAAAACTCTGATAATATGTAAATTAAATTTGATAATCTATATTATTTTTATTATTATTATTATTATTCCGCTCAAAGAAATGGTATCATGAAGCACCGAGTCTGGGTTTCAAGTACCCGAATATGGGGGCGTCACAGAAAAAGAGTGGAACAATTATGAACTTAATGATCATCTAATGTATCATTAGAATGGATGATTTAGACCTTAAGTAAAGGTTGAATATGAGATTAAAATATGCAAAATGTAATGATAAAACTCTTAAAAGCTGTGAACACTTAGTATTTACGTCGGACGTTTGATCTTGACATACAAAAGATCGTATGAGTGAGACATGAAGGAATGATAATGAGGAAGGGCATTAAGTTGTCGACAAACCTTAATAAATAATAATTAACTTAACCAACATTATAATTTCAATGATTCAGACAAGTTACGTTAGAAAAAAGCAGAAGATGATATAAATCATTATGAATGATAATAATAAGGGTTATGATATCTACGAATGTCGTTACATTAAAATGGAAGATTATAATATGTGTTGTGACATCTCTGATTGTCGTAACATTAAAAAGACAAGAAAGACGTAATATGTGATAATGAACATAAAGATCAAGGAAAGAAATCTGAGTTTAATAACACGGACATAAAAGTAATGTAAAAAGTTAGCATAAGCAAATACTTAACGAACTTACATAACTAATGGATATGTTATCCTTATGTGATATATAGGGATTAAGTAGAGCATTACAATGTAAACTGTAAGTTGTAAGCTGTTCTTAAGGCAAGTTTTCTAAATTTATTCATATTCTGAAGTGAATGATAGTTTCTTTAACTTACTCAAATGTTGTATCTGAGTAAGTTATAATCTATGTTCAAATGTGTTATGTTTACGCAAGATGTGTATAATGAATTGTGCTACGTGCCAATTGTTTGCACTTATATGCTTTTGAAATGAAATGTTCTATTATTGAACTGTTAAATGTATAAAAGTTCTGCTTGGACATGAACTGTATAAAGAATTATTCCGTGTTGATTATTTCAACAAGACAAAAACAAAAGTAAGAATAATAAGATAACGTTAATTTGTTGTACAATCGTACTCTTTAATCGTTGATATATAGTAATTGAGTTAAACAACTCCTTTGTAATGGGTAAATATTTAAGATTAACTAATAACTGATCTAACTCACTGTGAAAGATAGTGTAAATGAGACGATAAGCTATTTCATTAGTTTTTGGTGGGGAGCCTCTCAGCTTACTATATTGATAATGTAAGACCCCAACTTTTTATGAATAAAGATTTAATTTTTTCTAAATATTATTTTGAATAATAAGGTGTTAATTTGATATAATGATATAGTCATGGGTGATATGTGCAAATTTTGGAAAGTAAGCAAGTTGTCATAAAATATTCGTTTGGTTGAGAAATATTCTTTTTGTCGAGGAATATTCGAACGACAGTGTAATCATTGGTGGACCTCAAAATGGAATAATTGTTTGATATAGAAAGCAACAGAAATAACCTTTTTATAAAATATAACGGCAAAACTTTTATCGTAAATTGTTCAAATACCCGGTGATAAAAGTACAATAATACGCTGCGTAGTTACCTTTGAACACACTTGCGGTATTACATGAGATATCTCGATTATTGATTCTTACGTAAAAGTTGTAAGACCTCTAATTTTATGAAATAAAAGTATTCAATTTTTCTTATAATTATTATTCAGTAAATGGCTAAATTGATAAAAATTTAAAGTTAAGGGTGATATACGTAAATTTTTCAAAATAAGCAAGTGGTTATAAAATATTCATTGTTGTTAGGGAATATTCGTTTGGTCATGGAATATCCTTGTTGTCGGGGAATATTCGTACGACGGCAAAGCCATTTGTGGGCCCCATAATGAAATGAATGCCGGATATAGAAAGCGACAGAAATAACCTTTTTATAAAAATAACAGTAAAACTTTTACTGTTAAAACTGTTGAAATACCCGGTGATAAAAGTACAGTAATACGCGTGATTGCACGGTGGCACACGATATTGCACAGTATTTTAGGATAATTGATTCTTACGTAAGAAGACACTACTCAATAATTATTACAGTAATTACTGTTTAATATTTTGTTTTATTGATTCAATAATTGCTATATTGATATTTTATATTATTGTTAATTCAATAATTGTCACTGCACAGTATTTTCCATTATCAGACTAATAATTTATATTATTTGAATAATATTATTAGATAGCATTATTGGTAATGTCTAAGGAAGTTCTGTCAAGGAAAGGGGTTTGACCACCTAATTGTGCGCCAATAAGGAGAAATCCTTATCGAAAAGCCCCCTTCTTTCTTGGGAACAACCTGGTTGTCAGTATTGTGATTCTGTAATAATATTTGTGAATAATTAATTATTGATTTATATGATATGGAAATATTTATTTTATGTGGATATAAATGAATGAATTAATGCTGAGGTGTTTTATCAGTATTTTGTCAGAATGAGGGTGTTATATTAGTATTTTGTCAGGATAGATGTGTTAAAAATCATCCGTATGTGAATTTCGGTCATTTTATGTTTGGAATTTGGAATTTGGAAAAATCATCCGTTGAGCTCACCCTTTTGCTTTCATTGTTCTCTTCAAGAAATGAGAACGTAGCAGGGACTAGTCGGGGAACGGAGTGACGGTCCAGATGATAGCATTAGTAGTCCTCACTATTTTATAAAATAGTGTGATAATAAATGTATTGAGAACTTATTTTGAGTTTGAATACTGTCTAGAAGACAATATTTGTATTAAAGCTCACATCTCATGTTGTATATTTAAGATTGTATTTGTATTCTGTACCATGTATTTGGCGACTTAGAATAGGTGATGTATACCTATTTTGGGGGCATCACATTATATGTGAAACATAAGATGTAAGATAATGCTTGGGGAAAATGTAATAACCCGATATTTTCTATATAAATAAATCAAAAAATTTGAGTATAATTTTTTTTATTTATTAAAATAAATATGGGGAATATGTGCCAAGATAATGTGTATATGTATATTTGTGATAAATAAAAATTTATTTATTACATTAATTATTGCAAATAATTTTATTTTAGAATTAATTATTATTATAAATTATATTCTTATAATAACTAATTTTATAGTAGAAATATTTTTATTAATTATTTTCCATGAAAATATGATTATTATATTATTTAAATAATATAAGGAATGATTTTAGAATAATTATAATAATTATTTTATTATTTTACCGATTATTAAGTTAATTATTTTAACTTAATTAATAATGTTAAGTATGGCGAGATAAATCGGATATGGAATCCAAACCATAATTTTGGATTTCGATCAAGTATGTGAATAATAATATAATATTAATTATATTTTGATTTTTTGATGCTATAAATATGTCTTTGTAGGTATGTATTGATAATGGTTGGTCAATCATGGTGTATCTTTGTCAAAACCTTAGTATTAATTTGTTAAACCCTAACTTGAAACTCAATAGGAGTTTTCGATTAGTAAGACATCAAATACGTAAGTAATAGCAATTATTATAATCTTATAGTATGCTATGAGCTCTTTAAGCTGGAACTTGAATCAAGTTCATATCATAAACAGATTGCAAGATAATCAAGGTCAAAATCCGTTGACCGACCATGACTGGGCTTTTATGGGTAACCCAGAAACTGCCTAAAACCGGCCTGACAACATTTTAAATCGACTAGATCTGACAGTGTTTTGATGTTTTGTTATGGTTCTTTAATCTAGATTATATTATGTTATATGGACTACAATATCATGTCTTAGTATCACCTAAATGATAAATATATGGGATTTAGCAGCCGGTCAAACTAGCCAGGTCGAATACATTTTCTGTTTTTTGGGTAACCCAGAAAACATTTGAATGTGTTGCCTGACAAGGTTTGACCGGATCTCATCTGCTTGATTTGTTGTTGATATGATAATGTTTGGTAATAGATCTGTAGTACTACATGTGGTATACAACCTGGAACCCTTAGATCACTTAGACACCAACATGATTGCAAGTTGTGGAAGCCCAAAGTAGGCTACATGAACTGTTCTTCATTTCTGGGTAACCCGAAATGAAGAAACGATTCTCAACGACTACTTTGATGGTTCGAGATCTCTTTGGTTATGTGTTGTATGAACCTGTTTGTTGTTGGATCTTGTAGTCTTGCATTAGCACTACACGATCTGATCAACAACATGCCCAAAAACACAATACACATTGTTTTAATCTTTGGTCAAACATGGTCACTACCATCGTGCACATGAATTTACGGGTTCATGAAGAACACTTATAGCGGCAGTTACGTAAGCTATAGGTGATCTTCTTGACGATTTATTTATAAAAATTATATTTTTATTAAATAATTATAGAAAATTAGTTTTTAATTATTAAAAATACAAAATAAATTATTAAAAAATTATTTTAAAGTCTAAAAATTAGTTTTAATAATTTTAATATATTTCATAAATATTTAATATTTTGAAATATTAAAGGTATTTAATTTATTTAATTATTAAGTTAAATAAATTATTTAAAAATGATTGTAATACTTGAAAAATCATTTAAAAATATATAATGATATAAGAAAATATTTTAAGTTATTTTTAATGAATTTTAATATATTATGATAAATTTCATTAATAAATTAATATTAATGATAATTAGGTTATTTAATAAATACATTAAATAAATTAAGTAAAAATGATTGTAAATAATTTTAAATAATAATAAGGTATTTAAAAATATTTTAAGTTATAAAATAAAACATTTAATATTTAAAAGATAATTTCATTAATAATTTAATATTAATGATATTAATTTAATGTTAATAATATTAAATTTATTTAATAATTATATTAAATAAATGGTTTAAAATGGTTTTATTAATTTAAAATCATTTTAAAAGGATATAAATGAATTAAAATATTTTAATTTATACTTAATGACTTTTAATATTTTAAAGAATAGTACATTAATATTTTAATATTAATGGTAATTATTTAAAAAGATTTTAAATGTTTTAAAAATTATTTATGGGTAATATAAATGTTTTAAAATTATTACGAGTTATTATAAATAACTTTAATATTTTAGCAATGGTTTCATTAATACTTTAATATTAATTAAATATTAATGATAATAAAATTTTTTTGATATTTAAATCATTTAATAATGATCCCGGTGTTTGAAAAATCATGAGAAATTATAATTGTTTAAACATTATTATAAGTAGTTTAAAAATAATTTGAGCGATGTTTAAGTTATTTAGAACTTCTGTGTAGAGTCTTAGACTCGTTAATTACCTGATAAAGATGTCGGTACATCGACATGTTTCAGAAATTGATCTGAACTTAGATATTTTGATTGTATTAATGTTTGTTTGTTATTCAATGACTGTTGAACATGTGTGATAATGTGATTAGGTTATGTGCTGATTGCAAAATGTAGTACTATGTGTTATAGTATATTGTTCTAATCGAACGAATGATCTGATTAATGATAGGTCGTGATATAAAAGATAAAACTAAGTTGCATTTTGTAAGCAGCAGACTAGGCAAGTATCCTACCTTTGCATTTTCTTTATGCAATGGACATGAGTAAGAAAGTTTCAGAATTATATTATTATTATGCTAAATTATTAACCCTATTTATATATATATATATCCGATCAATGAATATCAACATGTTAGTATATGTTAATTTAGATATATATTCTATTCGTTAATTTCTATATATGGTTATACAAGTGTCCCCACTTGGATAGTCATTGTATTTAATCACATGTTGATACACCTTTGTTAATTAGCCGTATATCTATATATATATATATATATATATATATATATATATAATGAATTATAGATTATCATTGAATATGATAAAACGTTACAATTATCCAACCGAAATTCTTTGGTTTGGAACCCCGACAAGTATGAACATCCCTTAAACGGGAAAATTTTTTATGCACCCAAGGTGGACAGAGTGAACGATAACATTGTTCTTGCATGTAGTATTGATCAATACAGGGCATAACGGGCTGATCAGCCCCCGTGCTCGTAAGTTATGACGGTTTGCAGATAAAGTTCTGCTAAACCTATTCAAAAATGGAAAACAATGTTCATAGTATGTCACCTTAACCCTATTTATAGTCAGTACGTAGTTTCAAAAATTTGATAGAGAGTTGCTATGTTATTATGATCGGTTCAGATTACTTGACAACTATTGATTTGTTGTAGAAGGGTAGTACAAAGAAAACATTTAATCCTTTCAGCTAATATTTATAATTGTTAATACTTGCTGGGTACTCAAATGCTCATCCTTGTTTAATTTAAATATTTTTAGCTAAGTGTGAACAACCTGAAGGCTCTGCTAAATACAAAGGAAAAGGAAAGGTTGCTGAATGAATTTCTATGTTATCATATGTAATAATTTGACTTTATGATAAGGATGATAAATATTATTATTATCATGTAACGAATGTTTAAAGGTTTCGTACTTGGGATTGGAAAACTCTGATAATATGTAAATTAAATTTGATAATCTATATTATTGTTATTATTATTATTATTATTATTCCGCTCAAAGAAATGGTATCATGAAGCACCGAGTCTGGGTTTCAAGTACCCGAATATGGGGGCGTCACAGAAAAAGAGTTGAACAATTATGAACTTAATGATCATCTAATGTATCATTAGAATGGATGATTTAGACCTTAAGTAAAGGTTGAATATGAGATTAAAATATGTAAAATGTAATGATAAAACGCTTAAAAGCTGTGAACACATAGTATTTACGTCGGACGTTTGATCTTGGCATACAAAAGATCGTATGAGTGAGACATGAAGGAATGATAATGAGGAAGGGCATTAAGTTGTCGACAAACCGTAATGAATAATAATTAACTTAACCAACATTATAATTTCAATGATTCAGACAAGTTACGTTAGAAAAAAGCAGAAGATGATATAAATCATTATGAATGATAATAATAAGGGTTATGATATCTACGAATGTCGTAACATTAAAATGGAAGATTATAATATGTGTTGTGACATCTCTGAATGTCATAACATTAAAAAGACAAGAAAGACGTAATATGTGATAACGAACATAACGATCAAGGAAAGAAATCTGAGTTTAATAACACGGACATAAAAGTAATGTAAAAAGTTAGCGTAAGCAAATACTTAACGAACTTACATAACTAATGGATATGTTATCCTTATGTGATATATAGGGATTAAGTAGAGCATTACAATGTAAACTGTAAGTTGTAAGCTGTTCTTAAGGCAAGTTTTCTAACTTTATTCATATTCTGAAGTGAATGATAGTTTCTTTAACTTACTCAAATGTTGTATCTGAGTAAGTTATAATCTATGTTCAAATGTGTTATGTTTATGCAAGATGTGTATAATAAATTGTGCTACGTGCCAATTATTTGCACTTATATGCTTTTGAAATGAAATATTCTATTATTGAATTGTTAAATGTATAAAAGTTCTGCTTGGACATGAACTGTATAAAGAATTATTCTGTGTTGATTATTTCAACAAGACAAAAGCAAAAGTAAGAATAATAAGAAAATGTTAATTTGTTGTACAATCGTACTCTTTAATCGTTGATATATAGTAATTGAGTTAAACAACTCCTTTGTTTGGGTAAATATTTAAGATTAACTAATAACCGATCTAACTCACTGTGAAAGATAGTGTAGATGAGACGATAAGCTATTTCATTAGTTTTTGGTGGGGAGCCTCTCAGCATACTATATTGATAATGTAAGACCCCAACTTTTTATGAATAAAGATTTAATTTTTTCTAAATATTATTTTGAATAATAAGGTGTTAATTTGATATAATGATATAGTCATGGGTGATATGTGCAAATTTTGGAAAGTAAGCAAGTTGTCATAAAATATTCGTTTGGTCGAGAAATATTCTTTTTGTCGAGGAATATTCGAACGACAGTGTAATCATTGGTGGACCACAAAATGGAATAATTGTTTGATATAGAAAGCGACAGAAATAACCTTTTTATAAAATATAACGACAAAACTTTTATCGTAAATTGTTTAAATACCCGGTGATAAAATTACAATAATACGCGTGGTTGCACAGTAACACACGGTATTACACAGTATCTCTGATTATTGATTCTTACGTAAAAGTTGTAAGACCCCTAATTTTATGAAATAAAAGTATTCAATTTTTCTTATAATTATTATTTAGTAAATGGCTAAATTGATAAAAATTTAAAGTTAAGGGTGATATAGGAAATTTTTTCAAAATAAGCAAGTGGTTATAAAATATTCATTGTTGTTAGGGAATATTCGTTTGGTCATGGAATATCCTTGTTGTCGGGGAATATTAAATGCGGACTCAACATGACCATTTATGGGGCCCTATAATGAAATGAATGCGGTTATAAGCGGCGTAAATAACCTTTTATAAAATAACAGTAAAACTTTTACTGTTAAAACTGTTGAAATACCCGGTGATAAAAGTACAGTAATACGCGTGATTGCACGGTGGCACATGATACTGCACAATATTTTAGGATTATTGATTCTTACGTAAGAAGACACTACTCAATAATTGTTACAGTAATTACTGTTTAATATTTTGTTTTATTGATTCAATAATTGCTATATTGATATTTTATATTATTGTTAATTCAATAATTGTCACTGCACAGTATTTTCCATTATCAGAACAATAATTTATATTATTTGAATAATATTATTAGATAGCATTATTGGTAATGTCTAAGGAAGTTCTGTCAAGAAAAGGGGTTTGGCCACCTAATTGTGCGCCAATAATGAGAAATCCTTATCGAAAAGCCCCCTTATTTCCTGGGAACAACCTGGTTGTCAGTATTGTGATTCTGTAATATTATTTGTGTATAATTAATTTTTGATTTATATGATAAGGAAATATTTATTTTATGTGGATATAAATGAATGAATTAATGCTGAGGTGTTTTATCAGTATTTTGTCAGAATGAGGGTGTTATATTAGTATTTTGTCAAAATAGATGTGTTAAAAATGGTCCGTATGTGAATTTCTGTCATTTTATGTTTGGAATTTGAAAAAACTTTCTTCTACAAAGTTGTTGTTAATTAAATTTCCTATGGAATAGACATGATATTCAAATTTTTCTGATAAAAGGGCTATTTATTATGAATTATTGAAGGTTCAGAAATAAATATTTTTATTAAAAATATGGGTGGGCCCCACTCTTGTCCTTTGTTGGTGAAATGTGCTGAATTCATTTTTCAAAAGTGATGGGCTTTGAAATCTTCAAAGATGGAATGCTGCACGAATTAAATTTTTGTCTATATTGGCATTCTGACATTTTCCTATAAATAGGGTGCTTAGTTTGAATTGAAAATCACACCAGAATCAGAAGTTTTCTCTCTTTATAATACCAAGCGTATTTTTGTGGGTATTTAGATATCTTGAGTGTTGCTATTCAGTGCAAGTTTCCTTCTATATTATATCCGATATTCTAGTCAAAAGTACTATTCTTCTTAGGTAAGAGATGGTAAGGGATGTTATTTTCTTCGTAAGTGATATTATTTCTTTCAATATCATTATACCGAAATATTAGCATGAATTTTATTGGGAAATTTTTTACCTTTTCGTATAGGGGTTACTACTCACGTATACGACACTATTCACGTATACGACACTATTCATGTATACAACACTATTTACGTATATGGTACTATATACGATTACGGGGTACTGTTCACGAGTTACTATTCACAAGTTACTATTCATGAGTTACTATTCACGACAAAATTGCTTTCTTTTTCTGACCAAATTATTGTTGATTTATGAATCTTACTCTTAAAATTAAATCCATGATTTGATCGTGTTGTTTTTATTATCATATATAACATTTTTATAACTCTGGTGATGAAATTTCTCTTTCACTTGAGTGTAAAGATGGGTAGATTATTGGTATGATCATGACTATGGATTCTCTTTGGCCAGTAGTACAAAGATGAATTGTTGAATGGTATAATCATGACCATTGAATTTATAATTGAATATCTTTAGCTTAAGTGAAAAGGTGAATTGATCAACATGGTTATAATGTTGACTTAGTCATATTCCATCCTTGAGTTTTGATGAAGAATTGTTCATATACTAAATTGTTTCATGGCATTTTTAGGTATATGATGATAAACAACATTGGTGGGATTTTCAAGTGGAAGTTTTTCTTTACTAGGGAAACCAAGTGTAATGTCAATTACATAATAATTGATTTTTTATTTAAAGGCTTTGGGACATATTATTGGCATTTATTTTATTTCTTAAATGAAAAATGATTTAAAATCTAATGAAAAAGGTTTTACTAATATTAAAATAAATTGAGGTTAGATTAATATATGATATCAAGTTAATACTTTATAAAATGTTACTTACTTGTGCATGTCTAATTACTTGATATATGTATACATGCCTAGCAATTTAAAAGGGCGGTAGTTTACACAGTGATATGATGTGTGCGCGGTTTTCAAAGGTAATATTTATAGATACCTTGGGACTCTAATACCTTGAATATTGGAAAGATAAAGGAAGTTTAAAAGTTTGATGTCACACGCCACCTTTTTATGCTACACGTCACTTTATGAGATAGAAAGATATAGTAAAAGTTGTTTTGTAGTGGGTTATCTTTTAAAGGGTCTTTAAATTATTCCAACAGTATAAAAGGTTGTTCTTTACCGTTGTGGGATTGTTCCAAATATCTTAGCCGATTTTAGTGGGATTAATTGAAACAGGTGTTAATCTGGAACTAACGCTACTTATCTTTTTCTATCTAGCAACGTAATTTACAACGAGACTTTATATAACGGTAATAAATTGGGCTATATAAATCATGTTTCTTATATCGAATTAACAGAACTCACGAAATATTATTTGCACTAATCACTGATATTAACGAGCAACTTGTTTTTAATTGGTGCAACTTTTGATCAGCTGAGCAATTATACTTCTGATATTCTTTTAGCTGGTATTTGGTAAGATTTAATTTATTATCTTTCTATGATAATTGATCATTGCATTTAGTTGAGCCTTTAATTGATAAATTCATTATTCTTGAATTGATCATAGACCTCTATATTTGTATTTAATTTTCTGTTAGACTAAGTGTAGTCTAAAGGTGTTAATCCTAGTGGATTAGAGAAAAATGTTTACAAACAGGTTCAAGGAAGCAAAGGTGTTTGAAGAGTGCATAGGTGCACAAGGAGCAGGAGTGCTCAAGAGAAATTAATTGTTGTATGAATCTGTTTTGTAATCAGTGTTTATTTATACAGAAATAAATAAAGTGAGTCTCCAATACTAGTTGGTATTGGACATGGACTAGGCTTTTATTATAGAGGGTAATAGCTGAACCACGTAAAAAAATCTTGGTGTTAATTTTATTGTTTGCTTTACTTTAATTACTCATATAAGTTATTTAATTATCTTAATAATTAAAATTTGAATATTTGCATTTTCTTAAGATAATTCTTTAACACCAATTATTTTATTTAGGTTATAAATTCAGTAGAATATTTAAAAAAATATATAATCAGTCAATTCAGTTGGCCGTATTAATTCAACAAGCTGAATTCATCAATGTAGTAACCTGAATTTAATAGTTTGATTTAATGTTTAAAAATTGGTCATAGATTACTCCCACACTTATTCAACTCCCACTTCTAAGTGTGCCTAGTTAAATTTTATTTGGTATCAGAGTTTGGCTCTACTTATCTTGGTCTTAAAGGTGACTTGTAGGGAAAGATTCTGCATGGCACTGTTCGGGAACAGCAATAAAGAAGGACAATCAACCAATAGACCTCCTTTGCTGTTTGGAACAGAAAATTACAACTTCTGGAAATTCCAAATGAGGATCTATCTCAAAAGAGATCCTTAGGAATGGTGGGTTGCAAAGAACGGACCAGTTATTCCACGAAGAGATGATGGGACACCAAAGACTCTTCTAGAAATGGATTCAACCAAAACCTACATGGTTTCATATGATTCAAGGGCAATTCACACACTTCCTAGCGGTATGGTACAATCCGAGATTGACAAAGTTTCCTTATGTAACACAACAAAATTTTGGATACTCTAGTGGTAAGTCATGAAGGAACATCCAAAGTACGAGAAGTCAAGCTAAGCATGCTTATGCACGATTATGAAATGTTCAAGCTTGAAAAAGATGAAACCATCAAGCTAGCTCAAGCAAGATTTCTAGTTCTTATAAACTCTTTGAAATTATTGGACAAGACTATTCCTCAAAGTTAGATCAAATATAAGTTGCTTCAGGCTATGCCCAAAAGGTTTGCTTCTAAAATTACTACTCTTCAAGATTCTTCTACTATTTCTTCCATGGATACTTTAACGCTGTTTGGTGAATTAGAAGAATATGAACATCAGTTAAAGAGATATGATGATGAGGAGGAAACTCCTCGAAGAAATGTCTTAGCTCTTACCGCAGATAATGAGGAGGAGCTTGATGATGACTCAGATGAAGAAATAGCCATGATGTCAAGAAGACTCAAGGGGCTACTACAAAGGAAGAACAAGAGAAGAAACACTTTTAATTCAAATAAGTCCAAAGGAAAACAAACTAAAGAGACGTGCTTCGAATGTGGACGTCCTGGTCACTTCAAGAAAGATTATTTTCAATTACAGAACAAAGGGAAGACAAACTACAAAGACAACAAGAAGAACAAAGCCCTTGTTACTTGAAGTGATGAGGAATCAGAAGTGTAGATCGATGCTAAAGATGAGATAGCACAAGTATGTTTCGTGGGGATTGAAGGTGAATCTAATCAGGTATCTCTTAATGAACTAAACTCATTAGAACAAGAAAATAAGAAGTTAAAAGAAAAGAATGCATACTTGAAAGGTTTAGTTAATACTTTAATGAGTGAAGTAGATTCACTAATAGATAAAAAAGAAAGAAATTGAAAAGGAATCTACATGTAAAGAACAAAATGTTTTTATTGCTAAGAATGATTATTTAGACAACTATAACAAAATACTTTTCAATAAGGTAAACTTTTTGAATAATAAAATCCAAAAAATTGACTAATGAGCTAAAAATGAGAGATGTGTGTATTGATGCATTTAGTGATAAATCTTCTGTTAAAACCCTTCCTAATAATGAACTTCAAAAAGAAATAGACTCAGTAAAATCATCTCTTGCTAAATTTGTTCAAGGTGAAGAAAATTTAAATTTCATATTAGGTTAACAAAGACCTAGTTTTGAAAGACAATGAATTGGTTATAATTCTATGCATAAAAAGAGTAATATAAAAATGCTAAAATCAAAGTCACGTTTAAATTATTGTTCTCCTTTCACAACATTTAGAAATTGTGGTATTAAAGGTCACTTGGACATAAATTGTTTAAAGAAAAATAAGATTAAAAAGGTATGGGTTCAAAAGGATGATTTACGTGGAACTAACATTAAAGGACCCAAAAAGATGTGGGTACCAAAAGGTAAATTATTTTTCCTTGATAGGTGTGTCTCAAGGCAAGGGTTCCATCTCAAAAATGGATTCTCGATAGTGGATGCTCTCGTCACATGACCGGTGATAAATCAAAGTTCATGGAACTATGTGTCAAGAAGAAGAATGGAACGGTCACTTTTGGAGACAATAGACCCTGCGAGATAATCGAAAAATGTAAAATTGGTAACGGCAAGGTAAGTATAAATAATGTTCACCTTGTTAGCGGTCTTGGATTTAATTTTATTAGTATCAGTCAAATAATGGATAATGGTCATCAAGTTAATTTTGAAAAAGATAAATGCACAATATTCCATGATACTAACAATACTACTCTAGTTGCACAAAGAGAGGGAAATATATATACTATTGATTTTGAGCAACAAGATGAAGAGCTATGTCTTACATTCGTACAAGATGAGGCTAACTTATGGCATAAAAGGACGGGACATGTTCACATGGACCTAATCAAGAAAATATCTTCAAAGAATCTCGTCAAAGGGTTACCAAAATTCAGGTTTGAAAAGAAAGGATTATGCATTCCTTGTCAACTAGGAAAATAAGTAAGAACTTCTTTTACGACAAAGAATATGGTATCAACCTTCTCTCCATTGCAACTACTTCATCTTGATTTATTTGGACCGGAAAGACATTCTAGTATTAAAATTTTGGGCCGAAGCAGTAAGTACATCATGTTATGTTTTAAATAGAGTACTCATTCGTCCTATTATTTTGAAAACACCTTATGAGCTTTTAAATAATAAAATTTCAAACAAAAGCTATTTAAAAATATTTGGTTCTAAATGTTTCATATTAAATAGAAGTGATAATTTGGGAAAGTTTGATGCTAAGTCATATGAAGGAATATTCCTTGGTTATTCTCAAAATAGTAAGGCTTTTCGTATTTTCAATATTAGAAAATTATGTGTAGAAGAGTCTGTTCATGTTACTTTTAATGAGACTAACAATGATCTTACAAAACAAAGTGAAGATGATGCAGGAAATTTGGATATAGTTAGGAATTCAACAAACCAAAAAGAACAAAATAGGAGACCGAATGAACAGTTTCAGGAAACTGAAATTGATGACCAGAATGAGCGTGAACCTGAAAATTTACAAGTTGTTAAAGATGAATCTCATGATCAAGAGGAAGTTATACATGATATCCAAATGCCAAGAAAAACTAGATATATCAAGAATCATCCTCCGAAAAATATCATTAGAGATATCAACAAAGGTGTAACCACACGAAGAGGTTTACAAAATCATTGTGTATTCTCTGCATAATTGTCACAGGTTGAGCCAAAGAATGCGAAGGATGCAATTCTTGATGAAAACTCGCTATTTGCAATGCAAGAAGAACTTCAACAATTTGAGAGATGTCAAGTGTGGGAACTTATGCCTCCTCTAAATGATGCTTCCATCATTGGTACTAAATGGGTATTCAAGAACAAGCTTGATGAGCACGAGACAATAACTCGTAACAAAGCAAGGGTAGTAGCTCAAGGATACAACCAACAAGAAGGGATTGACTATGAAGAAACCTATGCACCAGTGGCAAGGCTGGAATCAATTAGGATTTTGTTGGCTTTTGCATTCTACAAAAGGTTTAAAATTTATCAAATGGACGTAAAGAGCACTTTCCTCAATGGATACATCAATGAAGAGGTATATGTAAAACAACCTCCTGGATTCGAGCACGAAAAGTATCCTAATCATGTTTACAAATTAAAGAAAGCAATTTATGGATTGAAACAAGCTCCAAGGGCTTGGTACGAAAGGTTAAGTAAGTGTCTTTTGTCAAACGGATTTATTTGAGGTAAAATAGATTCTACATTATTTATTAAGCATAAAAATATAGATATCATTATTGTTCAAATATATGTAGATGATATAATATTTGGTGCTACTAATGATCATCTTTGTGAGTGGTTTTCTAAGTGCATGCATAAAGAATTTGATATGAACTTAATGGGAGAGCTTAATAACTTTTTGGGACTTCAAATCAAGCAAATGAAGGAAGGAATTTATATCCATCAAACCAAATACACAAAAGAATTACTCAAGAGATTTGGCTTTGAATGATCTAACTCGAAAGGTACACCCATGAGCACGTCAATAAAGCTCGCCACTAATGAGAAAGGTATTGATGTTGATATAACAAAATATCGAGGTATGATTGGATGCTTATTATACTTAACTGCCTCTAGACCCGATATAATATATAGCATTTGTTTGTGTGCAAGATTTCAGGCTAAACCCAAAGAATCACACTTAAATGTTGTTAAAAGAATTTTGAAATATTTAAGTGGTACAATTAACCTAGGGTTATTTTATCCAATTTGTAATCACTTTGAACTAATAGGTTATTCAGATGCTGACTATGCAGGGTGTCAAATTGATAGAAAAAGTACGAGTGGTGCTTGTACTTTCTTGAGACAAAGTCTCATATCATGGCATAGTAAAAAGAAAACCTCAGTGGCTCTATCAACTACTGAGGGTGAATACCTAGCTGCAAGAAGTTGATGTTCTCAGATTTTATGGATGAGGCAAACCTATGTGATTTTGATATATTATATGAATGTGTGTCCATATACTATGATAATTCTAGTGCTATAGATATCTCTAAAAATCCTGTGTTACACTCACGTACAAAACACATAAAAGTAAGATATCATTTTTTAAGAGATAGTGCTATAGATTAAATTAATTAATCAAATCGCAGATATTTTTACTAAACCGTTAAGTGAAGACATATTTTTTATGCTGCGAAGAGAACTTGGAATGTGTATTGCATAACTCTTTTTGAAATTATTTTAAAGATTTGCATTTTATCCTATTCTGTATGCTTATATTATTAAACTATTATAATTAGGATAAATTGTATTTGTTTACGGCAGCTCATCATGTCCTTAATTTATGGACGCGATATTCTAAGTATCTATCTTAATGGTTTTTGAAAACCGAAAAGATAGGACAACTGGGTTCTTGGGAAACATAAGCGTGCAAGGGTGTATATAGTACATGCATCCATTCTTTTTATTTAACTTTCTATCTATCTCTTTCCATTCTCTTCATTTCTCAATTTTTTTGTTTTTTGACTTTCTTTCCCTCTTTCTTTATGCGCTCATCTTGTGACAACCCGAATTTTCATAAGTTATTAAAATAAGAATTTAATAATTAAAATTCTTATTATGAGATGTATATATTTTGAATTATGTGATTTGGTGTGAAGAGAATTATATATTCATATGTTGGAGAATGTGATATTTAATAGTTAATTAAACTATTAAACAAATTAAATAATATTAGTTAATTGAATTAAGTTAAAATTATGTTATGAGATAATATAATTTTAATTGTTATGCCATGGGCAATGGAAATTATTATGAGTTAAGTTTTATAAATAGTGTGAATAATTCACTTAATTAAAATAGTGAATTAATACAAGTATAATTGATTTAATAAAGTTAGAAGGTAATATATTGCATGAAAATGTAAGTGTTAATATAATGCGAGTAAAATATTTATTAAGTACATTAAATATTTTAGTTAAAACTTTATGGAATAAAATGAATATTTATGGTACTAAATAAATATTTGATGAAAATTATTGTGGAATAGTTTATTTAAGTATGATAAAATAAATGGGATTTATACGTATTTTATTACGCGAGTATATTATGGTGATATTCTAATTTAATTAAATAATTAAATTAGAGGAGTGAGAAATTGTTAAATAATGTTATGATTATAATGGTTGAATAGAAATTATAATTTTTTGATAAGGTTAATTTTATTTTTAAGGAATTAAAGGTACATAATCTAGTTTATATTTCTAGTTTATGTATTCTTGAGTTTCTTTTAAAATTGGGGTTTTGGTTAATGAATTTGTGGGTTATGATGTTACATATGTTATTAGATTTTATACTTTCATAATGGTCATCTAAAAAATAATTTTTCAGAAATCAAATTCATGTATTTATGTTAAAGAAGAGAAATTTGGGTTTTGATGATAATGTGTGTTTTGGTGTACTTTGAGACTAAAATTGAAGATGAATTTGTGATTGAAACTTTAAATTGATGGATGATTGTTGTTCTCCTCTATAAAACGAAAACAACGCAACTTGAATGGATTGAATTGGTTAAGAAACGAATTCGTGATGAATGAATACACTTAGCATGTTAAAAATATGAAAAATTAGTATAAACCAATTAAAATTAGTATAAACCAAGTCCCACATCGACTAAATTGAGAACTTTACCCCTTTTTTAAACCTATAAATAGAAGGGCTTGGCCCTTTGTTTCATTCACTAACAATAAGGCCTCTAATTTTGAGAAAGGCTTTGTTGTGGGAGGACTTTTTATAAATATCTCCTTAGTTAAATCTTGGTCGAGTACGTATTCAGTATGTGGAATTCTTATTTATTATTTTAAATATTATATTTAGTTTGTTAGTTAAAGTTTGAATTTTGGAAGTTTAGTTAGTTTTGTTAGTAAACTAGTTAGTTTACTATGTTTATTTCAGCTTGGAATTGATTATGTAAATGAGTTCTAATGATTATAATTAGAGATATGAAGCCGAGACCTTAGACGAGCTTGATTATGTTAAATAAGACTTATTTGTAAAGAAAGTTGGGTTGGAACGAGTCGAGGCGAGTTTTGGATGCCAAAACGAGAATTCCGAAAAACTAGTGGATTGCTGATCCAAAAACTAAAATTCAGGGTTAGCTAGATTGTTTAGAAAATTCTGGGCTTTTGGTATGTTATAGTTCACTGAATACGCTTTCCATAGACTCTGGAACGGACTAATTCCGACTTCGGAGCAAAGAGTTATGACCATTCAAAGTAGTCGCGTCAAAACTGTCTAACCAACTCGAGGCAGTCAACCTGAACTAATTTTTTGGAATTCTGTGTTTAAAATTTTGAAAAGGTCAAAGAATAAAAGTTGTAGTCCCGAAAGTTAGCTTCACGTGAGCTTAAGAATCGCTCAAAAATGTTTCGAAACGGAAAAGTTATGACTGTTTTAGCGAGAGAGGGTAAAGCTAGGAAAGAATGAAAAACACTTTTGAATGCCCCTTTTTGAACACTATTTTGGACTGTCTATCTTATCCGAAATGGGTGTCCAATAACTTTTAAAAATAGTTTAATATGATGTTTATAACATATCCAAAGTTGGATGTCATCGGACTTATGAGATATAGAGTAAAGTTTACATTACAACTACTATGTGTTTCTATGTGACTAATAGTTAATGTGTATGATTATATAATTGTGTAGGGCACGTGAAGTGTAGATAACTGTAAGTTGTTAAACTGTTATTGGTGAACAACGATCAAGGCAAGGCTTTCGGTTCCTATTTTCTATGTGGACTTGATGAACTATTTTAAATTGCATGATATGATATATGTGTTGTAAGCGAGCATGATATGTTATACATGTTGTAATCATGAAATGTTAAAGTTAATTTATGAATACATTGTTTTGGTTAAATAATGATGATTGAGTAAGGAACTCAATCTTTATATTTTCTATTTGAATTAAAGCATGTATGTCATGTTACTTTAATTATTAGGATATGTATGTTGAGTATATTATTATGTGTTATATGATGCATGAAAACTGTTAGATTTTGTTGGGCTGTCGAGCTCAACCATGTAAATAACCACTTTTGCAGGTTTAAGATTTAAGGTAAAGTTATGTGCTACTTGAAAGATATGAATCAGATGTGATACTTGAACATTTATATACTTTGGCTGAGTTATTATTATTTGAACCATGTTTAAGGTTCAGAGTAATGTATTGATGTTGAATTGTAATATCGTTTTGTGATGTAAACTCTTGTAGTATTAAAATGATTATGAGATATTTAAATGTAAAGGTTGAAAGTTTTGGGAACGATAATAGTTTGTAATAGAAATTTTTAATTGTAATAGCAAATTTTAATTATTCTGCAAATTTCAATGGTTGTATTATCGTTTAATGATGTATAATTAGAGGTTGAATGTATTGTTAATGACCGAAGTCGAGAATTAAATTGTATGAATTTTGGGGTCATTACAGTTGGTATCAAAGTTGTAGGTTATAAACCTTAGGTAAGAATACCCTAGGCTATAACCTTAGAGAATAAAGGAGAAGATGATAAAGAATAAGCTCAAATAGAGTTTGAACAATAAGAAGTTAAGAAATTTATAAAGAAGGGATTAAAACATGCGTGAGAGGATTCAAAGAAGAATCTCGTAGAGTTATATGGAATATGAATGTGGGGTTACCTAACTCTAATAATAAGGATGTAAGATGATAATAAATAGACAATGTCTATAAGAAGAGAATGATAAAGAAGTTATGAATAAAAAGTTATATTTAAGTATGGTACAATCGTACTCTATAATAGTTGATGTATGGTATCTGGGCTAAATGATTCCTTCATAGAGTGAAGGTATATACGAACTAGCAACACGGAACCTAGTTTGTTGGTTGTTTGTGGGAAACCACTCAGCGTACTATATTGAAACTATTAGAGACTCGATGTGTACCAAGTGTATACAATGGATACGTATGATGAAAATGTGGAACCCGAATGAAATGTTGAGCAATGTAAATGAAGTTGGAAATTCTTAAAGGAAGAATTGTTATATAAACAAGAAAATTCAAAGAAGAATCTTGAAGGGATATAAAGATAAGAAATGGAAGTTACCTAACTCCAATAGCCAAGATAACGAATAATGATGAATAGACAAAATTTGTAAGATTAAAAGCATAAATGAAATCGTAAATGATGAAAAAGGAAAGAAAGAGGATCGTAAAACAAAACGATCACGAGTGAAGAAAAGAATTTTAAGGGAGATGATTATAGAATAAGATTACGACGTGATCTGTTTAAGTTATAAAAGAAAGATGGTCTATAATGTTTGAATAATTATAGCTTGATGCTGTGAAGATAATGTACTATGAAATAGTACGTGATAAACTCATGAGGAGTTATAAAATGATGAGGTACGAATAATTTTTATCGAGCAAAGAGCAAGTTATACGCAAGATAGAGTTAGGTGGGATTTCAATTAAGGACTCATATGATGGCTGAGTTGTACAAACCTATGTATGGGCGAGGGTTTTGTGCTTGCACTCAGTTTATCACATTGATAATCATTGGAATGTTGGTGTCGCACTATCAATGTATATGTGGCGAAAAGGTGATTCTTTTCTCATGTGTATATTTGATAGTTCAAAACTATTAAGATTAGTCAGATATTATTAGGATTAGGTGCGGTTCTTAAAAATAATACATATGGTAAGTTCATAACTCATAATAATATGGTATGTTTTGAACCCCTCAGCGAATGGACGCTTATGGGCTGAGTAGGATAAGTTCATAAACTTATATTATTGTGGCAAGTTCCTGAACTTCCAATGTGCAGTAAGTTTGATGAACTATACTGGGGGTATAGGAAGATTGTAAGTTGAAATACAAGAATATTTAGTATAAGAGCATTAGTGGTGCTAGAAATAAAAAGAATTAGTCAGTAATGAGGTAATGAAGTAAAGATTGAAATTAATGGAGAAAATTAGGTATTCCAAATCTTCTAACTTTACTAGATTTTCAAAATTTATTGACTTCGTGCCGATGGTTGTACTTTTAATTTTTGAAAAATATTGGATCACACTAGTGAACCAAAGAATTTTTAAAATAGTGCTATTATTTGCGTATCTATTCTATTTGTTTCGGCTAGATAAAAAAATATATATATGATTTTTAAATTTTCAAAATATATTTTAATTATATGTATCGGGTGATATGATAAACGATGGAGTCATCAATGCAATGGAACCTGGTGTTGGATGTGATCATATGATCGTCAGCCCACTTTGGTGAGATGTAGTATGACAACGTCATAATCATGATGCCATAAAAGGATTTTTGAGATTTCTTTAAGATATGAGAATATATATATATATATATGTATATGTATGTTTTGATTGATGTCCGAGTTGTTGTAGAAGTCTATGCTATTTGATTCAGCTAGACGAATATTGAAAGATGTTCATGAAATTCAAGCGTTCTTTGTCAAACTATACCAAACCAAATTATTTTGGTGCGGATTCAGATATTAAGAAGCTGAGGTGAACAACCCTATAAAAGGGGACATGTTATCGGAGACAATGGTTCTGAAAGTAGCATATATAGTTGTTATGATGTTAAGATGTGTCGTTGTGCACGACGTAGTGGTACGATAAATTTGATCACCTAGGGTACTTGCAGAGGGTGTTTTCAGGTCTTTGTGATTGATAAACATTCATTAAAAGGGTTTAAAGTGTGAAGAACGGGGGTGAAGCACTATTAAACCTAGAGATGAGTTCATGGTCTTGTGACCCCTCAGCATGATTGGATAATCTTTTAAAATCCTGAGTTATTCATACTGCTTTCCAATTATTGAGTAATTGTGGAGGATTCATGTTATTCTAAAGTGAATATGGTAAGGATGATATTCCTTAGAAAGAAGTATGTCATAGAATGCGACACTGAATGATGAATATATTAAATAAGTGAGAAAAGAAATTTTCAAATGAGAAGGAGATGAGTTATCAAAAAAAAATAATATAAAAATTTTAATAGAAAAGTTTAATAATTGTAGAAAGATCTTTGTGGAAAGAAGTGGTTATAGAACCAAATAAATGAATAAAGTATTAATGTAAAATCTATTTTGATAGATTGATTGAATAAAGATTAATAAATAAAATTTCGAGGACGAAATTCTTAAAAGAATGGGTGAATGTAATATCCCGAGTGTTTATTGGTGGGCCATGTTACTTTACGTAGTGGGCCGAACAGAATGGACTTATCTATTTGGGTTTCATTTATTGGGTCTTGAAGATATTGGGCCTAGTCATTGGGCCGAAGCCAATAAGTAAATGATGTTTTCATTTGGGCTTTGACCGGTGATGATGATGAAGATAAATGTTGACTGATATCCTACATTGCATTAATGAGGATGGGATAGAGACAGCAGGCGGTGGACAAAGGTGATGGGGTTAGCAAGTAGACTACCTGCAGTAAGATAGTGTCAAACAGATCGGTTGCACACAAAACCGAAGAATTAGTATATGAGGACCGATTACAAGACAGAAAAAGGTAGCTGATATTTTTCTCTCTCAAGATATTAGACATTATTTTTTCCTCTATTGTTAACCTTGTGATCACCTGTACGTACTCTTACGCCAGAGCTATCTCCTGACGGTCCAAGCCATCAAGCGTCTGGAATTATCATGTTTACTGTGCAGGATTGGACGTGTTTTACGTGATTGGAGCGCGTAGAAAGATCTTGGCATTAACATTGGCGCTAGAAGGAGGGCTTTTTAGTTTTCTTGAGTTTTCAATCACAACTTTTCAATTGTTCTACGTCGGATGTTATGGTGAAGAGTATAACTGATACCCCTGAAGGACAACCGTTGGTTGTGAGTTTGTCTATACAACGCATCGCTGTCAAGGATCATTTGCGTACTTCAAAGAGTGATCATGATAGTACGGCTTCCAAGCATTTTTCAGAAGGTTCTTGTTCGAGAGCTTATGGTGATGCTAAACAAAGGTTGGTTTTTACAACCGACCAAGGACGTTACCATGATTGGAAATGGGTAGAAGGCACACTGCCTACAAGCCGGCACTGAAGTGGTCAAGAGAATAAAGCTTCCAAGTTGGATAAGATGGCAGAAGAGGAAGATAAAGCTTTGGAAGTCCTTCTGAAACAGAGGGAAGAGATAGCAAAACAGATGCTTCGTATGGCCGAACTGCAGGATGAGGCGTTAAGTTATGTTCAGTTTGAAGGGCATATCAAGTCTATAGATAGGCAACCAAGAGAAGGGAAAAAGCATGTACACTCTATTTATATATCTCGAGGCCGGCCTCGAGATGGAAGGAGGTCAAGAAGCCATATTCCTAGGGAACCAAAGGGGCACCCCGCCCTATTAGTTCTCAGTATCATGGTGGCAACAGATGAAGAAGCAGATCTAGAGAGTACATGCCTGAGAATATAAAGAAGGTATTCCACCTTAAGTATTCTCATCATAGTGACAGAGCCCCACGCCGAAGTAGATCCAGAAGTCATACTCCCGAGAATCCACTGAAGGCACGCCACTTTGTGGATACTCAATATCAGAAAAGTCCATCTAGAGCAGTGGGTTCGGATGGAAGAGGACAGTCCACTTACAAGAAGAAGATTTCTCCAGAAAAAGAAGTCTCATCACAGCTAGAAGGAGTGGACTTTTTGGTTAGAGAGTTAAAAGAGCTTCGAAAGCAGCTGGCTGAAGTCTAACAAGTAAAGGATATTTCGGGAAAGAAGGCGTCTCCTTTTTCCTCAGATATTCTTAAGGAGAAAGCTGATCCTATCAAGAAGCAGCCTCACATGAAGAATTATGATGGATCTGGAGATCCATATGACCATAGCCAGGCATTTGACAGGCTGATGGACTACTAGGATTTTAGTGTTGCTGCCAAATGTCAGACGTTTGTTACGACGCTCCGAAAGGATGCCAGGCAGTGGATGGGATATTTGCCTTCAGATTCGGTTTCGTCTTGGACATATCATTGTAGCAAATTTCATGCCCGTTTTGGGAGCAACAGAAGATGAGGAAAGCCTACCGGCTCATTGGCTCAAGTTCAAAATTTTTTGAATGAGTCTTTGAGCCAATATATGAAGCGCTTTAGGGAAGCAGTCAACCAGGTCACCGATCTCAATGATCTTCAGGAGGTTGGATTGTTTCAGAACGGTTTAGATCTGGTGAAGTTAGAGAAGCTGGTGAAGAAGCTGATGTTTCACAACCCAAAGAGTTTAGCTGAAGCTTTTGACAAGGCTGAAGGCTATATTTTGGTAGAGGAAGCTATGAATAGCTTGAAGCATCCTTCTTCGGACAGGTTAAAAGAGACAGATAGAGATAAAACTGAAGGTACTCAGAAGAGAAACGAAGGAAATAGCTATCGATATGAAGGAGGATCCAAGAAATACAACAATAATTGGCGTCAAGGAGGGAATCGTCCACCTGTTCCCACCCAAAAGGTGAATAGGGTATATACTCAACTAAATACGAATAGGGCTGTTATTTTGGATTATATCAAGAATCAACCCTACTTTGAACCACCTCATGACAACATTAAACCTGGGGCTGGTAATTATCGTAAGTATTGTGATTACCATCAGGCTTTGGGTCACGATACCAATGATTGCTGTAGTTTAAAGGATATTATTGAAAGAAAGGTTCAAGGTGGTGCATTAGTTCAGTATATGGCAGGAAGAGTACCTCCATAATATCTGCATGGAGGGAAGGACCCGTTCAAGCTGCTCTACCGGCTCAACCTACACAACCTGCTCTGAATCAGCCACCGAGGCACGTCGTTGATGTTATTACCGGGGGGATAGCAGGAAAAACGATAGGGAAGAAAAGACGTGGATATTTAGATTCGGTTATGTCAGTGGCGGGTACGCTCTCGAAGACTAACAGACCATATCCAGGGACGGTCATATCTTTTACCGATGAAGATTACCCTTCAAAACCCATCGAACCCCATGATGGAGCATTGGTGATTACAGTACAAGTGGATTCAGTGGACATGAAGATAATGATGATTGACAATGGGTCTTCTGTTGATATTCTATATGCCCATGCTTATCAGAGGATGCATTTAGATGGACGAAAGATGGAGGTCGGATAAGAGGCTCCTTTATATGGCTTCAGTAATGATCCAGTCAAGGTTGCAGGGACTATCGAACTACCAGTTATCTTCGGTACGGCTCCTCAACAGGTAGAAATAATGTGAAAATTTTATGTTGTGCATGTAGATTTGGCTTAGAACGCCATATTGGGTAGACTAACTTTGACTGCTCTGCAAGCTGTGATGTCAATTCCACACTTCAAGATCAAATTCTCAGCAGCACATGGGGTTGGTGAGGTGGTAGGGGATTTGGATCTGGCTAGACATTGCTATCGTAATGCTGTAATTGCTAAGGGAGTAGGGGTTAGCAAGCAAAAGCAGACTATGGTGATAAAAATTGAGCCCTTTACTGAAAGTAGTTTAGAGCCGTTGGTCATGTCAGCTGGAGAGACAGAAGAGTTCGAGCTGATTCCTGACAAGAAGGATAAAATAGTGAAGATAGGTTCGGGTATGGCGGAATCTCTCCGGACAAACCTTATATAACTTTTATGATGTTATACAGATATCTTTGCATGGGAACCTAATGATATGCATGGGGTGGGCCAAAAGATTGTAGAACATAGGCTGGAGGTGGACCCATCAAAGAAGCCGGTTCGGCAGAAAAGACGGATTTTTTCACCAGAGCGACAGAGGATTATTGATGAAGAAATTGCAAAGTTACTGGCTGCAGATTTCATCTTCGAGATAGATTACCCGGAGTGGATGGCGAATGTGGTGCTAGTCCAGAAGCAGAATGGGAAATGGCGAGTCTGTATTAACTACACGGACTTAAATAAAGCTTGCCCGAAGGACTTATATCCCTTACCTCGCATTGATCAGCTCATTGATGCGACTTCGGGGTATGCATTACTTAGCTTTATGGATGCTTTTCCTGGTTATCACCAAATTTCCATGTGTAAAGAGGATATACCGAAGACGGCGTTCATTACGCATCATTCGGTGTATGCCTATAGGAAGATGACATTTGGCCTGATAAACGCTAGAGCTACTTACCAGAGAATAATGTACTTCGTATTCTGAAAGTAGCTGGGGAGGAATATGTAAGTATATGTAGATGACATGATAGTGAAGAGCATGATAGTGCAGAAGCACTTGGATGATTTAGAAGAATGTTTTTAAACATTTCATCATCACAATTTGAGGCTAAATACAACCAAGTGCACCTTCGGTCTCGGAGCAGGTAAATTCCTGGGTTATATGGTCAGTCAGCAAGGTATTGAGGCCAATCCAGAAAAGATCCAGGCTATTCTGAACATGAAGACTCCTCAATCATTTAAAGATATTCAACGACTAACATGGAGAATTAAAGCTTGGAGGAGATTCATGTCTTAATCGGCAGAGAGGTGTTTGTCGTTCTTTGATACATTGAAAGGGCCGAAGAATGCGAAGACGTTTCAGTGGACTTCGGAATGTGAAGACGCTTTCCAGGGAATAAAGACGTATTTATCTTTGGCACCTTTGTTGGTGAAGCCAGCTCCTGCTGAGACATTATATTTGTATCTAACAGCTAGTTCATTGGCAGTAGGAGCAGTTTTGGTGTGAGAAGTTGGGGGTAAGAAGCATCCGGTTTACTATGTGAGCCGTGTCCTTATGGATGCTGAAACAACGTATCAGAACATTGAGAATTTTGCCTTTGCTTTGGTGATAGCTATCCGAAAGATTAGACAATATTTTTAAGGTCGGATCTTGGTAGTTTACACAGATTAGCCTCTAAAGAAGGTAATGGGAAAGACTGAGGTTTCGGGGAGACTTGCTGCTTGGACAATGGAATTGTCTCAATTTTTCATAGAATATCATCCCCGGACAGCTATAAAAGGTAAAGCCCTTGCCGATTTCATGGTTGAGTGTTCATTTTTAGAAGCTGATGACAGTTTGGTAGAATCTGTAGTAACTGATTGCATAGCTGTAGTACTTCAATAGAATCAGAGCTCGTGGATGTTGTATGTGGATGGATCTTCTACTTAGGAAATCAGTGGAGTAGGGATTATTTTGACAAGTCCGGAGGGGTTCAAGGTGTAGCAGGCCATTAGATTTGGGTTCCGAGCAGCAAACAATGAAGCAGAGTACGAAGCGGTGCTAGTAGGAGTACGATTGGCAAAAAGTCTTGAAGTTTAGAAGCTAATCATCTACAATGACTCTTAGTTAGTCATCAAGCAAATTTTAGGGGAATATGAAGCTCGAGGACTAAAAATGATCAAGTACCTGGCAGAGTTGAAGGATCGGCTTCAGTATTTCCTATCCTATAAGTTTCAAGGTGTAGAACACAATGATAATTCTATTTCCGATGCGTTATCAAAGTTGGCTACTACGGATGCTAGTAAGTTCGATGGATCTGTTTATTTGGAGATTCTGCAGCAACCTAGTATCCAGCATGAATTAGTAATGTGTGTTGAGTATTCTAATTGCTGGTTGACTCCATATCTAGAGTATCTGGCAGATTGCGTCCTTCCTTCAAACCAGATGCTGACCAAGAAAGTTAAGTACAAGAGTGCTAATTTTCTTCTTATTAATGGGGATCTTTATCGAAGAGCTTTTTCGTTTCCATTGTTGAAATGTTTGGTTCCATCCGAAACTGAATATGCTATTCGAGAGATTCACGAAGGCATTTTTGGTGACCATATGGCTGCAAAGTCGTTAGCCTACAAAGTACTTTGGCAAGGATACTATTGGCCTACCATTTTTAAGGAAGCTACTAAGTATGTAAAGAAATGTCAAAAGTGCCAACTCAACAGTCCGATCCCACACCAACCACCAGAAGAATTATACTCGATTTTATCTCCTATACCCTTTGCTATTTGGGGGTAGATATACTGGGTCCATTGCCGAAAGCTAAAGTTCATGTCAGCTTTGTTATAGTTGCAATTGATTACATGACCAAATGGGTTCAAGCGAAGCCACATAGATTGATAACAGATCAATAATGCTTAAAGTTTTTAAAGGAATCTGTAGTGTTTCATTTCGGCATTCCAAAGGTGGTAATATCGGACAATGGATGCCAGTTTGTGGGATCAAAGTTTGAAGCATTTTTGAAGGAGTTGGGGGTTCAACAAAGAAAAACTTTAGTAGCTCATCCACAGTCTAACGAACAAGTCGAAGTAACCAACATGACGCTTTTGAATGGGATCAAACGTAGATTAGATGAGGCTAAGGGAAGATGGCCAGAGGAGCTGTTCAGCGTGTTATGAGCTTATCGGACTACATCGAGGACTACTACAGGAGATTCACCTTTAAGGTTGGCTTATGGTACTGATGCCTTAGTCCCTGTAGAGATTGGATCTACCAGTCTTCGGGTTAGTCAGTTTAAAGAGATATACAATGATGAAGGGTTGAAGATCAACATGAACTTACTAGAAGAAGTCAGAGAGGTAGCTTTGATAAAGCTGGCATCCTATCAACGAAGAGTAGCTAAGCACTACAATAAAGGGGTAAAACTTTGAAGATTTGAAGTAGGAGATTTCGTCCTTAGAGAAGTCAAAACGTCTATGCCTCAGAATTTGGGAAAGCTAATGCCAAATTGGGAAGGTTCTTATGAAGTCATTGAAGTACCGAAGTTAGGGACCTATCGGTTAAGGGCATTAGATGGGTTTGAAATCAAGAATACTTGGCATGCTGGTAGACTTCAGAAATATTTTCAGTAAAGACAGTGTCAGTATACCAGAGCCTGTAAATATTTGAATCATCATCAATAAAAGATTCTTTTTTCCAATTGATCTTCTCTTCATTACTAAAAAAATTTCATTGATGAAAGGAGGTTCGGGTGGACTCGCTGACCATTCGATGGTAGCCTATCTGTTCGGTGGATCTTATGAATTTTTTAGGCCCTGCGTGGTAAATAAATTTCATTGGTGAACAGAGGTTCGGGTGGATTCACTGACCATTCTATGATAGCCTATCTGTTTGGTGGATCTTATGAATTTGTTAGGCCCTGCGTGGTAAACATATTTCATTGGTGAACGAAGGTTCGGGTGGACTTGCTGACCATTCGATGGTAGCCTATCTGGTCGGTGGATCTTATGAATTTGTTAGTCCCTGCGTGGTAAACAAATTTCATTAGTGAACGGAGGTTCGGGTGGACTTGCTGACCATTCAATGGTAGCCTATCTATTCGGTGGATTTTATGAATTTGTTAGGCCCTGTGTGGTAAACAAATTTCATTGGTGAACGGAGGTTCAGGTGGACTCGCTAACCATATGATGGTAGCCTATTTGTTCGGTGGATCCTGTGAATTTGTTAGGCCCTAAGTGATAAACAAAGTCTATATGATGCAAGAAAGTTCAGTTGGATTCAGGCTGATCTGTCTCACTCTTCGATAATGAATAAGTATTGAATTACTTTATTACCTGATTTTGTTAAGTGTTGAGTTCGGATTATGATATTACTTAAATCTTATCTGTTATATAATTTACTTACTAACAGTTTAAGTTAAGTTTAAAAGGAGCTTGTACATTTTTCTAGTCGATTGATACTGAATTATTGACAAGAAATAAATTCCACAGAAGTAATAAAGCCCGAAGTTGATATTTCATTAATATTAACTGTTTACACAAAAAGATATAAATTTTTACAAAAATCCCAAGTCTGGGAAAAAGTGATATCATCTTCAGGCATCGCCTCTGCCATCTGAAGAGTCAAGAAGAGCTGGATCTACCTTGGTTGCGACTAGCTTTACTTTGCCTCGGCTTTGGCAGATTTCATAACCTTCAGAATACATACGAATAATTTCTTCATTCAGCTCGTCTGATTTCCGGTACTCTTCATAGACTTGTTTACAAAGTTCTTCGGTTAGAGGCGGACCTAGGTCTCGAAGGGCCCGAAGTTCCCAAAGTTCTTCTTCATGCTTTTGACGCCTCTTCCGATGATATGATTTTTAGTTTCGAGCTTGTTGACTTGTTTGGCCAGGCTCTGATTGGATTGAGCTAGATCTTCGTTTCTTGTCATAAGAATTTTGTTCCTATGAACTAAATCTGCGTTCATATTAACAATTTCGTGATGATTAGCCTTGGCAGTCTTCAGCTCTTCCTTGGTCTGATCTAAGTCTTTTCGTAGACATTCATTATTGAAGAGTGCAGTATTTTGATCACTTTTTTCTTTCGCTAAAGCCGACTTTAGTATGACATTTTCCTTTCTTGCAGAATCCTCTTCGGCTTCGGCTTCCTTATATTTTGGACGTAAACGCCCAAAGATAGCGTTCGCCTGCATATATTGAGTATTAGTCAAACAAATTCATACATAGATAGAAGACTATATGAGTAAACTATTGGCAAGTTACCTTTGCCTGTAATTTCATTCCTTCATTGATTAGATCCATGATGGAGCTGTTGCTGAATTGATGGTCATCGGTATCTCGGACGAGGGCATCATAAAGTTGAAAGGGGAAGTTGTGACAACTCGAATTTTTATAAATTATTAAAGTAAGAATATAATAATTAAAATTCTTATTATGAGATGTTTTGAGTTTGTGTATGTATATGTACGTGCTATATATGTTGAAATATATGATCTGGTGTGAAGAGAAATATATATTCATATACTGAGAAAGTGATGTTTAATAGTTGAGTTAACTATTGAAGGAATTAAATGAATTTAGTAATTAATTTTAAATATTTATTGACTTAAATAAATATTTTAAATTTATTTATTTATTGAGATAAATAAATAAATTAAATTGATTAAAATTATGGTAAATTAATTTAGTAACAAAATTGATTAATGTAAATTAAATTGAATAATGTTAATTTTATTTGAAGGATTTAATTTAAGGAAATAATTAAATTAAATCAATTGCTTAATATTTAAGAAAATAATTAAATTAAATAAAATGTTGTTTTGATCTAATTTATTAATTAAATTAGATATGTAAAGATTTATTAAGTATATTACAATGGGAATTATAATTATTTTAATTATAAGTATGAGTTAATTAAATTAATTTAATGGTGTGACATGAAACTATATAATATAAAGATTATTAAAATAATCTAGTTGGGGGAATTGGTGCGTGGCCAAACAAGGCCTTGTGGCCTTTGGTCTAATTTAACTGACGCAAACCTTTGGGGTTGTGACCTGGCGTACGTGGGGGTGAGGGAGGCCATTTTATTTTCTACGCATTCTATTTCTTTGCCTAAGGATAAGTAGATAATAGAGAATTAGAGACAGAGCTTGGAAGAAAAGAGAAGAAACACAATGATATTGAGAGTTGGAGAAGAAGGGTTTTGGAAAAGGATTGATATACTTTGCTATAATACAATCAAAGGATTTAGGTATAATTTACCCCTAATTCTAATTCTCAGTCTTGTAATTTTCTATTCTCTAGAGTTGGGTTTTGTTGAATTATTATACAAGAGGTTGTTGTTATGTATGTATACTCTTGCAAAATCTGTTAATCATCATATATGATTGTTACTTGCTTGTTAAATACATGAAATTTGGGTTTATAGGGAGAAAAATAAATAACAGTGTATGTTATATGAAATTGGCTTTAGAAAGTACAAAATTCCATGTTTAATATTTGTGATAATCTGTAAATTGATGTTAGATTATGTTAGTATGTTAAGAAACGAAAGCGGCGTAGTTTAAATCATGTTAATCGGTTAAGTAACGAAGCCGTGGCGATCAAATTCGCTAAATGTGTTAAAATATGAAAATAGAGTATGAACATGTATTTTGGGTCAAATTTTAGGTTTGTTAATGTTTCTATAAATTGTTAGAATCCTAGTATGTTGTAGTTCTATGAATTACGAATCCATAGAATAAAAAACGGACTAATTTGGATGTGTATAACTCAAGTTATGAAGTTTAGTAGGAGAGAAAGGGTCAAAAATCGCGAAGAACAATAGCTTCAGGTCCCGTTTCTGCTAACGGGTGTAGCTGCGCTGTGCTCTAAGTCATTTGAGGTACAGCTACTCTGTAGGGCATAGCTGCGCTATGCCCAAGGCTTAATTGGGTGCATCTACGCCCAAAGTATTTCAGGTGTGACTACTTTGACCTGGTTTAGTAAAATAAGCATAACCTTTTCATACAAACTCCGATTGAGGTGATTCAAGATGATCTGGAACGAGAACGAATAGACCTACAACTTTTATTCTTTAAGTTTTTCAATTTAAGGTCGGGAACAGTAGTCAAAATGGTCATCTTAGTGACTGATGCATATTCAGAGGCAATCGGAGGGCGTCGGACATGCACGTACACAAGTATAGTGATGTCGACGATAATAGATGTTGTTCTAAGTTATAGAACATGAATATTATGAAGTATGATAATGCTTAACATTAATAAATGATATATTAGATATGTTGTATATGCATACTAAGCACACACTAGAGAGACAAATTGGGCGTGTGACGAATAAACGTCGAAACGTCGTGATAAGTGATAATGAATGTAAAATTTTTTTTAAATAAATGAAATGAATATAATAAGATATTGAATAGTGTTAATATAAGACCAATAATGATTCCTAGTAAGACTGAAACACTTGAATAAACTTCAAATATGAAATACAGTGAGATATAAGTTGAAAGTTAACACAATCAAATTGAACATTGTGTATTTATGATAGGAAGGGTTATGAGACATAAATTAAAGTTTACATTACAACTACTATGTGTTGCTATGTGACTAATAGTTGATGTGCATGATTATATAATTGTGTAGGGCACGTGAAGTGCAGATAACTGTAAGCTGATTAAACTGTTATTGGTAAACAACGATCAAGACAAGTCTTTCAGTTCCTATTTGTTATGTGAACTTAGTGATTAACCATTTTAAATCTTTATTGCAAAGAGCATGTTGTGTTATATATATATATGTTGAATGTATGAAATGTTAAAGTCAACTTATGACTACGTTGATTGAGTAAAGCATGCTGATTGAGTAAGGAACTCAATCTTTATACTTGTTATATTAACTGTAACATGTATGTTATGTTAGTCCAATGTTTATGAGATATATGTTGAGCATGTTACTATGTGCTACGTGATGCATGAAAACTATTAGATTTTGCTAGGCTGTCGAGCTCAACCTTGCAAATAACCATTTTTGCAGGTTAAGGATTGAAGGTAACACTATGTGCTACTTGAATGACGTGGATCAAAAATAATACACGAAGATTAATATTTTAGCTAAAGTTATTAATTCTTTATACCATGATTAAGACTCATGAGATGTACAAAATGTTTTATGATGTATAGTTTTATGTTGAGTTGTAAAGCTAATGTTAGAGTTATCTGATATGTAAAGGTTATCTGATTGAAATGTAAAATTTTATAATAATAGTGATAAAGTGAATCATAAAATAAGATTGATTCAAAGACATGTAGATCGTAAAGGTTTTGATTCAGGGAATTAAAGTAAGAAGACATAAAAGTTTAAATTATTCTACATTATATAAAGTTTATCATCGAATAATGATGTAAAATCAGAAGGTAGATGTGTTATTAACGACCGAAGTTAATAATTAAACTGTATGAATTTTGGGGTCATTACAGTTGGTATCAAAGCCATGTTATAAACCTTAGGTAGGAGTACCGTAGGCTATAACCTTAGAGAAGGAAGGTGAAGATAATGAAATAATAAGCTCAAGTAAAGTTTGAATAATAAGAAGTAATTTAAAAAATTTATAAAGAAAGGATTAAAACATGCGTGAGAGGATTCAAAGAAGAATTTCGCTGAGTTATAAGGAGTATGAAAATGGGGTTACCCAACTCCAATAATAAGGATGTAAGGTGATAATAAATAGACAATGTCTATAATAAGAGAATGATAAAGAAGTTAGGAATCAAAAAGTTATATTCAAGTATGGTACAGTTGTATTCTTTAATAGTTGATGTATGGTATCTAGGCTAAACGATTCCTTCATAGAGCAGAGGTATATACGAACTAGCAACTCGGAACCTAGTTTATTGGTTATTTGTGGGAAACCACTCAGCGTACCATATTGAAACTATTAGAGACTCGATGTGTACCAAGTATAGAAAATGGATACGTATGTTAAAAATGTAGAACTCGAATGAATTGTTTAGCAATGTAAATGAAGTTAGAAATTTTTAAAGGAAGAATTGTTATATAAACAAGAAAATTCAAAGAAGAATCTTGAAGAGATATAAAGATAAGAAAAGGGAGTTACCCTAACTCCAATAGCCAAGATAACGAATAATGATGAATAGACAAAGCCTGTAAGATTGAAAGCATAAATGAAATCGTAAATGAGGAAAAAGGAAAGAAAGAGGATCGTAAAACAAAACAATAACAGGTTAAGAAAAGAATTTTAAGCAAGATGGTTATAGAATAAGATCACGACGTAATCTGTTTAAGTTATAAAAGAAAGATGGTCTATAATGTTTGAATAATTATAGCTTGATGCTATGACAATAATGTATTATGATATAGTACGAGATAAACTCACGAGGAGCTATAGATAATGTGATACGAGGAATTCGTATCGAGCAAAGAGCAAGTTAAGTGTAAGATAGAGTTAGGTGGGATTTCAATTGAGGACTCATGTGATGACTGAGTTGTACAAATCCTTGTATGGGCGAGGGTTTTGTGCTTGCACTCAGTTTATCACATTGATAATCATTGGAATATTGGTGTCGCGCTATCGATGTATATGTGGCAAAAAGGTGATTCTTTTCTCATGTGTATTTTTGATAGTTAGAAACTATTAAGATTAGTCAGATATTATTAGGATTAGGTGCGGTTCTTAAAACTAATGCATATGGTAAGTTCGTGACTCATAATAATATGGTATGTTTTGAACCCCTCAGCGAATGGACGCCTATGGTCTGACCAGGATAAGTTCTTAAACTCATATTATTGTGGCAAGTTCCTGAACTTCCAATGTGCAATAAGTTTGATGAACTATACTGGGGTATAGATAAAAAATGAATGAAGAATTGAGGATTATGAAAATAGATAGAATTATTAAGCAATGGATCAGTATAGAAAGTGGAGAAATAGGTTTTCCAAATCTTCTAGCTTTGCTAGATTTTCGACATTTATTGACTTCGTGCCGATGGTTGCACTTTTAATTTTTGAAAAATGTTCTTTTAATTTTTGAAAAATGTTGGGTCACACTAGTGACCCAAAGAATTTTTAAAACAGTGCTATTATTCGCGTATCTATGCTGTTTGTTTCGGCTAGAAAAAAATGACGATTTTTAAATTTTCAAAATATATTTTAATTATATATATCAGGTGATCATATGATCGTCAACCCACTATGGTGAGATGTAGTATGACAACGTCATAATCATGACGCCATAAAAGGATTTTTGAGATTTCTTTAAGATATGAGAATATATATATATATATATATATATATATATATATGCGTATATGTATATTTTGATTGATGTCCGAATTGTTGTAGAAGTCTATGCTATTTGATTCAGCTAGACGAATATTGAAAGATGTTCATGAAATTCAAGCATTTCTTGAGAAGTTATGCCAAGCCAAATTGTTTTGGTGCGGATTCAGATGTTGAAAAGTTGAGGTGAACAACCCTATAAAAGGGGACATGTTATCGAAGACAATGGTTCCGAAAGTAACACATATAGTTGTTACGATATTAAGATGTAATACGTTATGCACGATATAGGGGTACGATAGGCTGATCACCTAGAGTACTTGTAGAGAGTGTTTTCAATCTGTGTGATTGCTAAACATTCTGTTAAAGATGGTTTATGGTGGTGATGCACTGTTAAACCTGGAGAAGAGTTCAAGGTCCGTTTAATCAAAGACACTACTAAAAAAATCAATATAAGTCTCTTACATCTGAAGATTTTCTAGATAAAAAAATCTTCTAAGTCTCTTACATCTGAAGAGGTCGGTTTAATCAAAGACACTACTAAAAGTAAAAATCAATATATCAGAATCTATATTATTGAAAAGTTTAACAGTTGTACAGTAAGATAGTTCAGAACTTATATTTGTGGTCGTACAACCATGCTTACTTGGTGAGGAGTCCATAATTCCACTCCTCCTTAGGGAAGTTCTTAAAAAGCTCTATCATTTCGTTCTCACGCTTTTCAGGAATATCACCGAAGTCTGCAGAGACTTTTTCCTGAATCGTCCAATTCGGCAAAGAAGCAATTTCTGGTCCTTTAATGAAGAACCACCCTTTATGCCATCCTTTGTTGCTAAAAAGGGTAGAGACCAAAGAATGTCTTTCAAACTTCTCACCTGCCTTCGGTGATTGCTTTCTCAAAGCTTTAAATCCCTTTTCTCGAGATTTGTTGATGTTATAGATAGTGAAGAAGAAGTCAATGGTAGGTTCAACGCCTACTTCATGGAAGAAGGCAATGAAAGCCAATATGTGAATATATGAGTTCGGCACCAATTGGGTGAACCCTACGCCAACAAACCCTAGTAGGGTAACTAGAAAAATGTAAAGAGGAAATCGAAACCCCTTTTTAAGAAGAGTCACCTGTATGGCTGTCCAACCTTCCGGACGCTGATACATTCGCTCATTGGATGCAGGAGCCCTCACTAAATGGGTATCAGGGATCTGGTAACGGGTCCGAATGTTGCATAATTTAGTTTTGATTACGGTAGAAGGAGTATTGGCATGAGGATACTGTTCTTTACTCATGAAAAATTCAGAAGGGCTAGGAAGGGGTTTTGGAGGCAGAGATTTCTTGCTCGGAGTAGCAGCTTTGGGGTTGGAGCTCGAAGCCTCTTTAGTAGGGCTTAGGTTAGGTGGAACATAGGCAATAGGAGTCACGAGAAGGGGGGGGTACTTGATCAAAATCTTTGGAAGCCATTGTTATTAAGTTGCAGAGAAAGAAGAGAGTTCGAGAGAGGGAAGATAATAGCTTAAGAGGCGTCTGAAATTTGAATTGGCGGGTAAAACTGTCAAATTTGGGGAAAAAGGGCTTGTATACTGGCAGTTTTTTTAATTTCTCATGAAACTTGAGGGTGACACATTTAATGCCAACCATGATGACGAATTTGAAGGGGTATTAACCGGTTTGGGCCTCTCAATTGGACTTCCGGTTTTAACTTATATTGCTATATGAGATTTATTAGTTGGGCCTCGGTGAGTTTCATTTTGGGCCTTTAATGATCTTATCGTATTCTTTTTTTACCATTGACCGGGGACCTTTATACTCTTTTAATAAACATTCTGTTTAATAAAAGACTAGGGGGCAATGTTGGGCCATGATACTTTACGTAGTGAGCCGAACCGAATGGACGTATCTATTTGGGTTTCATTTATTAGGTCTTTACGATATTGGGCCTAGTCATTGGGCCAAAGCCAATAAGTAAATGATGTTTTCATTTGGGCTTTGACCGATGATGATGATGAAGATAAATGTTAACCGATATCCTGCATTGCATTAATGAGGATAGGACAGAGTCGGGCGGCAGTGGACAAAGGTGATGGGGTTAGCAGGTAGACTACATATAGTATGATAGTGTCAGACAGGTCGGTTGCACACGAAACTGGAGAATTAGTATATGAGGACCGATTACAAGACAAAAAAAGGTAACTGATAATTTTCTCTCTCAAGATATTAGACATTATTTTTTCTTCCATTGTTAACCTTGTGATCGCTTGTACTAACTCTTACGCCGGAGCTATCCCCCGACGGTCCAAGCCGTCAAGCGTCTGAAATTGTCGTGTTTACTATGCAGGATTGGAAGTGCTATTTATGATTGGAGCGCATAGAAATATCTTGGTGTTAACATTTATGATAACGATCCTTAAAGAAGGAAATGAATGGGTTAAAGAATATATAATGCTCAAAATATAATTGAGTTCAAGTGAAAGTTATGAAATAAAACCTAGAATTTATTGAAGTAATGAATGTAGTAGGAAATTTAAAACCTATATTAAGGTAATGTGTTGAAGATATTCAACGATAAATTTTGAAAAAAGATTTGGTGAAAACCGAGTATGGGAGGTTTCTTTGATTCCGAGGACGGAATCCTTATAAGGAGAGAAGGATGTGACAACCCGAATTTTCATAAGTTATTAAAATAAGAATTTAATAATTAAAATTCTTATTATGAGTTGTATATATTTTGAATTATGTGATTTGGTGCGAAGAGAATTATATATTCATATGTTGGAGAATGTGAGATTTAATAGTTAATTAAACTATTAAAAAATTAAATAATATTAGTTAATTGAATTAAGTTGAAATTATGTTATGAGATAATATAATTTTAATTGTTATGCCTTATGGGCAATGGAAATTATTATGATTTAAGTTTCATAAATAGTGTGAATAATTCACTTAATTAAAATAGTGAATTAATACAAGTATAATTGATTTAATAAAGTGAGAAGATAATATATTGCATGAAAATATAAGTGTTAGTATAATGCGAGTAAAATATTTATTAAGTACATTAAATATTTTAGTTGGAAATTTTATAGAATAAAATGAATATTTTGGTATTAAATAAATATTTGATAAAAATTGTTATGGGATAGTTTATTTAAGTGTGATAAAATAGATGTGATTTATACGTATTATTTTATTACGCAAAGTATAATAGTGATATTCTAATTTAATTAAATAATTAAATTAGAGGAGTGAGAAATTGTTAAATAATGTTATGATTATAATGGTTGAATATAAATTATAATTTATTGATAAGGTTAATTTTATTTCTTATGGAATTAAAGGTACATAATCTAGTTTATATTTCTAGTTTATGTGTTCTTGAGTTTCTTTTAAAATTGGGGTTTTGGTTAATGAATTTGTGAGTTATGATGTTATATATGTTATTAGATTTTATAATTTCATAATGGTCATCTAAAAAATGATTTTTCAGAAATCAAATTCATGTATTTTTGCTAAAGAAGATGAATTTGGGTTTTGATGGTAATGTGTATTTAGGTGTACTTTGAGACTAAAATTGATGATGAATTCGTGATTGAAACTTTAAATTGATGGATGATTGTTGTTCTCCTCTATAAAATGAAAATAACAAAACTTGAGCGGATTGAATTGGTTAAGAAACGAATTCGTGATGAATGAATACACTTAGCATGTTAAAAATATGAAAAATTAGTATAAACCAATTAGAATTAGTATAAACCAAGTCCCACATCGACTAAATTGAGAACTTTATCCCTTTTCCAAACCTATAAATAGAAGGGCTTGACCCTTTGTTTCATTCACTAACAATAAGGCCTCCAATTTTGAGAAAGGCTTTGTTGTGGAAGGACATTTTATAAAGATCTCCTTAGTTAAATCTTGGTCGAGTACGTATTCAGTTTGTGAAATTCGTATTTTTGGGTATGTTTCTTATTTATTTTTTGGTAATGTTAATATTTTAAATATTGTATTTAGTTTGTTAGTTAAAGTTTGAATTTTGGAAGTTTAGTTAGTTTTGTTAGTAAACTAGTTAATTTACTATGTTTATTTTGGCTTGGAATTGATTATGTAAATGAGTTTTAATGATTGTAATTAGAGATATGGATCTGAGACCTTAGATGCGTCTGATTATGTTAAATAAGACTTATTTGTAAAGAAAGTTGGGTTGGAACGAGTCGAGTCGAGGCGAGTTTTGGATGCCAAAATGAGAAATCCGAAAAACTAGGGGACTGCTGATCCAAAAACTAAAATTCGGGATTAGTTAGATTGTTTATCAAATTATGGGCTTTTGGTATGTATAGTACACTGATTAAGCTTTCCATAGACTCTGGAACAAACTAATTCCGACTTCGGAGCAAAGAGTTATGACCATTCAAAGTAGTCGCGTCAAAACTGTCAAACCAACTCGAGGCAGTCACCTTGAACTAATTTTCAGGAATTCTGTGTTTAGAATTTGGAAAAGGTCAAAGAATAAAAGTTGTAGTCCCAGAAGTTAGCTTCGCGTGGGCTTAAGAATCGCTCAAAAATGTTTTGAAACGGAAAAGTTATGTTTGTTTTAGCGAGAGAGGGTAAAGCTGGGAAAGAATGAAAAATAGTTTTGAACGCCCCTTTTTGAACACTGTTTTGGACTGTCTATCTTATTCGAAATGTCAAATAACTTTTAAAAATAGGTTAATATGATGTTTACAACATATCCAAAGTTGGATGTCATCGAACTTATGAGATATAGAGTAAAGTTTACATTACAACTACTATGCGTTGCTATGTGACTAATAGTTGATGTGTATGATGATATAATTGTGTAGGGCACATGAAGTGAAGATAACTGTAAGCTGTTAAACTGTTATTGGTAAACAACGATCAAGGAAAGTCTTTCGGTTCCTATTTTCTACGTGGACTTGATGAACTATTTTAAATTGCATGATATGATATATGTGTTGTAAGCGAGCATGATATGTTATACATGTTGTAATCATGAAATGTTAAAGTCAATTTATGACTACATTGTTTTGGTTAAATAACGATGATTGAGTAAGGAACTCAATCTTTATATTTGCTATGTGAATTAAAGCATGTATGCCATGTTACTTAAATTATTAGGATATGTATGTTGAGCATATTATTATGTGCTATGTGATGCATGAAAACTGTTAGATTTTTCTGGGCTGTCGAGCTCAACCTTGCAAATAACCACTTTTGCAGGTTTAAGATTTAAGGTAAAGTTATGTGCTACTTGAAAGATACGAATCAGATGTGATACTTGAAGATTTATATACTTTGGCTGAGTTATTATTATTTGAACCATGTTTAAGGTTCTGAGTAATGTATTGATGTTGAATTGTAATATCGTTTTGCGATGTAAACTCTTGTAGTATTAAAATGATTCTGAGATATTTAGATGTAAAGTTTGAAAGTTTTGGGAACGAGAATAGTTTGTAATAGAAAATTTTAATTATTCCGCAAATTTTAATGTTTGTATTATCGTTTAATGATGTAAAATTAGAGGTTGAATGTTTTGTTAACGACTGAAGTCGAGAATTAAATTGTATAAATTTTGGGGTCGTTACACATCTTCTGTATCTTTATCTTCAAATCTCAAACACCATGAGAACCCAGACTCATAAGTGATCAATGATCGATTTTGACGACGATCAGACGCTGGTTCCTCCCAGATCGTCTGTCTGACCTTCGCGCAAACAAAGAAAAATGAAGAAGGTTGTGTCTGTGGAAACGGAGTCTTTGGACTCTTCATCTTCTGACGAATCAAACTTCAGTCCATCCTTGCTGAAATCACCAGGACCCTCTTGACGACGGAAGTCAACGATCCCATCCTGTAAGCCTGAGTTTACTCCACCATCGAATTCGGTAAACCCTATCCTCACCTTTGATCTTCCTGAATTTTTTTTCATAGTAATGCTTATGAGGTATGGTTTAACACTGTTGTTTTCCCAAAGTAATTTGTTTATGAAAAATCTGTTGATCAAATATGCTATCAAACGTCTCCTCTGAAAAATTTGTTTGAATCATGTGGTATTTCTTCCATGATTTTTCCTCCCTCAGTTGCATATCCTAGACTAGTTCAACAGTTTTATACTAATCTGGAGTGTCATGGGGATTTCTACACAACTTTTGTTAAAGGAAAATCACTATATTTCACTGTCATGGATTTTGGTAGCATTCTAAACATTCCTTTCACGGGTGTCTGTCCATTTACTCGGAAAGGGGCTATCCATTTTCCTTTTACTCCTTTGGAACAATTACAGATTGTCATGAATAATCCTTTTATTAATGATGTTTTTACTCCCAAAACGGTAGATGTTTCTCCTCTTGCATGTGTGCTTCATTATCTGGTTAGGTATAATCTTTTCCCCCGCTTAGGTGGAGGTGCAGATTTTACATATCAGGATTTGATAATAGTTGCTATGATTTTGAAAGGTGTGTCTTTTAATCTATCTCAAATGTTGCTACATCAAATGACAAGTTGTTTTCTAAAAACAAAATCATGTCTGCCTTATAGTACCAGTCTCACCACTCTTTTCAATCATTTTAAAATTTCTTTTGAAAATAAAATTTCTGTTGCTGTTACTGATTCCATCAGTGTTGGTACTTTTAAAATGTCTCGTATTGCATTAATTGATGGTCAGTTTGTTCGTAGCACTTTTGATAATCCTATCCCTCCCATTTCAAATCCATCTTCTCCAATACCCGAGAATTTTCACGTATTATTAAATGAATATATAAATGGAAAAAAATTTCTGTGAATATAAGTGTTATTATTTTGTGAGTCGATTAAATCGATTCATTCGTATTTAATCGATGTGTATTAAGATGTGTGAAGTGACAATGGGATTTGTGAAATGCCTTGTGTGGCATAATGTGAAATGAGGAAATCCATTAAGTAGATTAAAACAAGAATTAAGAAGATTAATCGTGTTGATCAGGTGATTTCATATAAGTAATCAATACACTCGTAGATTTGTAGTAACACTCTTGTGGACATTAATTCATGTCGTATAAAATGAGTTTAGCAATGAGAGTTGACACTGGCTTAAGCTAAACCGATCTTGGTAATCGTCAGTAAGCGCAAGGCAATGCGGTGTCTTAAACCAAAGAAGATAAAACTAAGCGCAATGCTTGCCAAATGGTCATTGAGAAAAATTAATTCTTCTACATTGGAAAATTAAATGAAACAATTATGTGATGTGTGTTACATTAATAAACTATTAAATAAAGTGCGCAAATAACCAATATTAATTGTTAATTATCATATTAATTAATTGATGATGGTTGTGGTAGAAAATTGATTACTTGGTAATTAATTAATAATATGTGTTTAGTTTGCAATATATCTATAAGTATAATAAGAATTATATAGATAAATAATGATTGTGGAAATCCATAAATACACTAATCAATGGTGATTGTATTAATTAATATTGGTAATAATTAATCAAGAAAGTGCATGATTTATTTATTTAACATAAATAAATAAGTTATTAATATAATAATATTATATTAACGGTTATGTGCACACGAGCAATAATACAACTATACTATATAGTGTAGTGTGACATTGTGTGACTATATATTAAGTTTTATGAAACTATAATATATTAAGTGATAATTAATTAAGTGAAGGAATAAATTTAATTATTTATATAATAAGGTTATAATACGGTTATATGAGTGGTAGAAATAATTGTGGAACTACCCAGACAGTAATACCTGACTGCATTATTTTATTGTGTATATTTGATGTACATGGACTATATGATGTGTGTGTATAATTAATCCCTAAATTCCTAATAGGGCAACAATTGTACATTGAGATTACATTGTGGGAATTAAATAGACCAAACCAAGCCTAGATAACAAGAATGTTAGGATTTTGTCTCTTGTCCCATAATTAGTGTCACCAAGTACATGAACAGTAGCTGAAGATTGAAACACGTATTCTCCACAAGGCTAAATCCTAGATGATCATTGCTAGCTATGTAGTTGGTATGGAGTTGTTAAACCACCCTTCATGAACCATTGTTTCTTCCCAATACACCATGGATTCCAAAATTGTGTAATGTGATGTCAGTCCATGATTTTTCTATAAATGCAAGCTTGAGTTCAGATTTTTGTGTTGCTAAGAGTTGTTTAAGTGGAGAGTTCTAAGTTGTTGAGCATTGTAAAAGCCCATTCAGTGTGTATGAAGTTCAAGTTAAGATCAAGAAGGTATAATTTCTATTTATGTTCTTGAGATGGGTTTGTTTGATTCTTAAAATTTCTTGAATTCATTTGTTAATTGATCTAAGTAAACATGATATAAGGTGTTTTGGAAGTTTACTAGCATGTATGAACACTTTAATAGTGCTTTAGAACATGTTTGATGTCAAGGAAATCAAGTTGGCCAAGGCTCTGCAAAATAGAGTCTGCTTTTGCACTGATCCGGCACTGCTAGCAATTGCGCCATTATTCATATTAAGGTGCGGTAGAAATTGCTACCGATTGTTTAATTCATTTTGAGCTTCTGTTTTGCAATCTGTTATAGTATTATGACTTATAATAGCATGCAAGCATGTGTAATGTGTTTGTGTAAGTATATTATGCTAAGTGGAGTATGATTTAATATATTTGCATGATTAACGAAAATATATGGTTTAAATGGAGATTTGGACTTTACGTTTTGAAAACAAACTATGTTAGAGATCATGTTCTACAGATTTTTAACCTAGTAAGCTATACAAAACTGATTGTACACATAGATGAGCATGTTATAGTGTACATAATTAATTTGAGCATGGCCAAACTTATTAGGCTTTGTGTTAGAAATGTTTTCTTAGAAATGGCTTAGCCTAGTGAGCTAACATGCATGATTCTACATAATGTATGTTCTGACTTTGCAAGCATGTTAGTATGACTTAAAAATGCATAAATAAACCTTTAGCTCATGTTTATGTGATTAGCAAGGAAACATGAACAAGTTGAACTTACTAGTAATCTTTGAATGTGAATATTGTCAAGCTACCATGAGGACTAAAATTTGATATTTGTGATCATGTTTGATGACACTCTTAGACTCACTCATGTAGTATAACCATATATAAACCATGCTTATGTATCATATTTCAAATAAAGCATGAACGAAGCATATTTTCAACTAAAGCGGTGTTAGTTTCACATATGTGTTATGAATACTCACAAGCATGCCTAATATGAGCTTTGTAACTATCTTATATGTTTAGAGAGCAAGCATGCTAGACTTTGTGATTTCATGACCTTGAATGACCATAACTTATTGAAATGATCAATTTAGAATTTTATTATGTAAGAAGGAAACTAGATTCACTTAAGGAGCATGAAAAGACCCTTAACATGACAAGTATATCATGTATGATTGTTTTAATGCATAATGAAACAGAAACCCAAAGCGATAGCTAAGTCTTGGCTTGGCTAGAGAGGATGTAGCAATTGCCTTGTGGGGCCCTAGGCTTAGTCATGGTGCAGCTGCTCCAGTCTGGAATCTAAGGTTCTGCACTCTGCCTTTTGGATAGTAACCTGTATGATACCTATGTTGCTAAAAGGGGTTTAAAACTTACTGATCTATGTATATATGTGATGCTTACATGATAAGTTGGTGTTTGCCTTGTAATAGGAAAGTCCATGGGTAGAAAGATCTTATCCTTACGCATTATAAATTGTTAGACACTTGGTTAATGATAAGCATATAAGTTGATTTTGTATAGCATATGTGCATACTTGAATCGTGTCGAACTTTATTAAGGAATGTGATAGCTAATGAGCATCTTGTACTTATAATATGCTATACTAGGATTCGAAAGTGTTGATTTATTAACGTGGATAAACTACGCAAAAGGCAAATTCCATAAACTTACTTTAATTATTATTGAGCAAGTTTCCTTGAACTTTATTCTTATTGTGCAAGTATCTTTGCATTCTTTATTCGACGAATACCGTAAGCTTATCTCTTTGAATAAAAGTTATATTACTTTCTCGTTCAAATGAGCTAGTATGTTTAAACCCTTGTAAAAGTTATTATTCATGTTGAACTTGGTATTGTTCTTGAATATTGGGAAAGAGTTGATGCCATTTGATTCGGCTAGACTATATGCATGTTTATAAAAGCTGTCCAAACCAATTGATTGGTGCGAAAATCTTGAAAACTGAGTTGGACAACCCTTTTGGTAAGGGGAGTGTATATCATTGGAAACCCCAACATATGATTGAATATTATAGTGGTATTATGAATAACGTAAAGTATTGTAGTCTGATCATATATAGTACTTGATATTTTTGGGTTATTAGTTTAATATTAGTAACTCTAGTGGAAGTTCAAAAGTCCTTAGTGGCTACTCAGTATAAAGTGTTTATTAAGTTGTATACATTGATAATCGTTGAATTCATATATATATATCTGTTGATTTATATCGAATTATCATTCTTACTCCAAGATTTGTTGATATTCATTACTCATGATATTATTCTTAAACTTTGAACTATCTCAAATATGATACTTCACTATTTCAAACTCCTGTTAAGAAACTCTTTACCCTTGTTGTATATTACTTGCTAGGGAATTTGTGTTCATCCTTGCTTATTTAAAACCTTTCAGTTAAGGAGGAACAGGGAGGTGTCTCTGGATCAGGCAAGGGCAAGGGCAAGGCTACTGACTAGCTTGTCCCTTTATATTTAAAATCTATTATGTTGTACTAAGACTATTTCAAATTATGTTTAAACTTAAGTAGGATTTTGTAATAGGTCTTTATTCGATACTAATATGTAATCTATTAAGTACTATAGGTTGCGAGACTTGAGGGAATAATTTTAATAAATCATTGTATATTATTCCAATTTAGATTTTTCGCTGTGAATGTATGATTTTAGTTATTATGGTAATACTTTGAGCACGTGATGAACCGAATTCGAGTGACCAAGTTGAGGTCCGAATTTGGGGGCGTCACATGTTGGTATCAAAGCCATAGTTATAAACCTTAGGAACGAGAGTCCTTAGATTATAACTTAAAAAAACTTAGAAGTTAGGAAGGAGATAAAACTCATGTAGAGTTTTCCTTGAGAGACTTAGTGTGTTATGAAATGTAACTTCATTCCATACAATGAACTTATTTTTATTTAACATTCTGATGGAGTTTTTGTTTGTGTTGTCTTATGTTGGTGATTGTAGATTGACTGACATGGGAGGACCTAGCAGAGTAGTAGAGGAGGAGCCATGTGATATCCACATAGTCTATGAGACACCCTTGATTGCGAAGCCTATTTTAGTAGTGGCCCCGATGGATGATGATGATGAGGAAGAGGTGGAGTTTGATCCGGAGGAGGAGCCTTTGGAGGAGGAGCCCAAACCTATGATGGACTCCGACGAGGCTACTTTTGAGGATCGGATGTTAGGAGAGTATGAGGAGCATATATTGGAGTTGGGATATAGAGTAGAGGAGCTAGAGGCTGAGGCTAGGGAGAGGGAGTCTGCATTCCAGAAGTTGAGGGACGAGGACCATCAGAGGCAACTAGTGATGCAGGAGATGGAGGTGGAAATTGCTCACCGTAAGGAAGCAGGGATCCAGATGGGAGCTTTGTTTCATCGAGCGGTGGTGAGGAATGTTTGAAAGTAGTATGCACACAAGCCAATCATGTTTGATGATAAAGCATATACTTTGTAACAATCTTATTCATTTATTAATAAAAAGGTATTAATTTATTAAAGGCTTTTAATTATCTACATGATGCTGTTTTATAATATGTGATAAACCCATAGTTTTAAGCAATGCTTTTAGAATAATGATGATGATCATTCTAATGAGATCTAAATTCTTAGAAAGCTTAAAAACTAAAATAGTTCCCAATCATTGGATTACTAAATTGGGGATTATTGAATCCGGATAGATTGGTACATACGTTGCTTGCTCATTGGATGAGGATGATTGATCTCATGATCATTTGTGTGGAGACACTAAAGCAAGTATGTAGGTGCTTATTAGAGAATAAGTTCACTGAACGTGGCTCGCTAAGGAATACCTAATGGAGTTTTATTTGCCTGTCAATAGGAATTCCTGTAATGATAGTAGTACAAATGATCCTTGGACTTGAGATCATCATAGTATCTTGTGTATGATGAGTTATACTTTGACTTATTCCTTAAGACCCTTAGGGTATATCAAAGGGTATGCTTGGGTATAATAAGTTGTACATGGAGATAATGTATGATCAATAAAGAATCTACCACTTCTAATAAAAGAAGAGAAATGTCCTATGTGATTCGATAAATGACAACCAGAGTAGTCTTGGTTAAAGCGAATGAAATTAGAAAGGAGTTTCTAATTTGCATTATTTGAGTTGCATTTAAGAGTCGAAATACATATAATTAAATAAAATAAGACTCGACAAATAATTCCATGTCTTATATTTAATTGGGACATTGTATGGTGGAAGGATTGAATTATGCGGTAACTATTTACTCAAAGGTTCTTTAATGATTAATGTTGAAATCTATATTATCCGGAAAGTCGTTGATCATTAGGAGGCTTATCCTATTGTAGAATAAATATTATTTATTTAAATAAATTAATTATTTAATTTATTTATTTAAATAAGATTAGAATTGTTCTAATTGATTTATTCACAACTAGGTTTAATATGGAGAACCTAAAGGGTCACACCATAAAAGGAAGAATAATTATTTAAGAAGTTAATGGCATAATCGTAATAATATGTTAAGTATATTTAATTTAATCTATGGTGATAGAATAAATTAAATAGCTTAATATTTATTATTTAATATTTTAAAATATTAAATATAAATTAATAAGAGGAGTCTTATTAATATTATTACAATTATTATTATTTTAATTTCTAAAAAGAGTTTAGGAATTAATTTAATATAAGTACTCTCATTTATTCCTAATAGGATTAGGAGGAAAATTAGTTAAAGGAGTTTAATTAATTATCCCTAATAAGATTAGGGAGCTTAATTAATTAAAAGATTTTAATTAGTTAAATAAAACCCAATTCCTTAATTGTTAAGATGGGTTGCCTACATACATAAATAAGAGGAGTCTTATTATGGGTGGAGTGGGATGTTGACTTTTTCAACATACGATATAATTCCAATTGTTGGGAGAGTACACCTTTCTATAGAGATAGAAAAACTAGGGTTTAGCCAACCACCCTTCTTCTTGAATTCTATTCTTCCTTGGTGGATCACCTCTGAGAGGCCAAACACATGGGTGGCTAACGTTGATCAAAGGAAGGAACCAAAGGTGGATTCAAGATTGAACGCGAAAGGATTTGGAGGTGAACTTGTACGAGGAAGCTCGATCTTCAAGGGTATGATTTATTCTTTATCTTTTCGTTTAATTAATAATTGTGCATAAAGGATGATCCGGGTTTATGGTTTGTAATTTTTTTTTTAAACTCTGATTTTACACGCTTCCGCTTAATTTTGCAATTTGATTGCGTTGATGAATATTACAAACCTAACAGTGGCATCAGAGCCAAACCTTTATGCGAATTATTAATTTTTTTAATTTGATATGTATATTGATATGTGTTTAGAACAATTTAATTGGGCATAATTTTATTGTATAAAATTTAAAAAAAAAAAAATAAATTTAATGAACAAATGCGTATATTTTTTTCTAAATCATGTAATGATTGGTCGATGATTGATCATTTGAAACCACATACGGAAATCGATCTGATTGCAAATTAAAAAAAATAAAAATGAGGTCATTTAGGTTTTAAGAAAGTTAAAGGACATGTGGACTTGGAATTCACGGAAACCATGAAATAAATAAATAAAAAAAGGTTGTTTCATGTGAAATAAGTACATGGATATATATATATATATATATATATATATATATATATATATATATATATATATGATATATACATGCGGAAATCATGCATACAGATTTCATGGAAAAAATAAAGGCAGTTATATATATATATATATATATATATATATATATAAATAATATAAGGTTATTATATATATATATATAATATATTATTCTCAATAATTTTATAATTAAAATAAAAGGTTTATTTTAATCTTAAAATAAAAGTTTATTTTAATATTAAAATAAAAAGATTTATTTTAATTTTAAAATTAAATTTCATGCTAACTAATTAGAGTTGGAATTGGATTCCATAATAACTAATTGGAGTTAAAAATAGATTTTATTTTTCCTAAAATAAAGGAGTTTATTTGTGAATAGGAAGTAAATCCATCTTTCCTTAAATAAAGGAGTTTGTTTAGATATGAAATAAGATTTCATATTATTCAAAATAAAAGAGTTTATTTGTGAATAGAAAGAGAATCCTAATTTCCTTAAATAAAGGAGTTTATTTAAATATGAAATAATATTTCATATTATTCAAAATAAAGGAGTTTATTTGTGAATAATAATCCGTGTTTCCTTTAATTTTTTTTTTTATTACATGGAATTGGATTCCATAATTAATTAAAAATAAAGGAGTTTATTTTGATTAAAATTTTGATTAAAATAAAATAGTTTATTTTATTTAAAATTGGATAAATTAAAATAAAATAGTTTTATTTTGATTTAAATTTGGATTAAAATAAAGGAGTTTATTTTGATTCAAAATAGATTTTATACTAACTAAATTTGCCCATTAAATGATATCAATATATATATTAAATGTTTATTATTCATGAGATGAATGTTATTTATTGATACATATGGTGATGTGTATTATAATAAATGGGATTGATTATGGACTATTGACCAATATGATTGGATTTTATTTTAGATGGATGCATGAATGTATGGGTTTTATTAAATGGGGTCTGCGTACCTCGTCTTCTCTAATTTTTCTTAATGTAAATTCTATCTCTCTCTATGTACTTCCCTTATTCACGATCAAGGTTTCTATTTATATTAAATAGTTTTGTAATAGGAATAGTTAGAATTAATTTTTAAAAATTGGAGATCAAGGAGCAAGGGCGCTTGAAGACCCGCTTTTGTAATGGAGCAGGGTTTAAATGTAATAGTTATATTTAAATATTATTTCTTGCACCCCCTAGGGTTTGACCTTTTGGTTCACTTGGTGGCTCTAGTGAACCAAACTAGAATAAAATCCATAATCAATCAAGGGTAGAATATAGTATTCTATATGTGCATGCTTATACTATATATATTATATATTATGCAAACATGCTTCGTATGTTTATTAATATGACGCGTGTTTTTTATATATATATGTAAATGCATGCGCTAAACAAGATGAGACAAATTAATAACAAAACCCTCAATTTTTTTTATTAAGTCCTAAGCGTTCAAAGATATTTGGAATATCGAACGTTAGCTTTCTAGCATGATAAAATTAATAGAGTATTAAATATTTAATATGAGTTTGTTGTGTCACCACAAGGCAAGTATTAAGTATTTAAGATGTTAATTTATCACATTTGATGCTTATAAAGAAAATTGAACAATATTGTTTTGTTGTGTCACCACAAGGATGATATTTTTCTTTTTTGAATATATGGAGTGCTAGGTCGGACTTAACTTGGATAATTTTGATTCGGATGTGCCACCACTTGATCAAAATAATCTAAGAGGCAAAATACAAGAAGTTGCATAGTTGATGTAATTGACAAAAGTTGTCTACCTATTTATTTATATATAGTTTGTTGTGTCACCACAAGGCTATATACATTTGAAATGGGATCCTTATTCTCACTAGCAAATCTTTAATTAGATTTTGCCGAACTATATAAGTGAGGGTAATATAGTTTGAAGAAAATAGTGGGAGATACCAAATTAAAACAAGACCTAATTTATTTTGGTAATTAATAATAGAATGTATGTTAAAATGTTGTTAATTACAAATTCATTTCTAATTTTACAATGTCTAAAATTACTATCACTGCGAAGCATATTAGATGCTAAATTAACCAGACCAAATTAAATGGATTGGTTAAGGAATTTGAGAATAGTTCTCATAGCTGAAAAGCTATCTTATGTCCTTAATATGCCTATCCCTGCAATGGTTGCAGACAATGCCTCTGAGGAAGAGATTGCTACTTTTAAAAAGTGGCAAGATGATGCCTGATTAGCTCGATGCATCATGCTCGTATCCATGAGTAACAAGCTTCAGTGTCAGCCTGAAACTATGGATACTTCTACTATACTCCTGCACGTCAAGTAGTTGATGGTGAGGAAAGTAGGACTGATAGATATCAGATATCTAAGGAGCTCTTCCGATCTAGAATGGCCAATGGCACTATAGTACAGACAAAAAGTTCTTAACATAATCAATTTGATTGATCAATTAGGACAACTGGTTTTGTCATGGATGGAGAGTTGAGCCAAAAATTTGATCTTGCACTCACTCCCGGACTCCTTTCACAATTGTTGTGAATTTTTCATATGAACAAGCTAGATATCAGCCTCGCTGATTTGCTTAACATATTGAAAAAATGTTGAGAGTCACTTTCCAACCAAGAAAGATCAAGTCTTACTGGTAGGGGCCAAAGGATCTTCTGAAAAGAAGAACGATTCAAAGAAGGTATATAGTAAAGGCAAAAACAAAGGATAATAAGAACAAAAGCGTCACGGATAGCAAAGGAGTTTGCTTCCACCGCAATAAGCACAGACAATCGGAAAGAAAAAGCTGCGAGAAGTATCTTACGAGAGGCTAACCAAAGAAGCTTAGTGAAGTTTCGGTTATAAATACAAATTTGTTCATGATTTAAAATAAAATTTTCTTTAAGTCAAGGTTCTACTTGGGTATTGGATCTGACTTTGGTTATCATTAATATAGATTTATGAAGGGACCAAAGAAGTAGAAAGCTAAACAAATATAAGTAATCCTATATGTGCGAAAAATGAAGCAAAGGTTCTTTTGCATTAGCTATAGAAACTTATAGTTTAACCGCCAAAGCAAATCAATTAAGTCAATAAGTTGTTATTGTATTCCGGTTCTTGTTAAAATATTATTTCCATTTTATTGTTGGACAATGAAATCTTTGGTATTATAATTAAGAACAATTGTTGTTCTATTTATAATAATAATGTTTTGTATAGAACTGGAATATTACTTAATAAATTTTGTATACTTGACTTACATGAAAATAATTTTACAAATTGAACAAACTAGTATGAGAAAAGGAGATGATCATTCAAAGAGTTGAATGTGTGTATTTGCTGAAATACAAGTGTGAATTATTTGAAAGGTTCAAACAATTCAAAAGTGAAACAAATTGACAAAGTATTAAGATTCTTTGATTAAATCAAGGAATAAATACTTGTGTAATAAGTTTCTAGATCATCTCAAATGGTTTTCTCATAATGGACACATCCTGATACATGATAATTGATTGATGTATCCGAATGGAAAATTCTTACCTTGTTGGACATGGTGTGGTCCATAATGATTTTCCGAGCATTCCGGTATCCTTACAGGATCATGTCCTAGAAATGTACGCATATCTACTAAAAAGGTAACCTCAAAATCCACCCCAAGACTCCATAAAAGTTATGGATAGGGAGGATTCCTAATCTTAAGTATGTTAAGATAAGGGTTGTCCAACTTATGTGAAAAGGTTTCAAAAGGATAAGCTTGGGATAAGATTTGACAAAATCTGATTTGTGGGACATCCTAAAGTAAATTTAGGGTATATGTTCTATAATTCTACTTAGCAAAAGGTGTTTGTTACGTAAACACGCGCCTTCTAAGATAAAGGTGTTTATTATTGAAGGGGCTAGTGGGAGGATAATAGATCTTGAAGAGTTCAAGAACCACAAAACACTATAAGTCAAATAAGAGGAACCTATAGATAGACCTATTGTACCTGGCACAAATCAATAAATGCTGGAATAGTCACAGAAGATACCTAGGAGGTATGAATTCATCATAGATGATGATGATGAGGTACACATCATGAAGATGATGATCCGATTACATCTGATGAGGTAAGAGTTCTAGTGTGTACAAAAGGGACAGTGGGAGCGCCGTGACATTCCTAATATTATATGTTGATATAATACGGATAAGGAATGACATACTAATGCTACAATTAGTAATGATAAAGTTGTCTAAACATTCCTCCATGAATGGTTTGGGAAGAGTATCTTAATTGGGGATATAAATCTATATAGATAGATTTAAGAGGATGCTCGACTTAACCCAAGGAACGTATATTCATTTGATGATAAAGTCGTTTAGCATGGCAAACTCCAAGAGATGTCTCATGTCGATGAGCTATGGAGTGTATCTCTCTTAATAGTCCCCACAGACTCCTAAAAGAGAGATCGCATGAGTGACAATCATGTATGCAATGAAATATACTGAGACCGATGTTGATCGGTCATATTCGAGAAGATCACCGTAGAAGGCGGTGAAAACATCTTAAAGTGCTTAACCAAGGCACTAAGGATGTGATCATATTCATGGTGGGTCCGAATTAAAACTAGAGGGCTTTTCTGACTCAAGTTTTTCGAGACAGACCAAGACTAATCAAAATCCACTTTAAGGTAAAGCGTTATCTTGAGCAAGTGAGTGCGTTGAATTGGAAAAGTTCCAAACAATGAAAGAGTTCTTTGGTTTAGTGATAAAGACAAAGTATATAGCTATAAATGAAGCTATGAGTTGATTGTTTGGATTAAAAGTTCATTAGAGAACTAGGAATAGTTCCCAAGTCTCATCTTGGATCTAAACATGTGTTGTGGCACTTTCATTTGATTATTAGAATCATTGAAAGATGGGAAATCACTATAGAGATAGTGGACTCTCATGAACAACATTACATATCCATTAACTAAAGCTTATCCAGCAATGGGATAATCGTCACTTAGAGAAGAAGAGTATGAGATACCCATGACGATTGACTTTAGTGCAAGTGGGAGATTGAAAGTAGTATGCACACAAGCCAATCATGTTTGATGATAAAGCATATACTTTGTAACAATCTTATTCATTTATTAATAAAAGGTATTAATTTATTAAAGGCTTTTAATTATCTACATGATCTTTGTTTTATAATATGTGATAAACCCATAGTTTTAAGCAATGCTTTTAGAATAATGATGATGATCATTCTAATGAGATCTAAATTCTTAGAAAGCTTAAAAACTAAAATAGTTCCCAATCATTGGATTACTAAATTGGGGATTAGTGAATGGGATAGATTGGGTACATCGTGTCTTGCTTTCATTGGATGAGGATGATTGATCTCATAATCATTTGTGTGGAGACACTAAAGCAAGTATGTAGGTGCTTATTAGAGAATAAGTTCATTGAGCATTGGCTCGCTAAGGAATACCTAATGGAGTTTTATTTGCTCGTCAATAGGAATTCTGTAGTGATAGTAGTACAAATGATCCTTGGACTTGAGATCATCATAGTATCTTGTGTATGATGAGTTATACTTTGACTTATTCCTTAAGACCCTTAGGGTATATCAAAGGGTATGCTTGGGTATAATAAGTTGTACATGGAGATAATGTATGATCGATAAAGAATCTACCACTTCTAATAAAAGAAGAGAAATGTCCTATGTGATTCGATAAATGACAACCCAAAGAGTCCTTGGTTAAGGAAGAATGAAATTAGAAAGGAGTTTCTAATTTGCATTATTTGGAGTTGTGCATTTAAGAGTCGAAATACATATAATTAAATAAAATAAGACTTGACAAGAATTCCATGTCTTATATTTAATTGGGATATTATATGGTGGAAGGATTGAATTATGACGGTAACTATTTACTCAAAGGTTCTTTAATGATTAATGTTGAAATCTATATTATCTGGAAAGTCGTTGATCATTAGGAGGCTTATCCCTATTATAGAATAAATATTATTTATTTAAATAAATTAATTATTTAATTTATTTATTTAAATAAGATTAGAATTGTTCTAATTGATTTATTCACAACTTGGGTTTAATATGGAGAACCTAAAGGGTCACACCATAAAAGGAAGAATAATTATTTAAGAAGTTAATGGCATAATCGTAATAATATGTTAAGTATATTTAATTTAATCTATGGTGATAGAATAAATTAAATAGCTTAATATTTATTATTTAATATTTTAAAATATTAAATATAAATTAATAAGAGAGTCTTATTAATATTATTACAATTATTATTATTTTAATTTCTAAAAGAGTTTAGGAATTAATTTAATATAAGTACTCTCATTTATTCCTAATAGGATTAGGAGGGAAAATTAGTTAAAGGAGTTTAATTAATTATCCCTAATAAGATTAGGGAGCTTAATTAATTAAAAGATTTTAATTAGTTAAATAAAATCCAATTCCTTAATTGTTAAGATGGGTTGCCCACATCTATAAATAAGAGGAGTCTTATTATGGGTGGAGTGGGATGTTGACTTTTTCAACATACGACATAATTCCAATTGTTGGGAGAGTACACCTTTTCTATAGAGATAGAAAAACTAGGGTTTAGCCAACCACCCTTCTTCTTGAATTCCTATTCTTCCTTGGTGGATCACCTCTAGAGGCCAAACACATGGGTGGCTAACGTTGATCAAAGGAAGGAACCAAACCCGGTGGATTCAAGATTGAACGCGAAAGGATTTGGAGGTGAACTTGTACCTGAGGAAGCTCGATCTTCAAGGGTATGATTTATTCTTTATCTTTTCGTTTAATTAATAATTGTGCATAAAGGATGATCCGGGTTTATGGTTTGTAAATTTTTTTTTAAACTCTGATTTTACACGCTTCCGCTTAATTTTGCAATTTGATTGCGTTGATGAATATTACAAACCTAACAATGTTGAGGTGGCAGGAAAGCTAGAGGAATTAGAATTGAAGGTTTTGAGTGAGAGGACGGAGAAGGAGGCTCTCCGGACTCAGTTAGAGATGGAGGTGATGGATAAGATTCACTTCGAGGAGAAGTGGGAGGAAGCCAATGATAAGGCAGATGATCTAGAGGATGAGGTGGGGTGCAAGAGGAGGAAGATGAATAAGATGGGCTATGCTCTATGCACAGCTATGGAGAGATTGATCGGTGGGGTAAATCACTACCCAGCTGAGCAAGAACAGACCCGACATACCATAAGCCGAGACATGGTGGTGCACATCACACAGAAGGAATATCAGAGCGCCGTAGATCGTGGGATGTTAGATTGAGTCTAGTGGGAAAAAGCTCAGTAGTGTAGTATTTTTATTTATGTGTTGTTAATATGTTGTTGTAGTCTTAATCTTTTGTGTAAGATGTGAGATAGTGGTAAACCTCCAAACTTTTGAAAAGTGTTAGAGGGGTAGTAAGTTAGTATGTCCCCCCGTCTTTTGTGATATTAGGGGATATGTGTTATCATTTATAGCAATATGCTAGAAAAGAACATGTATTATAACTATTTGGCATATAAATATAAATGATCTTATTTCGGAAACGTGTTATAAACCTGTAGTTCTTTTCTATTAAAAATGTCTAAGTATTATAATTAGATAATAAAATGAAAATTTTGTGATGCAGAAAATGCCGCCCAGACGTAGAATAACTTTCCCAAAAGAGTCAGTTAATGATGAGAGAGGTCCTATAGATCCGATACAGAGACTGCTAGATTTATTGGGAGAAGCTCTGAGGGGAAGAAACAAACCTGTACCACCCGTTCCCCAAGCTGTCCCAGTAACAACCTTCAACGATTTTAAGAGTGTAGGACCCCCAGAGTTTACGGGAACCACTGACCCAATAGTTGTGCAAACCTGGATCAAGGAGATCGAGAAGGCCTTCACTATAGCTCGCGTGGGTGAAGACCAAAAGACAGTATTTGGCACATACATGATGAGGGGAGAAGAAAATTATTGGTGGGAAACTAATCAGCAGAGAACGGGAGAAGGAACGATATCATGGGAGAGGTTTACTACATTGTTCTTTGAGAACTATTTCCCGAAGAGTATGAAGAGTATGATGGAAGTAAAATTCTTAGAGTTAAAACAAGGTGATATAACGGTGGCGCAATACGCAACTAAGTTCAATGAACTAGCGCGATTTGCAGAGCACCAAGTTGTGGATGAGGAGAGGAAGGCAAGACGTTTTGAGAAAGGGTTGAAGCCGCGGTTGTATAATAAGGCATCGATCTTCCAGATTGATTCCTTTACAACGTTGTTGGACAAGGCAATCATTGTGGATGGTGGCAGTGAGGCCTTAAGTCTATATCATAAGGAGAAGAAAAATAAGAATGCTGGTAGTGAGCATCGTGGAGGGAGCAGCAATGGATGAAGTAACTCCGGAAAGAGGAAATGGGAGAATAACAACAACAGAAACAATAACCAAGGTGGGAGAAACCAGGGAAACTTCAAGAAGAGGACTGAAGCTTGCAACAAATGTGAAAGAAGTCATCAGGGAGAATACTGGAAGAGGAAAAACAATTGCGGCCAAGAGGGGAAAATATCGCCAAATTGCCCAAAGCCGAAGAAGATCAGAGGATGTTTTGTTTGTGGATCAACAGAGCACCAGATAAAGGATTGCCCAAAGAAAGGAAGCGGTGGAGCTGGCGAAAGCCAGGGAGGAGGAAGTAAGTTAATGATTGGTGGACCTGGGCAACCCAACCGATCGACCACTCGAACCTTTAACATGACCGTCCAGGACGTAGTGGTTGCGAAGGACGTGGTGTCAGGTATAATCCCAATCAATAATATAAATGCTTATGTATTATTTGATTCGGCTGCCACCTATTCGTTTGTATCTAAAGAATTTGATAGTAAACTTAGTACACCCCGAGAACGTTTAGAAGATCCTTTAAACATAGAAGTTGCGAATAAGTAAATAATCCTTGAAAAATACGTCTATCGAAATTGTCACGCAAACATTAGAGAACATGAACTGAGAGTAGACTTGATTCCTATTAGACTAGGAAAATTTGACATAATACTGGGGATGGATTGGTTATATAACCATGCAGTAGTAATTGACTGTCAGAACAAATGTGTGAACCTTCACACTTCGAGTAAGTCTAAGGTAGTGTTTTATGGTAGCTCATCGCTTAAGCAATCATGTTGCGTTACGATGATGCAGGCCAAGAAATTATTAAAGAAATGATGTGTAGATTATTTAGCTTGCATCGTGGATACTCGAAAAAAAGGGAGTAGAGATTAAAGATATACCCATAGTGAGTGAATTTCAGGATGTGTTTTCGGATGATCTGCATAGCCTTCTACAAGACAGAGAAATCAAATTTGTAATAGACTTAGCACCGGGAACAACACCGATTTTGAAAGCTCCATATCATATGGCGCTAGTAGAAATGAAGGAATTGATGATACAACTTCAAGAGTTATTGGATAAGGGTTACATTCGACCGAGTGTATCTCCTTGGGGAGCACCGGTATTATTCGTTAAAAAAAAGGACAGATCGATGATGCTCTGTATCGATTATCAAGAATTGAACAGAGTAACGATCAAGAACAGATATCCACTACCAAGGATAGATGACTTATTTAATCAATTAATGGGAGCGAAGTGTTTCTCAAAGATCGACCTATGGACGGGATATCATCAACTGAAAGTACGAGATGAGGACATACCAAAGACTGCGTTTCGAACCCGTTATGGACATTACGAGTTTTTGGTAATGTCATTTGGTTTGACTAATGCTCTGGCAACATTCATGGACTTGATGAATCAAGTTTTCAAGCTATATTTCGATAAATTTGTAGTAGTTTTCATCGACGACATTTTGATCTACTCGAAGATGGAGGAAGAACACGCCGAACATCTGAGGATTGTTTTGGAGGCACTACGAAAGGAGAAGATGTATGCAAAGTTTTTTAAGTGCGAATTTGGGATGAAGAAGGTTCAATTCTTAGGCCACGTGGTGGATGAGAATGGAATCTCAGTAGACCCCGAAAAGGTCGAAGCGATAAGTAATTGGGAACAACCGAAAACTCCGATGGAGGTGAGAAGTTTCTTAGGGTTAGCTGGTACTATCGAAGATTCATCCAAGATTTTTCTATGATAGCGACTCCGTTAACTAATTTGATGAGGAAGGCGGTGAAATTTTTATGGACCGATAAATGCGAATAGAGTTTTCAAGAGTTAAAGAAGAGATTAAGCGAGGCGCCTGTATTATCATTACAAGATGATACGGGAGGATTTGTGGTGTACAGTGATGCGTCGTTTAGAGGACTTGGTTGTGTGCTTATGCAACACGGCAAGGTCATTGCGTATGCGTCACGACAATTGAAGGATTATGAAAAATGATACCTTACTCATGACTTAGAGTTAGCGGCAGTAGTTTTTGCGTTAAAGATATGGAGGCATTATTTGTACGGAGGGAAATGTGAGATATACACGGACCACAAAAGTCTAAAATATATCTTCACACAGAAGGAGTTGAATATGCGTCAGAGAAGGTGGTTGGAATTAATCAAAGATTATGACTGTGAGATTCTTTATCACCTGGGGAAGGCAAACGTAGTTGTCGACGCTCTGAGCAAGAAAGGAAGGGAGAAATTGTTTCAACTGACAACTCAGGAAGAGTTAATAAGAGATATGGAGAAGTTGGAAATAGAGGTGAAGGGACCCGAGAGGTCTGAAGAGAATTTATTTGTAATGGAAGCTTGTTCGACATTGTTGGATATCGTAAAGGAAGCCTAGGAGAAAGATGGAGAATGTGAGAAAATCAGGAGAAGGATCACGAAAAAAGTGGAAGAAAAATTTCAAATAGATAAAGATGGTATCGTAAGATTCGAAGGGAGAGTGTGGGTACCGGCAGTGGCCGAGTTAAGAGAGGAGATTTTGCATGAGGCACACAATACGATATATTCCGTTCATTCGGGAGGCACAAAGATGTACCGGGACTTGAAGCAACATTTTTAGTGGCCAAATCTGAAACGAGAAATTGCAGAGTACGTTAGTTGATGTCTTACGTGTCAACGTGTAAAAGCAGAACATCAGTGGCCGAGTTATTTACTACAACCGTTGGAAATACCAGAGTGGAAATGGGAGCATATCATGATGGATTTCGTGGTAGGACTTCCTGTCATGCAGAAAGGTTTGGATGCCATTTGGGTTATCGTGGATCGACTTACGAAGACTGCGCATTTTCTACCTATCAAAATCCACTGCAGTTTAAATCAATTAGTGAGTCCGTACGTAATGGACATTATTTCATGACATGGAGTGTCGGTGTCAATTGTTCCTGACCGAGACCCGCATTTCACGTCAAAATTCTGGAAAAGCTTGCAAGAGAGGATGGGAACACGATTACGGTTTATAAATCTCGCTTATCATCCTCGCACGCAGGAATTGACAAAGTGAATGAACAATATAAACGTTAGAGGACATGCTTAGGACTTGCGTGATGGACTTTAAGGGAAATTGGGACGACCATCTACCCTTAGTCGAATTTGCGTATAATAATAGTTACCATGCGAGTATCGGCATGCCACCATATGAAGCTCCTTATGGAAGGAAGTGCAGAACGCCATTATGTTTGGACAAAGTTAGAGAACGACGAATACTCAGACCAGGGTTAATACAATAAACCACGGATGTGGTGACAATGATAAGAGCCAGACTAGTAGCAACTCAAGATCGCCAGAAGAAGTACGCAGACTTGCATCGGCAAGACCAAGATTTTGAATTCGACAGTTTCGTATTCTTAAAGGTATCTCCATGGAAGGGGAAGATCCATTTCGGCAATAAAGGGAAACTGAGTCCAAGATTCATAGGACCGTTCGAGATACTAAAGCGAGTGGGCGAAGTAGCGTACAAAGTTGCACTACCACCTTAGTTGGAGCACATCCATAACGTGTTTCACATATCCGTGTTGCGTCCATACAAGCCTGAGTACAAGCACGTGATTTCTTATGAACCCATTCAAGTGGAGAAAAACTTAGCGTATGAAGAAATTCCTGTCCAAATTCTTGATAGTAAAGAGCAAACCTTAAGGAATAAAGTTATTTCTTCTGTAAAAGTACTTTGGCATAACCACGATGTCGAGGAGGCAACGTGGGAGTTAGAAGATAAGATGATGAAGGATTATCCCCAACTATTTGTGTAACCTTGTAGCAATTCCGGGATGGAATTTTTATAAGGGGGGGATGTAATACCCGAGAATTTTCATGTATTATTAAATGAATATATTAACGGGAAAAAAATTTCTGTGAATATAAGTGTTATTCTTTTGTGAGTCAATTAAATTAATTGATTCGTATTTAATCGATGTGTATTAAGATGTGTGAAGTGACAATGGGATTTGTGAAATGCCTTGTGTGGCATAATGTGAAACGAGGAAATCCATTAAGTAGATTCAAACGAGAATTAAGAGGATTAATCATGTTAATCTGGTGATTTCATATAAGTAATCAGTACACTCGTAGATTTGTAGTAACACTCTTGTGGACATTAATTCATGTCGTATAAAATGAGTTTAGCAATGAGAGTTGACACTGGCTTAAGCTAAACCAGTCTTGGCATTGTCGAGAGACGCAGTAATGGTATTGTAGTCCAAATTGCATGCCTAATGGCGCATAAATAATGATTGTGGAAATCCATAAATACACTAATCAATAATGATTGAATTAATTAATATTGGTAATAATTAATCAAGAAAGTGCATAATTTATTTATTTAATATAAATAAATAAGTTATTAATATAATAATATTAGATTAACGGTTATGTGCAAGCGAGCAATAATACAACTATACTATATAGTGTAGTGTGACATTGTGTGACTATATATTAAGTTTTATGAAACTATAATATATTAAGTGATAATTAATCAAGGGAAGGAATAAATTTAATTATTAATATAATAAGGTTATAATATGGTTATATGAGTGGTAGAAATAATTGTGGAACTACCCAGACCATAATACCTAACTGTATTATTTTATTGCGTATATTTGATGTACATGGACTATATGATTTGAGTGTATAATTAATCCCTAAATTCCTAATAGGGTAACAATTGTACATTGAGATTACATTGTGGGAATTAAATAGACCAAACCAAGCCTAGATAACAAGAATGCTGGGATCTTCTCTCTTGTCCCATAATTAGTGTCACCAAGTACATGAACAGTAGTTAAAGATTGAAACACGTATTCTCCACAAGGTTAAATCTTAGATGATCATTGCTAGCTATGTAGTTGGTATGGAGTTGTTAAACCACCCTTCATGAACCATTGTTTCTTCCTAATACACTATGGATTCCAAAATTGTGTAATGAAAATGCCTAGTCCATGATTTTTCTATAAATGCAAGCTTGAGTTAAGATTTTTGTGTTGCTAAGAGTTGTTTAAGTGGAGAGTTCTAAGTTGCTGAGCATTGTAAAAGCCCATTCAGTGTGTAGGAAGTTCAAGTTAAGCTCAAGAAGGTATAATTTCTATTTATGATCTTGAGACGGGTTTGTTTGATTCTTGAAATTTATTGAATTCATTTGTTAATTGATATGAGTAAACATGTTATAAGGTGTTTAAGAAGTTTACTAGCATGTATGAACACTTTAATAGTTCCTTAGAACATGTTTGACATCAAGGAAATCATGTTGGCCAAGACTCTCAAGAAAGCAGTGCGCTACACACAGACCTGAATCTGCACGGCAGTAGACTACGCAATTATTTTTTGACGAAGGTGCAAGTAATTACTTGCGAGTTCTTCGAGATTCGAGTTTTGAGCTTCTATTTTTCAATCTGTTATAGTACTATGACTTATAATAGCATGCAAACGTGTGTAATGTGTATGTGTAAGTATATTATGCTAAGTTGAGTATGATTTAATAGATTTTCATGATTAAAGAAAGTATATGGTTTAAATGGAGATTTGGACTTTAAGTTTTGAAAACAAACTATGTTAGAGATCATGTTCTACAGATTTTTAACCTAGTAAGCTATACAAAACTGATTGTACACATAGATGAGCATGTTATAGTGCACATAATTAATTTGAGCATGACTTAACTTATTAGGCTTTGTGTTAGAAATGTTTTCCAAGAAAAGGCTTAGTCTAGTGAGCTAACATGCATGATTCTACATAATGTAAGTTCTGACTTTGCAAGCATGTTAGTATAACTTAGAAATGCATGAATAAACCTTTAGCTTGTGTTTATGTGATTAGCAAGGAAACATGAACAACTTACTAGTAAGCTTTAAATGTGAATATTGTCAAGCTACCATGAGGACTAAAATATGATATTTGTGATCCTGGTTGATGACACTCTTAGACTCACTCATGTAGTATAAAAATATATAAACCATGCTTATGTATCATATTTCAAATAAAGCATGAACGAAGAATATTTTTAACTAAAGCGGTGTTAGTTTCACATATGTGTTATTAATACTCAAAAACATGCCTAATATGAGCTTTGTAACTATCTTATATGTTTAGAGAGAAAGCATGATAGAATCTGTCATTTCATGACCTTGAACGGCCTTAACTTGTTAAAATGATCAATTTAGAATTTTATTATATAAGAAGGAAACTAGATTGACTTAAGGAGCATGAAAAGACCCTTAACATGACAAGTATATCATGTATAATTGTTTTGAGCAAGCTGAACAGAAACCACAAGGCAACAGCTAAGTCTTGGCTTGGCCAAAGGACGGCGCAGCTGCTCCATGGCTAAGCCTAGGACCGGTATGATACCTATGTTGCTAAATGGGGTTTACAACTTACTGATGTATGTATATATGTGGTGCTTAGATGATAAGTTGGTGTTTACCTTGTAATAGAAAAGTCCATGGGTAGAAAGATCTTAACCTTGCGCATTATAATTTGTTAGACACTTGGTTAATAATAAGCATATAAGTTGATTTTGCATTGCATATGTGCATACTTGAATTGTGTCGAACTTGATTAAGGAATGTGGTAGCTAATGAGCATCTTGTACTTATAATACGCTATACTAGGATTTTAAAGTGTTGATTTATTAACGTGGATAAACTACGCTTAAGGCAAGTTCCCTAAACTTACTCTAATTATTATTGAGCGAGTTTCCTTGAACTTTTCTCTTATTGTGCAAGTATCTTTGCATTCGTTATTCGATGAATACCGTAAGCTTATCTCTTTGAATATAAGTTTTATTACTTTCTCGTTTAAATGAGCTAGTATGTTTAAACCCTTGTGAAAGTTATTATTCATGTTGAACTGGGTATTGTTCTTGAATATTGTGAAAGAGTCGATGCCATTTGATTCGGGTAGACTATATGCATGTTTATAAAAGCTGTCCAAACCAATTGATTGGTGCGAAAATCTTGAAAACTGAGTTGGACAACCCTTTTGGTAATGGGAGTGTATGTCGTTGGAAACCCCAACACATGATTGAATATTATGGTGGTGTTATGCATAATGTAAAGTATCACCAGTACAAAGTACCTAATAGACAACACTTAAACCACAACGTTTTTTATAAAAATGTTGTGGTATTTTTTTTACAACATTTTTTAAAAAAACGTTGTAGATATATATGCAAAAATGTTATCTATTTAAAAGGGCATTTTTTTTGTTTTAAATAAAAAACATTTTTTTAAAACGTTGTGTAGGTCAAAAACACGGAGCAAACTTAAAATTAAAATTAAAACACGGAGAGAAAATTGCGAAAGTAAATCAAGCCTAGGGTTTGTTTCTTCTTCTGTGTTTTAGAGAGAGTAAGAGTTAGGGAGATAAGATAAAATAACCGGACATGGTTTGAGTTCTAGAACGAGGGATTCCTTCTCTCGCGCCTTCAGAAAGAATGGTACTATCCATCTCTCTACCTACCTAAGGACCTACCACATCGGCGATGCTTATGAAATAACAAGGGATTCCTTCGAAGATGCTTATGAGAGATGTCGTACTACCCCCATGGAAGATATGTTTCTCATGAGATCTACTGATCTAAGTTTTTTCTCCTAATACATATAAACAAAAAATCTATTCACTGTGAAGTGAGCTTTTTCTCCTCATATAAATTCAATACAGTTGAATCTCCCTCAAGTCTTACCTAACTTTATTCACCGGTAAGTAAAAGTTCTCCTACTAATCGATTGAAATCGTTTTATTTATTTATAACTGTTTTGATTCCTTGAATTGAACTCTGAAATTCAATTAGCAGATAACCTTGGAGAACTTTCTGCAAAGGCACAAGTTGTATTCCTTTTCTTAATCAAGTCCCTTGTTGTGTCGTTGATGATTATTTAATGGAAACTAACTTTTGGTATGGGTTTCAGATTCAATCAGTGTCATTCGACAACCATGGCTTGAAAATAGAATTTTGTTCGTTTGTTTTAGCCTGGTAATAATATCTATTTCTTACATAAACAATTTTGAGTCAGTGAAGCTTAAATTGCAACATAGAAATGTTTCCACTTTGTAGGCAAGAATTCTGTTGACAATGCATAGTGTTCTTTCCACGAAAGCTTAATTTGCCATTGTGGAGAAAATATAAATGTTACGGCATGGTATTTACAGGGAAGGGAGTCATTTCAAGAATTTTTTTGTCACTAACATTAGAAAGATGTGTATTTTGATATCTGCCTTATTTTCAAGTAGGACACTGTAGGTGTTTTTCATCTGAGAGAATGTCTAATAAAATTTGAAACATTTGTCATAGGAAAAGTTTCTTGTGACTTGCTTGCGATAAAGTATAGAAATATTTCTTGATATTATATATTGAATCATATGACCATTTGCTGTTATATTCTAGAATGTTGAACTTAGGAGTTCTCTCAAATAGCTCCACATGATATTTATTATGGGGTTTTCTTGATTCCATTTACTATTACTTGACAATACTGGTGGTTCTATATAACTTATATAAGCTAGTCGGCTTATATAAAGATAGACCAAAGATTACTTACCTACTGGGTGTGATTATAGGGCACTTTTTGGGTGGAGGTTTGCAAAGACTTTTAACTTATGTATTGTGGGAGTAGAAACTAATTGTCTCTCTGACATCTTGTGTCACATTTGCTCCGTGTTTGTTTGAGTTTTATTCTTGCATGACTGAAGATGTCTTAATTTATGTCTTACATTGTAGATCCAAAAATGCGGTTCCTTGCTATTATCTAGTTTTCCATATTGGAGATTTAGCTTATGCGAATGGATACATCTCACAATGGGACCAATTCACATCACAGGTGGAACCCATTGCATCAACTGTGCCATATATGGTTGCTAGGTTTGTGTTTTTTTACTAATTGGTGATCACTAATCTACATAGTTCTAGTTTAGTGGTTTTATGAAAAGATATGAATATTTTATGCAGTGGTAACTATGATGACTTGCAGTTCCTCAGTCTAGTGTTTAAGGAATAATGAACATGTTCAACTGGTTCGCCATAAATGGGTTCAAAATTTTAGATTCTCTTGGAGTGCATGAGCCATCAAAGATTTTATTTGTAACTGACATATTTCAAGAAGGTGTTGTAGCAAAGGCAGCAGGTAAAATGCTGGTAGTTATAATTGGTACTTCTATTTTTTTCATTTAGGTCTCCCTCAACATGCATTTTCGGCAACTGGTGTGAAACTTGAGCTAATTTTTTGCCTTCATTCTAAATTTCGCAACTCTCGGTTGGGTGGTAAAGTGTGCTTACATTCGGACAACTTGATGCTTGTAACTCATTTCCGAAACTCTCAAAATGTTAGGGATTGAGTCGTTATGTTGTTTTGGATTGTGGCGTATATGGGTAATCATTTTTTATGGAAAAAGGTTTTTGGTTGCTTTTCTTAGAAGTTTGTGTAATCGAACCAAATTTATCATCTTGCTACAAAGTTGCCTACCAGGGCAGTTGCTAGCACAGAATTGTTGCTTTGAGCTATGTTCGTAAATTATCCGATAAGGTAGGCCATTATATCGATTCATGACCTATCTCGGTTTGATAGTTATACCTGTTCCCCCCCCCCACTCCTCTAGGTTTCTCTAGCATCGGACTTCATGTACAACTACATGTCTAGAGATGTCACTGCAAGCGTTGGTTATAATGACATTCTTCGTCAGGTGACTTATATTGTTTTGTGTTTTTTCTTTTTTCCTTACTTCTACATGGCTGTTTGTGTGTACAAAATCATTGTAAATTTGGTTTTGAGGTTATATAATATAGTATCCATGAGTTGCAGTATTCTAGGACATGTATCATACGTAAGAGCCGAACCTACAACTATGAACTAGTCCATTGGATAATCTATGTGTTCCTTGTAGTTCTCTGGAAACCTAATCTATGTGTTCTATGTGTTCTGCACTCTCACATGATTTGTTAAGAATGTTTCAACTTAAATGAGGTCAAAGTATCTTGTGTGACATTATTTAGCAACAGTAATAATCACATTTAATCTCTCCACCCACCGGATAAGTTATTGTCTCTTCTTCGCCGTACCAATATACTTCATGGAAGAAAAATGCATTAATTCTCGGATATAGGAGAAACAAAAAAAAAACTATCTATCTATTATTCATAGTTATTGAAGAATTTTGTGAATTTGAAGTTTCGCATATCAACTTAGAACATTTGGGAGAAAGTAAATTCTTGTTGCTCTTTGAAACTTGAAAGAGAGGAGCGGGAATTGGTGCAACTTCTTTGAAAATGTGAAGTTTGGTGGTGCATTATTTTAGTCCAAGAAAGAACATAATTAAATCTATAATTGTGAGGAGGAATAAAGAAGTTCATTACAGGTTTCCAATTTTAGAGAATGAAGGCATTTCTTGCATCTCCTTTTTAAGCTAGACTTTTAAGTGGATGGATCCCAACTCCGCCTCTACCAATGCGTAATAGTATTTAGTAGAACTATATAGTCTTACTGCTTTTTCCCTCCTTTTACGGGTGTTAATTAGACTGCTGAGAACATAGATCGGTCCATTTAGCTCTTTGGAAGTGTTTCTTTGTTGATTAGAACGTAAGAAAGAATTGGAAAATTTTGGAGCAGAACAATTTTTTTTGACATTTTAACCAATTACTTTTTTTTCTTTTTTTTACATTTAAAGTCATTATGTATCTTTTGGCGGTGTGAGAAACAAGAAAATCCAATCGTATTCGATTAGGGATTCCATGAAAAGGTTTGATCTGAGGAAGGAAGTGGAGTGCCATTACTAGCTTCCTCCTTAGATGACTTTGCCTCAAGAGTGGTCTTACTGATTCTCTCATCTTGACTATAATGTTGTATATGATTTCTCCTTGTTCTGTTGGGTGTGATCTAATCTAGTAGGAATAAGAACTTCAACCAGCTGTAATTGTGTAGCAGAAGTGCAAAAAGTAGAATATTATTGTAATTGTGCTTTTAGCTATATATCATGGCATTAGTAAATTGCAGGTGCATTGTATTAGGTTTGTAATATTCATGAACGCAATCAAATTTCACAAAATAAGTGAAAACGTGTAAAATCAAAGTTTTAAATTTTACAAACCATAAACCCGGATCACCCTTTATGCACAATTATTAATTAAACAAAAAAGAAAGAACAGGAATCATACCCTTGAAGATCCGAGCTTTCTCGGGTACAAGTTCACCTCCAATCCTTTTCGTGTTCAACTTGAATCCACCAGGTTTGGTTCCTCTCTTTGATCAACGTTACCCACCCAAGTGTTTGACCTCTAGAGGTGATCCACCAAGGAAAAAGAAGGATTCAACAAGATGGGTATTTTGCAAAATCCTAGTTTTTCTATCTCTCATAGAAAAGGGTGTACTCTCCAACTATTGGAATTACGTATTCTATGAATACGTCAACAAAACCACCCCACCCATAATAAGACTCATCTTATTTATAGATGTGGGCAACCCTTCTTAACAATTAAGGAATTGGGTTTTATTTTGATTAATTAAATTCTTTTAATTAATTATGCTCCCAATCTTATTAGGAATAATTAATTAAAATCTTTTAATTAATTTGCCTCCTAATCTTATTAGGAATATATGAGAGTACTTTTATTAATCAAACTCCTTTAGGAATTAAATAATAATAATAGTAATAATAATAATAATAATAATAAGACTCCTCTTATTAATTTATATTTAATATTTGCAAAATATTAAATAATAAATATTAAGCTATTTAATTTATTCTATCACCATAGATTAAATTAAATATACTTAACTTATTATTACGATTATGTCATTAACTTCTTAAATAATTATTCTTCCTTTTTATGGTGTGACCCTTTAGGTTCTCCATATTAAACCTAGGTTGTGAATAAATCAATTAGAACAATTCTAATCTTATTTAAATAAATAAATTAAATAATTAATCTATTTAGATAAATATTATTTATTCTATAATAGGGATAAGTCTCTCTAGCGATTAACGACTTTTCAGATAATATAGATTTTAACATTAATCATAAAAGAACCTTTGAGTAAATAGTTACCGTACAATTCAATCCTTCCACCATACAATGTCCCAATTAAATATAAGACATGGAATTACTGTCAAGTCTTATTTTATTTAATTATATGTATTTCGACTCTTAAATGCACAACTCCAAATAATGCAAATTAGAAACTCCTTTCTAATTTAATTCTGCCTTAGCCAAGGACTACTGGGTTGTCATTAATCGAATCATATAGGACATTTCTCTTCTTTTACTAGAAGTAGTAGATTCTTTATTGATCATACATTATCTCCATGTACAACTTATTATACCCAAGCATACCCTTTGATATACCCTACGGGTCTTAAGGAATAAGTCAAAGTATAATTCATCATACACAAGATACTATGATGATCTCAAGTCCAAGGATCACTTGTAGTACTATCACTACAGGAATTCTTATTGACATGCAAGTAAAATTCCATTAGGTACTCCTTAGCGAGCCACGTTTAGTGAACTTATTCTCTAATAAGCGCCTACATACTTGCTTTAGTGTCTCCACACAAATGATCATGAGATCAATCATCCTCATCCAATGAGCAAGCAACGTATATACCAATCTATCTGGATTCACTAATCCCCAATTTAGTAATCCAAAGATTGGGAACAATTTTAGTTTTAAGCTTTCTAAGAATTTAGATCTCATTAGAATGATCATCATCATTATTCTAAAAGCATTACTTAAAACTATGGGTTTATCACATATTAAAAACAACATCATGTAGATAATTAAAAGCCTTTAATAAATTAATACTTTTTATTAATAAATGAATAAGATTGGTACAAAGTATATGCTTTATCATCAAATATGATTGGCTTGTGTGCATACTACTTTCAATCTCCCACTTGCACTAAAGCCAATCGCCATAGTCTCTCATACCCTTCTTCTCTAAGTGACGATTATCCTGTTGTTGGATAAGCTTTAGTTAATAGATATGTAATGTTGTTCTTGAGAGTTCGATGACAAAGAATGTGAAAACAAAGTGGTTAAGGATAAATAAGGTGAATAAAAGCAAATAGACAAGAGCAAGACAGACAGTGAGTCAATTGTGTATCCTCCACCATTTCAACAAAGAATTCAGAAACAGAAGTTAGACAAGCAATTTTCCAAGTTTTTAGAAGTTTTTAAGAAATTTCATATCAACATTCCTTTCACAGAAGCCCTAGAGCAAATGCCAAGTTATGCCAAATTCATGAAGGGAATTCTGACAAGAAAAAAGAGGTTAGAGGAATATGAAAATGTAGCATTAATGGAGGACTGCAGTGCAGTTATATAAAGAAGGTTACCACCAAAGTTGAAAGATCTATGGTATTTCACCATTCCGTGTACCATAGGAAACATGGCATTCGAGAAGTGTTTGTATGACTTGGGGGCAAGTGTGAACCTCATGCTATTATCCATTTATACCGAATTGGGTTTACCAGCTCCAAAGCCGATAAACATATCTCTACAATTGGCGGATAGATCAATAACATACCTAAGAAGAATTATGGAAGATATCCTGGTTAAGGTGGGCAAATTTATATTTCCAGCTGATTTTATAATTTTGGATTATGAAGAAGATAAAAATATCCCAATAATCCTAGGGAGACCATTCTTGGATAAGGGAAGGACTCTTATCGATGTGCAAAAAAGGTGAACTAACCATGAGGGTCCAATATTAGAAAGTCAAGTTCAACGTGTTCAAAGCTATGAAGTTCCTACATATGACATTACGTTCAGGAGAATGTCTTTTGGTTTGTGTAAAGAACCCGCGACATTCCAACGATATATGATGGCGATCTTCTCGGACATGGTAGAGAAGAATGTGGAAGTTTTCATGGACGAATATTCTGTCTATGGAGATAATTTTGATGTCTGTCTAGAGAAATTGATCATGGTCTTAAAGCAATGTGTGGAGACTAATTTGGTACTTAACTGGGAAAAGTGTCACTTTTTGGTTGAAGAATGAATAGAGCAAAGTTGGAAACAATTTAGGATCTTCCACCACCAACTACAGTCAAAGGAATTTGCAATTTTTTGGGACATGCTGGATTCTACCGAAGGTTTATTAAAGATTTCTCAAAGATTATGCATCTCTTAGAGAAAGATTCAGTTTTCAAGTTTAATGAGGAATGTAAGTCAGCATTTGAGAAATTAAACAAGAAGTTGACTACATCCCCCGTAATCGTAGCATCGAATTGGACAATACCTTTCGAGTTAATGTGCGATGCTAGTATACGCCTTTGATAAATTTAGAGCGTACTTGCTATAGTATACGCTTTTGATAAATTTAGAGCGTACTTGCTATAGTATACACATTTGATAAATTTAGAGTATACTTAATTAGAACAAAGGTGGTGGTTTATACAAATCACTCGGTAATTCGTTATCTAATCTCAAAGATGGATGCTAAGCCTTGATTAATCAGATGGATCCTCCTACTCCAGGAATTTGATTTGGAAATAAAGGATAGAAAGGGGACAGAAAATCAACTAGCAGATCATCATTCAAGATTAGAAAATCCAGACAAAGATGGGCATGATAACTATTTAATCAATGAGTCATTTTCGGATGAGCAACTGTTTGGAGTCAACACAAAATTTCCATGGTATGCAAACTTTGCCAACTACTTGGTGAGCAAAGTGTTTCCCTTGATCTGACATGTCAGCAAAAGAAAAGGTTCCTATATAATGTCAAGTGGTACATGTGGGATGAGCCATATTTATTCAAATAATGTGCAGTTAAAATAATTTGTCGATGCGTGCAATACATCGAAGTAAAGCATATTTTGCATGAGTGTCATTCATCTGCATATAGGGAACATTATGGGAGGGAGTGGACATCGGCCAAGGTGCTTCAAGCAGGATTCTATTAGCTTACTGTGTTCAAGGATGCCCACTAGTTCGTGAAAAGCTGTGACAAATGCCAAAGGGTGGGCAACATCTCAAAAAGGAATGAAATGCCACTCAACACAATCATGGAAGTAGAATTTTTTGATGTATGCTAAATAAGCTTTATGAGGCCTTTTCCTCCCTCATTTAAGAACTTGTACATTCTGCTTGTTGTGGACTATGTAACAAAATGGGTGGAAGCTGTAGCACTCGCTACAAATGATGCCACAATTTTTCTCAAGTTTCTACAAAAGAATATCTTCATAAGGTTAGGCACACCAAGAGCAATCATAAGTGATGAGGGAAGTTACTTCTACAATAAATGTGACGCCCCCAAATCCAGGTACTTGAAACCCGAACTTGGTGCTACACGATATCATTTCTTAGAGCGGAATAATAATAATAATAATATAAATAACAAACTTAATATACATATTAGAGTTGTCTAATCCTAGGTACGCGACCTTTAAAACATTTCATTACATGATAGCTAATAAATATTATTGTCTTAAGTAAGTCTAACTATTACATAAGATACCATAAAACTTATTCTACCAGCTTTCCCATTCCTTTGTCCTTGTTGGAACCTTCAGGTAGTTCACGCTTAGTTGAAAACATTTACATTTAAAGCAAGAATGAGCATTTGATTTCCTAACATGTAATCGCAGATAATAAATTTTAGCTGAAAGAAGTAAATGTTTTCTTTAAATTGTACTTCTACAACGAGACAACAATTGTGAAGTAAACTGAAATAATACTGAATAACATATCAATTCTATTTCAATTTTAAAACTATGTACTGACTATAAATGGAGAGCAGTTGATAGACTATGAACTTTATTTTCAATTTTCAAAAAGTTTATACAGAACTTCATCCATAAACTGTCATGTCTTACTGGCACGGAGGGTGATCAGCCTGTTATGCCCTGTATTGATCAATACTATTTGTTACAATGATATTTTGGTTCATCATATTCGTACGTGGCGCACAAAAGTTTCCCAGATTCGGGATGTTCATACTTAGTTTGGAATCTAAACCAAAACAATGCGGTTGGATAACAATAATGTTCTATCATGTTTAACAATATTTTTAAATCTATGTCTAGCCAAGTCAAATAGCTTAGACGACTTTTAATTAATTTATACATACCCGAATTTAATAAGTATTTATCAACAAGTATAACAATTATCCAAGTGAAGACATTTAACTAACAGAACTTAGCTAATAACGAACAGAATATATCTGGATCATACAGTAATACTGTACTAGTAAACAATGAACGGATAGTGTTTGAGAACTTGCATGAAAATAAAGGTATAGATTTATTATCAATATCAGTAGAGTTAAGAAACTGGTACAACAATAATTTAGTTACGAAACTTGCTTACACATGTCCATTGCATAAAGTAAATGCAAATGTAGGATACTTGCACAATGAAAAAGAATAATTTAGAAACTTGCCTTGATAGCTGATTACTGCTACGTAGTATAGCTTACGCTTTTATCTCTAATATGAAGTCCTATCATCAATAGCATTATTCTTTTAATTAGAATAACACGTCGTAACACATAGCACTGCTATTTGCAGTCATCACATAACTTAAACACATTGTCATATATATACAAATATATATATATATATATATATATATATATATATATATATATATATATCTTAGTCATTAAAACATAAATAACCACTTATCAAGTCAAACTATATGAGTTCAGATCATTTTTAGAATCAATTCGGTGTACCGATGGCTTTATCAGATAATTATTGAGTTTATTTTAATAAACCACTATTCTCGTAAGCTTCAATATTATATTAAATAATTCAAATATCAGTCATATTATTTTTTTAGGGACTTATAATAATTTTCAAATAATTATTGTCATTTATCATGATTTTTCAAACATTGAATCCTGTTTTAAATAATTTAAATACTAAATAATTCTATTATCATTAATATTTAAATAATAGTAAAATATTAATAAAACCATCGCCAAAATATTAAAGTTATTTATAATAACTCAAAATATTTTTAACACATTATTATTATTCTTAAATGATTTTTAAAATATTTAAAATCATTTTTAAAAAAATACTATTAATATTAAAATATTAATGTATTATTCATCAAAATATTAAAAGTCATTTTGTAACTTAAAATATTTTAAATCATTTATATCATTTTTAAATAATTTTAAATTAATAAAACCATTTTGAAATCATTTATTTAATATAATTATTTAAAAATCTAATATCATTAATATTAAATTATTAATGAAATTTACCTTAAAATATTAAAAGTTTTGTTTTATAACTTCAAATATTTTTAAACACTTTATTATCATTAAAATAATTTTTATAATATTAAAATTATTTTTAACTAATTTATTTATTATATTTATTAAATAAATTTAATATCATTAATATTTAAATAAATAATAATATTAATTAAAAATATGTTAAATTATTAAAAGTTAATTTTTATAACTTAAAATAATTTTAAAAACTAATTTTGGAATTTTTAGAAATTAATTTATATTTTTATTGAATTTTTGGAAATTAAAATAATTAATTTCAATATAACTGTCGCTAAAGCCTTTAGCGATAGAAACTGCCGCCAATGGTGTTCTTGATGCTCAAGAATATTCAAAGGTTGATTCTTGTTGCTTAATTTGACCAATCATAATTTACTGTACAAAATGTTTTTAGGTAGGCTATTTGTAATGATCATGTAGTATTGATGTAATACTTCATGAATCATCAATTAACAGGGTCAAACTACAACATACAAGCAAGATCTAGAGGCTCCAAGCGATCGCCGACACTTCTCGGTTTTCGGGTTACCAAGAAAAACAGCAGCGATCTTGATAACTATTTTTTGTGCCTTGATTTAATCGAGTTCTGATTAATGTTTTGGTGTTCTAATGGTTCAAGCTTGTAGTCCACATGTCAAGGTACAAATATCATACACCAGGTCAATCTAACTACATCATAATCACAAGATATTATCCGGTCAAACCATGTCAGAAGTGGTGTTCTTGAGTTTTCTAGGTTACCCAAAAAACACATTTGATGTTCGTTCAAGCCACTTTGACCATCCACTACTTTCATTATGTTTGTAATCTAAGTGTTATAAGAGCATGAATCTGTAGTCTATATACCATACTATAACTTTGATATACTAACACAATCAAATCAACAAACACATGCAAGATCTGGACTCATGAACTTGTTGTTAGACACTGCTTGGTAAATTTTGGGTTACCTAGAAATGTAAAGCCATGCCCGGTAGACACACTTTGACCACCCATAACTTTTAATCTATACATGATATAGGCATGATTCCAGTTCCAGAATACTAACAACATTACAAACTACAACTACAAACCTTTAAAACACTAAAACAATTAACAGGTACCGATCTATGAGGCCTGACTTTTGATTGTCAGACAACATTTTGAAGTTATGTTAGATTTTTAAAATCTTCAATTTCGTGCATCTAGATGTTATAGATCCATAATATAACAACTCAGATGTGACGCCCCCAAAATAGGTCCACAAGACCCATTCCGAGTCACCAGATATCATACTGTAAAAATCAAATACAAACTTCATTTATACAACTGTTGAACTGTCGTACTGAATACGACCACAGTTAAACTGTGAGTTTTAATACAAATGTATGTAACTCTCATGTTGCCTCAACCACAACCTTACAATGGTACTTTACATAAAAGTACAGTCAAAAATTGTTTTAGAAATAAAAATTTTTTGGAAGTGCTCAAGGAAACCTTCGTACATGGGAGGCCATACGTCTAGGTTATGATAAATATCATATGTCCACAGAATTATCCTTGGTTGACCCAATAGTAGAAAAACAAGAAGATTGTTATCATCTTTTTTCCAATGGTGAGTCTTCTCTTGACATATAATTATCTTCGTTGTCTCCAAGATTATATAGATAGTGTTCGTAGATATACTCAGCAAGTGGATGTGCACAACCCTGTCTTATGATAACACAAGGTTGTATGTCATTAGACATCTTATATGATAGGGGCAAAACACCCTTCCAAAGTTGGGTTCACCTCACCCTATTCGGTTCACCAAAATTAAATATCAAATGATGTATACAATACGACACCCTTATCTGAAGTTCTCAATAAAATTATTTCCATACTATTTAGGGAGAACCTCAATAGCTATAGACCACCGTTCTATTCTCCTGTTACCCCCGCTCGACCCAGCTACACTCTTATTACCTAAAAGGAATTATAAAGCAAAAAGGGTGAGCACAACTAGCCCATTAAAGAATATCATGACTAAAGATAATTTAAATCATCAATAGCCTTCATCAGTAATAAATCAGAGATTTAGAACATATGGTAGATGATAAAAATTTTCAACCATAGTTACAACGAAACGAGCAATCCATTAGAAGAGTCAAATAGACCATCAGATCTATTATCTTCTCCATTTTAAAAGTCCACTAATAATGTTTTATCCCTGTAACATCAATTAACAATTCCTATCCACAATCATTTGAATAACTCAATCATAATTGTGATTCTAAATTCCTCTTCGCACCCAGGACGAAGATAATTTTCATCACCTATCTTCACCTGAAACATCAAAAATCATGGTTATACTAAATCATAATTCCTACTCGTAATCATACTAATAAATTCATCTTTGCACTACGGCCAAAGATATTCATTAACGATTCATCTTTGCACTACAGGCCAAAGACATACAACTGTATTTTAGAAGAGTCAAGTAGAGCATGATATCTACTATCTTTTATGAGTTAAAAGTTTATAATCAATATTTTATTGCTGAGACTCAACTTAATAAATATTCCACATCATCGAATCGTCCCGGCACTATGGCCAAGGATATTCATGTAATCATCATTGGTCATTATTATACCGAATAATCCCTTGTTATAATCATACCAATAACTGTCCATCAATGCACTACGGGCCAATGAGGATTTTTACCACATCATCTATAACATTACGTGTCATGATTATACCGAATGATCCCTGGTCATAATCATACCAATAAATAGTTCATCTATGCATATAAGCCAAAGATACTCATCAATCAATAGTTCATCTTTGCTCGTAAGCCAAAGATGTACAACTATAAAACCAAAAATCAACATTCCATCTTTGCACGTAAACCAAAGATATACAACTGTAAAACCAATAATCAACAGTCCATCTTTGCACATAAGCCAAAGATATACAATTGTACAATCAATAATCCACAGTCCATCTTTACACGTAAGCCAAAGATGACTTTCATCACAATATAGGCATGATGATGATGACAATGATATAAGCATTAATCAAACGAAAACAAGGATAAATATTAAAGACTTTAAATTTATCCAAATATTATCAATCATTTAATAAACTCATAATCTAATATTATTAATATTATAACAATATTTTAATCACTTTTTAAACTTATAAACAATTTATTTCAATTGTTTACACTTTACCAAATAATGCATTTAATCATTCAAAAATGCCATACTCATAAGATTTCATCACCAATGATCAAATTCCTCATCAAAAATCTGTATATACCCTATATAGGATTCCCAAGCCATAAAATCTTATTTTCCAATTTTGTTACTTCATATAACATATTTAATTCATTTACTCATAACTAGTTCATTTTCATGAAGAATACCAAATCGGCCCAAAATATTTTTTTTTTGGGATTTAGCGAGTAATATAGTCCCATATTGAACATATATTTTTTCAAAATTTTTAAAATTCATTTACTATTTTTCATATGGTTTGGGAAGAGTCGGCTCACGCCTTCCTCACTCAATCTGCTTTTCAATCTCAGATGGCTCTGGGGGTGCATCAGATTACCAAGGTCAAGAAAGCAATCTAACGAGTCATTTAGAGAGTCTCGCTTTCAAAGGTGGAGGCGCCTTTATGCTCAAGTTATTCCTTCCATGATCGAATCGTAAAATGGTCATGACCTTCATAGATGTACAGAAGCTCCTTTCTATGAAAGAGTTCTAGTTGGTATTGGCAAACCATTCTCCTCGAAATGATTAAACACGGCGAGATGGTGAAATGGGATTGAAGTCCGGTAAAATTCAAGACCTAGCCGCTCTTAAAGCTGTTGCTGAGCACATCCCGTCCGAATCTTCTGGAAACAACCCCCAGAGGGTCCATAAAAAGAAAGAGGAAGATATTTCCTTGATACTACAAGGATAAAAAGGCAATCCAAGCATGCTTATGCAGAGGAGAAACTAATCTCCTTTTCCAGCACAATTTTCAAACCCTCCATTGCCTAAAAGTGGAGAAGTAAAGCGACCTCGAACGTTCACACCCTTAGGCGACTCGCTCGAGAATATTGTTGCTCTTCTAAATGCTCAGAAGAAAATTACACATCTTCTTCCACCAGCCAACCCTAATAGGAGGGGGTTTAATGCTACTCGGAAGTGTGCTTATCATGTCGGGGCACCTGGACATGATACTCAAGATTGTTGGGCCTTGAAACATAAGATTCAAGATCTAATAGACAACGGTGAGATCGTGGTCACTAAACCAGATCAACCTCATGTGCAAGACAACCCTCTTCCTCAACACAAAGAAGAAGAGGTCAACATGATCAGTTGGAGCACTGTACAAGGTTCCAATTCTAATGGCGAATCATCCCAACCCATCATAGACGGTTGTTGCCTCTTTTCAGTTCTGATAAAAGAGCTCTAACTCATGCAAGCATACATGTGTCAACAAGTAATACAGAGTAAGTAGAGTATCGATCCCGCAAATAAAGTTGTCAAATTTAAACTACTATGCATCAATTAAATCACTATATTTATATGCTTAAACTAATAACTATATTGGTAAATTAATCTAATTGCAAATAACTACTAACACAAGAATAATAACGGAATAAACCAAATTTGAAAATAATGGGATCCTAACTTCATTTAATATTTCATCTAATTACCACTATCATGCAAGAATTGTTCACATATCATAGGAAAGTAGCCAAGAGCACTAATAGAGTAATAGCCATTTTTCAATGCACTATGACCTACTTACACGACATCCACAAGAAAGATAGACTCCATGTAATCATCAATATAACCAAAATCACTATATGTCTATGTGAAATTGCAATCATACTAAATTTAAGCACAAGCCCTTATTTTAAGTCATACGGTGAAACATTATATGTCTATCTGGTTCACAAAATACATAAGCCATGCAAAATAGCCCCATATACGTATGCTATCATGACTATAATCCATACTCGTATGTTCATTGTCAATTCCATACAAGTACTGAAATGAATGGTGATCAAGCATTCATACATGCAAAAAAATCATAATAGAAATCCCATATGATATGTAAAACAACCCCAACAATCAAGCATGCATCTAAACTACATATTAAAATCCGTTAGAATCCCATAATGGAGTTTAGTTCATGACTGTACCAAAAGCCATTATGGGATCTAAGCTAAACATGATTAACAAACAAACAATTGAAAGATGAAGGATAGAAACGATCAAACCCAATTACAGATTATAAACCAATATCAACGTTTAACTCCTCATAAAAATCCAGCAAAACAATAATAATAATAATCCACAATGATAGAAAATCCCAAGAAGAATTGGAGAAGTAGAAGTTTTAAGCTTCGTTCTACGTTGGAATCTCTCTCATTGTGTAAACCCTAGTTACTACTATAAAAATACGTAAATAATTATCCAAGTTATGTCTGACGCCAGTCAGATATCGTTTAAAACAACTTACAACCCTTTTAATTAAAGATTAAAATAAAACAAATCAAAGCTTGACCATGCATTATCGCACGGCCACAAGGCCTCCCTAAGATATATTTCTCATGGGCGCGAGACTTGCAGTATAAAAAGTTGTCTGGCCGGGTGCTCACGCAGGCGTGCGTCCTCAGCGTTGTTTCGCCGGCGTGCATGACTATTTCTACTATCTGTATGAATTTCGGTTTTGTTTGCCAGACCGATCCGTTTCTATCGCTTCCTTCCTTTTGTCCATCCATGCTTAGCCTTCTGCTTCATTTGATCTTCATGCCACGCATCCATAAACCTCGAGCCATGCATCCAATAGCCTCTTGCCATATAACACCACCAAAGTACGCTATTTCCTGCACTTTTATGCCAAAAGGAGTTCTCAGTACATGCAATGCAAAATAACATGAAATGCAACTAAAACAGACTAAAATGTACTTGAGATGGGCATAATTCGTGTAAATTGATATCCAATAAGTAGGTATAAAACCCACTTATCAAATACCCCCAAACTTGAACTATTGCTTGCCCTCAATCAATGCATGCTAAATAACAATAAAAATGCAAAAGCACTACTATGCAGCTAAATTACTATGCAGACTAGTCACACATCATTCCAACTTAAACAGAATTTCAGCCCAAAATGTCTCAACGAATTATCCAGATTCAAGAATATAAGTTCAAACTAAACTGTGGTCATAACATCATACACTCAGATAATTCACACATGCTATAGAGATGTTGTGTGTGTGTATAGTTTCACCAAAACTTGATTCAAGCAAAGAATACACATGCTAGACTGCTCAAAATAGAAAATTATAGTCTGTATACTTATGCAATGAAGACTGTTCCAACATATCCAAACAAACTAAAGTTCAACAATGGGCTTACTTGCTTTATTGCTATTCACGAGGGCGATTTTTGCTCTTTCCCGCGGTGTTTATTGCTATTTTTCTTTTCTTTTTCTCTTTTTTTTCACATGACTGTGCAATGCCTTATTCCATTAGGCAACACTGCTACCCCTTAGTGAGCTTTCAACCAACGACTCCCAGACCATGAAAGACCTTAGGGCGCTAGGTGTAGAGATAATCCCCAAAGTATTTACTCAAGTAATGGGGCCTCCAAAATAAGACTAGCCACGTTAATGCTATTCATTTATTATTTTATTTTTATACATAGCATACCCATGTTTTCCTAAAGTTTGAATGTCAATGTTTGTCAAGTCAACATGCATGTTCCACATATTTCTCTTTTAAAACTACATTTTCTAACAAGCAATGCAACACATAATTCTTATACCTACAAGTGATTGTGAACACATCCGTGCAAACCGAAAGCATTTAAACAGCAATATGAATTTCATCGTGTAAAACATTATAACTATGTTTAGGTTATTACATATACTCAAAAATCCTTCACAATTCACTAACATCATTGGCTAGGCAAGAAATTCCAAAAAGTAAGAATTTTGTGAGACATGCAAACTAACTAAAACGAAAATTTTCTATCACATAAAACAATAACACACAAACAACCAAACTAGTAAACTAATTATGCAAAATTTTAAAATTTTAAACTAATCATGCAAAAACTAAATTACATGCTACTATACTACTACCCCAATACCCCCAAACTAAAAGTATTCAATGCCCCATTGAATGAAGGTAAAGGGTATAAGAGAACTCCCCTAATGATCGGCTGCACCACCCTCCTCGGGTGGTGAATCTGGTGGCGGATATGGCACTGCTATCCCAAACTGAGGCCATTCTAGCATTGTTCCTTACTGTGCAAAGGCCTCGGCTAAGGCCCTCGTGAGACCCGTAGCAAACGCTCCAAAATTTTCATATATGACATCAACTCATCGCTCCAACCTTCGGAGCTGGCGATCACCATGAGGAGCTTGTGGTCGTATTGACGGACCTACCTCATCGGTCTGAGGGGGCTGCTGTGATGGCTCTAGGAATGTAGGCCGGAGAATAAATCCTCGTCCGCGCGGGTGTGCTTCGCCTCCTGCCCAGTCCTCAAATTTCACAATGGTGGCATGAGTGATGTCCTGGCTTGGATATTGTATTTGTTCATTGCCCCAGTTGCATCCCTGATAAGCACATAACATGGCTACCATTGATGCATGTGGAATGCTCCCAGTGGTACTTCCCCTCAGATACTTTAAAATATTTTGATGAATCAAACGACCCACGTTAATATACTTGCCAGTAATTATATCCCACAGAATTATGGCCCTTTTCGCCGTGATCTCATGCTAATGAGACGAAGGAAATAACTTGGCACAAATGAATAGATTCCATGCCTTGGCATATCGATTCAGTGCTGCTACTGGGAATATGCGAGGCTGGGTCGTGCCAACTTTGTAAGTCCACTTCGTGCCTAGCACGAATAATTTAGCAATAACAAGCTCCAAGTCTATTTCCATATGTGCCCCTGTGATCCAATTGGCTGCCCCTCGTGGTGGTGTCTCTGTGAGTCTGAAAATGGTTCTGATGGTGGGGGGTCTGTAGTCTATCTCGAGACCTCGAACCATAACGATATCGCTCATTATGACTTTGGCATTAGCCTAAAACTCTCAAACTACGCTCATCAAAACGAGCGTGGGCGAGGTAATCAGTCCACCCCAGCTACGTTCCTAAATCATGGTACATAGCTGTCCATCCTGTCCTTCTGGTTTGAATCCTCTTTCCTTGACAAATGTTTTTGCTACGATTCGGTAGTACTCCTGCTGGGCTTCCAAACACAGGAACTTGGTGTGGTCGACAATGTCTTCCCCGTCACTGCCGAAGGAAGATGATGAGGAAGAAGATGATCGTGCCATCTTTGGACCCATTTGCAGATGATTGAGAGAGAATGCAAGTGAAATTACTGAGAATTAAGATGAACCAGTGATGAGAATATTCCCAAGTTCGTTTCTACCCAACTGAATCAGAAGCCCTAGTTTATATCAGTGGATAAGAGCGTTTGATTGGGCTTTGAACGTGGAGAGAATCGTGGATATGTGATTGAGAGATGTATGGCTTCAATTTGTACCTGATCAAGAGAAGGAGATGTGCGTTATGGAGACTGTGAGGATTTCGCTTCTGTTATGATATCAAATGAGAGTCCAAATGGTCCCCAACACGTTTTAAAAAATTTTAAAATTGCTTGATCTCGTGTCGTCACGCGCTGCGCATGCGGATGCTCAATGTATTTTGGTGGGCGTAGCGAATGTCGATTATTATCACGTCTGATATATGCGCATGCATGCGCGATAACATAAGATAGAGCTGCCGCCATGAAGTTCGCACATTCTTATCAGATCACGATGTAAAACTCAATCTGCATATCGTGTGTTTCAATTCAATTAGGGACCTACATAGACATTAATGCACACTATTAAGATATGAATTAATGACCAAATAAAGTCTAACCTCTTTCAAACATTCTCACTACACTTCCTACTACACACTCACTCATGCCAATCCGACATATTATCAAAAATGAACTCAATATAAACTAACTACAACAATCTAAGCTGAATAAATAAAGAGCTAAAAGAGATAGAATTAATGGGTTGCCTCCCATCAAGCGCTAAGTTATAGTCAATTAGCTTGACTGTCTCGGAATATCATGTCGAAGGAAGAATGGAGGTGACTTTCTGCTTGTCCACCTCACCCCTAAATTTAATGACTTCAGCTTTCATCAATGGCTCTACCTTCAACTCTAAATTTACACACCTCAACGGTCCATAATTCCCCAGTTTTTGTACCTCATCATTTAGGCCCCGATCCACCAAGTTAACCAGGAAGCATTCTTCTTCATCCGTTGGGAACTTTATTGCCTTGAAGACATTGAATGTGACCTCTTAATCATGTACACGCATAGTGAGTTCCCCTTTCTGCAAATCTATCGAAGTCCTGCCTGTGGCCAAGAATAGTCTCCCCAATATTATTAGTATGCTTTTGTCCTCCTCGTAGTCTAAAATGATGAAGTCAGCCGGAAAGATAAACTTGTCCACCTTTACTAACACATCTTCAACAATTCCCCGTGGGTACGTGATGGATCTATCAGCTAGCTGTAATGATATGTTTGTCGGCCTTGGAGCCGGCAATCCCAACTGATTGAACACTGACAAGGGCATCAAATTTATACTTGCCCCCAAATCACATAAACACTTACTAAAGCTCATCTTCCCAATTGTGCACGGAATTGTAAAGCTGCCCGGATCCTTCAACTTTGGAGGTAATTTCATCAAGCAATCGTGACCGCATTCCTCTTTCAAGGCTACTGTCTCAAATTCATCTAGTCTTCTCTTCCTTGGCAATATACCCTTCATAAACTTTGCATAGCTTGGCATTTGTTCCAATGCCTCGGCGGATGGTATGTTGATCTCGCAGCTTTTTGAATACCTCCAAGAACTTTATCAATTGTTTATCTTCCTCCGCTTATTTAATCTTGCGGACACAAGATTGAGGGTGAACTGGTGGTTCTGCATTCTTAAGTTTCTCCTCTGAACTTGTTTTATCCTTCTCGACCTGCTGCGACTCAGATTTTTCTAGATTTTCTTTCTTTTCATTCACTCCTCCTCCTCGCGTTACGCTGGACATCCCCTTAAATCAAAGGGCGCTGCGACTTGCAAAAGACTCGCAGATTCTTCCCAGATCTCAACGTGATTGCTTGACACTGTTCCTTCCCGTCTCTTCGTGGATTTGTCTCTGTGTTACTTGGCAAAGAACCTTGGGGCCTATTATTAAGCATGCTCGCCATCTTCCCCATTTGAATCTCCAAATTCGTGATAGCCACTGCTTGGCTTTTGATCATCACCTCTGTATTTTCCATGTATTTCAACATCATCTCCTCCATTTCTGATTTCTTTTCCTGCTGAGGTGCGGCTGGAGTGTGATGTTTTTGTTGAGAAAATCCCAGTGGAAACGGTGGTTTTGATGAAAACTGTGGATGAGATGACTGTGGCTGAAACTGTTGATTCGGTTGGAATTGATTCTGCTGATTCCCTTGGTTGTTAGAACAACTGAAGTTTGGATGGTTTCTGTTGTTGGGGTGGTATGTGTTCTGAAACTGACCTTGGTCTTTTCTATAATTGCTCACATACTGTATCGACTCCGAGCTGATAGCATACTGATCCATCGAGTGCGACCCCGCACAAATCTCACATATGAAGGCAATTGTTTTTACTTTGCTCTCTGCCAATGAATCTATTTTCTTTGCCATAGCTGCCATCTGTGTCGATAACTGAGTAATAGCATCTACCTCTAACACACCTGCAACCTTGGGCTGTGGCATCCGAGATGTATGATTTTGGTAATCATTTGCAGCCATAGTCTTGATAAGTGTATAGGCCTCGTCACAGCTCTTTGCCCATAATGCCCCTCCTGCAGCTACATCCACAATAGGTCTCGACTGCCATCCCAATCCATTATAAAATGAGTTGATCACCATCTAATCTGGCATACCGTGATGCAGACACTTCCTCAACATCTCTTTATATCTCTCCTATGCTTCATATAAGGACTCGCCCTGTTGTTTCTCAAACTGAGAGATAGCCATCCTCATCTTTGCAGTCTTAGCCATTGGGAAGAACTTGGTTAAAAATTTCTGTGCTAAGTCCTCCCATATAGTGATTGACCCTGACGGCAAAGAATGTAGCCAACTTCTAGCCTTATCCCTCAATGAGAATGGGAACAACCTCAATCTAATAGCATCCTTCGTCACAGCATTATATCGGAATGTATTACAAATCTCGATGAAACTCAACAGGTGTTCATTCGGATCATCTGTAGCAGCACCCCCAAATTGTACCAAATTCTGCACCATCTAAATCGTGCCCAGTTTAATCTCAAAAGTATTAGCTGCTATCACCGGTCTGACAATGCTAGACTGTAGTCCGTTAATATTTGGCATGGAATAGTCTCTTAGAGCCCGATGCTCTTCTCTTTGCTCAATTCTTTGTTCTTCTGCCATACTAACTGTAGTACTTTCTAACTGAGCTTGCAAATTTCTCCGCACACTTGCTTTCCAACCCCTTCCATTGATGTTATCCTGTGCTGGTGTTAATTCTGAGTTAGATGATTGCGTGTGCATAAAAATCTACAAGTACCTGAAACCAAAAACAAAACAAAAAATAAAAATGAGAAACGATCAGAATTGTCTAAGTCATATAATATAGCTTGAAACTGATGATAATTATTTACATTAACGCCTTTCCTCGGCAACGGCGCCAAAAACTTGTTGCCACTTTTTCAGTTCTGATAAAAGAGCTCTAACTCATGCAAGAATACATGTGTCAACAAGTAATACAGAGTAAGTAAAGTATCGATCCCATAGAGAAAGTGTCAAATTTAAACTACTATGCATTAATTAAATCACTATATTTATATGCTTAAACTAATAACTATATTGGTAAATTAATCTAATTGCAAATAACTACTAACACAAGAATTATAACAGAATAAACCAAATTTGGAAATAATGGGATCCTGACTTCATTTAATATTTCATCTAATTACCACTATCATGCAAGAATTGTTCACATATCATAGGAAAGTAGCCAAGAGCACTAATAGAGTCATAGCCATTTTTCAATGCACTATGACTTACTTACACAGCATCCACAAGCTATCGACTCCATGTAATCATCAATATAACCAAAATCACTATATGTCTATGTGAAATTGCAATCATACTGAATTTAAGCACAAGCCCTTATTTTAACTCATACGGTGAAATAATATATGTCTATCTGGTTCACGAAATACTCAAGCTATGCAAAAAAAACCCCATATACGTATGCTATCATGACTATAATCCATACTCGCATGTTCATTGTCAATTCCATACAAGTACTGAAACGAATGGTGATCAAGCATTCATACATGCAAAACAATCATAATAGAAATCCCATATGATATGTAAAACATCCCCAGCAATCAAGCATGCAACTAAACTACATATTAAAATTCGTTAGAATCCCATAATGGAGTTCAGTTCATGACTGAACCAAAAGCCATTACGGGATCAAATCTAAACACGATTAACAAATAAACAATTGAAAGATGAATGATAGAAATGATCAAACCCAATTGCAGATTGTAAACCAATATCAACGTTTAACTCATAAAAATCCAGCAAAACAATAATAATAATCCACAATGATAGAAAATCCCAAGAAGAATTGGAGAAGTAGGCATTTTAAGCTTCGTTCTATGTTGGAATCTCTCTCACTGTGTAAACCCTAGTTACTACTATGAAAATACGTAAATAATTATCCAAGTTATGTCTGACGCCAGTCAGATATCGTTTAAAACAACTTACAACCCTTTTAATTAAAAATTAAAATAAAACAAATCAAGAGACTAGCCACCTATCGCATGGTCGCAAGGCCACCTCAAAAGATATTCTCGCATGCATGCGAGACTTGCAAAGATATAGAGTTGTTCTAGTAGGGTGCTCGTGTGGTGCGCGCCTTAAGTTGTTTCGCCGCAGCAGCTCACGCTGGCCATCGCGAATCGTGAATTTGTTTTCGCTTCAGACCGATCCGTTTCTATCGCTTCCTTCCTTTGTCTATCCATGCTTTGCCTTCTACTTCATTTGATCATCATGCCACGCATCCATAAACCTTGAGCCATGCATCCAATAGCCTCTTGCCATCCAACTCCACCAAAGTACGCCATTTCCTGCACTTTTATGCCAAAAAGAGTTCTCAGTACATGCAATGCAAAATAACATGAAATGCAACTAAAAGAGACTAAAATGTACTTGAGATGGGCATAATTCGCGTAAATTGATATCCAATAAGTAGGTATAAAACCCACTTATCAATGGTGTTGATAAATGGGATTATGCAAAGTTCTAGTTTACCATGGAACGAAAGATGAAAGCTCTTTCCAAATAAATTGAGCAATTGGCAGAACTGGTGACCCACTAGCATCAAGTCACACGCCAATTAATCAGGCAGGAGCATGCCTATCTCCTTCCATTTGTTGTGAATGATCCATCAACGCCTTCAGAAAGTGAAGCTATGGAGGATAAGGTTGCAAAGCGACCAAATGCTAAAGCCCGTCGGGATTTTGCCAATCAGAGAGAATTCACCTATTTGGGCCAATCTATAGAGGAGATACTTCAAATGTTGATCAACGAAGGAAGAATTACCTTCCTTCTCACTCCAATCAATCCCTGCTCAGGACTGTTCAATCCTGATGAAATGTGTCAATATCATTCACATTCTCGCGGTCATAGCACGGAAGAATGCTGGGCACTCCGCCATCTCATTCAGAATCTTATTGATAGCGGTGTCATGCAAATAGCAGATGATTACACTGTGCAGATCAAGGGTGGGAATGCATATCCTTCCAAATGGAAGGGATCAGTAGCAGTTATATCCAAAGTGGATGATGAGACTGTCAAAGTATTTCCTATACAATCAATTCAATTCAAAGGAGCTGACAATCCTTTGAAAGTGGTCGCACCAGATTATTCCTTTACCTTTCAGACCACAACATCCTGTTGTTAGCTTACACAAAGTTCCATGGAATTATGGAGATGCTGAAGGATCCACATCTTATACTACTGCTAGAGTGTCGAAGGAGAATCCACTGTACCTTACTCAATGGGTTGTCAAACCTACTTGCAAAGCAAAGGGTAAGTTTCCCTTGGAGAAGATTGAAAAATTCCCCCGTATTATGGGCCACAGTGAAGCCAAAGTGGTTTTAAGCTTGTGAGAAGCTCCACAACAAATTTTGATAGTGGATTTGGTTTTCCCTTTCGAGGATCATCAGAAGATCTTATTGATGGTTTTAGAAGAAACCTACTTGCCAAAATCAATGGATGTAGAAAAATTTCAACATTTGGTTGATCACATTTTCAACAACAATGTGATATCCTTCACTGATGACGACATACCTCCCGAAGGGACCGGTCATTGCAAGCCTTTGCATATTGCAGTTTTATCTTCCGGGTACATGCTAGCAGGAGTATTGATAGATGGAGGCTCATCTCTAAATATATGTCTTTATGCCACCTTGGTAAAGATGAATATCAATCTCAAGCAGATCCAAAGTAGCCACACGGTTATCAGAGCTTTTGACGGATCCCGAGGGAATGTCATTGGAAAGATTGAGTTGCCAATTGAGATTAATACATTCAATGTATCCTTCCACGTCCTCAAGATAGACTCATGATACAACCTGCTCTTGGGGAGACCATGGATACACATGGCTGGAGCTGTTCCCTCCACCCTACATCAACAACTCAAATACATTATCAACAACAGTCTAGTCACTGTCAACGCTGAGCCGGATTATCCTGAACAAGGAACTCTACCAATTATCAGATTCAATTCAGAAGTTGAACCAGCTAGTTTCCATACTTTGGAAGTGAGTAACACACAATACCGTTCTATTGGAGCGCCACTTCCCGTACCCAAGATTTCTGCCAAGGTTATGTTGGCCACTCATGAAATGATGTCACTGGGTCAAATTGGAACAGCCGGACTAGGCTATTCTGCCAGTTCCAGTTACAGGAATCCTCATAAGCACAATCAGGTTCCTCAAGCATCTGCCACACAACGATTTTCTATACATTTACCTCATGAGTTAATGCAGTCTCCAGTAAAGGTGCCAACCCATGTTGTGGCTATGCTATTTCCTAAACCAGTGCCAATCAAAGCAAAAGAGGTGTTGATTCTTGATCCCGAGGCAAAAGAAAAGGAACGGAAATGTAAACATGACCTTGCCTTGATGATGGCAGGTATTCATGTCAATGTTCATAATGAACATATAAACAGATACACCCAGACGATGATTGCCCAGATGTCATGGTAATCATTTGGGAGAAGGAGGACAATGACAATCCTTCCATCACTGTAGTCCATCAGGACTTTTCCCTTAACAATTGGAGCAGCACTCCATGTATTGGTCGACGAGGGTAAAATGGGCAGAAAATCCCTCTGCCCTGTAGATAACTTTATTTGCTTGCTTTCCTTTATAGCACTAGTAGTTATTTTATCAAGTACATTCTAACACTTTTGTATGATCGAACAGTTTCACATATTAAGTGAAAGCATCTTTTGTTTCAGGACTCTGAATTTAGATGTGCCTGTCCTTGCTGATGACATGCCTTCTCTCCACAAGGGCTGTAACTTTGATGCAAAGTTGGACTCAGACTTGATGAACATCCAATAGGACATTGAGACACCTCAAGAGATTAAGGAATGGGTCGTAGACAAACCCAAACCCAATCTTGATCAAACCACTCCTTTCAATCTCGGAACCTTAGACAACCCTAAGCTAATCCAGATTGGTTCAGACCTTACCACAAATCAACGGAATGGCATGGTTGCACTGTTAACCCAATTCCAGGATGTGTTTGCATGGTCTCATGAAGACATGGTGGGTTTGTCCACTGACATTTTTCTTCATCGCCTTCCCATTAAAGAAGGATTCAAGCAAGTTAGGCAAAAGCTCAGGAGGTTGAAACCTTAATGGAGTTTAAAAGTTAAAGAAGAAATTATGAAACAATTTTAAGCTGGCATCATCACGGTGTATACATATCCGGAGTGGATATCCAACACTGTTCTCGTGCCTAAACCAGGGGGAAAGGTGCGAGTTTGCGTGGATTATCAGGATTTAAACAAAGCTTGCCTTAAAGTTAGCTTCCCCGTGCCCTTTATCCACATTCTTATTAACAATACTGCTCAATACGACATGTACTCCTTTGCTAATTGCTTTGCGGGGTACCATCAGATTATGGTCGCTGAGGAAGATCGTGAGAAAACTACTTTCATTACGCCTTGGGGAACCTTTTGCTACAGACGGTTGTCATTCGGCCTCATCAACGCCGGGGAAACCTATCAGCAAGTTATGATGGCTCTTTCCACGATTTAATGCACAAGGAGATAGAGATCTACGTGGATGGCATCATTGTCAAATCCCAGAAGGAGAATGACCATTTAGACCATCTCAAAATGCTTTTCAACATGTTGCGTAAGTAAAACTTGAAGTTGAATCCCGCCAAGTGCGCCTTTTATGTTAAGTCAGTCAAGTTTCTAGGTTTCCTAGTCAGCCACAAAGGGATTGAACTGGATCCTACCAAAATCTAGGCCATCAAGGAAATTCCTATTCCTCAAACAGAGAAGGAAATACAGGGATTTTTGGGAAGGATCAACTTCATTAGCAGATTCATTTCTCAACTCACAGCAACCTGTGAGCCAATCTTCAAGTTGTTAAGGAAGAACTCCTCTATGAAATGGAACGGTGAGTGTCAGAAAGCCTTCCTCGCAATCAAAGAGCAACTGATTAACGCTCCTATTTTGGTACCTCACAGGGATGATATTCCCCTGTTCATGTACGTGTCCATAAATGACAATGCCATGGGCTGCATGCTGGTGCAGAAAGACAATAGAGGCCAAGAATGAGCTATCTATTACCTCAGCAAAAGATTCAGCATCAATGAACACAAGTACACTCTGATCGAGAAGACTTGCTATGCTTTAGCATGGGCTTCCATGAGGTTACAGCGTTACCTCCATGGTCACACAACCCATCTCATATCCTGAATGGATCCTCTCAAGTATGTGTTTAGTGAGCCCATACTGAATTGTCGACTGTCCAGATGGCAGTTGATCCTATAGCAATTTGACATCGTCTATGTGATGCAAAAGTCTGTCAGAGGTCAAGGAATTGCGGATCAACTGGCCGCCTCACCTATAGGGGATTAAAAACCCTAAGAAACATACTTTCCTGATGAAGGAGTAATGACAATTCAGCTATAACATCAGTACGATACATCCCGTACGTGGAGAATGTATTTTGACGGAGTTGTTAAGGTAGAAGGCTCGGACTCGAGTAGCTTTTAATATCCCAGACGGGAGCAGATATCCGTCACCGTCAAATTCAGCTTTTGTCAAAGATCAATAATAACGGTGAGTATGAAGGTCAGATCATGGGGCTAAAACTTGCCCGTTCAATGGGCATCAGGCGGTTAACTGTCTTTGGGGATTCCAAATTCGTAATCAAGCAATCCACATTCCTCGTAATAGGAATGGTTTTACAGATGCATTAGCAAGTTTTATAGATGGCTTTGGAGTTCGAAGAAATCTCCTTTCTACGCATTCCTCGTAATAGGAATTATTTTGCAGATGTATTAGCAACGTTGGCCTCCTTGGTTTACATACCGGACAAGGAAAACATGCCAAGCATCACGTTTACTCTGCAAAGAGCCCCAGACTATGGGAATTATATTGGAGAAGTATCAGATGAGCTACCTCCCATCCACCGTCCTTGGGATCAAAGCATCAAGGAGTATCTACGAGATGGATCTACACCCGCTGAGGTGAGCCTAACTGAGAAGAGGCGGATTCATCGACTTGCTATGAAATTCTACTTGAGCGGAGATGCACTCTACAAAAGAGATGCAGGATTAGGTCACCTCAAATGTCTGGACAAAGGCCAAGCTCAGAGACTCATGGATGAGATCCATGATGGAGTATGCGGCCCTCACATGAGCGGACCCCTACTTGTCAAGAAATTTCTCAGAACGGGACATTATTAGCTTACACTCAAAGCTGACTGTGATGATCACATCAAGAGGTGCTATCAATGCCAGATTCATGGGAATGCTATCCACGCCCCTCCAAGGGAACTCCATAATATGAGTTCGCCATGGCCCTTCTCAATGTGGGGAATGGATGTGATCGGGCCCATCGAGCCCAGAGCCAGTAATGGACATCGATTCATATTCATCATGATCGACTACTTCACCAAATGGGTAGAAGCAGCATCCTTCCCCAGGGTTACTAAAGAAGTTATCATTGTTTTCATCAGAAACAATGTTGTTTGTCGATATAGACAACCAGAGGTCATTGTGTCAGACAATGCAAAGAACCTCAACAACAAAATGACGGAGGAGTTATGCAGAAAATTCCACATCAAACATCTCAACTTCGTCATCTACCGTCTAAAGATGAATGGTGTTGTTGAAGCGGCTAATAAAAATATCAAAAAGATCATGTAGAAAATGTCCGCCAATCACAAAGGATGGCCTGACCTCTTGCCTCTGACTTTATTAGCCTACAGAACTTCCATGTGAACTTCCACTGGGGCAACTCCCTACTCATTAGTCTATGGGATGGAAGTATTGCTCCTCATAGAAGTGGAAATGGAATCCCTCAGAGTATTGATGGATGTTCAATTGGATGAAGACCAATGGGTACAAGACATGTATTGTAAGACCCCGAAATTTTTTTTTTAAATAAAAAAGAATTTCCTTTATTTATTATTTTGAAATAGTAAGGGTGGATTTGATTAATGTGGTTAGTTATGGGTAAAATGCTAAATATTTCAAAATAAGCAAGTGGTTATAAAATATTCATTGTCATTGTTGTCGGGAATATTCAGATCGTTTGGGAATATTCGCATCGACGGCCAGCCATGTGTGGGCCCCATAACGAAAAAGTTTATTGGATGAAGAAAACGACAAATATAAGTCAAGTTAAAAATAACTACAGAAGTTGTTATCAAGTAAGACCGTTGAATACCCTCGGTGGTTAAAATACAAGAATACGCGTGGTCGCATAAAGAAGCACACCAGATTGCACAAGATTGTTGAATTATTGATCCTTACGTAAGAAGGCACTACTCAATAATTTTCACAAGAGTTATCGCTCAATATTTTATCGATTCAATAATTCACTGCGTTGATATTTTATATTATTGTTGTTCAATAATTGTCACCGCACATTATCTCCATTATCGATCAATAATTCATATTATTTAAATAATATTATTAGATAAAGCATTATTGGCAATGTCTAGAAAGTTCACAAGGAGAGGTTTGGTCACCTAATCAATGCGCCCAAGAAGGAGAAATCCTTATCTGAAAGCCCCTCTTTCCGGGAACTACCGTTGTCATAATTGTGATTCGTAATATTATTTGTGAATAATTAATTATTGATATGATAAGAAAATATTTATAAATGATGGATTTATTTGTTTTATGTGGTTATAAATGAATGATTTAATGTTGAGGTGTTTTATCAAGAATTTTGTTTGAATGGAGGTATTAAAAATCAAATCAAGATTTTTACGATATATCATGTGAGTTATAATTTTTAATCCGACCGTTGGATTGTGGTAATTTTTGGGTATGTTATACATACATAAGTTGAGTATATGTCCACAAATTTTGAACCGTTAAAATGCACTAATGATTTGTTGTGAATTTTAAGAGGTGTCGATTCTAAATTAGGTTTATAATTGATTTTGGTGGAAAATTTAGAATTGAGTGGGCCCCACTTGTGGTTGGTGAAGAAATGTGCTGAATTTTATTTCAAATGTGGTGGGTGGCAATAGTAGTAGTGTAAAGCCACCGTGTAAAGCAGTCAAGTCTCGCTTCTACGGCTAACATTTTCCTATAAATAGAGGACTAAGTTAGAATTGAAAATCACACCGTAAACATAAGTTTTCTTTTCTCTCTCTATATTATCGAGCGATTTTGTGAGTATTTAGATACTTTGAGAGTTGTTGCTCAAGATAAGTTTCATTCAAAGATCACTTCCGACCTTTCCTTCCCAAGTAATCGATTCTTTCGAGGTAAGGGATATTATTTTTGTAATGATATTATTTCTTCAATATCATTACGCCGAAATGTCGATCCGAATTTTTATCAAATTTGGAACTTTTTCATGCTCGGGGTTACTTATTCATGAGTTACTATTCACGAAGTTACTATTAACGAGTTACTATTCACTAGTTATTATTCATGAGTTACTATTCACGAAGTTACTATTCACGAGTACTATTCATGAAGCGTGAAGATGTTTTTGTGGAATTTCTATCTTTGGTGTCTGAGTTACTATTAACGATACAAAGACTATTCACATATACTAAGACTATTCACGATACTCAAGACTATTCATCGAAAAATAAAATTTCTTCTTTTCGTCCAAAATATCTATTCGGATACTAGCTTTGATTGTATCCATGTTTTGATCATTCTTGAATTTTACTTCAAGATGATTATTTATGAAGTATTTGTGAACTCGGATTGTTTAAAGTACTAATCCATAATACTTGTTCTTTTGTTTCAATCGATTCGCTTTTCTTTTAAAATATTTTTCATCATCCTCACCTTAAATGATGATATTATTAAATATCTTTGGCCAGTAGCAAAAGATGAATGATTTCGATGAATATCTTTGGCCTCAGAAAAAAAAGATGAATGTGTGTTTAAATGAATACGACCGATCGATGAATATCTTTGGCCTTTAGTGCAAAGATGAACAGTGTTGAGATGAATATGACCGATTGATGAATATCTTTGGCCTCAGAAAGTGCAAAAAGATGAATATTTTATTTGAGATGAATATTGATTGATGTTACAGGATAAAATATTGATGATGGATCGTTAAATTCATATAGATTATAGTAGATTTCATTCTCACGAACTCTTCTATGAATTATTATTTCACTGTGAATATTGATCCGAAACTTGTTTGTCTATCATCAGATTCTATCGATTTTTTCCTCGTTGGAGACTAACGATAATTTGTTGTATATTATCTTAGTCATAATATTCTTTTATCGGGCTAGTTGAGCTCACCCTTTTCCTTTTGTTGTTCCATTTTCTTCGTGGAGGCTAGAGAATGTAAATAGTACTAGTCTGGGGTAATGGAATGAAGGTTTTAGAAAGGATTGTTTAGTAGTCCTCACCATTTTGTAAAATAATGTATCAATAAATGTGATGGGGATTTATTTAAGTATAGATATGTCCTGTAAGATAATATTTATATTTTAACTCACAGCTTTACCGTTGTAATAATAAAGTTGTTATGTTTTCGCATTCATGTATTCACACTCGTAATAGGTGATGTATACCTATTTTGGGGGGGCCACATGCTTGGTATCGTAGCTTAGGAATATGATCTCCGCAAAGATCTGGGGAATAGAACTAGAGGGGAGAGACGAGTAAATCCTTCACTAAAGGTGTCCTACCTAAGCTTATTTGTTAGTTGGTCAAGATATAGGGATATTATGTGATATATTGATTTCCTTAAATAACCCTTGTTTTATGACAAGATTTGAGAATGTCGATCGAGAATATTAACAAAGGAGTAAATGAGACCGTGGAGATGCCTCAGACTTACCAACGAGGAGAACGTAACAGTCGGCAATGTTCCTCCCGTGAACAACACCATCGAAAGCGTGATGATGAACGAGGGATGTTTAGAAGTTTTTGCAGCTCATGCAAAATCGCATTTAGGAGACTCGTGTTCAAAATATAGGAGGAAATGATAGTAATTCACGGGTGGTCACAAATGCAAGCTTCAAAGAGTTGGGACCACTGAATTTAAGGGAAAGCCGATCCGATCACGGCGGAAACACGGGTCAAACAAATTACCAAGATATTCGATGTCTTGGGATGCACGGAGGAATGAAGGTTCCATTCGCTACTTTTATGTTCCGTATGGAGGCGATCATCGGTGGAGTCTCTGGAAGTTGCACTCCATCCAAACCGCACTCAAAGATGTCATGGGAGACGCTTTCAGAACTATTTAATGACAAGTACTTCCTCGAAAGTATCTGGCTATACGAAGGAAGTGGAGTTTATTAGACCGAGCAGTAATAACATGACCAGTCCCAAAGACGAGGCGTAAGTTCATGAGTTATCCAGTGTTTGCACCTCATTTGGTGGAGAATGAGGAACGATGACGCGGATGTTTTCGAGAGGTTTGAAACCCGACATACGCCAAGATCTCATTTCTCATAAATTTTTTCTCTATTCAGATGTTGTCAATGTGGCTCACTTGTTAGAGCGAGATAACGAGTACGCTCAACCGAGGGACCATAACCGTGGATCATATCAAGATAGCAAGCCATCGTAATAACGATAACCAAATAAGAAAGAAGAATACGATTAAAGGGCCAGAACCACTCCGTGGTAATCGTGGCCATGAAAATAGAAGAAGCGAAGCCGGGAGGAGATTTTAAAAGAGGAGATTTAACAACCACCATGTGAAGACGACAAAGATCAAAGAAGAATTGGTTCCAAGGAGGAGAAAGACCAACCGGTCAGATGTTACAAATGCGAGAAAGAGGGATATATCACCCAAACCGCCCACAACAGCTTTAAGGTATGCTATAATTGTGGAAAAGAAGGACATATCGCCGAGATCAGACGATATCGAAAACCAAACCCAATGGAGAATGGTGACTCAAAAGGATGTCCCGTAAAAGTCAAAGTCAACGGTTCTTCGAAGAGCGTTTGTCGTGACTTCCATTAAAATACGAGGAACCCGAACGGTTAGCACAAGTTAGTTAATTATAAATTTCTTAAGTTTATACCTTACTAGATACCCCTGGTTCTACCCATTCTTTTATCTCTTTGCTTGCGCCAACGCTTGAACTTGACTACGAGAAATTAGACTTTGACCTATTTATGGAGACTCTGTTAGAGAAACTTTCATTACATCCGTTGTGTAGAAATCTTGCTTGATTCAAGTTGGCACTATCACATTACTCGTTAACCTTATTTCTATAGAGATATTTGTTTTGATGTGATTTTAAGGTTAACTACTCATCACGCCGAAATTGATTACTTTCGTAAGTGTGTTAGTTTTCATATTCTTAAGCAACCTCGTTATTCAATTCAAGCAATCAAACCATTGTAGTCAAACATTTTCATATCAAGCCATGCAGTCATTCGCTTATTACGGATGTCAAGTTTTCTCATCCATGTTATGGATTTGAATAAAGACACGCCGATTTAAATAATATTCTGTTGTTATTGATGTTTCCCGACGTATTTCAAGAATTTTCGCTTACTCCCAAAGATCGATATTAATTTTGTATCGACTTTGAACCCCAGAAAAAACTCATTTCTAAAATCTTATATCGAATGGCTCCTATTGAACTTCGTGAGTTAAAATTCAACTATAGAATTTGGTACCGAGTTTTATCTCGGTGAATTCTTTGTGCGAATACACCGCCGCATTCTCCGTAGGGGACACCATATTCGTGCGATAGTAAATTGATAGGTCATCAGTAACGTGTTATCCAAGGTTGGGATATGAGTCACAGCTTGAGAACAACCTAAGTCAGAATCTAAATACGTAGCTTTCAGGCTTAGTTGGTTATTATCGAGATTCGTCAAGGATATTCTCGAATCGCTATTCCATTAACGAATGACTCATAGAGATACAAAATTCAAATGGAGCAAGGAATGTGGGAAGAGCTTCAAGAACTCAAGAGGAGACTCATTTCAAAGACATGTTCACCCACGCCATCCTCGAAAAGCAAACGTGGTAGCCGATGTGTTGAGTAGTAAGATCGATACAAGTACGAGTACGATATTGTCAAAGACTCATTTCAGATAATAATATACAAATAATAGAGATGGAGATGAAAACTCTAGGTACCCACGTGATGATATACTTAGTACGTGATGATATACGAGTATAATCGATTTTAATCGATAAAGTTAAAGTCGCTCAAGCCACACAACCGAGTCGATGAATTTGAAGAAGGAGGTGCAAGAAGTTGTTATTTAAAAGCGAGAGAATCTGGTGAGGTGAGGAAAGCTCAAACCTTTGATTTATTAATCCAATTGAAATTCTCGATCAAATAGGAATCGTGGCCTATAGACTCGCTTTCACCGCCAAGTACGACGCTGTTCATAACGCTTTTCACATATCGATGTTACGTAAATATGTGGACTAACCAACCATGTCATTGAAGTTAGAACCGACGAGATAGCCAAGACCTAACGATGAGGAGGTACCGCCAAGATTTTGGATAGAAGGAGCATGTCCCACGCCAAGAAAGGTCATACCATAAGTTAAAGTTTTGTGGAGGAATCATGATATAGAGGAAATGACCCGAATTGGAAATGTAAATGAAAGCGAGGTATCCTCATCTTTTCAAACACCAGTATACGTGACGCCAATTTCGAGGACTAAATTTCATAAGGAGGGAGGTCAGGTAAGACCCCAAATTTTTTTTAAATAAAAAGGAATTTCCTTTATTTATTATTTTGAAATAGTAAGGGTGGATTTGATTAATGTGGTTAGTTATGGGTAAAATGCTAAATATTTCAAAATAAGCAAGTGGTTATAAAATATTCATTGTTGTTTGGGAATATTCGTTTGGTCGTGGAATATTCAGATCGCTTCAGAATATTCGCATTGACTGCCAGCAAATACCATGTGTGGGCCCCATAACGGAAAGCGATTGGATGAAGAAAACGACAAATATAAGTCAAGTTAAAAATAACTACAGAAGTTGTTACCGTTAAGATCGTTGAATACCCGTGGTTAAAATACAAGAATACGCGTGGTCGCACAAAGAGAGACACACGATATTGCACAAGATTGTTGAATTATTGATCCTTACGTAAGAAGGCACTACTCAATAATTTTCACAAAGAGTTACCGCTCAATATTTTATCGATTCAATAATCAATTCATATTGATATTTTATATTATTGTTGTTCAATAATTGTCACCGCATTACATTATCTCCATTATCGATCAATAATTCATATTATTTAAATAATATTATTAGATAGCATTATTGGCAATGTCTAGAAAGTTTCTCACAAGGAGAGGTTTGGTCACCTAATCAAGCGCTACCAAGAAGGAGAAATCCTTATCTGAAAGCCCCTCTTCTCGGAACTACCGTTGTCATAATTGTGATTCTCGTAATATTATTTGTGAATAATTAATTATTGATATGATAAGAAAATATTTATAAATGATGGATTTATTTGTTTTATGTGGTTATAAATGAATGATTTAATGTTGAGGTGTTTTATCAAGAATTTTGTTTGAATGGAGGTATTAAAAATCAAATCAAGATTTTTAATTTATATATCATGTGAGTTATAATTTTTAATCCGACCGTTGGATTGTGGTAATTTTTGGGTATGTTATACATACATAAGTTGAGTATATGTCCACAAATTTTGAACCGTTAAAATGCACGAATGATTTGTTGTGAATTTTAAGAGGTGTCTGATTCGGAAATTAGGTTTATAATTGATTTTGGTAGAAAATTTTTGAATTGAGTAGGCCCCACTTGTGGTTGGTGAAGAAATATGCTGAATTTTATTTCAAATGTGGTGGGTGGCAATAGTATAGTGTAAAGCCACTGTGTAAAGTGTCAAGTCCGCTTTGCCTTGGCAAGCTAACATTTTCCTATAAATAGAGGACTAAGTTAGAATTGAAAATCACACCGTAAACATAAGTTTTCTCTTCTCTCTATATTATCGAGCGATTTTGTGAGTATTTAGATACTTTGAGAGTTCATTGTCAAGATAAGTTTCATTCAAAGATCACTTCCGACTTTTCCTTCCAAGCAATCGATTCTTCGAGGTAAGGGATATTATTTTTTGTAATGATATTATTTCTTCAATATCATTATGTCGAAATGTTGATCCTGAAGTTTTTATCAAATTTGGAACTTTTTTTCATGCTCTCGGGTTACTTATTCATGAGTTACTATTCACGAGTTACTATTCACGAAGTTACTATTCATGAGTTACTATTCACGAAAGTTACTATTCACGAGTACTATTCATGAAGCGTGAAGATGTTTTTGTGGAATTTCTATCTTTTGGTGTCTGAGTTACTATTAACGATACTAAGACTATTCATGATACTTAAGACTATTCACGATACGGCACTATTCATCTAAAAATAAAATTTCTTCTTTTCGTCTAAAATATCTATTCGGATACTAGCTTTGATTGTATCCATGTTTTGATCATTCTGAATTTTACTTCACTATGATTATTTATGAAGTATTTGTGAACGGATGATTGTTTAAAGTACTAATCCATAATACTTGTTCTTTTGTTTCATCGGATTCGCTTTTCTTTAAAAATATTTTTCATCATCCTCAATCTTAAATGATGATATTATTGAATATCTTTGGCCTCAGAGTGCAAAGATGAATGATTTCGATGAATATCTTTGGCCCGTGTGAAAAGATGAATGTGTGTTTAAATGAATACGACCGATCGATGAATATCTTTGGCCTTTAGTGCAAAGATGAAAAAGTGTTGAGATTTAATATGACCGATTGATGAATATCTTTATTCAGAAAAGCAAAGATGAATATTTGATTTGAGGATTGATGTTACAGGATAAAATATTGATGATGGACCGTTAAATTCATAGATTATAGTAGATTTCATTCTCTACGTAACTCTTCTATGAATTATTATTTCACCATGTAATATTGATCTCAAACTTGTTGTCTATTGTATTCTATCGATTTTTTTCCTCGTTGGAGACTAACGATAATTTGTTGTATATTATCTTAGTCATAATATTCTTTATCGGGCTAGTTGAGCTCACCCTTTTCCTTGTTGTTCCATTTTTCTTCTCGTGAGGTGAGAATGTAATGTAGTACTAGCTCTGGGGTATGGAATGAAGGTTTTAGAAAGGATTGTTTAGTAGTCCTCACCATTTTTGTAAAATAATGTATCAATAAATATGATGGGGATTTATTTGAGTATAGATATTGTCTAGAAGATAATATTTGTATTTAAACTCACAGCTTTATCATCGTTGTAATAATAAAGTTGTAGTTGTTTCTGTACCATGTATTGGCGACTCAGAATAGGTGATGTATACCTATTTTGGGGGCGTCACATGTATCACCAATTGTCTCTAATAGATGAAAGGCAATTCGCGGCTATCTTCCATAGTCAATTATATCAGCTAAGGATCGCACGATCCTACAATAGAAAAGTCCGACTACGACAATTCAAACAACATGACTTGGTGTTGAAGATGATCATTGACAACCAAGATCAATCTAAGGGAAAATTTGATCCTAATTGGGAAGGCCCATTTATTGTCAAGGAAGTATTGACAGGAGGTGCTCTCAGATTGTAGGAAATGGATGGCGATGAATTTCCATAGCTTATCAACTCGGACACCATGAAACGGTACTAGGTCTGAAGTTACCATCAAACAAACATCCTGGTTTTGATCATCAAATCACCAGTCATTCTGATTTTGAACCCTTTCCTTTTTGAATATCCTTCTGCCCCTCAGGGAAACAAACAATTCAAGCCAGCAGCCTAGTTTTACTTCATTTCAAACCTTTCATACAATCTCGATTATCTTGAAGATGGGATTTAACCTTTCACACTTGTAGTTTATCCTAAAGACAAGATTAAACTTTTCTACGCCTGCAGTTTATCCTAAAGACGGGATTAAACTTTTCTACGCTTGTAGTTTATCCTGAGGACGGGATCAAACTTTTTACACACTTGCAGTTTGTCCCCATTATGGGATCAAACTTTCTTCTCCCCGCAGTATAGCCTGCACGTGGGATTCACACTTCTCTTCGCCTTCAATTCGTCGACAGGGGCGAACTACGTCGATCTGATCTCCCTGATACCCAGGAGTACGTAGGCAACCATATTCTCTATGGCCCGGTCGTAATAAAGAAAAATAACAAAAACATTTCTACCCTTTCTATACAAAACAACAAAAACAACAAAAATAACAAAAAATACTTCTACACCCATTCGCCTTCCACATTCAGCGTTGAACCTCTTACACCGGGTTCGAACTACGCAGACTTGATCTCCTCTTCAATAGGAGTACGTATGCAGCCATTTATGGTTCAGTCTAATCACTACCAGAATAACATACTTGTTACACGGTACCAGGATCTACCTTCAATTCCCCACATTTCATCGGTTTCAGATCAAAGGGATGGAATTACCCAACCTCTTCTCACAAATAGAAGATTCGGTGACCATTTAAGCTGCGATCATGCCTCAAAGAGCAATACCAACCCATAAGAGATGGAATTAACTAGGCTTCTCACAAATAGAAGTACTGGCGACCATCTATGGTACGGTCAATCTCAGAGAGGAAGAAACCACCCTTCTCTCGACTTTTCATACAGATACTAGTCCCAAGACACCAAAGATGGTAGGGATTTATAGAAATCAGTGATCCGTTCTGAGAGATTTTGCGACTTCTGAATGTCCATCTATCAAGGATAAGTTTAGAATGCATCAAGATCACAAGGCCCAGAAGAAACAGGCAAATATCAAGCAAGCATCAAGGCATAACTAAAAGGGAATTGAATCAAAATATATTTCCCTGCCATATATAATACTGATTGACATATATATACATTTGTGCTATACATGACAAAATGGCTAAGCTAGTCTGTGTAGGAAAATACAAAGCTATCTACAGATCTGTATATATGCGGACTATCAGATCTAACATAGCATCCCTCTCTGAAGACGGAGGTAGCATTGCAAGCTCCTGCCCAAGGATATCTACACAAGCTAGCAGATCAGAGGCTAACTGCATGGTGGCATAGTGCTCATCAATGTAAGCACTCATGTCAAAGAAGACCGACAACCATTCAGATCTAATCAAGTGTTATCTCAGAATGGCCACATCTTTAGCAGATAAAGCGGCATCCCGCTCTGCAATCAATGCATCCCTAGCTGATGTAGCCTCATCCCTCTCTAACAGAGCAGTGTCTCTCTCATCAAGAGCTATCAACATCGCAAATTCTAGCCTCGATCTCTATCATAAGTTATCGATATAAGCTCGCCCAAATGTCAGGTCAATATCGAGTAACAAAGGGCACTCGGGGTGGGAGAATCCATCACAAATGGCAAATTTCATCACTCAAATCATCGATGGGAATAACAGACTCCTCTATAGGCTCCTCATTGTCAGAATCAATCCCCTACACTGTGGATACTGACGCAGCCGATGCAAAGCTCGCCTCCCGCCCATGCAAAATACTCGCAAACAACTGGACGACTAACTAAATACTCACCAACTCTTGTTAATCCCAACAGCATACAACTTGGATCTGCCCTCGCCGATAAACGGCAGACGCGGGTAACCGACTCATCGTCTCTCATACGGATGAAAATCCTGAAACTGGTCAAACTGACACATCACGGCCAAAGGGGTTGTAAGTGATCATGCCCCTCAATCCAGGCAGAGGGAGATAATCCATGGCCGGAGCATGAGTAATGAATCTGTAGGGTGAGCTAAGCCCTGAACACGGCAATATGGCAAATGAATCCCTAATCCCTGCCAGGAAAGCTGACCACGATGCAACATCTGTGCACTCTGCAGGCTGAAAGGAGTATGATATGGCTATCTCCTGGGTGAAACAAAACCTCTGCCGTCTAAATGTGCTAATCGGTCTCAAGTGTGACATAAACCACATAAAGATGACCGAAAGCTACTCAGAATACTACTACCGGATAAGCACAGAGAGATGTAGTCGACCTCGTTGTCTCTCGCGATAATCATCGGTGACAATGGTACGACCTCCCCGAGAGCTCTCACTTCCCTAATGACGCCGATATCCATTCAGTCATCCATGTATCATGATACATGAAGACGTATGACAATACGACAGAAGCAAAGACATCTACTCGGGCCGAACGCCAATGGTCCTCCCGGTGTGGAAATCCTCGAATGCCATGCATAGTCCGCCCTCGAGCCAAACTCACAAACAAGAAACACTGGGATATCACGTGGCCGGATGTAATCTCGTGCTAGACCACTCTACGTCTTAATCCGGTGAGGGTCATGAACTGTCTGCTCATGTCTCCAATAGCCATATGCACGCAAGGTCTTTCCAGCGGCAGCATCGTCAATCGTGCATACTCCTCCAAAGTAGAAGTTAACTCTTGGGTCCCAAATCGAAAAACCTGCCTCTCCGATACCCAGTGCTCTAACATACCCTCTACAAATCCTGTGGGAACCTGAAAAATCAATAGGGTTATAGTATGCTGTAGCAAATCATCTATGATCACCATGTCTGATGGTGATATACTATCATACCATGAGCGCATACCAGCTACCACCACAAATAGTGGGGTATGATTAATACGGCTAACTATCGAAGAAGACATCTATACGGGCTGTTTCATAAGACCATCCAGGGGTTAATGCTGAATATCTCTAGACATACATAAATGTGCATAACATAATAACATGCATGATACAATAGATGGCAATATGATATAGGGAATGAAAAAACTATACATACATTCCTAAGTATATCATCATCTAATACATCTCTGTACAGCTAAAATACAGGGAAATGGGGTGAAGCTACCCAACATACAACAAAGGCCTATCAAAAAATATAGCAAGAATGGGGCGAAGCTACCCAGCAGCTAATAGAGGCCTATTAAAAGAGATAGTGAGAAATACATTAGAAAAAGTCAAGAGTGTCGATGTCTACATCATCGATCCTGTCCACCTGATGTAACTCCTCCTGAGTCACTAGATCTCTATCTACAGGGATGTAACTCCTCCTCGTCTTCGACATTAGGAACTTCAACCCGAATAGGACGTATCACCGCCTCCACCAAACGCATTTAGACTGTTTAATGAACGGGCTACCGAGGCTCTTCAAAAGCCCTCCTCCGCACACCGTAAGTGGTCATAATGAACTACTCAAACTAATCCGGATCCATGATATCTCGGACAACAAGTCTCCAAATCACCTCGTAAAAGGTGTGGTAATTTCTTACACCGAGTCTTTTCAAAATGCATTATATGATTACATGCATGAATGCATTGTTTTAACATACATATACAATGAGAGAGTTAAAATGCATGACTACCCAATACCTACATTTTGGGGAAAATTTTGCCATAGCCCCTTTATAAATGGGACTATCCACATGCACATAGGCATGACTAGGTGGCCATTCAAGAGCACACCGCATACGTACCATATACATCCTATATGCATCAAGACATTCAAAGAAAAAAATTTGTAAGTGTAGTCTAATTACCGTGATTATTTTGCTTGTCTACCTTTACTCATTTGTCCTCGATAGATAAGAAATGATAGTAAAAGGGCCAATTTGACGTTTCAAAAGTCAAATTTTTCACATCATTATGTTCAAAGATGGTTTAATACTAACATTTACTATGTTGAATATTTTTTATCAAGTCATATCAAGCATGTATATTCACTATCATCGTGTGTGTCTAAAAGCATTTCATGCGATAAGTCATTTTCCAACGGACAAAAATTGGAAAAAAAATACATGCATGTGTTACCAGGATAGTGAAGAACGCTTGTACAGTGGCAGAATACGCAGAAAGTTGCCCGAACTCAACAGATCTGAAGAAGAACTCTCAGATTTCCTTTGCTGCACAACTTGAAAATGACTTATGAAAGCAACCAACCGCTTATACATAGGCACGGTTGGCTGCATGCTAACCTACGGCTCGTGTAGGTACACATGCGGCACTCCTACATGGGTCCCACACTTTCGGCTCGCTCTAGATAGAGTTGCAAAAGACGTCTCACAAGTTAAAAAGGCTAAATCAGGAATAAAAATGCTACGCGATTGAGCGGAATAGCCTGAAATCCTGGTTTTTCGTCGGTCAATGTTAAACTCCCGTCGTCTCAAAGGTATTCACCTGAATATAGGGTATACTATACCAATAAGCTTAGCTTTCACAAATCATGCTCGACAATACCGCACAAAGGTCCGATGCCGTCATTTGCAGGGTCACAACCCTAAAACCTCCCCGGTGGGAGTTACAACGCAAAACCACAATATATCAAACCTCCCTAGCGGGGGTTACAATGCCAAAGTTATCAACATCTACGTATCCCTGGCGGGGGTCACAACGTACATCCTTCAAATTTCTATGTATCCCCGGCGGGGGTTACAACGCAATGCAACCATTGATACACACATCAATGAAGGTTAAGCAGCCTTGATGTCATGTTAGCCGATGACAAGTAAACCCATCGAAGCAACCATCCCCGACGGGTGTCACAACGCAATGCTACCATTGACACATACATCAGTGAAGGTCAAGCAGCCTTGACAATGCACCCAACAGAGATTTATCCTGTGATACACACATCAGCGAAGATCAGGCAACCCCGATAACAACAAATTGTTGGCAATAACTCCGACAGAGTGAGGGAATATATTATACACATCTTCAAACAGACAAAGCTTTATCCCCACAGATCTCTTACACAAAAGAGGTACCTCTATGGAATATAAACCAATGTCTAGGATTCAAGACTTTGGTGATAGCCCCAACATCAACATCCTTGGAGACTTAGATCGCATGTCCAAGTCATCACTGATTGTCATCCCCACAGGATTACCAGACAATCATTCATGCATTCTAAATGCATTTCAGATCATGTTATCGTGACATAAGATCATGTTTATCTTGCTTGCATTTCAAGTGTCTAGTATTCTTTATCCTATCCATGCCTTGCATTGTATGAATATGATAAAGAGGGGCATTTGTAGACACTCAAAATTTTTTGCGCTCCTATTTCTAACATTGCAGGAGGGTAGATTCGTCTTTTGGAGATAACCTTGAAAGACAGCTTACATCCATTCTATATACTACCGGAAGTTCAGCTCCAACCCAGAACACAAACTGGGAACATCATCTCAAACCCCAAAACACACACCGGGAATGTCATTTCCAATCTCGGAGATAACCTCGAGGTTTGCAGATCAAAAGACCGGCAACAACACCGGAGAGGACAGTTCTGTCTCGGCGATAACACTGCGATGCTCAGTTCTAGTCCTAGAGACAACACTGGGAGTAGCAATCCCATCCTTGGTGATAGCCCCAAGAGATGCCATTGCAGTTCTGGTGATAACCTTGGAAATGCTTGTTTCAAACATATGCAATCAGCTTCAACCCTAGACATCCTGTCAAGGCACACACGCCTCAGACCCGGAGATAACAATGGGCAGACAATAACACCCACAGATGACAGTAAGACATACAAACAAGTAGTAGTCCAATCTCAGCTGTAACCCTAAGCAACATCTACTTTCAGTTTAAACCAACGATAACCCCGGTGAGGAGTCACCACGTCATCTTACCATCTCAACAAGATGATACTGCGGCATAGAAATAAGTAGTCGAATCTTAGCTGTAACCCTGAGCAACGTCTACTTTCAACTCAAACCGGCGATAACCCCGGCGAGGAGTCAAACGTCATCTTGTTCCTTTGACAATGGCACGTCGTCTCAACACTTCATACATACATACTGTTGGGTTTGTAATATTCAAGAACGCAATCAAATTGCATAAATAAGCGGAAACGTGTAAAAATCAGAGTTTAAAATTTTTACAAACCATATACCCGGATCACCCTTTATGCACAATTATTAATTAAATTGAAAAAGATGAATAAGAAACATACCCTCAAGATCCGAAGCTTCCTCGTGTACAAGTTCACCTCCAATCCTTTTCAGATTCAACTTGAATCCACCGGGTTTGGTTCCTTCCTTCGATCAACGTTAGCCACCCAAGTGTTTGGCCTCAGAGGTGATCCACCAAAGAAGAAGAAGGATTCAAGAAGATGGGTGGTCATTAAACCCTAGTTTTTTTTTCTATCTCTATGTAAAAGGAGCGCATTTCAAACCATTGGAATTATATCGTAGTCTTGATATCCGATATAAGACTCCTCTTATAAAGATATCAAGTAACCCTATTAAAATAAGGTATTATTTAATTAAACCTTTTAATTAAAGGGCTCCCTAATCTTATTAGGGATAATTAATTAAACTCCTTTAACTAATTTTCCTTCCTAATCCAATTAGGAATAAATGAGAGTACTTATATTAAATTAATTCCTAAACTCTTTTAGAAATTAAAATAATAATAATAATTGTAATAATATTAATAAGACTCTCTTATTAATTTATATTTAATATTTCTAAAATATTAAATAATAATATTAAGCTATTTAATTTATTCTATCACCATAGATTAAATTAAATATACATAACATATTATTACGATTATGCCATTAACTTCTTAAATAATTATTCTTCCTTTTATGGTGTGATCCTTTAGGTTCTCCATATTAAACCTGCCAGAATAAATCAATTAGAATAATTCTAATCTTATTTAAATAAATAAATTAAACAATTAATTTATTTAAATAAATAATATTTATTCTACAATAGGATAAGCCTCCATAATGATCAACGACTTTCCAGATAATATAGATTTCAACATTAATCATAAAAGAACCTTTGAGTAAATAGTTACCGACAATTCAATCCTTCCACCATACAATGTCCCAATTATATATAAGACATGGAATTACCGTCAAGTCTTATTTTATTTAATTATATGTATTTCGATCCTTAAATGCACAACTCAAATAATGCAAATTAGAAACTCCTTTCTAATTTCATTCTCGCTCGCCAAAGACTACTGGGTTGTCATTTATCAAATCACATAGGACATTTCTCTTCTTTATTAGAAGTGGTAGATTCTTTATCGATCATATATTATCTCCATGTACAACTTGTTATACCCAAGCATACCCTTTGATATACCCTAAGGGTCTTAAGGAATAAGTCAAAGTATAACTCATCATACACAAGATACTATGATGATCTCAAGTTCAAGGATTACTCAGTACTACTATCACTACAGAAATTCTATTGACAAAAGCAAGTAAAACTCCATTAGGTATTCCTTAGCGAGCCACGCTCAAGTGAACTTATTCTCCAATAAGCACCTACATACTTGCTTTTAGTGTTCCACACAAATGATCATGAGATCAATCATCCTCATCCAATGAGCAAGCAACGATGTATTCAATCTATCCGGATTCACTAATCCCAATTTAGTAATCCAACGATTGGGAACTATTTTACTTTTTAAGCTTTCTAAGAATTTAGATCTCATTAGAATGATCATCATCATTATTCTAAAAGCATTGCTTAAAACTATGGGTTTATCACATATTATAAAACAAAGATTATGTAGATAATTAAAAGCCTTTAATAAATTAATACTTTTTATTAATAAATGAATAAGATTGTTACAAAGTATATGCTTTATCATCAAACATGATGGCTTTTGTATGCATACTACTTTCAATCTCCTCACTTGCACTACAAAGCCAATCACCATGGTATCTCATACTCTTCTTCTCTAAGTGACGATTATCCCGCCGTTGGATAAGCTTTAGTTAATGGATATGTAATGTTGTTCATGAGAGTCCACTATCTCTATAGTGATTTCCCATCTTCAATGATTCTAATAATCAAATGAAAGTGCCACAACACATGTTTAGATCCAAGATGAGACTTTAGAACTATTCCTAGTCTCAGAATGAACTTTTAATCCAAACAATCAACTTGGCAACTTCATTTATAGCTATATACTTTGTCTTTATCACTAAACCAAAGAACTCTTTTCATTGTTTGGAACCTTTCCAATTCATCGCACCACCTGCTCAAGATAACGCTTTTACCTTAAAGTGGATTTTTCTCGTCATCTTGGTCCGTCTCGAAAAACTTGAGTCTCATTAAGCCCTCTAGTTTTAATTTAGACCCACCATGAATATGATCACATCCTTAGTGCCTTTGCTAAGCACTTTAAGATGTTTTTCACCGACTCATAGTGAACTTCTCCATAATATGACCGATCAACATCGTGTCTCGTACATTTCATTGCATACATGATTGTCACTCATGCGACCTCTCTCTTTCGTGAGTCCTGTGGGGACTATTAAAGAGATACACTCCATAGCTCATCGACATAAGACATCTCTTGAGTTTGCCATGCTAAACGACTTTAGCATCAAATGAATATACGTTCCTCGGGTTAAGTCGAGCATCCTCTTAAATCTATCTATATAGATTTATATCCCCAATTAAGATACTCTTCCAAATCATTCATGGAGGAATGTTTAGACAACTTTATCTTTATCGATCAGTAGCATTGGTATGTCATTCCTTATCCGTAGTATATCAATATATAGTACTAGGAATGTCACGATGCTCCTAATCGACCCTTTTGTACACACTAGGTTCATTCTTATTTTTGATAAAATCAAACTCTTTTGATTGCCTCATCAAAACGAATGTTCCATATTTGAGAAACTTGCTTCAATCCATTTCTCCGAGTGTCTACAACACTTACCTCATCGTATGTAATCGGATCATCATCTTCTATGATGTATACCTCATCATCATCATCTATGATGAATCCATACCTCCTGTGTATCTTCAGACTATTCCGATTTACGATTCAATTGTGGTATAATAGGTCTATCTACTGTGTTCCTCTTATTCGACTTATAGTATTTTGTGGTTCTTGAACTCTTCAAGATCTATTATCCTCCCACTAGCCCTTTTAATGATAAACACCTTTATCTTAGAAGGTAGTGTGTTTCAGAATAAACACCTTTTGCTAAGTAGAATTATAGAACATATACCCTAAACTTACTTTAGGATGTCCCACAAATCAGACATGTCAAATCTTGTCCCAAGCTTATCCTTTGAAACCTTTTCACATAAGTTGGACAACCCTTATCTTAACATACTTAAGATTAGGAATCCTCCCCGTCCATAACTTTTATGGAGTCTTCAAATGGATTTTGAGGTTACCTTTTCAGTAGATATATGTACCATTTCTAGGACATTACCCAAGAAGGATATCGGAATGCTCAGAAAATCATTATGGACCGCACTATGTCCAACAAGGTATGATTTTTCCTTTCAGATACATCAATCAATTATTACGATCGAGGCGCCCATTATGAGAAAACCATTTGAGATGATCTAGAAACTTATTGCACAAGTATTTATTCCTCGATATAATCAAAGAATCTTAATACTTTGCCAATTTGTTTCACTTCCGGATTCTTTAAACCTTTCAAATAATTTATACTTGTATTTCAAAAATACACACATTCAACTCTTTGAATGATCATCTCCTTTTCTTATTTTAGTTTGTTCAATATGCAAAATTATTTTCATGTAAGTCAAGTATACAAAATTTATTAAGTAATATTCCATTTATACAAAACATTATTATTATAAATAGAACAACAATTGTTCTTAATTATAATACCAAAGATTTCATTGTCCAACAATAAAATGGAAATAATATTTTTAACAAGAATCGGAATACAATAACAACTTATCGACTTAATAGATTTTTCCGTAGCATTGCTAAACTATAAGTTTCTATGGCTAATATGGCAACCTTTGTTACATTTCCGCACATAGGATTACTTATATTTGTTTAGCTTTCACTCGCTTGGTCCCTTCATAAATCTATATTTATGATAACCAAAGTCAGATATCCAATACCCAAGTAGAACCTCGACTTAAAGAAAATTTATTTCAATCATGAACAAAAATCAGATTGTAACCAAAACTTCACTAAGCTTCTTTCGTTAGCCTCTCGCAAGATGCTTCTCGCAGCTTTCTTTCCAAAGGTCCGTGCTTATTGCAAGGGGAAACAAACTCCTTTGCTATCCGTGACGCTTTTGTTCTTATTATCCTTTGTTTACGCCTTTCTATTTACCTTCTTAGAATCGTTCTTCTTTTTTAGAAGATACTTTGGCCCCTACTAGTAAGACTTGGTCTTTCTTGGTTGAAAGTGACTCTCAACATTTTTCAACATGTTAAGCAAATCAACGAGGCTAATATCTAGCTTGTTCATATGAAAATTCACAACAATTGTAAAAGGAGTCGGGAGTGAGTGCAAGATCAAATCTCGACTCAACTCTCCATCCACGACAAAACCCGTTGTCCTAATTGATCAATCAAATTGATTATGTTAAGAACTTTTTGTCTGCATTTATAGTGCCATGGCCATTCTAGATCGGAAGAGCTCCTTAGATATCTCGATATCTATCGGCCCCACTTTCCTCACCATCAACTACTTGATGTGCGTGAATATAGTAGAGCATCCATAGTTTCATGCCGCCGACGTCAAGCTCGTTACTCATGGATGCGAGCATGATGTATCGAGCTAATCGTGCATCATCTTGCCACTTTCTAAAAGTAGCAATCTCTTCCTCAGAGGCATTGTCGCAACCATTGCGCAGGATAGGCGAGGATATGACATAAGATAGCTTTTTCATTTATGAGAACTATTCTCAAATTCCTTAACCAATCCGCTTAATTTATTAGGTTAAATAACATCTAATATGTTTCGCAGTTGATAGTAATTTAGACATTGTAAAATTCTATAAATGAATTTGTAATTAACAACATTTTAACATACATTCTTTTATTAATTACCAAAATAATTTAGGTCTTGTTTTAAATTGGTATCTCCCACTATTTTCTTCAAACTATATTACCTCAATATATATAGTTCTAAGCAAAATCTAATTAAAGATCCGCTAGTGAGAATAAGGATCCCATTTCAAATGTATATAGCCTTGTGGTGACACAACAAACTATATATAAATAAAAAGGTAGACAACTCTTGTCAATTACATCAACTATGCAACTCCTCAGATTTTGCCTCTTAGATTATTTTGATCAAGTGGTGGCACATCCGAATCAAAATTATCCAAGTTAAGTCCAACCTAGCACTCCATATATTCAAAAAGAAAATATCATCCTTGTGGTGACACAACAAAATAATATTGTTCAATTTTCTTTATAAGCATCAAATGTGATAATTAACATCTTAAATACTTAATACTTGCCTTGTGGTGACACAACAAACTCATATTAAATATTTAATACTCTATTAATTTTATCATGCTAGAAGGCTTAACGCTCGATATTCCAAATATCTTTGAACGCTTAGGACTTAATATAAAAAATTTTGAGGATTTATAATTATTTGTCTCATCTTGTTTGTTTAGCATGCATGCAAATATATATATAAAATACGTATTATATTAATTAACATGCTAAGCATGTTTGCATAATATATAATATATATAGTATAAGCATGCACATATAGAATACTATATTCTACTTGGATTGATTATGGACTTTTATTCTAGTTTCGTTCACTAGAGCCACCAAGTGAACCAAAAGGTCAAACCCTGGGGTGCAAAAATTAATATTTAAATATAACTATTACATTTAAACCCGAGTTCCATTACAAACGGTCTTCACACGCCTCGTTCCTTGATTTCCAATTCTTCAAAATTAATTCTAACTATTCCTATTACAAAATTATTTAAAATAAATAGAAACCTTGATCGCTAAATAAGGGAAGTACATAGAGGGAGATAGAATTTACATTAAGAAAAATTAGAGAAGACGAGGTACGCAGTAATCCCATTTAATAAAACACATACATTCATGCATCCAACTAAAATAAAATCCAATCACATGGTCAATACTCCATAATCAATCCCATTTATTATCATACACATCACCATATGCATCAATAAATAACATTCATCTTATAAATAATAAACATTGAATATATATATTGATATCATTTAATGGGCAAAATTAGTTAGTATAAAATCTAATTTTGAATCAAAATAAACTCCTTTATTTTAATCCAAATTTAAATTAAAATAAAACTATTTTATTTTAATTTATCCAATTTTGAATAAAATAAACTATTTTATTTTAATCAAAATCTTTAATCAAAATAAACTCCTTTATTTTAATTAATTATGGAATCCAATTCCAAAAAAAAAAAATAAACTCCTTTATTAAAGGAAACACTTGATTCTCTTTCCTATTCACAAATAAACTCCTTTATTTTGAATAATATGAAATCTTATTTCATATCTAAATAAACTCCTTTATTTAAGGAAATACTTGATTTCTCTTTCCTATTCATAAATAAACTCTTTTATTTAGAATAATATGAAATCTTATTTCATATCTAAATAAACTCCTTTATTTAAGGAAAGATGGAATACAATTTCAACTCCAATTAGTTATCATGGAATCAAATTCCAACTCTAATTAGTTAGCATGAAATTTAATTTTAAAATTAAAATAAACTTTATATTTTAATATAAAATAAACTTTTATTTTAATATTAAAATAAAATTTTATTTTAATAATAAAATTATTAAGAATATTTATATATATATATATATAATAAAAACAAAACCATATTATTATATATATATATATATAATAAAACCGTTATATATATATATATATATATATATATATATATATATTCGATACAATATGATTCCAAGTGAATCTCGCCAAATTTTCTTATAAACCGATCCAAGCCACGTGAAAGAGGTAATGGCCACCGATCCTTTTTAATCCCTTTAAAGTCATCATGCTCCACGCCCGTGAGAAAATAACAAAGAACAAGTAAGCACGTGAATCACAAAAAAGCACGTGATGGGTATGTTATGGGATGAAACCCTTCCAACTCCCTTGAACATTCACGCATCACAAGAAAAAATGGCACATTTAATTTAAAAAAAATGTGCAGATGCGATTTTTTTTTTTTTTTTTTTTTTTAAAAAATTTATATAAAAAATTATGCCCAATTAAATTGTTCTAAACACATATCAATATACATATCAAATTAAAATAATTAATAATTTGCATAAAGGTTTGGCTCGATGCCACCGTTGGGTTTGTAATATTCAAGAACGCAATCAAATTGCATAAATAAGCCTAAAACGTAAAAATCAGAGTTTAAAAATTTTTACAAACCATATACCCAGATCACCCTTTATGCACAATTATTAATTAAACGAAAAAGATGAATAAGAAACATACCTTGAAGATCCGAGCTTCCTCGTACAAGTTCACCTCCAATCCTTTTCGCTCAACTTGAATCCACCGGGTTTGGTTCCTTCCTTCGATCAACGTTAGCCACCCAATTGTTTGGCCTCTGAGGTGATCCACCAAAGAAGAAGAAGGATTCAAGAAGATGGGTGGTTGGCTAAACCCTAGTTTTTCTATCTCTATAGAAAAGGAGCGCATTTCCAAATCATCGAATTATATCGTAGTCTTGATATCCGATATAAGACTCCTCTTATAAAGATATCAAGTAACCCTATTAAAATAAGGTATTATTTAATTAAACCCTTTTAATTAAAAGGGCTCCCTAATCTTATTAGGGATAATTAATTAAACTCCTTTAACTAATTTTCCTTCCTAATCTAATTAGGAATAAACGAGAGTACTTATATTAAATTAATTCCTAAACTCTTTAGAAATTAAAATAATAATAATAATTGTAATAATATTAATAAGACTCTCTTATTAATTTATATTTAATATTTCTAAAATATTAAATAATAATATTAAGCTATTTAATTTATTCTATCACCATAGATTAAATTAAATATACATAACATATTATTACGATTATGCCATTAACTTCTTAAATAATTATTCTTCCTTTTATGGTGTGACTCTTTAGGTTCTCCATATTAAACCTGTTCAGAATAAATCAATTAGAACAATTTAATCTTATTTAAATAAATAAATTAAACAATTAATTTATTTAAATAAATAATATTTATTCTACAATAGGATAAGCCTCCCTAATGATCAACGACTTTCCAGATAATATAGATTTCAACATTAATCATAAAAGAACCTTTGAGTAAATAGTTACCAGATAATTCAATCCTTCCACCATACAATGTCCCAATTAAATATAAGATATGGAATTATCACAAGTCTTATTTTATTTAATTATATGTATTTCGATCCTTAAATGCACAACTCAAATAATGCAAATTAGAAACTCCTTTCTAATTTCATTCTCGCCTTCGCCAAGGACTACTGGGTTGTCATTTATCGAATCACATAGACATTTCTCTTCTTTTTATTAGAAGTGGTAGATTCTTTATCGATCATATATTATCTCCATGCACAACTTGTTATACCCAAGCATACCCTTTGATATACCCTAAGGGTCTTAAGGAATAAGTCAAAGTATAACTCATCATACACAAGATACTATGATGATCTCAAGTCTAAGGATTACTCAGACTACTATCACTACAGAATTCCTATCGACAGCAAGTAAACTCCATTAGGTATTCCTTAGCGAGCCAACGCTCAAAATTAACTTATTCTCCAATAAGCACCTACATACTTGCTTTTAGTGTTCCACACAAATGATCATGAGATCAATCATCCTCATCCAATGAGCAAGCTAACGATGTACCAATCTATCCGGATTCACTAATCCCAATTTAGTAATCCAACGATTGGGAACTATTTTAGTTTTAAGCTTTCTAAGAATTTAGATCTCATTAGAATGATCATCATCATTATTCTAAAAGCATTGCTTAAAACTATGGGTTTATCACATATTATAAAAAAACATCATCATGTAGATAATTAAAAGCCTTTTATTAATAAATTAATATGATTTTATATATGCTTTAAATCAAATAAGATTGATTACAAAGTATATACTACTTTCACATACATCCAACAATGTCCCACAAGAACCGAGGATTGACAATCCCGAGTGACTATTACGTGTGATAGTACTTTGGATAGAATTTAAAGCTTGAAGACCATGGGCATGACCCCTCTTCCCGACTTTCGCATACAACCTCTAATCCATGTCATTGCGTAACTCTCCACACAAGCGGTCCAAGAAAGGTCGAGATATACCTCATTCTTGATGCTCGAATTGAAGTTCCGCAAGTTCGAAGAGCATATTACAAAGGTACATGAGTGCACGATTCACGAGACAACGGGACCCATGAGGCTCGGATGCACCACGACCAGCTCTCCAGTATTAACTACGGGTGCCAGAGGTGTACCTCCTACCATCCGTCTATATATACAAGCCTTGGGGTCACCCATTTGAGAAGAGAGAGAGAGGGAAAAGGCGAGGAAGCCCCGCCCATTTTACTCGTGCATACACATCTTTTGAGTGTTTCCTCATCTTTAAACACTTGTTAGCTCACATATAGCTATCTTTTATCCAAATGGAGTCGAGTGTTTATCCATTTAAAGTCATAGAAGTTTACTTTGCAAACCCACTATAAGCCTTCTTATATTCTATAAAGCCTTCTTCTCATATTAGCACACACCGTTATACACATTGAGAGTCGTGTTGTGTGCGTTCATTTGCATTTTCTATCGTGGTTTTCATTTTTGTTTGTATATATATACTTATATATGTATATATTTCATATATGGACTAACATTATCGAGTTATGCCTCGATTGACCCTAGACTTCGATCTGAAGCATTTAATTGCTTATATATATATATATATATATATATATATATATATATATATATATATATATAACTGTTGTCAGACATATCTGATGAGCCTGGATTTACATCTAGTGCGTTTAATCGCTTTTTATATATATATATACATATATATAATTGATGTCGGACATATCCGATGAGCACGGATTCACATCCAAAGTTATCGCTTTTATATATATATATATATCCGTACATATATATATCTATACATATATATATATATATATATATATTTACATTGCCAGTTCGGAGTTCACTTCGTGGCCTTTTACCACTTTATTTACATTCCGTCCTGCCTGAAGTTTACTTCGTGGCAGTTGATCGCTTTTATAGCCTTATTTACATTTTGTCCCTTTGAGTTTACTTCGGCGGTTGATCATCATTTTATATATATATATATATATTTACAATTTTTATATATATATATATATATATATTTATATATATATATATAATCGCCATCGCTTTCCATATAAATTGTAAAGATGTCGTGAGCTCTAGGAATCATGTGATCATAGGATTAATCTCTCGAATCTAGATTCGGTTCCCATGATGGACATTTTTTAGTTGTAAGTGTACGTACATTATTTTTTGATGTCTCAATTTCCTTGGATGGTCATTATGCCCATGAGGAGTTCTCAGACTATCAGATATTATTTTTCTAGAATGCTTCAGATCTCAAAAATAAAAGCAAACAAGTTTAACATTTAATAATAAAATAGAAGTATGAAAAGGTCTCAATTTCTATTGAGCACAGGGTTTGAAAAACCTCTTTTACAAAACGTCATTGCTATATTGTGGTTAAAACTGAATTTTTCTATAAATTCAAACCCTTTGTATATAGGTGCGAATGAGGCCTCACACTACTTTCAAATAATTGCACATTGATCCACACACACACACAAACACACATATTTATATAACAATTTCTTTGAAAAGTGGCGGTCACCATGGTAACACGGATGTCGGGGGGTGCCTAACACCTTCCCTCCGCATAATCAAGCCCATGGTCCCAAAATGAATCTTGGTTTCACAGACCCGTCTAGCAGTGTCAAAACACTAGGTCAATGTGCAAACATTTTCGGTTGCGTTGGTGCAACCAGTTAAATACACCAACTGGCGACTCTTAAAGTTAAATTGTCGACATTATACATGTTGGACCTTTTTCACTTGTTTTTTCAAACAAATCCCACATTAACATGAGAACACCAAAGAACAAGTAACGAAAAGGGACATTCAAAAATCCCGACGTCGACAACCATGCATGCGGTAATCCACATAGACATGTTATTCCAACAGAATAATAAAGAATGGAACTAGGTCATGCGTATTCCGTACAGACAGGATATTCCAATAGAATAATAAAGAATGGAACCAGGTCATGCGTAATCCACACAGATAGGATATTCTAACATAATAATAAAGAATGAAACCAGGTCATGCGTAATTCGCATGCATGTGATATTCAATGTAATAATAAAGAATGGAATAACAATGAAATTTAATGTGCATGCGATAGACCGCAAGATGCATGTGTTATTCCAATGTAATAATAAATAATAGAATCAGTCATGCGTAATAATACGCATTGCATGTGATATTCCAATGTAATAATAAAGAATGGAATAATGTAAGAATTTCACCATGTATGCGGTGCCCATAGGCGAGTGTTATTCCAACATAATAATAAGGAATGGAATAATGTAAGAATTTCACCATGTATGCAAAGACGTCAGATAGACAAAGTTATTCCAACATAATAATAAAGAATGGAATAACAACTCTTACAAGTATTGAAAGAAAATAACCCTCTTCATGAATACAAAGAATAATACCCCTTAACTTATAAGGAACTGGATACTGGAATAGTGAGGTAACAGATTTCTCTTCTTCTTTCTCTCTATAATTTCTCTCTATAATAATTGCTTTATAACTTTAGTGAATTGGTGAGAAATGAAGGAAGAATGAGCTTCTATTTATAGGAAAATATAGTTTTGATAATTGCATATTTTGGGGCTCGAAATATTATAGTATAATAACTTCAACTTTTCTTTCATTTTTAATTTAGTCCTACAAGTATTATCAAACTTGCACCACCTCCCCTAATAGTAAATAATGCGAATTAATAGTACAATCATATGACTCAGTAGTTATAATCATGTAAAAATATGAATTACAGTATAGTACCTCCATCTATACCACCATTTTTAACTTAGTCATGCAAGTATTATCAATCTTGCACCACCTCCCCTAATAGTACATGAATGTGAATCAATAGTGCACACATGTGAACAAATAGTTATAATCATGTGAATTAATAGCAATTAATTGCTCATTTATTCGATTAATTACCCGATTGGTCAATATAACTTCTAGACATCAATTATTATCGAAATAAATGTCAATTTCCACTAACACTAACAATTCCAACACAATAGAGATATTTTTCTCAAAAATTCCAATTTTGAAATTTTGAAGTTTGACTTTTTTCGAAAAAGTCAACTGTTGACTTTTTTGACCAAAAAGTCAACCCCGACAAATTTTGTGTTTATAGTCTATTTCTATTAATTTCGTCATTCCGGACTCAAATATCATGTCCACATCTCCAAATTCAGCTCCGAACTCAAATTAGATTTTTAATAACATTCATCGTTAATATTATAACTCATAATATTTAACAACCAGGTCGTTCCCAGGAAAGATGAGGCTTTTCGATAAGGATTTCTCCTTATTGGCACACAATTAGATGACCAAACCTCTCCTTGACAAAACTTCTAGACATTGTAAATATTGCAATTTAATAATATGAATAACTTTATCATCTCAAATATTGATTTAATAATATAACATATTATGCAGATGATAATGTGACAATAATTGAATTAACAATATGAGAGATATGATGCAGCAAGTACTGTAGCAATAATTGAGTATAACTGAGTGACTTCTCACGTAAGCATCAATAATCAATACCATGTGCTACTATGCAACCACGCGTATTACTTAACTTTTACAACCGGTTATTTTATGACAACTTGCTTACTTTAAAAAAAATCAAATATGACCCTTAACTTTAAACTTTTATCAATTTAACTATTTTCCAAAATAAAAAAATTGAATACTTTTATTTCATAAAATTCGGGATCTCACAATCTCCCCTCCTTATGAAATTTCGCTCTCGAAATTTACGTACCTGGTAGTTCGAAGAGATGAGAATACCTTGCTTTCTTTTTGGATTGTACCTTTTCGGTTATATCCTCTGTATCATGATTTTTTCTTTGCTCATCTCTTATATTTCAGATATCATTCTAGAATATATCTTCAAAACAAAGGTCAATTAATATATCACAAATTGTCAACTTATCAAGTAAAAATTTTAGCTTAGGTAAGTCACACACTAGCGAAGTATATTACTCGTCTCTCCCCTCCTAGTTTTAGACTCATATCCCTGCCAGCGACCATATCCCTAAGCTCTGATACCATTTGTGACGCCCCCAAATTAGGTCCATATGACCCATTCTGAGTCGCCAGATATCACACTATAAAAATAAAATACAAACTTCATTTATACAACTGTTGAACTGTCGTACAGAATACGACCACAGTTAAACTAAGAGTTTTAATACAAATGTATGTAACTCTCATGATACCTTAACCACAACCTTACAATGGTACTTTACATAAAAGTATAGTAAAAAATTATTTTAGAAATTAAAATCTTTGGGAAGTGCTCAAGGAAACCTTCGTACGTGGGAGGCCATGCGTCTAGGTTATGATAGATATCATATGTCCACAAAATTATCCTTGGTTGACCCAATAGTCCCCAAAGAAAAACAAGAAGATTGCTATCATCTTCTTTCCAATTGTGAGTCTTCACTTGACATATAATTATCTCCGTTGTCTCCAACTGAGAATTATATTTCAAATAAACTCCAAGATTATATAGATAGTGTTCGTAGATATACTCAGCAAGTGGATGTGCACAACCCTGTCTTATGATAACACGAGGTTGTATGTCATTAGACATCTTGTATGATAGTGGCAAAACACCCTTCCAACGTTGGGTTCACCTCACCCTATCCGGTTCACCAAAATTAAATATCAAATGTCGTATACAATACGACACCCTTATCTAAAGTTCTCAATAAAATTATTTTCGTACTATTTAGGGATAATCTCAACAGCTATAGACCACCGTTGTATTCTCCTCTTACCCCCGCTCGACCCAGCTACACTCTTATTACCTGAAAGGAATTGTGAAGTAAAAATGGTGAGCACAACTATCCCAGTAAAGAATATCATGACTAAAGATAATTTACATCATTAATAGCTTTCATCAGTAATAAATCAGATATTTAGAACATATGGTAGATGATAAAACTTTTCAACCATAGTTGCAGCGGAACGAGCAATCCATTAGAAGAGTCAAATAGACCATCAGATCTATTATCTTCTCCATGTTAAAAGTCCACCAATAATGTTTTATCCCTGTAACATCAATCAACAATTCATGTCCACAATCATATGAATAACTCATAATCATAATTGTGATTCTAAATTCCTCTTCACACCCAGGATGAAGATAATTTTCATCACCTATCTTCACTTGAAACATCAAAAATCATGGTTATACCAAATCATAATTCCTTCTCATAATCATACTAATAAATTCATCCTTGCACTACGGCCAAAGATATTCATTAACAATTCATCTTTGCACTACAGGCCAAAGACATACAACTGTATTTTAGAAGAGTCAAGTAGAGCATGATATCTACTATCTTTTATGAATTAAAAGTGTATAACTTTTATGAATTAAAAGAGTTAATATTATAACTCATAATATTTAACAACCAGGTTATTCTCAGGAAAGAGGGGGCTTTCCGATAAGGATTTCTCCTTATTGGCGTGCAATTACATGACCAAACCTCTCTTTGACAGAACTTCTAGACATTGTAAATATTTCAATTTAATAATATGAATAACTTTGTAGTCTCAATTATTGATTTAATAATATAACATATTATGCAGATGATACTGTGACAATAATTGAATTAACAATATGAGAGATATGATGCAGCAATTACTGTAGCAATAATTGGGTATAACTGAGCGACTTCTCACGTAAGTATTAATAATCAATACCGTGTGCTAATATACAACCACGCGTATTACTGTACTTTTAAGATCTGTTATTTTATGACAACTTGCTTATTTTAAAAAAAAAATCAAATATGACCCTTAACTTTAAACTTTTATCAATTTAACTATTTACTAAAATAAAAAAATTGAATACTTTTATTTCATAAAATTTGGGATCTCACATTAGATCACTTATTAACATAACATAAAACACCTTTAAACATCAAAACACCTAATCTAACAAACAATACTATATCAAAAATTTTGTTTAGGTTATACCTTTCCTTGAACAATTCTTGATTCTAGGTCTTGATTCTTGATTCTTGGAGTAGTACGGGCTTGATTTAGGTCTGAATCACTTATAAAATTTGTGGGTTTAGAGAGAGAGGGACTTAGTTGAATGTAGCTGAGCAAATGGGGCTAAAATGTGAACTTTTCTCTCTCTTTAATCTATATATATGATGATGCAATGTAAATGGCTGATAAGTTTGTAAAGACTTGGCTGATTTGTTGAGATTTAAGTCAAATGGGAAATCTTAGTTGGTCACCAACTACATATCTTGGCAAGATTTGCAAGCTACATAATAAATAATGCTAAAAGGGTAATTTTGACAATTAGCTCACATTTTTAATGGCTTTCTAGTCACTTGACTAACCTTTAGGGTTTGACCCTTAGGTTTTGCAAAAAATTAAATTTCTAGGATTTCTAATCAGGGTTTAAATTAAAAATTAAGCTTTCTAATTTTTGAAATTAGGGTTTCCTAATCATGTTAGGTTTCATAATTACTTAGAACTTGCAAATTAGGATTAAGGTTTCCTAATTAACATTAAGCTTTCTAAATTAGCGATTAAGGTTTCTAATTGATCATTAGGGTTTCCCAAATTAGAATTATAATTACTGATGTATATTATTAATCACATAAATATAGTTACTTGTAAATCTTAAATTTCTATTAGAATTTTAATTTAGGGTTTATTAATTTAACCCTACGGTTTTGTCATGCTACACTATAATTGATCAATAATTATCAGTACACACTTATAGCACTAAAATATAATTATTATTATATTAATATTCTCATTCCTTATTCAAAATCCATAATTAGGGTTTCAAACCATAACCGACTCTACTTTCATTCTTAGTCAACTTAAAAATTTAAATTTACTATCCTACTAAATCCATATCGCAAATATTTCAAAATATTATTCATCATAGCAATATTAATAAAATAAAATATAATAAAAAATTTAATTCGTAAAAATACAGATATAATTATTTGAAAAATCTCGGTTTATACAATAAAGCATTCACAACTCTCTTAGCGAAATACGGGGTTAATCATAGGGTTGCAAAAGCATATCACCCCCAGACAAGTGGTCAAGCTGAAGTTTCCAACAGAGAGGTAAAGAAAATTTTAGAGAAGGTAATAACCCCAGACAGAAAAGACTAGTTTATTAAATTGGACGACACACTATAGGCTTACAGGATAGCATACAAGACGCCAATTGGGATGTCTCTGTATCAGTTGGTTTGCAGAAACGTGTGTCACCTCCCTGTGGAATTACAACATAAAGCATACTATGCAATTTAGAAACTCAAATTCGATCAAACAGCGGCAGGAGAAAAGAGGCTACTTCAATTGAACGAACTCGATGAATTCAAACTACAAGCATATGAGAACTCGAATTTGTATAAAGAAAAGATCAAGAAGTGGAACGACCAAAAATTTTTGTAGAGAAAGTTTAAACCGGGACAATCGGTACTATTATTCAATTCAAGACTGAGATTATTTCCCGAAAAGCTCAAATCCAGATGGTCGGGCCCATTTACAATTAAGAAGGTCTTCCCACATGACGTTGTTGAGCTATACTTCAGAAATCTGCTCGAAACCATCAAAGTAAACGGGTAAAGATTAAAGCACTACTGGGGTGGCGACATCGACAACAAAGCCATTGCAATTTCACTTACCGATGCACCATGAAATAAGAGGCACTGTCGGGCTGATGAGATTAAAACTTGCACTACTTGGGAGGCAACCAAAGCTCTAAACCTTTTCTTGTCAATTTATTCCTAAATTCTGGCTCATAGTATAGTTTAGATATTTATTTTTCATAGATTAATGACTTAATTTTGGTATGATTACAGGAAGAAAAGGAAAAAGGATACCACCCAATCCTTCGCTTCTAATGGCGTGAAATGCATACCACTAGTGCGTGCATACAAGCACAAGTCAAGCTACCTCGATGACCACTTTACATTTACAGGCGTGAAGCGCTATCATATGTGAAGTTACTACCTACCTAGCGCGAGGTGCGCCACTAAAGGCTTATATACGATGCAGGGCGAGCCATCCTGAGGCGAACTTACTAACTTACTAGCGCGGGGCATACCACTGAAGGTTTATATACTGCACGGGTAGCGCCGTTCAGAAAACTCAGACTCTCAAAACATGCATTTGACGTACCCTTCTCCAACATAACTCCTTATTACACTTAGTCTTCTCAACTTCTTCTCCCACACAAACTCTTCCACATTCCCATAATCCCATAACTCCTATAACTCCCAAAATTTTTCTACTCCACTTCTTCTACTCCTTCCCAACTTCTTCTCACATTAACCCACAATCTCCACAACTTTGCACACACTCTTTTTCCTCTTCTATATGAACTCAACTCCTTCAATTAGCCACAATCCTTCTACATGTAAGCAATATACTCCAACCCTAAGTCTAATTCCTTATATTCAGAAATTCTTACAAATTGTGGCATCACTAAAAAGGGGGAAACACAAGTTCTTATTAAAGGTAATCCCAAATTGCTACATTCTAGAATTATTGCTTGGGAATTGGAAAACCTTGGGAATTGCTGCTTGTCGACGTCGAGATTTTTATTGTCCCTATTCTGTTCTTGTTTTTTGGTGTTCTCATGTTAGGTGAGATTTGTTTGAAAAAATAAGTTGTGAAAAGGTTCGACATTTATTTGTCGACGATTTGACTGTAAGAGTCGCCAGTTGGTATTTTTAAATGGTTGCACCAACGCAACCGAGAAAAGGTTTGCACATTGACCTAGTGATGTGACACTGCTAAACGAGTCTGTGAAACCGAGATTCATTAGGGTCCGGGGACTTGCTTATGCCGAGGGAAGGTGTTAGGCACCCCCCGACATCAGTGTTACCACGGTGACCGCCACTTTTCAATTAAACTGTTATATCAATATGTGTGTGTGTGTCTGTGTGTGGATTAATGTGCAATTATTTGGAAGTAGTGGTATGCCTCGTTCCACCTATATACAAAGGGTTTGAATTTATGTAAAAATTCAATTATAAACAAGATATAGCAATGATGTTTTGTAAAAGACGTTTTTCAAACCCTGTGCTCAATAGTAATTGAGGCTTTTGATACTTCCATTTTATTAAATGTTTGGCTTTATTGCTTTTATTTTCGAGATGCAAAGCATCTTCGGGAAAATAATATATAAAGCAGTGCCAAACTCCTCTTGGGCATGAAAGTCATCTAAGGAAATTCAAACACCGTGAATAATTTACAAGCTGCTTACAACTGAAAATGTCCATCACGGGAACCGAATCTAGATTCAGTAGATTGAATCTGTGATCGCATAATTCCTAGGCTCACATGATGCCACAATTTATATGAAAGCAGTAAGCAGTTATATATATAAAACCTATAAATATATATATACAGACATGATCAACCACCATGAAGAACCTCCATGGGGGATCAGAAATGTAAATATATAAAAACGGTAAATATGTATATAGAAACATGATCAACCACCGCGAAGTACCTCCATGGGGGATTAGAAATGTAAATAAAGCAATAAAGACAATCAACTGCCATGAAGTAAACTCCAGGCGAGATTAAATGTAAATAAAGTAGTAAAAGGCCACGAAGTAAACTCCAGTTCTAATAAAAAATATATATATATATATATATATATATATATATAATGATAAATGCACAGGATATATATCAATCCCAAGTATATTTATCATTTCAAATGATTTGTCACTATATATATATATATATATATATATATATATATATATATATATATATATTTAAAGTAATAAACACATTTGGATGTAAAATCTAGGCTCATCGAATAGAGTTCTAATAACAATTCATATATATATATATATATATATATAAAGTAATAAACGATCCGGATGTAAAATCCAGGGTCATCGGACAGAGTTCGACAACAGTTCATATATATATATATATATATGGACTAACATTATTGATTTATGCCTCGATTGAGCCTAAACTCACGTCCAAGAGCGTTTATTTGCTTTTTATATATATATATATATATATATATATATATATATATATATATATATAAGGAAATAAAAGCTACGGACTGAAGTCCGGGCATACACACGCAATATGACTCTCAATGTGAAGAACGGTGTGTGCAAAGTAGAAGAGAAAGGCTTTAAAAGGTGTAAGAAGGCTTACAGTGGACTACCAAATAAGACTTTTATAGATTTAAATGGATGAAAACTCGGCTCCCGCCGGTAAAAATATGACTGAATATAAGCTCACAAGTGTTTAAAATGAGAAACCACATAGTTTAGGGTGTGTACAGAGCAAATTGGACATGGCTTCCTTGTCGTTTTCTCTTACAAAATGGCCACCCCAAGCCCTCTATTTTTAGAGTGGGGAGCCGCAGGTACACCTATGGCAACCGTAGATGTACCTGCGGCTACCCGGGGTGCCCGGGGGCTCTATAAGTCTTGCCGACTCGAAGTACGTGCACGCGTGCAACGTGATGTTCGCTAAACTTGCAGAACTTTAATCTGAGCCTCCGATTGAGATGTATAAGACCTTTCACGGAGTGCTGTTGATGAAAGCTATGACATGACATGAGATTAGAGGTTGTCAGAAGTCAGGAAGATAGGACCATGCCCTTGGTCTTCAAGCTTCAAATTCTATCCAGTGTGCGGCTTTGCGTAGTAGTCACTCGAGATTGGAACTCCTTAGTTCTTGTGGGACATTGTTGTGTAGAATGTATGTTGAAATGTTATTGAGATGGCGCAATGTGGGATCGAGGTGGCAAAATAAAAATTTTGCCCCTCACCAGGATTATCTCCGGTTTGGGCTGATAAAGCAGTCATTGCTCATGGTTATCTTTGAGATTGGACTGTTGCAAGTATCAGATATCCTCAAGGTTATCTCTGAGGTGTGCGTAACCTCTCGAGGTTATCTTCGGGTTTGGAGCTGAGTGCCTCGATGTGATTTCTAAGGTTGAAGTTGACTACATAGGTTGAAACGAGCATCTCCGGAACTGCAACTGCACTCCTCAAGGTTATCTCTGAGGTTGACGCTGTCTTTCCCAGTGTTATTTTTGGGATTGAGACTGAGTATCTCGGGGTTACTCCAAGATTAAACGGCCTTCTCTGGTGTGATTTTCGTTATTTGATCTGCATCCCTCGAGGTTATGTCCAAGGTTTGAAATGACACTTCCGGTGTTATTTCCAGGATTGAGCAGAGCTGTCCTCCAGGGTTATCTCTGAAAGACGATTTTTCCCTCCTGCAATGTTAGTAATAGGTATGTAAAAAATTTTGAGTGTCTACAAATGCCCCTCTTTATCATCTCCATGCAATGCAATGGCATGGATAGGATAAAGAATACTAGACACTTAAAATGAAACAAGATGATCATGATGTAATGTACAACAGCATGATGTAAATGTATATGGTTTGTTGGATTGTTCTCCAACATGGTGGGATGATTGTCGGCTCCCCTTGACTTCTACCAGGATTGACAGTTATTACTGACAACCATGATAAACTGTCTTTGATGTGTAATCTAATGCTCTTAGGAGCTTCCAAGATTTTGACATTGGGGTTATAACCAAGGTCTTTAATCCTTGATTTAGACTTCATGTTGAAGATGCATCTCTCATGTACAAGAGACTCTTTGGGGATAGAGATTTGTTTGTTGAGGATGTGTATAACATATTTCATCATCAGTCCTCCCCGACGAGGATGTTCCTTCCTAGTTCGTATCGCCAGGTCTTTCTGCTGCTCTGTTAGAGTTACTGCCAATAGTCAGTGTTGTCAGGGTTGCCTGACCTTCATTGACATGTGCATCAACGGATGAGATCCCTGTTGGGGATAATGTCAATTCTGCTTGACCTTTGTTGACGTGTTCATCAATGGATGGATTGTATGAAAATCAACTAGGGAAAAAGGTTTAGGGCTACAACCCTAAATTGATGGCATCAGACCTTCGTGAGGTATTGCTGAATGTAATTTGCAACATCTGATATCATTGGTATAGTGTACCCCGTGTTTGGGTGAATTCCAATGAGTGATATGTAAAGCCACAACTTGATCCGTGAAAACTAGGATTTTATGGTATTCTGCTCAATCGAGTAGCGTTTTTATTTCTGATTTGGCCTTTTTAGCTTTTGAGAACTCCTTTGCAACCCGAACTGGACCGAGCTGGAGGGGTGGACCCAACCCAAGGGAGCCACGGTACACTACGGCGATTAGCAGTACACTTCGCCAAGAAGAAAGAAAATACCTGCTGACCCGGTGTGGGTGGCTTTTAAGGATGTAAGTCGCCTTCTCAAGTCATTTCACGTTGCGTCGCGAAGGAAATCCAAGAGTTCTTCTTTAGATTTGCTGAGTTCATGCGTTTCTCTATAAATTCTATCACCATACAAGTGTTCTACACTGTCTTGGTAACGTATGTATGTTTTCTTTTCCAATTTTTATCCGTTGGAAAATGACTTATGATATGAAATGCGTCTAAACACATAGTAGTGAATATGCATGCTCATATGATGTGATAAAAAATATTCAACATAGCAAATGTTAGTGTTAAACCATGTTGAACATAATGATGTGAAAAAATTTAACTTTTGAAACAGTCAAATTAGCACCTTTTTCTGTTATTTCTGATCCTATTTGAGGACAAATGAGCTAAGGTGAAAAAACAAAATAATCTTGGTAATTAGGCTACCCTTACGGATTTTTTACTGTGATGTATGAATGCATGTAGGATGTTTATGAATGTGGGTAGGTGTGCTACTAAATGGACACCTAGTCATACCTATGTGCATGTGGATAATCCTATTTACAAAGGGAACTATGACAAATTTTTTCCAAAATGTAGGCATTGGGTAGTCATGCATTTTTAACTTTACTGTAGACATATGTTAAAATAATGCATGCATGCATGTAGTTATAAAACTGCATTTTGAAAAGCTCCAGGTTATAATTTACCACACCCTCTCTATTGTGAATTGGAGACATGTTGTCTAGATATATGGATCCGGATCTCCCGAGTAGTTCCTGAAGGACCACTTTGGTTGTGCGAAGGAGGGCTTCTAAAGTGCCTCGACCCCATTCTGTTAGACATCCTCATCGTTTGGCGGAGGCAGTGATAAGTCCTGTCCGGGTTGATATGCCGAATATTGAGGACGAGGAAGAGGATGTTCTGGTTGTGGATCATGCTCCTGCTGCACATGTTCCCCGTAGGGATTTTCCAGACATTTAGTTGTCGATCCAAGAGCTTCTGGGTGATTTAAGTAGACACCCCTTGATTTAATTGCATGTAAATGAGGTACCAATAGGATTTTGATCTTCCTTTTTTCCTATTGATGAGGAGTAAGGATTCTGATGTTGATCTGCTTTGTAATATAGGTTCTCGGCTTCACACAGCCTAGAGGGAACTGGTTCAGCATTCACTCCACATACCAGGCTCTGCATCCTGATTATAGAGCGATTGTGCATGGCTAGGGCTTCAGAGCGTTCTTTTTCATCCTTCCCCGTCGTTGTACTTGGGATTACATCATGGCATTGTCTGAGCGCTGGTTTCACCAGACTCAGTCTCTCCATTTGTTGGACTGTGAGGTGATGATGACGCCAATGGATTGGTGATTTATCACAGGTATTGAGTTTGGAGGGGTACTAGTGCAATGTACGACAGATATTACCCAGACTACCATTCGATCCTTGCTAGGAGTTTCGGCTGAGGCGCTCAAGGGTAGGACCGTTCGTACAAGTCCATTGAGCGTTGATGCTATAAGCGGGCTGTTGAGTGAGCCTATACCCGATGATGTGAGGGCCACACGACATGTAGACCGTATTAGAGAGTATGATTGGGGCTCCCACACCTTCACATATTTCATCAGGGGTATGCGCATGCGTTCTTGGCTATGATTTTACCCATTTCTGCTAATGAGTATTTCTCTTGTAATTTGCTATATACAGGTTATGAGTGTTGACTGACAGAAGATGTTTGCCTTTGTGTTTGAAGTTTTGGACATAAGGGACAATGTTTAGTCATCTGTGAATAGTATCTATCTATCCAAAATTTAGCGTATGAGTAATAACATTAATAGTCCATATTACCAATACCCTCACTCAAATGTATAATAGTCTTTGCACTACGGGCCAAAGATATTCATTAATAATTCCCCTTTTCACTACATGCCAAAGATATTCAGCAACATGTCATTTTTACACTACAGGCCAAAGATATTAATATCTCAAAGAAATATATAATCATTTTAGAATTTATATAAACAATAATTATAACCATGTTGATCAATTCACCTTTGCACTTAAGCTAAAGATATTCAATTATAAATTCAATGGTCATGATCATACCAGTCAACAATTCATCTTTGCACTACTGGCCAAAGAGAACCCATAGTCACGAGCATACCAATAATCTACCCATCGTTACACTCAAGTCAAAGAGAAATATCATCATTAGGGTTATAGAAATGTTATATATGATTATAAAAAAAATATGATCAACAACTGTATTTAATTTCAAGAGTAAGATTCATAAATCAACGATAATTTGGTCAGAAAAAGAAACCAATTTTGTCGTGAATAGTACCCATGACTAGTAAGTCGTGAATAGTAACTCGTGAATAGTAACTCATGAATAGTAACTAGTATTCGTACATAGTACCGTATACGTAAATAATATCATATACGTAAATAGTGCCATATACATGAATATAGTGCAGTATACGTAAATAATGCCGTATACATGAACAGTAACCCCGACATGAAAAAGGTGGAAATTTCATAATAAAATTCATATCAATATTTCGGCATAATGATATTGAAGAAAATAATATCATTTAAGAAGAAAATAACATCCCTTACAATCCCCTATAATCCCTTACTATCCCTTACAATCCCTTACTATCCCTTACCTCAAAAGAGCAGTACTTCTGACTGGAATGTCGGAAGTAAAGCCAAAGGAAAATTTCACTGAATAGCTACTCTCAAAGTATCTAAATACTCACAAAAATACGCTCGATAATATAAAGAGAGAAAACTTATGTTTCTGGTGTGATTTTCAATTCTAACTTAAGCACCTATTTATAGGAAAATGCTAGAACGCCAAAGCAGACTTGACCTGTAACCTGATGGCTTTACCTGCTACTATTCCCACCCAGCACTTTTGAAATAAAATTTTAGTACATTTTTTACCAACCAAAGGTGGGGCCCACTCATTCAAGAATTTTCCACCAAAAATCATTTATAAAAATAATTTCTGAATCAGCCACCTCTTAAAATTCATAACAAATCATACGTTAATTGTTAACGGTTCAAAATTTGTGCACATGTACTCAACTTATATATGTATAACATATCCAAAAATCACAACGATCCAACGGTCGGATTAAAAATTATAACTCACGCAATATATCTTAAGAACACTAATTTTTTGAATTATACCAGTTTCATTCAAACAGTCACCACGAAAAATCCATAATGAATTTTTGGGTGATTCCAATTTCTACGGTTAGCTTACTTCTAGGGCTTTCTTTTGATATATGGCTCATCTCCTAACTCATTATACACAAAGACGTTATAGAATTTACAAAATCAAGTAATAAACTAATTTTCTAAAAAATTTCAAATTTCATTTTTCATTTCGACATAATACTAATAAAACACCTCAGCATTAATTCCTTCATTTATATCCATATAAAAATATATATTTCCTTATCATATAAATCAATAATTAATTATTCACAAATAATATTACGTAATCACAATAATGACAACCAAATCTGCCTTCAGGAAAGAGGGGCTTTCAATAAGGATTTCTCCTTACTAGCATAACAATTAGGTGACCTAACCTCTCCTTGACAGAACTTTCTAGACATTGCCAATAATGCTATCTAATAATATTATTCAAATAATATGAATTATTGATCTGATAATGGGAAATACTGTGCCATGACAATTATTGAACAATAATAAAATAAAATATCGACGCAACAATTATTGAACCAATAAAATATTGAACAGTAATTACTGTAACAATTATGGAGTAGTGCCTTCATACGTAAGAATCAATAATTCCAAAAATATTGTGTAATACCGTGTGCTACTGTGCAACCACGCGTATTATTGTATTTTAACCACCAGGTATTCCAATAGTGTTAATGATAATAATTACGCTGTTATTTATAAAAACTCAAACTTGTCATTTTCGTCATCCGACAGTTATTCTATTATGGGGCCCACAAATGGATGCGTCGTTGTACGAATATTCCCCGACAATAAGAATATTCCACGACTAAACGAATATTCCCCAACAGAAATGAGTATTTTATAACCACTTGCGTATTTTGAAAATTTTATATATATCACCCTTAACTTTAACTTTTTATCATTTTAACCATTGTCTAAATATGAAAATTGAATACTTTTACTTCATAAAATTCGGGGTCTTACAATCTCCCCTCCTTATGAAATTTCGTCCCCGAAATTTACGTACCTGGTATTTCTAAGAGTTGAGAATACCTTGCTTTCATTTCAGATTTCATCTTCACTGTCATCATGATTTCTCCATTACTCATCTCCCGTATTTCAGATATCATTCTAGAATACAGCTTCAAAAACAAAGGTTAATTAACATATCACAATTTGTCAACTTAAGTAAGAAAATTTAGCTTAGGTAGGACACACAGTAGCGAAGGATATTACTCGTCTCTCCCTTCCTAGTTCTAATCCCGGATTTCCGCCAGAGATCATATCTCTAAGCTCTGATACCAACTGTGACGCCCCCAAAATAGGTCCAATCCATCCAACCTATATTAGTCGCCAAATACTGTTAGATTTGTAATATTCAAGAACGCAATCAAATTGCATAAATTAGCGGAAGCGAGTAAAAATTAGAGTTTAAAAAAATTTACAAACCATATACCCGGATCATCCTTTATGCACAATTATTAATTAAAGGAAAAGATAAAGAATAAAATCATACCCTTGAAGATCAAGCTTCCTCAGGTACAAGTTCACCTCCAAATCCTTTCGCGTTCAACTTGAATCCACCGGGTTTGGTTCCTTCCTTAGATCAACGTTAGCCACCCAAGTGTTTGGCCTCTAGAGGTGATCCACCGAGGAATAATAAGAATTCAAGAAGAAGGGGTGGTTGGCTAAACCCTAGTTTTTCTATCTCTATAGAAAAGGCGTGCTCTCCAACAAATTGGAATTATTACGTAGTTGTAAAAATCAACAACTCCCCCACCCATAATAAGACTCCTCTTATTTATAGATGTGAGCAACCCACCTTAACAATTAAGGAATTGGGTTTATTTAATTAATTAAATTCTTTTAATTAATTAAGCTCCCTAATCTTATTAGGGATAATTAATTAAACTCCTTTAACTAATTTTCCTTCCTAATCCAATTAGGAATAAATGAGAGTACTTATATTAAATTAATTCCTAAACTCTTTTAGAAATTAAAATAATAATAATTGTAATAATATTAATAAGACTCCTCTTATTAATTTATATTTAATATTTCTAAAATATTAAATAATAAATATTAAGCTATTTAATTTATTCTATCACCATAGATTAAATTAAATATACTTAACTATATTATTACGATTATGCCATTAACTTCTTAAATAATTATTCTTCCTTTTATGGTGTGACCCTTTAGGTTCTCCATATTAAACCTAGGTTATGAATAAATCAATTAGAACAATTCTAATCTTATTTAAATAAATAAATTAAATAATTAATTTATTTAAATAAATAATATTTATTCTACTGATAGGGATAAGCCTCCCTAGCGATCGGCGACTTTCCGGATAATATAGATTTCAACAATAATCATTAAAGAACCTTTGAGTAAATAGTTCTCGTATAATTCAATCCTTCCACCATACAATGTCCCAATTAAATATAAGACATGGAATTCTTTGTCAAGTCTTATTTTATTTAATTATATGTATTTCGACTCTTAAATGCACAACTCCAAATAATGCAAATTAGAAACTCCTTTCTAATTTCAGTCTGCCTTGGCCAAGGACTACTGGGTTGTCATCTATCGAATCACATAGGACATTTCTCTTCTTTTAATAGAAGTGGTAGATTATTTATTGATCATACATTATCTCCATGTACAACTTATTATACCCAAGCATACCCTTTGATATACCCTAAGGGTCTTAAGGAATAAGTCAAAGTATAACTCATCATACACAAGATACTATGATGATCTTAAGTCCAAGGATCACTTGTACTACAATCACTACAAGAATTCCTATTGACAGGTAATTAAAACTCCATTAGGTATTCCTTAGCGAGCCACGTTCAGTGAACTTATTCTCTAATAATCACCTACATACTTGCTTTAGTGTCTCCACACAAATGATCATGAGATCAATCATCCTCATCCAATGAAAAAGCAACGTATGTACCAATCTATCCGGATTCACTAATCCCCAATTTAGTAATCCAACGATTGGGAACAATTTTAGTTTTAAGCTTTCTAAGAATTTAGATCTCATTAGAATGATCATCATCATTATTCTAAAAGCATTGCTTAAAACTATGGGTTTATCACATATTATAAAACAACATCATGTAGATAATTAAAAGCCTTTAATAAATTAATATTTTTTATTAATAAATGAATAAGATTGTTACAAAGTATATGCTTTATCATCAAACATGATTGGCTTGTGTGCATACTACTTTCAATCTCCCACTTGCACTAAAGCCAATCGCCATTGTATCTTATACTCTTCTTCTCTAAGTGATGATTATCCTGCTGTTGGATAAGCTTTAGTTAATGGATATGTAATGTTGTTCATGAGATTCCACTGTCTCTATAGTGATTTCCCATCTTTCAATGATTTTAATAATCAAATGAAAATGCCACAACACATGTTTAGATCCAAGATGAGACTTAGGAACTATTCCTAGTTCTGTAATGAACTTTTAATCCAAACAATCAACTTGCAGCTTCATTTATAGCTATTTACTTTGTCTTTATCACTAAACCAAAGAACTCTTTCTTTGTTTGGAACCTTTCAATTCACTACACCCTGCATTCAAGGTAACCCTTTACCTTAAAGTGGATTTTTCTGTCGTCTTGGTGCGTCGAAAAACTTGAGTCCGGTAAGCCCTCTAGTTTTAATTAAGACCCACCATGAATATGATCACATCCTTAGTCTTGGGTTAAGCACTTTAAGATGTTTTTCAGCGACTCATAGTGAACTTCTCCATAATATGGTGATCAACATCGGGTCTCGTACATTTCATTGCATGCATGATTGTCACTCATGCGACCTCTCTTTTCGTGGAGTCTGTAGGGACTATTAAGAGATACACTCCATAGCTCATCGACATGAGACATCTCTTGAGTTTGCCATGCTAAACGACTTTAGCATCAAATGAATATATGTTCCTTGGGTTAAGTTGAGCATCTGTTGTATCTATCTATCTATCTATATAGATTTTATCCCTAATTAAGATACTCTTCCCAAACCATTCATGGAGGAATGTTTGACAACTTTATCATTCTTGATTGTAGCATTAGTATGTCATTCCTTATCCGTAGTATATCAACATATAATATTAGGAATGTCACGGCCCTCATTTGTCCCTTTTGTACACACTAGAACTCTTACCTCATCGTATGTAATTTGGATCATCATCTTCTATGATGTGTACCTCATCATCATCATCTATGATGAATCCATACCTCCTAGGTATCTTGGTACATTTTTCAGATTTACGATTCGGTTGTGGTACAATAGAATTACATCTATAGGTTCCTCTTATTTGACTTATAGTGTTTTGTGGTTCTTGAACTCTTCAAGATCTATTATCCTCCCACTAGCCCCTTGATAGTAAACACCTTTATCTTAGAAGGCGCGTGTTTCGCAACAAACACCTTTTGCTAAGTAGGATTATAGAACATATACCCTAAACTTACTTTAGGATGTCCCACAAATTGTACTTGTCAAATCTTGTCCCAAGCTTATCCTTTGAAACCTTTTCACATAAGTTGGACAACCACTTATCTTAACATACTTAAGATTAGGAATCCTCCATGTCCATAACTTTTATGGAGTCTTGGGAAATTTGGATTTTGAGGTTACCTTTTTCATAGATATGCTGACCATTTCTAGGACATGACCTAGAAGGATCTTTGGAATGTCAAGTAAAATCATTATGGATCGCACCATGTTCAAATAGGTACAATTTTTCCTTTCAGATACATCAATCAATTATTATGTATCGAGAGGCGTCCATTATGAGAAAACCATTTGAGATGATCTAGAAACTTATTGCACAAGTATTCCTTCTTTGATCCGATCAAAGAATCCTAATACTTTGCCAATTTGTTTCACTTTTGAATTCTTTGAACCTTTCAAATAATTCACACTTGTATTTCAGCAAATACACACATTCAACTCTTTGAATGATCATCTCCTTTTCTTATACTAATTTGTTCAATATGCAAAATTATTTTCATGTAAGTCAAGTATACAAAATTTATTAAGTAATATTCCAGTTCTATACAAAACATTATTATTATAAATAGAACAACAATTGTTCTTAATTATAATACCAAAGATTTCATTGTCAACAATAAAATGGAAATAATATTTTTAACAAGAGCTGGAATACAATAACAACTTATTGACTTAATAGATTTGCCGTAGGCATTGCTAAACTATAAGTTTCTATGGCTAATACGCGTGAACCTTTGCTTCATTTCCCACACATAGGATTACTTACCTTGTTTAACTTTCTACTTACGCTCGGTCCCTTCATAAATCTATATTTATGATAACCAAAGTTGATATCCAATACCCAAGTAGAACCTTGACTTAAAGAAAAATTTCTTTTAAACATGAACAAAAAGCGTATTATAAAGAAACTTCACTAAGCTTCTTTGGTTAGCCTCTGCAAGATGCTTCTCATGATTTCTTTCCGGTGTCGGGCTTATTGCGGTGGAAGCAAACTCCTTTGCTATCAAGTATAAGTTTTGTTCTTATTATCCTTTGTTTACGCCTTTCTGTTTACCTTCTTTGAATCGTTCTTCTTTTCAGAAGATCCTTTGGCCCCTACCAGTAAGACATGGTCTTTCTTGGTTGGAAAGTGACTCTCAACATTCTTCAACATTTAAGCAAATCAGCAAAACTGATATCTAGCTTGTTTATATGAAAAATTCACAACAATTGTGAAAGGAGTCCGGGAGTGAGTGCAAGATCAAATCTTGGCTCAACTCTCCATCCATGAAAAAACCAGTTGTCTTAAATTTACAAACAAATTGATAATGTTAAGGACTTTTATCTGTACTGTAGTGTCATCGGTCATTCTAGATCGGAAGAGCTCCTTAGATATCTGATATCTTTCAGTCCTACTTTCCTCACCATCAACTACTTGATGTGCAGGAATATAGTAAGAGCATCCATAGTTTCATGCTGATGCTGAAGCTCGTTACTCATAGATGCGAGCATGATGCATTGAGCCAACTGTGCATTATCTTGCCACTTTCTAAAAGTAGTAATGTCTTCCTCGAGGCATTATGCGCAACCATTTGCGAGGATAGGCGTATTAAGGACATAAGATAGCTTTTCGGTTATGAGAACTATTCTCAAATTCCTTAACCAATCCATTTAATTGATCACGGTTAATTTAGCATCTAATATGCTTCAAAGATGATAGTAATTTTAGACATTGTAAAATTACGTAAATGAATTTGTAATTAACAACATTTTAACATACTTTCTTTTATTAATTACCAAAATAATTTAGGTCTTGTTTTAAATTGGTATCTCCCATTTTTTTCTTCAAACTATATTACCCTCACTTATATAGTTAAGCAAAATCTAATTAAAGATTTGCTAGTGAGAATAAGGATCCCATTTCAAATGTATATAGCCTTGTGGTGACACAACAAACTATATATAAATAAATAGGTAGACAACTTTTGTCAATTACATCAACTATGCAACTCCTTTTCTTTTGCCTCTTAGATTATTTTGATCAGTGGTGGCACATCCGAATCAAAATTATCAAGTTAAGTCCGACCTAGCACTCCATATATTCAAAAAAGAAAAATATCATCCTTGTGGTGACACAACAAAACAATATTGTTCAATTTTCTTTATAAGCATCAAATGTGATAAATTAACATCTTAAATACTTAATACTTGCCTTGTGGTGACACAACAAACTCATATGAAATATTTAAAACTCTATTAATTTTATCATGCTAGAAGGCGACGTTCGATATTCCAAATATCTTTGAACGCTTAGGACTTAATATAAAAATTGAGGGGTTTGTTATTAATTTGTCTCATCTTGTTTAGCGCGCATGCACATATATATATAAAATACGCGTCATATTAATGAACATGCGAAGCATGTTTGCATAATATATAAAATATATAGTATAAGCATGCACATATAGAATACTATATTCTACCTGGATTGATTATGGACTTTTATTCTAGTTTGGTTCACTAGAGCCACCAAGTGAACCAAAAGGTCAAACCCTAGGGTGCAAGAAATAATATTTAAATATAACTATTACATTTAAACCCGGGCTCCATTACAAACGGGTCTTCAAGCGCTCTTTGCTCCTTGATCTCCAATTTTTCAAAATTAATTCTAACTATTTCTATTACAAAACTATTTAAAATAAATAGAAACCTTGATCGTGATCGAGGGAAGTATATAGGAGGGAATAGAATTTACATTAAGAAAAATTAGAGAAGGCGAGTCATGACGAGACCCCATTTAATTAAACCCATACATTCATGCATCCAACTAAAATAAAATCCAATCATATTGGTCGATAGTCCATAATCAATCCCATTTATTATCATACACATCACCATATGCATCAATAAATAACATTCATCTCATGAATAATAAACATTTAATATATATATTGATATCATTTAATGGGCAAATTTAGTTAGTATAAAATCTAATTTTGAATCAAAATAAACTCCTTTATTTTAATCCAAATTTAAATAAAAATAAAACTATTTTATTTTAATTTATCCAATTTTGAATAAAATAAACTATTTTATTTTAATCAAAATCTTTAATCAAAATAAACTCCTTTATTTTAATTAATTATGGAATCCAATTCCATGTAAAAAAATCTCTAATTAAAATAAACTCTTTTATTTTAATTAATTATGGAATCCAATTCCATGTAAAAAAATATTAAAGGAAACACAGATTATATTTCTTATTCACAAATAAACTCCTTTATTTTGAATAATATGAAATCTTATTTCATATTTAAATAAACTCCTTTATTTAAGGAAAGATGATTCTTTTTCTTATTCACAAATAAACCTTTTATTTTTTGAATAATATGAAATATAATTTCATATCAAAATAAACTCCTTTATTTAAAGAAAAATAGAATCCAATTTCAACTACAATTAGTTATCATGGAATCCAATTCCAACTCTAATTAGTTAGCATGAAATTCTAATTTTAAAATTAAAATAAACTTTTATTTTAATTATAAAATTATTAAGATTAAAATAAAACTTTATATTTTAATATTAAAATAAACTTTTATTTTAAAATTAAAATAAACTTTTATTTTAATTATATAATAATTAAGAAATATATATATATATATACATATTCGTAATATATATATATATATATAATATTTCCGTATTGGTTTATATATATATACCGTATATATATATAAAAGGAATCCCATAAAATTTTCGTGTTGTCTCATTTTTTTTTTTTTTAATTTTTTTTTTATATAACATGCTCATGATTACTTTAATCATTACATGCTAATGATTACTTTAATCATTACAAGCTAATGATTATTGTAATCATTAATATATATATCATATATAAATAATTAGGAGCTTAGCAGGACACTAAAAAAAAAAAACAGACTCAGCGAAATTTGGTTCAGGTTTTTGAATTAGAAGCGGTTTTTTTTTTTTTAATAAATTTTATACAATAAAATTATGCCCAATTAAATTGTTCTAAACACATATCAATATACATATTAAATTAAAACAATTAATAATTTGCATAAAGGTTTGGCTCACGATACCTTCATTAGATTTGTAATATTCAAGAAACGCAATCAAATTACATAAATTAAGCGGGCAGTAAAATCGAGTTTAAAAAATTTACAAACCATATACCCGGATCATCCTTTATGCATAATTATTAATTAAACGAAAAGATAAAGAATAAAATCATACCCTTGAAGATCAAGCTTCCTCAGGTACAAGTTCACCTCCAAATCCTTTCGCGTTAAACTTGAATCCACCGGGTTTGGTTCCTTCCTTAGATCAACGTTAGCCACCCAAGTGTTTGGCCTCTAGAGGTGATCCACCAAGGAATAATAAGAATTCAAGAAGAAGGGGTGGTTGGCTAAACCCTAGTTTTTCTATCTCTATAGAAAAAGGGCGTACTCTCCAACAAATTGGAATTATTACGTAGTTGTAAAAATCAACAACTCCCCCCACCTATAATAAGACTCCTCTTATTTATAGATGTGAGCAACCCACCTTAACAATTAAGAAATTGGGTTTATTTAATTAATTAAATTCTTTTAATTAATTAAGCTCCCCTAATCTTATTAGGGATAATTAATTAAACTCCTTTAACTAATTTTCCTTCCTAATCCAATTAGGAATAAATGAGTGTGTATTTATATTAAATTAATTCCTAAACTCTTTTAGAAATTAAAATAATAATAATTGTAATAATATTAATAAGACTCCTCTTATTAATTTATATTTAATATTTCTAAAATATTAAATAATAAATATTAAGCTATTTAATTTATTCTATCACCATAGATTAAATTAAATATACTTAATATATTATTACGATTATGCCATTAACTTCTTAAATAATTATTCTTCCTTTTATGGTGTGACCTTTTAGGTTCTCCATATTAAAAGGTTGTGAATAAATCAATTGGAACAATTCTAATCTTATTTAAATAAATAAATTAAATAATTAATTTATTTAAATAAATAATATTTATTCTACAATAGGGATAAGCCTCCTAGCGATCAAGCGACTTTCTAGATAATATAGATTTCAACATTAATCATTAAAGAACCTTTGAGTAAATAGTTACCCCTACAATTCAATCCTTCCACCATCTGATGTCCCAATTAAATATAAGGCATGGAATTATTGTCAAGTCTTATTTTATTTAATTATATGTATTTCGACTCTTAAATGCACAACTCAAATAATACAAATTAGAAACTCCTTTCTAATTTCATTACGCCTTATGCCCGAGGACTCTTTGGGTTGTCATTTATCGAATCACAGGACATTCTCTTCTTTTAATAGAAGTGGTAGATTCTTTATTGATCATACATTATCTCCATGTACAACTTCTTATACCCAAGCATACCCTTTGATATACCCTAAGGGTCTTAAGGAATAAGTCAAGTATAGTATAACTCATCATACACAAGATACTATGATGATCTCAAGTCCAAGGATCACTTGACTACTATCACTACTGAGAATTCCTATTGACAGGCAATTAAAACTCCATTAGGTATTCCTTAGCGAGCCACGTTCAGTGAACTTATTCTCTAATAAGCACCTATATACTTGCTTTAGTGTCTCCACACAAATGATCATGAGATCAATCATCCTCATCCAATGAGAAAGCAACGTATGTACCAATCTATCCGGATTCACTAATCCCCAATTTAGTAATCCAACGATTGGGAACAATTTTAGTTTTAAGCTTTCTAAGAATTTAGATCTCATTAGAATGATCATCATCATTATTCTAAAAGCATTGCTTAAAACTATGGGTTTATCACATATTATAAAACAGCATCATGTAGATAATTAAAAGCCTTTAATAAATTAATACTTTTTATTAATAAATGAATAAGATTGTTACAAAGTATATGCTTTATCATCAAACATGATTGGCTTGTGTGCATACTACTTTCAAATACATGGTACAGAAAACAACTACAACTTTATTATTACAATTGTCCTGCAAAATACGACAACACATATACTGTGAGTTTAAATACCAACTGTGACTCTGGACACCAACTTGTGTCAGCACCTCACACTGATACATTACATAAAGGTACAATCAATAACTGTTTTAGAAATTAAATCTTTGGATAATGCTCAAGGAAACCTTCGTACATGGGAGGCCATGCATCTAAGTTATAATAGATATCATATGATTGGAGAATTATCCTTGGTTGACCCAATAGACCCCAAAAAAAATGAGAAGATTACTATCATGTTCTTTCCAATGGTGAGTCTTCTCTTGACATATAACTATCTCCACTGTCTGCAATTGAAAATTATATTTCAACCAAACTTCAAGATCATATAGGTAGTGTTCGTAGATATACTCAGCAAGTGGATTTGCATAACCCTGTCTTATGATAACACGAGGTTGTATGTCATTAGACTTCTTGTATGATAGTGGCAAAACACCCTTCTAAAGTTGGGTTCGCCTCACCCTCAACAGGTATAGACCACCGTTCTATTCCCTTGTTACCCCCGCTCGACCCAGCTATACTCTTGTTACTTGACAGGAATTGTGAAGCAAAAGGGTGAGCACAACTAGCCCAGTAAAGAATATCAGGACTAAAGATAATTAAATTATCAATAGCCTTCATCAGTAATAAATTAGAGATTTAGAACATATGGTAGATGATAAAACTTTTCAACCATAGTTGCAACAGAACGAGTAATCCATTAGAAGAGTCAAATAGACCATAAAGTCTATTATCTTCTCCATGTTAATAGTCCACCAACAATGTTTTATCCCTGTAACATCAATCAACAGTTCCTGTCCACAATCATGTGAATAACTCATAATCATATTTGTGGTTCTAAATTCCTCTTCTCATTCAAGACGAAGATAATTTTCATCACATGTTTTTACCTGAAACAACAAAGATCATGGTTATACCAAATCACAGTTCGTGTTTATAATCTTACTAATAGGTTCATCTTTACACCATGGGCCAAAGATATTCATTAATAGTTCATCTTTGCACTACAGGCCAAAGATATTCAGCAACAGGTCATCTTTGCACTACGGGCCAAAGATATTCATCAACAATTCATCTTTGCACAACAGGCCAAAGATATTCAACAACATGTCATTTTTGCACTACGGGCCAAAGATATTCAACAACATGTCATTTTTGCACAACAGGCCAAAGATATTCAACAACATGTCATTTTTGCACTACGGGCCAAAGATATTCAACAACATGTCATTTTTGCACTACGGGCCAAAGATATGAATATCTCAAAGAAATATATAATCATTTTAGAATATATATAAACAATAATTATAATCATGTTGATCAATTCACATTTGCACTTAAGCTAAAGATATTCAATTATAAATTCAATAGTCATGATCATACCAGTCAACAATTCATCTTTACACTATTGGCCAAAGAGAACCCATAGTCACGATCATACCAATAATCTACCAATCTTTACACTCAAGTTAAAGATAAATATCATCATTAGGGTTATAAAAATGTTATATATGATTATAAAAACAATATGATCAACAACTGCATTTAATTTCAAGAGTAAGATTTATAAATCAATGATAATTTGGTCAGAAAAAGAAACCAATTTTGTCGTGAATAGTACCTGTGAATAGTAACTCATGTATAGTAACTCATGAATAGTAACTCATAAATAGTAACCCATATTCGTACATAGTACCGTATACGTAAATAATATCATATACGTAAATTGTGCCATATACATGACTATAGTGCAGTATACGTGAATAGTGTCGTATACATGAATAGTAACCCCAACATGAAAAAGGTAGAAATTCCATAATAAAACTCATATCAATAATTTGGCATAATGATATTGAAGAAAATAATATCATTTAAGAAGAAAATAACATCCCTTACAATCCCTTAAAATCCCTTACAATCCCTTACTATCCCTTACAATCCCTTACCTCAAAAGAGAAGTACTTCTTACTGGAATGTTGGATGTAAAGCCGAAGGAAAATTGTACTGAATAGCAACTCTCAAAGTATCTAGATACTCACAAAAATACGCTCGATAATATAGAGAGAAAACTTGTGTTTCTGATGTGATTTTCAATCCTAACTTAAGCGTCTATTTATAGGAAAATGCTTGAACGCCAAAGCAGACTTGACCTACAACATCAGGCTTTACCTGCTACTATTCCCACCCACCACTTTTGAAATAAAATTTTAGCACATTTTTTACTAACCAAAGGTGGGGCCCACTCATTCTAGAATTTTCCACCAAAAATTATTTATAAACATAATTTCTAAATCAGCCACCTCTTAAAATTCATAACAAATCATACATTAATTTTTAACGGTTCAAAATTTCTGGACACGCACTCAACTTATATATGTATAACATATCCAAAAATCACAACGATCCAACGGTCGGATTAAAAATTATAACTCACACAATATATCTCACGAACACGGATTTTTTGAAATATGAGTCATTCGGACCAGTTTCATTCAAACAGTTATCACAAAAAATCCACAATGAATTTTTAGGTGATTCCAATTTCTACGGTTAGCTTACTTCCAGGGCTTTCTTTTGATATATGGCTCATCTCCTAACTCATTATACACAAAGAGTTATAGATTTTATAAAATCAAGTAATAAACTAATTTTCTAAAAATTTCCAAATTTCGTTCTTCATTTCGACATAATACTAATAAAACACCTCAACATTAATTCCTTCATTTATATCCATATAAAAATATATATTTCCTTATCATATAAATCAATAATTAATTAATTATTCACAAATAATATTACAGAATCACAATAATGACAACCAGGCCGTTCTTAGGAAAAAGGAGGCTTTCCAATAAGGATTTCTCCTTACTGGCGCGCAATTAGGTGACCAAACCGCTCCTTGACAGAACTTTCTAGACATTGCCAATAATGCTATCTAATAATATTATTCAAATAATATGAATTATTGATCTGATAATGGGAAATACTGTGTTGTGACAATTATTGAACAACAATGATATAAAATATCGACGCAGCAATTATTGAACCAATAAAATATTGAATAGTAATTACTGTAACAATTTTTGAGTAGTGCCTTCATACGTAAGAATCAATAATTCCAAAAATAATGTCCAATACTGTGTACTACTGTGCAACCACGCGTATTACCAGGTATTCTAACAGTGTTAACAGTAACAATTACGCCGTTATTTATAACAACTCAAACTTGTCATTTTCTTCATCCGACAGTTATTTTGTTATGAGGCCGACAAATGGTTACGCCGTCATACGAATATCCCCCGACAACAAGAATATTCCACGACCAAATGAATATTCCCCAACAGAAATGAGTATTTTATAACCACTTGGGTATTTTGAAAATTTTATATATATCACCCTTAACTTTAACTTTTTATCAATTTAACTATATACTAAATAGGAAAATTGAATACTTTTATTTCATAAAATTCGGGGTCTTACACTAGGGTTCCTAACTTAGATTTTCCCCAAATTCAAATAACCACAACAAAGTGTTTTGCCAGTGTAAGCACGACAAAGTAACTTGTCAAAATAAATATACTGAAAAGTCTATTTTTGGAAGAAAATTTTTAAGCACGGGGTTTCAAGCACGTTTCTTTTTGGACGAAAATTTATTTGACCCGATTTGTTGAACAGAGTGTATATTAACACATAACACTTTCAGAACTGAGAAATTTTGTTAATATAACTAAATTTAAATATCCTAGTCTTATTATGGTTTTAGGTTTTACATTCACCCCCACTAATAAGAATTTCATCCTCGAAAGTATATTACAAGTTAAGTAAATAGTTGAGGATAGTTCTCTCGCATTTTATCTTCGAGCTCCCATGTAGCATCTTCAATGTTCTGATTCCTCCAAATCACTTTGACAGAAGCTATCACTTTATTCCTCAAGACTTGTTCTTTACGATCAACGATTTATACAGCTTCTTGTACATAAGAAAGATCTTCTTCGATTTGGATTGGCTCATAATTTATAACATGTTTGTAATCAAGTTTGTATGGTCATAATATGGACACATGAAACACATTATGTATATGGTTTAACTCAGGAGGTAGTTCTATTTTATAAGCAACTTCACATATCCTTCTCAAAATTTAAAAAAGATCCAATGAATCTCGGACTCAGTTTTCCTTTCTTGCCAAAATGTATCTGTCCCTTCCAAGGAGATACTTTCAAGAATACGTGGCTTCCTACGCTAAAGTTTCGTTGTTGACGATGTGGATCAGCGTATTTCTTCGGTAGATCTTGTGATGCTTGTAATTGTTCACGTATAATTCTGATGGTTTCAGTAGTTTGTTGGATTATTTCAGGTCCTAGCATTTGCCTTTCCTCGACTTCATCCCAACATAAAGGTGTTCTACATTTCCTCCCATATAAGGCTTCATAGGGTGGCATACTTGTAAAGCCCCCATATCCATACTCCCACAGTATCCGATATGGTACTTACAACGAAACAATATATATAACGCATTTAAATCTATACACACAATGGTATCTGATTATATGCTTATATCTAATTGAGTGACTATAAAATTTAAAACAAGATAAAATTCCCATATATCTAAGATTCACAGTATCCTATAACAGATGATAATTCTGAAGAGAACTATTACTGTGTTTGGATACCCTCACTTGGATATATGAACTGTATCTATGAATAGAACCTATATATCTGAAATTTAGAGTATTAGTAATAACATGAACAATCCATATTACCAATACCCTCACCGAGATGTATAGTCTATGTCATGCGAATTTAAACTATTGTATCGATAGTAACTATCTATCTAAAATCCAGAGTATTAATAACAACATGAACAGTCCATGATATCAATACCCTCACTAAGAGAAATAGTTCCCGAGGATCTCAAACTAGATTTGAAGAATTCTAAACTACATTTATATATGTAAGAAAACACGGTTGCAGAAATAAATGATGTTTATATATATCATAAATATTAAAGCTCGATTACATGATTCTCATAAAGAGTTTCTTATTACAAAGTATTTAACTAAACATGAATATAAACTAATCTAAGCAGGGACACTTCCCTTTATCTACTCTAGATGTTCTAGGGTTACCATCTAATACTGCAAAAGGGAATAATTTGCAAAGGTGAGCTATGGCATGCTCAGCAGGTTTTATATTTATAACAATATATGATTTGAAGAAGTATAACAATTTAAAATTCGACTGATAGTTGTTACCATTTTTTGGATTTCTTTTTCAACCATTTTTGGACTTTTTATTTCTGTCAGTCACACAGACGTAGAAATTTTATTTAGATATGAGATAGGGGATCAGCCTACTCAATATCCTAGGAGTATGCATCTCATCCTACCAATGCTCAAATACACCAAAATTAATGTCAATATATTATTGACCAAACCTCGATCCCTTACGTGATACTCAACTTCAGATTAGAATGTCTTACCAAAATAATTTGGTTTGACACAACATTGTATACTCAATAAACAATATCATATGAATAAACAATTCATTTCTTAGTCATGCTGAAGCTATAACAATAACCTTACAATAAGAGGTAATTCAAGTATAGGTGTAGTATATCTTATCAACAACATTTCAAGATAAGAATCTTGTTCAACGAATAAACAGAGTTGGGTTTAGTAAACTTGTGAAAGTAATTAGGGTATAGGAAACTTGCCTGAGCATAGATTAGTCAAGTTATGCTACTCGGTTCGTTTAATAAACACCTACGATGTTCATTCATATAAATCTAACATATTATTATTGATAACAATACTCAAATACAATATTTACATATGATTGGGTTACGTTTGATAAGGTTTCCGTGCTTAATGACCTTGCCGAGTATTAAATAAGTCTATATTTTGACTAAATTTTATTTATAAGCTTTATTATATATTTAGATAATTTATATATCTATTATAATAATTTCTAGAAGCTTATAATAATATTTAAGTATTTATTTATCCCTTAAATGATTTTTAAATAATTTATTTCTATTTTTAAATAATTAATATTTACTTAGAATTTTATAAAAATTTTGTTTACTATTTTTAAATAATTAATATCCATTTATTATGATTTTTATATCATTAATATTATTTTTAATAATTATTTATTATTTATAAGTAATTATTTTAATTACTTTATTATTAACTTAATTATTAATAATATCCAATTAAAATAAATTATTTATTGAATTTGTGTAAAAATATCAAAAGTTAATTATAATAACTTAATATAATTTTTAAAACTATTTTTGTATTTAATTATATTTATTTATTAATTATTTCTAAATTTTTATAAAATAATTTCTAAAAAAATAATTTTCTGTCTGTCGCAAAAGCTCTATAGTGACAAGAAGTGTCGCTATAGGTGTTCTTGAGTTTCTGTGTTTCAGCCAGTCATGGTCGAGGGACCACTTTGACTATGATCTAACTTGCTATTGTTAATGATCTTGGGTTTGGAAAAGTATTGGTGTTATAGTACTCATACAATAGTACAACATCAGACAAAGTTCATGTTTTAACCTACATATAGCAAGAAGTTATAGAGGCTCAAAGTCACTGTTAGAGCTGTTCTTGTGTTGTGTTTGTTGTAATATGTGGTATATATGTCAAGGTACATATATAAAACACTGGTTTGGACAAAGAATAATTCTAAGGTCTCGATCTATGTTGGTCAAAGTACTACCAAAAAATGTTCTTCGTGTTCATAAGTTTTCTAGGTAACCAAGAAAACTTAGTCAAGCTCGGTCAGCGACTTTTGACCATTAATTCTAGAAACCATATGAGTTGTTTAAGTAATTTAAGATCATAGATATGTAGTATATATATCAAGGTGTTAATCAATTACAAAAATTCATAAAAACAACAAACAGAAAGCGATCAAAAGGGTGGTCAAAGTAGTCGGCTCAACCTGTTCTTGAGTTTTTTGGGTAACCCAAAAAATAGAACTTCGTGATCGGTCAACAACCTTTGACCACCTATATCTTGGAGTATATGGTTCTAATGAACCTATTTTCTTTTCCAGATTAAAGACCTCATGTCATACTACAAATAACATACAATTAACATACATATCTATTAACACATACGAATCTACAAGCTCTGGCATTCGACTGTCAAACATGTTCTTCCAAAATTTTCAAATTACTAAAAACATTAATTTGAGGCATCTAGATATTATGAAAACATGTTCTATCAACTTAACATACTTTCTAACATAGTAATACATAACTCTAAACATCTAAACAACAATTTGAACAAAGCATCAAAGATCTAGCTATGAATTAGGGTTTGCAACTTTCTTACTTAATTTTGGATTCTGGCTTCTGAATTGGTTGCTGCTATCACCCAGGCTTGATTTGGTATGGATATAAAAGTGTAAAGGCTTAGAGAATTCATGGGTTTACTCTGATCTAGGGTTTCCTTTTATAGAATTCTTTAACTTGGCTTTTCAGTCATTTTTCCACCTACATGCCTCCTATAATATCTGATCTTTGATTCTCATGGTGCTTGGGAGTTTGGAAGCATGTCATGTGATGTTTTGGAACTTGTGTGGATGACTATTAACTAACTTTTAAGCTAGTTGATGAAATTAGTATCTTAATTATGCCTTAATCTTCACTAATCTTAATTAGGGTTTTGTTTTTAATGATTAGGGTTGTTTATTGATGTTTATTAGTACCTAATTGAAGTATAGTAATCATGATTCGGTGTTAGGATAAACTAATTAAGGTTTTATCAAGCTAATTAGGGGTTAGGATTTACAAATTAGGGTTAGGGTTAGGGTTAGTAATCTAGGGTTAGGTATTATAATCTAGGATTCCTAACCTAGAATTTCCACTAACCCTAACAAGCACGACAAAACGTTTTGTCAGTGTAAGCACGAAAAAGCAGCTTGTTAGAACAAATATACCAAAAAGTCTATTTTCGTAAGCAAAATTTTTAAGCACGAGGTCTCAAGCACGTCAACTTTGGGACAAAATTTTATTTGACCAAATTTGTTAAAAAAAATTATATATTAACACATAACACTTTCAAAACGCAGAGATTTTATTAATATAATTAAATTTTACATATCCAAGTCTTATTAGGGTTTTGGGGTTTTAGATTTACCCCCACTAATAAGAATTTTTCCCTCGAAATTACAGTACAGTTTAAGTAAACAATTGGGGATAGTTCTCTCGCATCTTATCTTCGAGCTCCCATGTAGCCTGTTTAACGTTCTGATTCCTCCAAATTACTTTGACCGATGCTATCACTTCATTTCTCAGGACTTGGTGTTTACGGTTGACGATCTGCACAGGTTCTTGTATATAAGAAAGATCTTCTTCGATTTGGATTGGCTCATAATTTATAACATGTTTATAATCAGGTTTGTATGGTCGTAGTACAGACACATAAAACACATTATGAATATAAATCAACTCAGGAGGTAGTGCTATTTCATAAGCAACTTCACCTATCCTTCTCAAAATTTCAAAAGGTCCAATGAATCTCGGACTTAGTTTTCCTTTCTTGACAAAACGTACCATGCCCTTCCAAGGAGATAATTTCAAGAATACGTGGCTTCCTATGCTAAAGTTTCGTTGTTGACGATGTGGATCAGCGTATTTCCTTTGTCGATCTTGAGATGCTTGTAATCGTTCACGGGTAATTCTGATGGTTTTCATAGTTTGTTGAATTATTTCAGGTCCTAGCATTTGTCTTTCCCCGACTTCATCCCAACACAAAGGTGTTCTACATTTTATCCTATATAAAGCTTCATAGGGTGGTATACCTATGCTAGCATGATAACTATTGTTATAGGAAAATTCCACCAAAGGTAATTGATCTTCAGAACTTCCTTTGAAATCGATGATAGATGTTCGTAACATATCCTCTAATGTTTGTATGGTTCTCTCATTTTGCTCATCAGTCTGAGGGTGATAAGCTGTACTCAATCTTTATTGTGTTCCTAAGTGTTTCTGAAGGCTTTTCCAAAATTTTTAAGTAAAACGTGGATCTCGATCTTATACTATAGAAACAGGCACTCCATGCCTAGAGATAATTTCATTGATGTATAGCTTGGCAAGGTGGTCTAAGTTATGGGTAACTACAATAGGTAAAAAGTGAGCTGATTTGGTTAAACGGTAAACTATAACCCAAATTGCATTATGGCCCTTTTGTGTAGATGGAAGGCGTACCACAAAGTCCATGGGTTTATGTTCCCACTTCCACTCAGGAATTGGTAAGGGTTGAAGTAAACCACTCGGCTTTTGATGCTCAGCCTTAACCCTTTGACACTTGAGACATTTGCTTACCCACTCAGCTATTTCTCTTTTCATATTCGACCACCAAAAATGTTGACTTAAATCCTTGTACATTTTAGTACTGCTGGGATGAATGACAAATTTAGAATTATTAGCTTCATTTAAGATTTCGTCTTTTAAGGCTTGATTTAATGGAACCCAAATTCTATCTTCATATCATATTATTCCATCCTTGTCCATTCTGAATTTGTTATAGTTAATATGATTTATATTATACTTATACTTCTCACATTCATCATCCTTTTCCTGCATCTCTTTGATTCTATCAAGTAGAGATGAAACTCCCTCTATAATGAATAACTTTTGGGTAGAGGTAGTTTGACATTCCACCTCAATTTCTAATTTTTCAAAATCTTTTATTAACCTATCACTAGTGGTTATTGCGTTCAACTTTTCTTGATTCTTTCTACTTAATGCATCAGCTAAGACATTAGCTTTACTAGGATGATATAAGATTTCACAATCAAAAGCCTTTATCAGTTCTAACCATCTTCTCTGTCTTAAGTTCAGTTCCTTTTGTGTAAAAATATATTTTAGACATTTGTGATCTGTATATATTTCGTACTTCTCCCTATACAAGTAATGTCTCCAAATCTTTAGAGCAAAAACTATTGCGGCTAACTCTAGGTCACGAGTAGGATACCTCTTCTCATAATCTTTGAATTGTCGTGATGCATAAGCAATCACTTTCAGATGTTGCATCAACACACACCCTAAACCTCTATGTGATGCATCACTAAATACTACAAGGCCTCCTGTATCATCTGGTAAGGACAATACTAGAACCATTCTAAGTCGCTTCTTCAACTCTTGGAAGCTTTCTTCACATTTATCTGTCTAAACGTATTTCACTGTCTTTCTAGTTAAATTTGTTAATGGGGTTGCTATTTTTGAAAAATCTTTTATAAACCGCTGATAATAACCTGCCAAACCGAGAAAACTTCTTACTTCTGTTGGAGTTGTTGGTTGTTCCCAATTCACAACCATTTCGATCTTAGTTGCATCTACTGATATTCCATTCTTGTCAATTACATGACCTAAAAATTGAACTCTATTTAACTAGAATTTACACTTAGAAAACTTTTCATAAAGTCGTTCCTTTCGTAATATCTCCAAAATGACCCTCGAGTGTTCAACATGCTCTTCCCGTGTTTTTGAGTATACCAGAATATCGTCGATAAACACTACAACAAATTTGTCCAAGCATGGTTTAAACACTCGATTCATTAAATCCATAAATGTTTCCGGTGCATTTGTCAACCCAAAAGATATTACAAGAAACTCATAATGTCCATAGCGTGTCCTAAATGCTATTTTCGGCACATCTTCCTTTCTTACCTTTAACTGATGATAACTTGTTCTAAGGTCAATTTTTGAAAAGTGTTCGGCCCACATTAATTGGTCAAACAAATCATCAATCCTTGATAAAAGATATTTATTCTTAATGTCTAATTTATTTAGTTCTCTATAATCTATACATAACCTCATGGTTCCATCCTTCTTCTTTACAAACAATACTGGTGCTCCCCAAGGTGAAACATTAGGTTGTATGTACTTTTTATCTAAGAGTTCTTTTAATTATATAAGTAACTCTTTCAGTTCTACAGGTGTAATTTTGTACGGTGCCTTAGAAACTGGTGCCGTTCCTGGTGCAAGATCAATGACAAACTCAATTTCCCTATTTAGAGGTAAACCTGGTAAGTAATCCGAAAATACATCTGGAAAATCCTTAACTATTGGTATTTGATCTAGTTTTACTCCTTCTTGTCGAGTATCAACTATATAGGCCAAATATCGTAAACAACCTTTTCTAAGTAATCTTTTTGCCTGAACTATGGTCAAACATAGAGATTTCTTAGGTGAACAACATTCATTGAACACTACCTTTGACTTCGATGCAGTTAAAAGGTTTATATGTTTTTGATGACAATCAATCATTGTGTTATGGTTAACTAACCAATCCATTCCTAAAATTACATCAAATTCTCTTAACTGAATTTATATTAGATCCACCAGAAAATTGTGCCCCTTTATCTCCATATAACAATTCCTATATATGGTCTTAACTAGAATCCTTTCATTGTTTGCAATTTCTACACAAAACGGTTTGTCTAAATTTTTACATGGTATATTCAGGTTTTTAGAAAAACTATTAGAAACAAAAGAACAAGTAGCACTAGAATCGAATAACACATATGCATTTAAAGTGTTGATAGGGATGATAACTGTCACCACGTCCTATGAAGCAACAGTACCCCTCACCGACATATTAAATGTTCTCGCAATTAGTCGATTCTGAACTCCAACTGCAGCTACGGATGACTGATTATTGTTATTGGCTGTATACTAAGTTACAGTTAGGTCTCCTTGTTTTAGTTCTAGAAATTTTACTTCCATACGATCTTTTAGGGATTGGGAAAAATAGTTTTCAAAGAACAACTCTTTGAATCTATCCCAAGGTATAATTTCAGTTCCAACCCGACCCTTAGTTGATTCCCACTAATAATTAGCATCACCTTTCAAGAAAAAGGTTGCAAAAGTCATCTTTTGATTATTATTGACATTGATCACCAGGAAAAATTTCTCTATTTTAGAAATCCATATTTGTGCATCGACAAGTTTTGATGTACCTTTAAATTCAGCTGGACCAACTAATTTGAAATCTTTAAAAGTTGTGTTTTAGGTTATGGGTCTATTCATAGCTCCTAAGATAAGGTCTACTAACTGTTGGGTAGAATTATCATCATTATTCATTTCTCTTTGGGGTCTTCTGGTTGGTGGCATGATTCTATTTAAAACAAAACAAAAATTCACATCAGAATTTGAATAATACAAACATATCGTTTATTTATATATCACAAGAGTCGTACAAAATAACTTAGTAGTTTACACATACTACTGGCTATATTATAAACTTTAAATGCTCATTTATTCATACTAATATAGAGCATTTAAACACCTATACTACCCTCTAGAATTCATTGACATCATCAAAAGAATCTGGATCATATGGCATACCCCAGATCGATCTATCAGATAGGCAATTTTCTTCTCCTCCATCGGATATCAAACTACTCGGCGCTGCAAATCATTAAAAGTATCTCGGGTACCCATACATGTTTTAAGAAGTCTTGACTGAATTTCTTTCCTGCCCCTTTGTGCATGGTGAAGTTATACTTTTAGTCGGTGATTAGTTACCCTCTCATGTTGTAGCATTCCCTCAGCTATGTCTGCCCTAAACTTCATTCTATTATTCTCATATTTTGTTGTCTTCATTAGTGATGCCATTGCTTCAACATGTTCATCAATTCTCATTAATTGCCCTGTTACTGGATCTTCTTCTTCCTCAGTATCTAGCAGTTGTTGATCATGAAGCAATTCTTCATCCTCTACATCACTAGCTATAAATGACTTAATTTGTGGTGGATTGCTTATTATCACTATTTCTTCAGCACTTGAGTTGGCCATCTATAAAAATAAAAACTCCTTTAATACTGGTATGGAAATTTACACAACATAATATTTTTAATGTTATTTTTATGTGTACTTTAAAATTTTTTACGGACCCGAAGACTATATAATAAGATTTATCTTCTTTATATCTATAGCCTTAACAACTCTGATACCAAAATTGTAACGCCCCCATATCAAACATAACCAGATAAAATTCCCATATATCTAAGATTCACAGTATCCCATAATAGATGATAATTCTCAAGAGAACTATTATTGTGTTTGGATACCCTCACTTGCATATATGAACTGTATCTTTGAATAAAACCTATCTATCCAAAATTCAGAATCTCAATAATAACATGAACAATCCATATTACCAATACCCTCACCTAGATGTATAGTCTATGTCATGCGAATTTACAATATCATATCGATAGTAACTATCTATCCAAAATTCAGAGTATTAATATTAACATGAACAGTCCATGCTATCAATACCCTCACTCAGATAAATAGTTCCCAAGGATCTCAAACTAGATTCGAAGAATTCTATATTACATATATATATGTAAGAAAACATGGTTGCGGAAATAAAAGATGTTTATATATATCATAAATATTAAAGTTCGATTACATGATTCTCATAATGAGTTGCTTATTACAAAGTATTTAACTAAACATGAATATAAACTAATCTAAGAAGGGACGCTTCCCTTTATGTACTCCAGATGTTCCAGGGTTACCATCTAATACTGCAAAGGGAATAATTTACAAGGGTGAGATATGACATGCTCAGTAGGTTTTATATTTATAACAATATATGATTTGAAGAAGTATAACAATTCAAAATTTGACTAAAAGTTGTTACCATTTTCTGGATTCCTTTTTCAACCATTTTTGGACATTTTATTTCTGTCAGTCGCACAGACTTAGAAATTTTGTTTAGATATGAGATAGGGGATCAGCCTACTCAATATCCTAGGAGTATGCATCTCATCCTACCAGTGCTCAAAAGCACCAAAATTAATGTCAATATATTATTGACCAAACCTCGATCCCTTACGGGATACCGAACATCAGATTAGAATTTCTTACCAAAATAATTTGGTTTAACACAACAATTTATGCTCAATAAATAATATCATATGAATAAACAATTCATCTTAGATATGATGAAGCTATAGTAATAACTCTACAATAAGAGGTAATTCAAGTGTAGGTGTAGTATATCATATCAACAGCATTTCAAGATAAAAATCTTGTTCAACGAATAAATAGAATTGGGTTTAGTAAACTTGTGAAAGTAATTAGGGTATAGAAAACTTGCCTGAGCGTAGATCAGTCAATTTATTATACTCGGTTCGTTTAATAAACACCTACGATGTTCATTCATATAAATCTAACACATTAGTACTGATAACAATACTCAAATACAACATTTACATATGATCGGGTTAAGTTTGATAAGGTTTCGGTGTTCAATGACCTTACTGAGTATTAAATAAGTTTATATTTTGACTATATTTTATTTATAAGCTTTATTATATATTTAGATAATTTATATATCTATTATAATAATTTTTATAAGCTTATAAAAAAATTTAAGTATTTATTTATCCCTTAAATGATTTTTAAATCATTTATTTATATATTTAAATAATTAATATTTACTTAGAATTTTATAAAACTTTGTTTACTATTTTTAAATAATTTATATCATTAATATTATTTTTCAATAATTATTTATTATTTATAAGTAATTATTCTAATTACTTTATTATTAACTTAATTAATAATAATATCGAAATAAAATAAAATATTTATTTAATTTGTGTAAAAATATCAAAAGTTAATTATAATAACTTAATATAATTTTTAAAACTATTTTATTTATTTATTTATTAATTATTTCTAATTTTTATAAATTAATTTCTAAAAAAATAATTTTCTGTATGTCTCTAAAGCTTTATAGTGACAGGAAGTGTCGCATTAGGTGTTCTTGAGTTTCTGGGTTTCGGCCAGTCATGGTCGAGGGACCACTTTGACTATGATCTAACTTGTTACTGTTAATGATTTTGGGTTTAGAAAAGTATTGGTGTTATAGTACTCATATAATAGCACAACATCAGAAAAAGTTCATGCTTTAACCTACATATAACAAGAAGATATAGAGTCTCAAAGTCACTATTAGAGCTGTTCTTGAGTTTCTGGGTAACCCAGAACAGTGGTCATGGCCGGTCAACGATTTTGTGGCTTTCATATCTCAGATTCTGTGAAACAGATTTGTGTTGTGTTTGTTGTAATAGGTAGTCTATATGTCAAGGTACATATATACAACACTAGTTTGGACAAAGCATAATTCTAAGGTCTCGATCTATGTTGGTCAAAGTACAACCAAAGGTCGTTCTTCGTGTTCATGAGTTTTCTGGGTAACCTAGAAAACTTAGTCAAGCTCAGTCAACGACTTTTGACCATTAATTCTAGAAATCCTATGATTTGCTTAAGTAATTTAAGATCATAGATATGTATATATATATATATATATATATATATATATATATATATATATCAAGGTGTTAATATATTACAAAAAGTCATAAAAATAACAAACAGATAGTGATCAAAAGGCCAGTCAAAGTAGCTGGGTCAACATGTTCTTGAGTTTTTTGGGTAACCTAGAAAACAGAACATCGTGATCGGTCAACCACCTTTGACTACCTATATCTTGCAATATATGGCTCTAATTAACCTATTTTATTTTCCAGATTAAAGACCTAATATTAGACTACAAAAAGCATACAATTAACATATCTATCTATTAACATATATGAATCTACAAGCTCTGACATTCAACTGTCAGGCTTGTTCTTCCAAAATTTCCAGATTACTAAAAACACTAATTTGAGGCATCTAGATGTTATGAAAATATGTTCTATAAACTTAACATACTTTCTAACATATTAATACATAACTCTAAACATCTAAACAACAATTTGAACAAAGCATCAAAGATCTAGCTATGAATTAGGGTTTACACCTTTCTTGCTTAATTTTGGATTTTGGCTTCTGAATTGGTTGCTGCTATCACCAAGGCTTGATTTGGTATGTATATAGGAGTGTAAAGGCTTAGAGAATTCGTGGGTTTAATCTGATCTAGGGTTCCCTTTTACATATTCAACTTGCCTTTTTGGTCATTTTCCACCTACTTGCCTCCTATAATATCTGATCTATGACTCTCCTAGTGCTTGGTAGTTTGGAAGCATGTCATGTGATGTTTTGGAACTTGTGTGGATGACTATTAACTAACTTGTAAGCTAGTTGATCAAATTAGTAGCTTAATTATGCCCTAATCTTCACTAATCCTGATTAAGGTTTTGTTTTTAATAATTAAGATTGTTTAATGATGTTTATTAGTACCTAATTGAAGTTTAGTAATCATGATTAGGTGTTAGGATAACTTAATTAGGGTTTTATCTAGCTAATTAGAGTTAAGGTTTACAAATTAGGGTTATATAGGGTTAGTAATCTAGGGTTAGGGTTTATAATCTAGGGTTTCTAACCTAGATTTTCCACTAATCCTAACAAGCACGACAAAACATTTTGTCAGTGTAAGCACGACAAAGCAGCTTGTCAAAACAAATATATCGAAAAATCTATTTTTAGAAGAAAATTTTTTAAGCACGAGGGGTCAAGCAAGTCAACTTTCGGACACAATTTTATTTGACCAAATTTGTTAAACATAAAATATATTAACACATAACACTTTCAAAACTGAGAGATTTTATTAATATAACAGAATTTTACATATCCAAGTTTTATTATTGTTTTTGGTTTCCAATACCTATGCTAGCATGATAACTATTGTTATAGGAAAATTCTACCAAATGTAATTGATCTTCCCAACTTCCTTTGTAGTCGATGATACATGTTCTTAACATATCCTCTAATGTTTGAATGGTTCTCTCACTTTGGCCATCAGTTTGAGGGTGATAAGCTATACTCAATCTTAATTGTGTTCCTATGTGTTTCCAAAGGCTCTTCCAAAAATTTGAAGTAAAACGTGGATCTCGATCTGACACTATAGAAATAGGTACTCCATGCATAGAGATAATTTCATTAATGTACAACTTGGCAAGTTGGTCTAAGTTGTGAGTAACTTTAATAGGTAAAAAGTGAGCTGATTTGGTTAAACGGTCAACTATTACCCAAATGGCATTGTGGCCCTCCTGTGTAGCTGGAAGGCCTATCACAAAGTCCATGGTTATATGTTCCCACTTCTACTCAGGAATTGGTAAGGGTTGAAGTAAACCACTAGGCTTTTGATGTTCAGCCTTAACCCTTTGACACATGAGACGTTTGCTTACACATTCAACAATTTCTCTTTTCATATTCGACCACCAAAAGTGTCGACTTAAGTATTTGTACATTTTATTACTTCTAGGATGTTTGGAAAATTTAGAATTATGAGTTTCGTTTAATATTTTGCCTTTTAAGGCTTGATTTAACGGAACTCAAATTCCATCTTCATATCTAATTATTCCATCCTTTTCTATTCTGAATTTGTTATTCTTAATATGAGTTATAGTAGACTTACATTTTTGATAATCTTCATTCTTTTCCTACATTTCTTTAATTTTATCAAGTACAGACGAAACTCCCTCTAATATGAATCACTTTTGGGTAGAGGTAGTTGGACATTCCACCTCAATTCTAGTTTTTCAAAATCTTTTATTAATCTATCATTGGTGGTTAATACGTTCAACTTTTCTTAATTCTTTCTACTTAACGCATAAGTTACGACATTAGCTTTACCGGGATGATATGATATTTCACAATCAAAATCCTTTATCAGTTCTAACCATCTTCTCTACCTTAAGTTCACTTCCTTTTGTGTAAAAAATATATTTCAAACTTTTGTGATCTGTATATATTTCGCACTTCTTCCCGTACAAGTAATGCCTCCAAATTTTTAAGGCAAAAACTACTGCGGCTAACTCTAGGTCATGAATAGGATACCTCTTCTCATAATATTTGAGTTGTCGTGATTCATAAGCAATCACTTTCCTATGTTACATCAACACACAACCTAAACCTTTGTGTAACACATCACTAAATACTACAAGGCCTCCTGTATCATTTGGTAAGGACAACACTTGAGCCATGCTCAGTCGCTTCTTCAACTCTTAAAAGCTTTATTCACATTTATCTGTCCAAACGTATTTCACCATCTTTCGAGCCAAATTGGTTAGTGGGGTTGCTATTTTTGAAAAATCTTTTATAAACCATCTATAATAAACCGCTAATCTGAGAAAACTTCTTACTTCTCTTGGAGTTGTTGGTTGGTCCCAATTCACAACCGTTTCGATCTTAGTTGAATATACTGATATTCAATTTTTGTCAATTACATGACCTAAAAATTGAACTCTTTTTAAACAGAATTCACACTTGGAGAACTTTACATAAAGTTGTTCATTTTGAATATTTCCAAAATGACTCTTAAGTATTCAACATGCTCTTCCCATGTTTTCGAGTATACCAGAATATCGTCGATAAACACTAGATTCATCAAGTCTATAAATGTTGTCGGTGCATTTGTCAACCCAAATGTCATTACAAGAAACTCATAATGTCCATAGCGTGTCCTAAACGTTGTCTTCAGCACATCTTCCTTTCTTACCTTCAACTGATGATAACATGTCCTAAGGTTAATCTTTGAAAAGTGTTCGACCCCCTTTAGTTGGTCAAATAAATCATCAATCCTTGGTAAAGGATATTTATTCTTAATGGTTAATTTATTTAATTATCTATAATCTATAAATAACCTCATGGTTCCATCCTTCTTCTTTACAAACAATACCGGTGCTCCCCAAGGTGAAACACTAGGTTGTATGTACTCTTTATCTAAGAGTTCATGTAATTGTACTAGTAACTCTTTCATTTCTACATGTGCCATTCTATATGGGGCCTTAGAAACTGGTACCGTTGCCGGTGCAAGATCAATGACAAACTCAATTTCCCTATCTAGAGGTAAACCTAGTAAGTAATCTAGAAATACATCAGGAAAATCCTTAACGATAGGTATTTGATCTAGTTTTACTCCTTCCTATCGGGTATCAACTATATAGGCCAAATATCCTGAACAACCTTTTCTAAGTAACCTTTCTGCCTGAGTTATGGTCAAACATCGAGATTGCTTAGGTGAACAACCTCCGTTGAACACTACCTTTGACTTTGACGCAATCAAAAGGTTTATACATTTTTCATGACAATCGATCATCACGTTATGGTTAACTAGCCAATCCACTCCTAAGATTACCTTAATTTCTCCAAACTGAATTAGAATAAGATCTACTAGAAAATTATGTCCCTTTATCTCCACACTACAGTCCCTATATATGGTCTTAACCGGTATCTTTTCATTGTTTGCAATTTCTACATAGAATAGTTTGTCTAAATTTTCACATGGTATATTCAGGTTTTTAGAAAAACTATTAGACACAAATTAACAAATAGCACCAGAATCAAAAAACACATGCATTTAAAGTGTTGATAGGGATGATACCTGTCACCACGTCCTGTGAAGCAACAATATCCCTCATCGACATATTAAATGTTCTCATGGTTGGTCGATTCTGAGCTCTAACTGTAGCTACTATTGACAGATTATTGTTATTCAACGGTGTTCTATTTCCCTTTTCCTCCCTAGTTCTTGGGTTTGGGACAGTTCCTTGCGAAATGTTCCGACAAACCATAATTGAAACATTTATTTTTATTAGGGAGAGGACACTGTGGAGAAAGGTGTCCCATTTGTCAACAATTGTAACATTTATTTATACTTTTAAAACATACCCCTTTATGTTTTCCTCCACAGGTATGATAAGGTTTAATAATATTATTACTAAAGTTATTGTTATTATTACTTACCTTCTTCCCCAGGTTATTAGAAAAATTAGAATCCCATTTTCGCTTATTATTAAACCCACCTGAACTGGTTTCGGTCTTAGGTTTCCCCTATTCATTTTGACTTTTCTTTTTCCAGATTAAATTTAATGAGATTCTCGTTTTCACTCTCAGCTATGGAAGCTTTCTCGAGTATTTCAGAATAAGTCTTTAGTTGGAAAATGGATAACTTACTTCATATCTGAGGTTTCAAACCTTCCTAATACCTCTGAGTCTTTCTAAGTTCAGTATTGACTTGGTGAGGATAAAACCTGAATAATTCGTTAAACTTGGCCGTATATTGAGATATAGTCAGATCTCCTTGTTTTAAATCTAGAAATCGTACTTCCATACGATCTTTCAAAGAATGGGAAAAATATTTTTCAAAGAACAATTCTTTGAATCTATCCCAAGGTACAACTTCAGTTTCTACCAGACCCTTAGTTGATTCCCACCAGTAATTAGCCTCACCTTTCAAGAAAAAGGTTGCAAAAGTTGTCTTTTGATTATTATTGACATTGGTTACTAAGAACTTTTTTTCTATTTCAGTAATCCAGATTTGTGCATCGATAGGTTCAGATGTACCTTTGAACTTGGGTGGACTAACTAATTTAAAATCTTTAAAGGAAGTGTTTTGGGTTATGAGTCTATTCATAGCAGCTAACAAAAGTTCTACTAAAATTTGGGTAGGATTATAATCATTATGAAGTCTACTACATTTTATTATTCTCATATTCAGAAGTCTTCATTAGTGATACCATAGCTTCATCATATTCATCAATTCTCATTAATTGTCGTACTACTAGATCTTCATCTTCCTCAATATCAACCAGTTTTTGGTCATGAAGCAATTCTTCATCCTCTGCATCACTAGCTATAAATGGCTCAATTTGTGGTGGATTGTTTACTATCACCATTTCTTCACCACTTGAGTTGGCCATCTATAAAATAAAACTCCTTTAATATTGGTATATTAGTTTACACAAACATAATATATTTTTTAATGTTATTTTTTTGTGTACTTTAATATTTTTACGGACTCAAAGATTATATATTAAGATTTCTCTTCCTTATATCTATAGCCTTAACAGCTCTGATACCACAACTATAACGCCCCCATATTTATACTCCCACGATATCCGATATGGTGCTTAATATAAGTCAATGTATATAACACATTCAAATCTATACGCCCATGGTATCTGATTTTATGCTTATATCTAATTGAGTGACTATACAATTTATAACTAGATATAATTCCCATAGATTCAAGATTCACAGTATCCCATAATAGATAACAATTCTCAGGAGAATTATTGTCGTGTTTGGATACCCTCACTTGGATATATGAACTATATCTGTGAGTAGTATCTATCAATCCGAAATTCAGATTATTAGTAATAACATGAACAATCCATATTACCAATACCTTCACTTAGATGTATAGTCTATGTCATGCGAATTACACTATCGTATTGATAGTACCTATTTATCCAAAATCCAGGGTATTAACAATAACATGAACAGTCCATGTTGTCAATACCCTCACTCAAATAAATAGTTCCCAAGGATCTCAAACTATATAGAAAATTGTAATTGCATCTATATATGTAAGAAAACACGGTTGCAGAAATAAAAGATGTTACATATATATATATATATATTATTAAAGTTTGATTACATGATTCTTCATAAGAATTTCTTATTAAAAAGTATTACATTCAACTAGAGAGTAATATAAACTAATCTAAGTAGGGATGCTTCCCTTTATTAACTCCAAAAGTGCCAGGGTTACCATCTAATACTGCAAAGGGAATAATTTGCAAGGGTGAGCTATGACATGCTTAGCAGGTTCTATATGTATAACAATATATGATTTGAAGAAGTATAACAATTCAAAATTTAACTGATAGTTGTTACAATTTTTGGAATTTCTTTTTCAACCATTTTTGGACTTTTTATTTCTATCAGTCACATAGACTAAGAAACTTTGTTTATATATGAGGTAGGGGATCAACCTATTCAATATCCTAGAAGTATGCATCTCATCCTAATAGTGCTCACATGCACTAATCGTCAATATATTATTGACCAAACATCGATCCCTTTATGGGATACACAACTTCAATATAGGATGTCTTACCAAAATAATTTGGTTTGACATAACAGTTTATGCTCAATAAATATTATCATATGAATAAACAATTCATTTCTTATTTATGCTGAAACAATAGTAATAACTTTTCAACAATTAGCAATTCAAATTTAGGTTTGGTATAACATATCAATAGAAATTCAAGATAGAATCTTGTTTAACGAATAAATAGAGTTTTAGAAATTTGCTTAAGTAATTAATAATTTGAGTTTAGTAAACTTGCCTGAGCGAAGATCAGTCAAGCAATGCTACCCGATTCGTTAATAAACACCAAAGATATTCATTCATATAAATCTAACACATTAGTATTGATAACAATACTCAAATACAAAATCTACAAATGTTCAGATTAGGTTTAATATGGTTTCGGTGTCTAAAGAATTTACCGAGTATTAAATAAGTTGATAAATCGACTAAATTTATGGGATGTTGTTGAGTTTCTGGGTTTCAGTCGGTCATGGCCTAGAGACAACTTTAACCTTGATCTACTTTGCTACTGTTAATGATTCTGGGTTTGGTCATGTATGGATGTTAAAGTACTCATACAATAGTACAACATCAGGCCAAATTCATGCTTTAACCTATATATAACAAGAAGTTATAGAGGCTCAAAGTTACTATCAGAGCGGTTCTTGAGTTTTTGGGTAACCTAGATCAGTGGTTATGGTCGGTCAATGGTTTTGTAGCTTCTATATCTTTCAATCCGTGTAATCACTACTACAAAATAATAAATAGATAACGCATAAAAAACGTTGTGGTTGTTATCCCAGAAACGTCGTGGTTAAGGGTGTCATCTATTTGACACCTTTTATACAACGTTTTTAAAACGTTGACACATTATACAACATTTTTTCTTTACAAACGTTGTATATTTGTTTTCCATAAATTATTATGCTTTAAAACGTTGTAGATGGTATGATTTCATAATGTTCTCTGGCTGAAAATGTTGTAGTTTAATATATCAGACAATGTTTAGACACATTTACACAACATTTAGAATGTGTCATCTATTTAGACAAATTTATATAATGTTCACCTATATTACCAGTGCACCTGCAATCTGCTAATGCCATGATATATAGCTAAAAATGGTCTAAATTCTCATTTCAATTTAAAGCCAAAATATATCAACCATTCAAAATACATCCCAATAATACAATTTATGTACAGTTTCAAATTAATACATCCACAAAATATATACCAAACTATCTATATATACATCTCAAATTCACTTTTCAATATAAATTACTACTATATTGAATTGTGAATTTGATTACATAAAAATTTGTACTTTTCAAAACAATACCAACTTCATCACCAACAACAGAATCTTCCAAGAACTCACTCCTTGTGTAAATAGCTTTTATCACACTTCTATGGTCCTGACATAGAACAAAGGATGAAACCTCAGTAGGTGGGAGATATTCAACGACAAAAAAAAGTGGAGATATTTAATATAGATCATTGAAACAAGCAAAATTCATTAAAGTATACGATATCAACATTGAAAATTTGGCTAAAATAAATGCAAGCCTGTCTATTTTGCAAGTTATTGCTGTGTTCATTTACTTGGAAGTATATTTTACAAAGGAAAATGTTAGTTCCACAAGGAAAATGTTGTCCTAAAGCATAATGAAGATGCCAAATTCCTTAGACTAAATACTAGTAAAATTGCAGTTAACCAAGTTAGTTTTACTCTTTACCAATACATACAATAAATTATCCAAAGCTACCAACAATCTACATGTTAACATTTATATCAAATTTATATTTTGAAAAAACAAATAACATATCACCTTATAGGGTTGTTGATACACAAAGGATAGATCTGTACAGTGAAACGAGGGTCGTAGGAAACACATCATCAAACACAACATGTACATGCTATACATATAGGATAATAGTAGAATAACACTCATGGCTTATCATTGAAAATTGGTAGAATAACAACTCAAGAAATGTCAAAAGCTATACATATAAGATAATAGTACTTCTCCTAGCACCTTACATTCAAGGGAGCATAGTTGGTAATGGGCTTCTTGTTGATGGATATAAAACAAAATAGATATGCAAAACTTGTTACCATATTCTGAGCATTTCTTGACCTTTCCCTTGCCTCATCCATTGCTTTATTAAAACCCTCAACATCAACCACTAAGCCTCTTTCTTCTGCCATTAACTGATTGAAAACATACCATGAGTAGCTAGTTATAAAAGAAAGTTTGAACAAAATATAACAGTGTTTCCACGCACCTGAGTCAGATCCAATGGAAAGCCAAAAGTATCCCACAATTGAAATGCATCCTGCAACAAAGAGATAAATAAATAAGAGGCCTGTGAAGCAGACATAAACATAAATAACTTTAGTTTTGCAATATCAATTTATCATGTAGTCTCGGTTTAAACTAGCTTCATAATTTTAAATCTAGTTACAAAAACCATCTTACTTTGATTTTCTTCTCTCTAATGCATCTTGCTTTGGTAAACATGCTTGCAGTGGTTCTTGGGTCAAGACCCTATAAGAAGATGATAGATTAGATCTTTAATTTCCTAATGGATAAGTGAATAAAGAAACAAACAAATGAGACATGACTGAGGCGTGAGCACATACAACTTCACCTGAACAGCACGACGCAATTGTCTAACAGGCCCTTTTACAACATATGAACAAAGCCATGGCGTGTGCCTCCACACAAGCTTTCCATTGCAACCAGTATGAACCTTGCTACCACCAAGCACAAGCTCCATATACCACATGTCTGGATTCATCTGCAATAACACAAAGCCATCGAATTCTGCTATTTTTGAGGAGTTTCTGTTCTTTATCACCTTAGTAGCAGTCTCCATATCAAAGGCAATGCTTTAAATGGGAAAAGAGAAAATGTATCAAATTCTAAAATAACAGTTGCATCCCAGATTCTCTCTACTAAAATTACGTCTTTGATAACTTTTGACCATCCTCAAGTTAACTAGAACAATATTTCACATTTGATTAAACTAATCTATATGAAAACATATTAGCAGCAACCAAAAGTAAGGCCATAGAAAAAATCTAAATGCTGAGACCTACAATAATCACAAAAGTAGTTGGTTTGAATCCTCCAATTCAAGATACGAAAAGGCATGGTAGCAAGAATTGTGATAAAGGTTTAACTTAAACGCCTTTTTATCTCTTTTATGCAAACAAATGAAGGGAAGACAAGATCAAGATAAGTGTAGCTAAAACTATTATCTTAAAGATATAAATCGAATGAGTTAGCAATATAATACATGCGATGACCTTCAACAACTTTAGGCATGTTTCATTCATATGTAGGTAAAAATATGTCACTCTCCAAGGATACGAGATAATCTAGTGCTGCCATTTGGGATGAGTGATTCTGGAAATACCTCAAGTCTGAAGGCTCCAGCAGTTTCTCCTTTTCGACCTATTCACAAAGCATTAAAGCAGATTGTTACAAAATTCCTGTAGATTCTTTGTTAATAAATATTTAAATTTTGAAAGTACATTGTGAAAAAATCACATCTCCTTCCAATCACTAACCAAATTTGGATATGCAGCTGCCAAGGATGACATTCTCCGACCTCCACCTTAAATTTCTCAAACAGTAATATAGATTTGAACATCACGATCAATGCCCAATGCAGTTAATATTAGGGCAGTTTCTTCAGGTGTTAAAGGACACAAACCTTCTTTCCTTTTGAAGTCCGAATCTATAATTTTTTCCTTCCACCAGGGGTAAGTATATCTTGTGAAACACACTTCAATCATGTCAAGAAAGGAACTTCATAAACAAAAAAATGGTCTAACTACTTATTCTCTAAAGTAACAGACAGACATTACCTTATTCTTGTTAGTTCTTCCACCTCTTCATTGTTGAAGCCATGACTACAGCCAAAGAAAGCCAATATATCCATCTCATATCTGAGATGGAGGACTACAAAAGGGTTGCTTTGCCTAAAGATGATGATAACCTTTCTACCTAGTTCCACTATTTGAGAAGTGAATTTCAGAACACTAAAATTAATTCTGCAACGCAACTTCTGAATTTCTAGTGGTAACCCATTATTAGGGAGTCTAGCATCGGTTGTATTTAAATACACAACTTTATACTTTTGAAGTAACGGAAAAATCTGTTTACAAAAAAATTAGATCAGTAGTTGATTACGGTTTGCAAGTGCTAGACATGAAGAATAGAAAATGCCACTGTTAGCATCGTATAGCAAACCAACCTGATGATGATAGTTGTAACGCCCCAGGAAAAAAAATTGAATTTTATGAGAAATAAATTTTTTTTATTTGATTATGTGGATTAAATGAATTTAATTATATATTATGGGAGTAAGCTAATTGAAGGTCGTTCTATGACCTAGATATGTCGGAACGTCGTAGTATTTTGGCTACGTGATAGAATTGAAGTGTTTGAATTTACAAGATGAAAATAAAAGCTTTCCTAGATATTTTCCGAAAAACACTATTCACGCATTTCTGCTCGGGAAGTGTTTTTGAACTTCTGAGAAATACATAATGATAGAATTCTAAGACGAGATGAAATATCCAATAATATTTCATTTATGGAAAACATAGTTTTTCGCCTGTGGACTTAAAACCTAACGGTTAGGGAAAGTGATTTGCGAGAAGGAAATGAAATGCATATAATGAATTAAAGTGATGATCGTATAATACGTATGTATTGTACAAAGTAATTAATATGAGTGTGATATGAAGTATTGTATGAGTAGGTATGAATAATGGTATGTTGTATATGAATAAGTATACGAGTTAGAATAAGAGATTAATACGTAGATTATACGTTATAAGGCTTTAAGCCAAATGTATTGAATTTGTACGAAGGTGTAGGCAATTGTAATGTCCAATTGGAATTATAATAAAGCCCAAGTTTAGGAATGGATAAGTCCAATATAAATTAATGAACAAGCCCAATGTTTGTTTAATGCAAGCCCAAGTATAAGTTAAGCTAAAAGCCCAAAGTAAGAACTTATGGGTTATTATATGATTAAAACCTATGGGGCAACCCATGGGTGATCCAAAGTAATGAGCAAGTAACTTAATGGCTAAGTGTTATGATGGCCAAGTAATTAATGTGATAAGCAAGTAACGTGCTTATGTGTTCTGATCAAGTAAAAGTTGTGATGAACAAGTAATGGATAAACTAGGTGATTAGCAAGTATACTTAATGATTAAGTAAATGTGATGCCCCAAGTATTGGATAAATGTTGTGATGGCCAAGCAAAGAGTGTGGTGGCCAAGTTAACTTAATATCTAGGTAATGAATAGTAAGGAGGTAGGTGTAGTTTATTGACTAAACTACTCTAACTTAGGAAGTCCTATAAATAGCAAGCTTGGATTTCATTTTTGTGGGTTGTTCATTTCATCCAACAAGTTGAGAGCTTATTGGTTAGAGATAATAAGCTAGAAAAGCTAGAAAGCTAGTCTTTCATAATTCAAGAAGCAAGAAGAAGATTAAAGATTAACCAAGTGAGATTTAAGGGTAAGTAATCTTAAACCTTAATTCTCTTTCTCTTCCATTGTTAGAGAAGTGGGTAGTGGTAGAACATGTATGCTAAGGAATGATTAATCAATGGACTTAAGCCGTATAAGTCATGAATAAGTAATTCAAAGCTAAATAAGTTATGAGCATATGAAGATCTTAGATGAACTTCTCATATGTTTACTTTAATAAGATTGTATGATAATAAGAAGCAAGAATAGTGGTTAAAAGACTTAATCTATAATAAGTCATGAGAAAAGGAAGTCATAAGTAGTTTATACTTTTAAAGTTACAAACTCACAAAGAACAAGTAAGAACTTATCGTGTTTATAAGTTAATGAAGTATTATGTCAAGATGTTAATATGATGGATTGAATCCATTTGAAACGATGAACAAATCATAAGTAATGAAGTTTTGGCAGAATTCCCAAGTTTGGACGATAATCGTCGAATTCGTGAAATTCTCGAAATGGAAGTCAAATTTTGATATTGAGCTTGGAAACATTAGTTTTAAATGGAGATAAGTCTTAGTTGGAATTATAGAGTTGCGGACTCGAGAATGACCGAATTCCGACTTACAATGAAGAAACGAGCGTTAAACGTTCACGAACATTTATCGTTTTCGTTAAAAATCGACTAATAGATGAATTTTCAGTTAACGAAGTCAAATAGATAAAATTCTTGCATGAACACGTAGAGTATGTAATTTGTGAACTGTAGGCTCTTGAACGAGCCAATTTGGACTTATAACGAAGAAGTTATGAGCCCGGGAATCTCACATAAAAATTTGTCTATCAAAATTTTTTACGGTCTTTGAGGTCTTGTGTTGCAATGCTGAGACAAAGCTTATAGTAAGTTATACCGCAGCGTGCTAAGAAGGTCCTTTAGCCACTGAAGAGTGGCGCCGTAATGCGGCTGGTATAGAAGGAGATGGCGCTACTGTTATGTGCTTTCAAAGTCTTAGGTAATTGAAAACTCAGTTGCACATGTGAGTCCAAGAAGCAAAGTTGGCGCCCCAACGCTAGCACTAAGTGAAGCATAGAGAGGAATGTTTTTGAATGTAAAGAGGAAGCTGATAAATTATATCCATGCTAAACCCATAGTAACATCAAATAAGACGTTGAAAACCTAAGTTAACGAATAAAGGTTTAAAGAAAGATTAAATGAACATAAGTTATTAATACTGAAATGATGAATGATAATAAGCCGTAAGGAAAGATAAATACTTGAAGCGAGTTTCGTTAATGAAATAGATATGATTAAGTATATGCAATAAAAGATAGTTGATTGATGATGAATTAATTAACTTAAAGTAGCATCCTCAATGATGACTATAACGTTGGGAGTTATGACTAAAAGTTGTTGAATATTACGTGAACGTGAACAGTATGCAATAAGTGTACTTAACGTCCGAGTTTCAATTAATAACGTGATAACATTAGTAAGCCGTGAGAAAGGATGATTAACTTGAAACGAGTTGTATTAATGAAGTAAATCCATGTAAGATATAGAAGAGAAAGAAGTTGGTATGAACGATGTAAAATTATAACGGCAAGCCAGGACCAATAATAACAAATCTAATACATGATTAGATTGAGAAGAAGGGTAAGATTCATTAGGAACCATGCATGTTCATTTATGACCTAATGTGGTATATTATGTGGTTATGTGTTGTAGAGACTGTAAAGACTCAAAGGGAAAGTAATTTTACTGTAGCAGACGATGAAGGCAAGTTTTTCTAAATGCTTGTCTAACCTTTGTGTTAGCCAGGTTTTTAGTGATTCATGTTATAAGACGCATGAATTGTTTTACGAAAATGTCGATGCCAGTTTTAACTCGGCTAGACTAATCTTGAAGAGTTGATTGATTTATTTACAAGTTTTTTAATATAGAATTGATAACGCTATCCTACGCCAATCGTTTGGTACGGATTCAAGGTAAGCCTGAGTATGAATAAATAAATATATTTTTCATCGATTATTCGATGGGCACGCGAGGTTGCCAAAAACTTAAACTTATATACGTTTAAGGGATGTAGTGTTGATCAACATAGAGTACTATAGGCTGATCACCTAGAAGTGCTCATAAGATATGACGGACTTATAGACTTAGTGTCGGGTTGTCCTTTTTAAAGAAATTACGAAATGCTCATGGTCTTGGACCAGAATCGATGTTTTACTAAATATTGTCATTGTAAAATATTTTGAAGGAAAAGAAATTCTATTTTGAATCATTGATAGTACTTCATAACTATTATCCAGTTATTGAAGATATACGATTCTTATGTTTCAAGCATGTTGTTTAAAAGAAATTGTTCTACTTGCTGAGCTTGTTATGCTCACTCTTGCTTGAACCATATGAATGCAGCTAAGACCGAATGAACCGAGGGATCCCACAAGGATAAATGCAAGACGAAGATGAACGATTAGTTTACCTTGTAATAAACTAGTGATTTGTGTATATTATAGTATGATGAACAAAGAATGTAACGGTTTTAGAACCTGTGAATGGGATGTAATATTATTAATGTAATAAGAATGTCGTTGATATAAACATTTTGAAGTCGTTTCAATAGAATGAATGTACAGTTATGAGTACCGTGCAGCACCATCTGTCGAATTGGAAGATACCCGAATTTGGGGGTGTCACAATAGTAGGAAATGTCAGTCAAAAACAGGCGGAAATGAGTAGAACAGTCCAAGATTAACTCTTCTCTTAAGTCGTGGTGGAAGCTCTTTCAAAATCCGAACCTCATCCCTCAAGGATGTTATGAAATGATCAACATCAAATATGTCCTTAAACTCACTGCCACATTGATAGAAAATCTTAGGAAATATGAAGAGAGTAACCACACATAATCTATGGCACTCAAGATGATATACGATTACAACTATGTCCACTTAATAGAACAAAACTACTGAACCCACCTTCGATCTGCCCAAAATGAAGTTTTATCCAGTTCCGGCACAATATGAGTGACATTCAGATATCTTGCAATAGCAACCATGTCACAAATCTGCAGAGCAAATAATCACATCAACAAAATTTCATATGGACCTTAATTGCAGAAGAAAAATTATTGACAATATTAATTGTAATAAAAGAAGCCAGTAACTTACTGCTGCTCGCATTTGATTGAGTCCTCCATTGCAAGAAACCATAAGATAACCATTGTTCTTATAAACCCGTGAAACCAACAACTATAAAATTCAGAAGTGCGAAGGAAATGGGAGTAGACATCAACAACAAAATTTTAAGTGGGCTTACTGAAAGCAAAAATATTTGTCATTATAAATCAAGTAAATCACTGCGAGTTGAGCCATAACATGTTTTCTATTAACAGGATGTGTTATGTCCATTATAAAAAATGAACACCTTGATAAACCGCAAATGCGTCCATACCAACTATCTTAAGGATCAAAGTTAGATATTGATGAGTATCTTAACAAATTGTAGAACAAATGTTCCTGGGGCACATAACCGTTAAAAACTATAGAACAAATGTGCCCTGTTCAAAACTTATTACATCAACATGTAACTTTAAGGAAATGTTACAACTTTATTTTCCTACAAATAATTCCAGTGTTTGCTAAGTAACTTATATGTCTCCACCTTCACTGTATCCGGTAACAACGCAAACATAGCAACCCTACATAATGTTTATAAATATTCTAACTAAAGACCAGAATGGCAGGTAGATAAAAATTGAGGAATCATAAATGCATTGGAGTTGATATTTGTAGAAAAACAAAAGCATCAAACTTTATCCACCCATGCTTCCTTAAACTCAACAATGTAAGGGTGTTGAATCCGTGCAATTAAAGAAGATTAAAGAAGAGCAGTATTTCGGCTAGAAATACTGACTTCACATTTTCAAGAAACATAAATGATGAAGGTTAAAGAATAATCATCTAATCATATACAATGTGTCTTAACGGATAGGAAACTGTTTCACTACAATATTTACACCCATCTGAATAGATATAAAGCAAAAAATTAATAATCAAACTTTCTAATCATCAGATATACCAAAAATTACAAAAAAAATTCTAGAAATAAATACCTCCCGATAACCTTAGCTAGGGTTTTGATGTAACTATCGATGATATCATCTCTTGTGGGTTCACCTTCAGGTTTCTCGACAATAACAAACTAGTGCTCAAAATCGCAATCGCCGAGCAAAATCGTCTCCTTCGGGGGACGATTGGACCAATTAGGGTTTGAAACGTTATGCAATGACGTTGTCTGGCGGGTAGAAAAACCGGAAATGGTAGCCACCACAGGGGATAGATGGCGGAAGTTGGCGGTGGTGGAAACGAGAGGGCGAAGGCAGAGGGATGAGAAAGAAGGAAGAGAGGCGATGGCGGAGGGTGATGATTTAATGGAGAAGGATGCATAAGAGAGAGAAAATATGGAAGAAAGACATTCTTTGGTGTTAAGAATAGATCGATAAAGAATCCGAGTCGCCATTTTGGGGTTCTCTCTACAAAACCTAGTAAGAATGAGGGCAAGAATGAGAAGATGGTGAGGTTCCTTCGTATGGAAAACTAGACCTGTCGATAATGGCACAAAATATATTTTCTCTTATCAGTACTAGTAGATTATTTTAAGCTCCGCATTTTTGACATAGATAACATTTTAAAAAAAACGTTATCTATTTAAAACCAAAAATTGCCCTTATAAATAGATAACGTTTTTTCATATGTATCTACACTGTTTTGTTAAAAAAACGTTGTGAAAAAAATACCACAATGTTTTTTTATAAAAACGTTGTTATTTAAGTGTTGTCTATTTATTGTTTTGTACTAGTGAATAGATTTGTGTTTTGGTTGTTGTAATAGGTAGTCTATATGTTAAGGTACATATATGTAACACTGATTTGGACCAAATATGATTCTAAGGTCTCGATCTATGTTAGTCAAAGTACATCCAAAGGTTGTACTTCATGTTCATCAGTTTTCTGGGTAACCCATAAAACTTGGTCATGCTCGGTCAACGACTTTTGATCATTAATTCTGGTAATCCTATGAATTGTTTAAGAAATTGAGTGTCATAGATATGTAGTAGGTATGTCAAGGTATTAATTCATTACAAAAAGTTATTATAACACCAACCAGAAAGCGATTAAAAAGTTGGTCAAAGTAACCGGTTCAACCTGTTCTTGAGTTTTTTGGGTAACCTAGAAAACAGAACTTCGTGATCGGTCAACCACTTTTGACCACCTATATCTTGCAATATATGGTTCTAATGAACCTATTTTCTTTTCCAGATTAAAGACCTTATGTCATACTAAAAATAACATACAATTAACAAACCTAATTATTAACAGACATAGATCTACAGGCTCTAACATTCGATTGACAAACCTATTTTTACAAATTTTCTATTTGCTTAAAACACTAATTTGAGGCATCTAGATAATATGAAAATGTGTTCTATTAACTTAGCATACTTTCTAACATATTATTGCATAAATCTAAACATCTAAACAATAATTTGAACGTAGCATCAAAGATCTAGCTATAAATTAGGGTTTACACCTTTCTTACTTGATTTTGATTTCTGGCTACTGAATCTGATGTTGCTATCACCCAATCTTGATTTGGTATGTTTATAAGAGTGTCTAGGCTTAGAGAATTCGTAGGTTTGGCCAGAGGATGTGTTTCTATTTATAGACTTAAGCAACTTAGAGTTTTTGGTCATTTTTACCTAGTTGCCTTTCTAAATATCTGATGCTAAGTTACTTGTGCTGCTTGGGGATGGTTGCCAGACCATGTGCACCCTTGGGACTTTATTTGGTGACCCCTAACCTACTTGTGAGCTAGTTAGGTTAGATTAGTAGCTTATTTTTGCCCTAATCCTCATTAATCTTGATTAGGGTTTTGGTTTTTATGATTAAGGTTACTTAATAATGTTTATTAGTACTTAATTAAAGTTTAGTAATCATGATTAGGTGTTAGGATAAGCTAATTAGGGTTTAGTTTAGCTAATTAGGGTTGGGGATTACAAATTAGGGTTAAGGTTTGTAATCTAGGGTTCCTAACTTAGATTTTCCACAAATCCTAACAAGCACGACAAAACGTTTTGTCAGTGTAATCACGAAAACGCAACTTGTCAAAAAAATATACCGAAAAGTCCATTTTCAGGAAAAAAAAAAAATTAAGCACGAGGTGTCAGGCATGTCGATTTTTGGACAAAAATTTATTTGACCTAATTTGTTAAATAAAGTGTATATTAACACATAACACTTTTAGAACAGATAGATTTTATTAATATAACTGAATTTACATATCCGAGTGTTATTAAAGTTTTGGGATTTACATAACCCCGGGAGGTAAGGCACACCTCAGAGGCAACCCTGAGGACATCTAATACCCACCGCAGCCCAATCTCAGAGATAATCCTCAGCAACGACTGCTATATTTTCACAAAGCAAAAGATAACCCTGGTAAGGGACAAAATCATCATTTTGCTAGCTCGATACTCCATTCACGTCATCTCAACATCATTTTAACCCACATTTCATACGAAGTGTCCCACAAGAACCATAGCTCAGAATTCCGAGTGACTACTACGAAAGACATTACACCAAATAGAATTTGAAAACTTGAAGATATGTGCCTGGACCCAACTTCTCTGTTTGATTGAGCCTGGATTTACATCCACATATATATATATATATATATATATATATATATATATATCTGGATTATATATATAAGTAAATATATATATATATATATATATATATACACACACACACATTTACATTTCGGCCACCAGCACTGGAGATCACCGTGGCCATTTTTAGTTATTTATATATATATATATATATATATATATATATATATATATATATATATATATATTTACATTTACATCATGCATACAGAGTTCACGTTGTAACCTTTTATAGCTTATATATATATATATATAACTATTTTTCTCACCGCAGAGTTAGATTTGCCTAAATCTGGCTATTCTCACTTTAACAGGTTCATTGTGACTAAAATGAAACCGTTGAAGCTAGATTTACTCAAATCTAATTCGTTTTCTAGCTTTTGCTACGGGCTAGATTTGTCTCAATCTGACTATTTCACACTTTAACCAGTTCATGGTGACTAAACTGGAACCGATGAAGCTGAAATAGTTTAGATTTCTTCAAATAAACTTCATGTTTTAGCTTTTGTACATATTTCTTTATCATGTGAGCCTAGGAATCATGTGATCACAAATTCAGTTCTTGAATCTACATTCGGTTCCCGTGATGGACATTTTCATTCTGACCCGACATAAATTATTCACGATTGTGCGAATTTCCTTATATGGCACTCATGACCACAATGAATTCGGCATTGCTATGTATCTTATTTTATTGAAGATGTTTTACATCTCTAAAATAATAAAAGCAAACAAGCGGAACACATATGTGACGCCCCCAAAATAGGTATACAACACCCATTCTGAGTCGCCAAATACATGGTACAGAAATAACTACAACTTTATTAATACAATTGTCGTGCAAAATATGACAACACATAAACTGTTAGTTTAAAAACAAATATTGTCTTCTAGATAATATCAACACACAAATAAGTCCTCATTACAATTATTGATACACTATTTTACAAAATAGTGAGGACTACTAAAACAAAATTCTAGAACCTTCATTTCATACCCCGACTAGTACTCGCTACATTCTTACCTCCTGAGAAGAAAAATGGAACAAAGAGGAAAAGGGTGAGCTCAACTAGCCTAGTAAAGAATATTATAACTAAGATAACATAGAACAAATTATCGTTAGTCCTCAAAAGGAAAAAAAAAATCTGATAGAATATAATAGACAACAAGTTTTAAATCAATATTCGCAGCGAAAATAATAATTCATTAGAAGAGTTACATAGAGAATAAAATCTACTTTCTTCTACGAATTTAAAAGTTTTTCATCAATATTTTATCCCTGTAACATCAATCAATAAACATCTTGCATCAAATATTCATCTTTGCAATACAGGCCAAAGATATTCATCAGTTAGTCATGTTCATCTCAACACCCTTACATCTTTGCACTACGGGCCAAAGATATTTAAGAGAAAATCATTAATCTTTGAACTACAGGCCAAAGATATTCAGTAATATCATCATTTAGGACTGGGGATGATGAAAAATATTTTAAAGAAAACGAATCCAGTAAAACAAAAGAACAAATATTAAGGATTCGTACTTTAAACAATCTAAGTTCAAAAATACTTCGTAAATAATCATAGTGAAGTAAAATTCAATAATGATCAAAACATGGATACAATCAAAGCTAGTATCCATAATAGTTATTTTGGACAAAAACAAAAATTTAATCTTTTTATGAATAGTGTCGTATACGTGAATAGTAACCCCGACACTAAAAGGCAAGAATTTCACAAGAAAAATCTTACCAATATTCCGGCATAATGATATTAGAAGAAATAATATTATTTAAAAAAAATAACATCCCTTACCTCGAAAAGGCAAGACTTTTGATTTGGAATCTTTGGATATAGTCTTTGAAGGGACCTTATATAGATATAGCAACACTCAAGGTATAAAAATACTCACAAGAATACACTCAATAATATAGAGAGAGAAAGAGAGAGAAAACTTATTTCTGGTGTGATTTTCAATTCTAACCTAAGCACCCTATTTATAGGAAAATGCTTAGAACACCAAAGCAGAAAATTTAATAAAATATTAATATATTTATATAAATTTTCCTTAGCCCACTTTTTTGGTCAAGACATCAGCCATACAAGTGACAAAATCGCCAAAAATGTCTTTCTAAATAAAAATATTTAAAACTCCAAAAATTGATTCAGACCCGATATACCGGAACTTCAATAATTCACAATAAATAGCCCTTTTATCAGAAAAATTTTTGAATCTTATGTCCATGCAATAGGAAATTCAATTCTCTACAACTTTGTAAGTTTAAGTTTTTCCAAATTCTAAGCAGAAATTGACCGAAATCCACATACGGACGATTTTACAGGCTATAATCAAATTTCAGTGAAGAAATGGGGTCCACAAACATGAAAAACATGTTTTAAATATTTTTAGTAACAAAAATACTCTTCCTCCTCATTTATTCATATATCCCACATTCGTTGTAAAAATATCACCATTATTATATTATTAAAATATAATAATATATTTAAATTAATTATTTTATCAGAAAAGATAAAATATCAATTTTCAACAATTGTCACATTAAAATTTTTCTCCATCTATATCCACATAAAATGAATATTTTTCTTATCATGTAAATCAATAATTAATTATCCACAAATAATATTATAGAATCACAATCTCGTGACAACCAAGTAGTTTCCTAAGAAAGGGGGCTTTCAATAAGGATTTCTCCTTATTGGTAGCTTGATTAGGTGACCAAACATCTCCTTGAGGCGAAATTTCTAGACATTGCCAATAATGCTATCTAATAATATTATTCAAATAATATGAATTATTAATTCGATAAAGGAAAATACTGTGTAATGATAATTATTGAAACAACAATAATATAAAATATCAACGCAACAATTATTGAATCAATAAAATAAAATATTGAACAGTAATTACTGTAACAATTATTGAGTAGTGCCTTCTTATGTAAGAATCAATAATTGATGGAATACCGTGTTCTACTATGTTTGAACCACTGGGTGTTCCAACAGTATTAATGGTAACAAACACGCCGTTATTTATAAACAACTTATACTTGTCATTTTCTTCATCCAATCGCTTTCCGTTATGGGGCCCACACAAGGTTGCGCCGTCATAAGAATATTCCCCGATAGTAAGAATATTCCACGACCAAACGAATATTTTCCGACAACAATGAATATTTTATAACCACTGGCTTATTTAAAATATTTGCGCATTTTACCCATAACTAACCACATTAATCAAATCAACCCTTACTATTTTCAAAATAATAAATAGATGAAATTCAATTTCATTAATAATAAGTTGGGGTCTTACAACCTCCCCTCCTTATGAAATTTCGTCCTCGAAATTGACGTACATACCTGGTGTTTTGAAAAGGCGAGGATACCTCGCTTTCATTTTTGTTTTCAACTCCCAGGTCATTTCCTCAATAACATGGTTCCTCCACAAAACTTTGACTTGTGGTATGACCTTTGTGCGTAGGACATGCTCCTTCATATCCAAGATCATGATAGGTACCTTTTCATACGTTAAGTCTTCGGCTATCTCGTCCAGTTCTAACTCAATAATGTGGTTCGAGTCTTTCACATATTTACGTAGCACAGATATGTGAAAAACATTATGAATACGAGACATACTTGGAGGTAATGCGAGTTTATAGGCCACATTTCTTACTCGGTCAAGAATCTGAAATGGACTAATAAATCATGGATTGAGCTTTCCTCTCTTCCCAAATCTTGTAACTCCCTTCCATGGAGCCACACGTAACAATACATGATCCCCAATACTAAATTCCACATCCTTTCGATGAAGATCCACATAACTCTGTTGTCGATCCTATGTCGTTTGTATACATTGTCGAATCATTTGGATCTTTTTTATAGTCATACGTACCAACTCTAGTCCCAACAATGTCGCTTCACCCACCTCGTCCCAACATAATGGAGAGCGACACTTTCGTCCATACAATGCTTCAAATGGGGCCACACCTATACTTGCCTGATAACTATTGTTGTAGGAGAATTCCACCAATGGTTAATACATATCCCAACTCCCTTTGAAGTCTAGGACACAGAGTCTTAATAGATCTTCAAGAGTTTGCATAGTCCTCTCTGATTGTCCGTCTGTTTGAGGATGGTATGCCGAACTGAATCATATATCCGTGCCCATAGCTTTTTGCAAGCTAACCCAAAATCGTGAAGTGAATCTTAGGTCATGATCCGAAACTATGGATACTGGCATGCCATGCAATCTCACAATCTCATTTACGCACATACGAGCAAGATGTTTAAGGGAATAAGTCTCCCGTATCGGCAACAAATGAGCAGACTTGGTTAATCTATCAACAATAACCCAAATAGCATTTATGCCTTGAGAAACCGTGGGAAGACCCGTAACAAAATCCATGGTAATGTGTTCCCACCTCTATTTCGGAATCTCAAGTGGTTGCAATGGACCCTTTGGCACTTGATGCTCTGCCTTTACAAGTTGACAAGTTAAACACCTCGAGATAAACTTCGCGATCTCTTTCTTCATATTGTTCCACCAAAATGTATGTCAAAGATCACGATACATTTTGGTACTTCTAGGATGGATTGAAAACGGTGTATTGTGTGCCTCCATCATGATCTTGTACTTCAAATCAGAGTCGTTAGGAATACAATTTCTGGAGTGGACTCGAAGTGTTCCTTCTTCATCGATTCTTGCTTCTGGAATAACATCTTCTTGTACTTTCGTCTTCATACGCATCAACTCCGTGTCTGTGGCTTGAGCAACTTTAACTTTTTCGATTAAAGTCGGTTCTATGCATATACTTGACATCATCGCATAGGTCCCCGGAGTCTTGAATTATATCTTCAACTTTTGTAATTCACACAAAATGGGCCTTTGTGTTGACAACGTCGCAATCGTTCCCGCATATGATCTTCTAATCAACGCGTCAGCTACCACGTTCGCTTTTCCAAGATGGTATTGAATGGTGTGGTCGTAATCTTTCAACAGCTTGAGCCAACGTCGTTGCCACATGTTGAGTTCCTTTTGGGTGAAGAAATATTTGAGGTTTTTATGGTCTGAATATATCTCCACTTTCTCCCCATATAGATAGTGCCTCCAGATCTTTAAGCGTAAAAACGATCACGCTTAACTCTAGATCATGAGTAGGATAATTCCTCTCATATTCTTTAAGTTGTCGCGAGGCATAGGCTATGACTTTCCCATGGTGCATGAGAACACATCCAAACCCTTTTCCTGAAGCAATGTTGTAGATAACAAATCCATCCGAACTAGACGGTATTATCAGAACAGGTGCCGAAATGAGTCTCCTCTTAAGCTCTTGGAAACTCTTTTCGCATTCCTCGCTCCATACAAATTTTATATCTTTCGGAGTTAGCTGAGTTAATGGAGTAGCAATTGGAGAAAATCCTTCCACGAATCTCCGATAATAACCAGCTAAGCCCAGAAAGCTACGAACTTCAGTCACCATCTTCGGTTGCTCCCAACTTTGTATTCCTTCAATCTTCGCCGCGTCGATAGATACTCCATGTTTTGACACCACATGCCCAAGGAATGCTACTTCCTCAGGCCAAAACTCGCATTTCTTCAACTTGGTATATAACTTGTTTTCACGAAGCCTTTGGAGTACCAGCTTCAAATGGTGCTCATGATCTTCACGGCTTTTGGAATATATGAGGATGTCATCAATAAAGAAAACAACGAACTGATCCAAATATTCCTTGAATACTCGGTTCATCATATCCATGAAAGCCGCAGGAGCATTAGTCAATACAAAAGACATGACTAAGAATTCATAATGCCCGTACCAAGTTTTGAAGGCAGTCTTTGGAATATCCTCAGTTCTAATCTTTAGCTGATGATATCCAGAACGAAGATCAATCTTTGAAAAGAATTGTGCTCCTTGCAACTAGTCAAACAGGTCATCAATGCGAGGTAACGGATACCAATTCTTGATGGTGACATGGTTCAATTCTCGATAGTCAATACAAAGTCGCATACTCTCGTCTTTCTTCTTTACAAATAAAACAGGAGCACCCCAAGGAGATATACTAGGACGAATGAAACCGATGTCTAAGAACTCCTATAATTGGACCTTTAACTCCTGAAGTTCAATAGGAGCCATTCCATATGGGGTTTTAGAAATGGGCCTTGTACCAGGTTCAAGATCAATAAAGAATTTAACTTCACGTTCTGGGGATAGACTGGGAAGTTCTTTAGGAAATACGTCAGGAAAGGTATTAACAACAAGAATATTATTCAAATCTGACGTGTCTTTATTCAAATCTATAACATGAGCTAAGAAAGCTTGACATTCGTTTTTCAATAAACGAATAGCTTTATGACTTGATATGAGTGATTGATTTTAGTGGTTTAGTTGCTTGAATTCGTACAACAAGTTGGTTAGGAATATAAAAACTAACAACCTTATGAAAACAATCGATTTTGGCATGATGAGTAGTTAACCAATCAATCCCTAAAATCACATCAAAAGCAAGTATCTTTAAAGAGATAAGGTCAATAGGTAATGTGATGGTGCCAACTTGGATAAAACAAGATTTATAAACAGTGGGTGTAATGAAAGTTTCTCCTAACGGAGTCTCCACAGATTGGTCAAAGTCTAATTTATTCGTAGTCAAGTTTAAACGTTGAGCACAAGAAGGAGAGATAAATGAATGGGTAGCACCGGTAACTAGTAATGTATAAACTTCGCAAGAATTTATGATTAGCTTATCCGTGATCACCTCGTTTGGGTTCCTTGCATTTTGACCAGTCACGACAAATGCTCTTCCAGGAAGCATTGACTTTGACTTTTCTCGGGATGACCTTTTCGATCCACCATCCCTTTGGACTTGGTTTTGCACTGAGACAATCTCGAGCGATATGTCTTTCCTTTCCATAATTATAACATACCTTGAACTATTGTGGGCAGTTTGGGCTTATATGTCCCTCTTTCCCGCATTTATAGCATACGACCGGTGGTCGTTCTCCTCCCTTAGAACCGATTCTTTTCTTTGGTTTGACGTCTTCACATTGTCAGTGTTGAATCTCTTCTTTTTAAAATCTCCCCCCGACTCGCTTCTTCTATTTTCATGGCCATTGTTGGGTAAAATCTATATACGCACAACACACAAGTATACGTGGTCAACAAGTAATAAAGTGATAAGTAGAGTATCGTTCCCACGGAGAATTATTTAACAAAAATCACCAAGTACTAACCCGTAACCAACTCAATCTTATTTAAACGAATGAATTTCAAATTATATAAATGAAACTACTATTAACTTCCGCTAGTTAAATTAAGATAACGGAGATTTAAGATCACAACTTCACTTATTGCTTTATTTAAGTTAACACACTTCTCATCAATTATTCTCTATCCCGAATTGTTAATCAAGAACACTAAAGTAGTATTAACCACCTCTCGATGCACTAATACCGTATTAACGTCAATCCACAATTAAGAAAGAAATCCATTAAACACCTTAATCAACTAACCCACTATATCTCTATGTGAATTATAATTGAAGAAAGTTTAAGAACAAGTTCTCTATAAGATTACATATGGCGTAAAGCATATCTCTACCTTAACACTCATCAAGTTTAAGCTACTAACAAAATCCTGAACAGATGCTATCATGATTAGATCTAAATCAATACTTCATCTCTCGAGTTTATATAGATTATCACGGTAATTAATGGCCAATCAATTAAAAAATTAAGTCCAAATCAAAATAGACAATCCTCACAATAGAACATAATAATTGATAAGGAAGCATATTAAAATAAACTACAAAATAAGATCCATTGCAATCTCAAACAAAGAATTAGTTCATTGAATTAAAACTAAGAATCCACACTTGAAATAACATTGAAAGATAAAAATAAGATTAAAGAAAAGAATTGAATCTGTTGTCAGCAAATCTCCATATTCATCAAGCTCCTGCTCTTGATCTTCAATGGTGTCCAAGTTGCTTCAATCTCCAATTCTAATCTAATCTTGGGTTCCTAATCTAAGAAAGAAAGTAAAGATTTAGATAATAGAAATCGATCCCAAGAGGGATTTTATAAAGTCTTAGAATTAGCCTCCCAATCCAAGTTAAACTAAAGTATTTAGAGTTCTAATGGACACCCTAACAAGTTAAGCAACTAAGAATCCTATTCTAGCTCAAATTGGACATCAAATAACCAAATTTCACTCTATTCCCGCCGCCTAGCGCACTTTCAGGCGCTATTGCTTATTATTTCGCGGCGCTCAGCGCTTCTGTGGTCGAGAAAATCTGGTGGCCTAGCGTGCCTCTAGCGCGGTCCGCGCTACGCGTAGTTTCTACTACGATGTCCTTTGGTAAAACAGGCATACATGTTGATTCGCTTAGAGTTACGGGGCCTTCCACCTATCAAATCGAAGATATCGACGAGATCTATAACTTTCATTCTTTGAGATTTGAAAAATTCGAATTCGATCAAGGCGGAAATCGGGCATGAAGTAGATGCTATGTAATTGGCAAGTATGACAACTCTTAGCTTTGATCTTCGTTGATAAAAAGGCCATAACTCTCACATCCGAACTTCGATTGGGATGATTCAAGATGTTCCGGAAAGCTAAGAAGTAGAGCTACCATAAACTCCAAGTTCGAAGCCAAGAACATGCATCCAACGTGGTGTTAAAAGTCCTTTAATATTCCCTTCTTACATTTGCTTGCGTATTTTAGTCCAAAAGATGTCCGAATAGCTTATCCTTGCTTCTTTATGCCAATGTCATGCCATAGCCTATAAAATAACATAAAATATATGAAAAGTAACTAAGAAACATGAATATAAGTAACTAATTCAAGTAATAGATACCAGATAAGTTGGTATAAAACCTACTTATCAGCCATGATTACCACCAGTGTGGTTGCCGCTCTTGTCCGTGTTTTTCTTTTCCCGCTGGTTATCGTTGCTCCGATGACTGCTGTCACCGGTATGACCGTGGTTGTGATCCCCTGGTTGAACGTACTCGTTATCTCGCTCTAATAATTGAGCCTTGTTAACAACATTTGAATATAGAGAAAATTTATGAGAAATGAGATACAGACGTATGTCGGGTTTCAAATCTCTCAAAAACATCCACGTCAAACGTTCCACATTCTCCACCAAATGAGGTGTAAACCTGGATAACTCCGCGAACTTTGCCTCGTACTGGGACACCGTCATGTTGTTCTGCTCCAGTCTCATAAACTCTACCTCCTTCATATGATGAATACTTTTAGGAAAGTACTTGTCATTGAACAGTTTCTGAAATGTTTCCCAAGACATGCTTTGAGTGCGGCTAGATGGAGTACGCTTCATGATTCCCCACCATGAATCGCCTCATTCTGAAACATAAAGGTGGCGAATGGAACCTTCTGTTCCTCCGTGCATCCCAAGACGTCGAATATCTTGGTAATTTGTTTGACCCACGTCTCCGCCTTAATCGGATCCGGTTTTCCCCAGAATTCTGGTGGTCCTAACTCTTTGAACTACTTGGTTGTGACAAACCGTGCGTTGCTATCATTTCCAGCTGTATTTTGTACACGAGTCTCCTTCGTCTGATTTTGCATGAACTACAAAAAGCTTCTAAACATTCCATCGTTCATCGTCTGATCAGTGGTGTTGTTTACAGGAGGAACATTGCTGGCCTGTTGCATGTTCTCCTCATTAGTGAGTAAAGGAGTCTCCACGGTCTCATGTACTCCACTGTTAACATTCTCAGTTGGCATTCTCAAATACAGCCAAAAAAACAAGGGTTAATTAAAGAAAATAACATATCACATAATATCCCTATATTATGACCGACCAACAAATAAGCTTAGGTATGACATACTAGCGAAAGATTTACTCATCTCTCCCCTCCTAGTTCTATTTCCCGATCTCCGCCAGAGATCATATCCCTAAGCTCTGATACCAACTATGACGCCCCCAAAATAGGTATACAACACCCATTTTGAGTCGCCAAATACATGGTACAGAAATACCTACAACTTTATTAATACAATTGTCGTGCAAAATACGACAACACATAAACTATGAGTTTAAAAACAAATATTGTCTTCTAGACAATATCAACACTCAAATAAGACCTCATTACAATTATTGATACACTATTTTAAAAAATAGTGAGGACTACTAAAATGACATTCTAGAACCTTCATTCCATACCCCGACTAGTACTCGCTACATTCTCGCCTCCTGAGAAGAAAAGTAGAACAGAAAGGAAAAGGGTGAGCTCAACTAGCCCAGTAAAGAATATTATGACTAAGATAACATAGAACAAATTATCGTTAGTCCTCAACAGGGAAAAAAAATCTGATAGAATACAATAGACAACAAGTTTTAAATCAATATTCACAGCGGAAATAATAATTCATTAGAAGAGTTACGTAGAGAATAAAATCTACTTTCTTCTATGAATTTAAAAGTTTTTCATCAAAATATTATCCCTGTAACATCAATCAATAAACATCTTACATCAAATATTCATCTTTGCACTACAGGCCAAAGATATTCATCAGTTGGTCATGTTCATCTCAACACATTTACATCTTTGCACTACGGGCCAAAGATATTTAACAGAAAATCATTAATCTTTGCACTACAGGCCAAAGTTATTCAGTAATATCATCATTTAGGACTGAGGATGATGAAAAATATTTTAAAGAAAATGAATCAAGTAAAACAAAAGAACAAATATTAAGGATTCGTACTTTAAACAATCTAAGTTCAAAAATACTTCGTAAATAATCATAGTAAAGTAAAATTCAATAATGATCAAAACATGGATACAATCAAAGCTAGTATCCATAATAGTTATTTTGGACAAAAACAAAAATTTAATCTTTTTGTGAATAGTACCGTGTACGTGAATAGTGTCGTATATGTGAATAGTAACCCCGACACTAAAAGGCAAGAATTTCACCAGAAAAATCTTACCAATATTCCGACATAATGACATTAGAAGAAATAATATCATTTAAAAAAAATAACATCCTTTACCTCGAAAAGACAGTACTTCTGACTAGAATATCGGATATAGTGCTGAAGGGATCTTGCACCGTATAGAAACACTCAAGGTATCAAAATACTCACAAGAATACACTCGATAATATAGAAAGAGAAAGAGACAGAAAACTTATTTCTGGTGTGATTTTCAATTCTAACCTAAGCACCCTATTTATAGAAAAATGCTTAGAACACCAAAGCAGAAAATTTAATATAATATTAATATCTTTATATAAATTTTCCTTAGCCCACTTTTTTGGTCAAGACATCAGCCATACAAGTGACAAAATCACCAAAAACGCTTTTCTAAATAAAATTTTTAAAACTCCAAAAATCTATTTAGACCCGATATACCAGAACTTCAATAATTCACAATAAATAGCCCTTTTATCAGAAAAAATTCGAATCTTATGTCCATTCTATAGGAAATTCAATTCTCTACAACTTTGTAAGTTTAAGTTTTTCCAAATTCCAAGCAGAAATTGACCGAAATGCACATACGGACGATTGTATAGGCTATAATCACATTTCAGTCAAGAAATGGGGTCCACAAACATGAAAACATGTTTTAAATATTTTTAGTAACAAAAATACTCTTCCTCCTCATTTATTCATATATCCCACATTCATTGTAAAAATATCACTATTATTATATTATTAAAATATAATAATATATTTAAATGAATTATTTTATCAGAAAAAATAAAATATCAATTTTCAATAATTGTCACATTAAAAATTTTCTCCATCTATATCCACATAAAATGAATATTTTCCTTATCATGTAAATCAATAATTAATTATCCATAAATAATATTATAGAATCACAACAATCGACAACGAATCGTTCCTCAGAAAGAGGGGCTTTCCAATAAGGGTTTCTCCTTACTGTAACAATTATTGAGTAGTGCCTTCTTATGTAAGAATTAATAATTGATGCAATACCGTGTTCTACCGTGTTTTAACCACCGGGTGTTCCAACAGTATTAACGATAACAACTACGCTGTTATTTATAAACAACTTATACTTGTCGTTTTCTTCATCCAATTGCTTTCCGTTATGGGGCCCACACAAGACTGCGCCGTCGTACGAATATTCCCCGACAGTAAGAATATTCCATGACCAAACGAATATTCCCCGACAACAATGAATATTTTATAACCACTTGCTTATTTAAAATATTTGCGCATTTTACCCATAACTAACCACATTAATCAAATCAACCCTTACTATTTTCAAAATAATAAATAGAGGAAATTCAATTTCATTAATAATAAGTTGGGGTCTTACAACATAATAAAATGGAAGTATCAAAGGACACAATTACTATTGAGCACAAGGGTTTGAAAAACCTGTTTTACAAAACATCACTGCCATATCCCGATAATATTATATTTTTATACAAAAGTTAAACCCTTTGTATAAAGGTGCGAACGAAGCATAACACTACTTCCAAACAATTGCACGTAGACCTACACACACACACATTCAGATAAAAGTTTAAATTGAAAAGTTGTGGTAACCTTGTTATCACGGATGTCGGGGGGTACCTAACATCTTCCCTCAGCATAATCAAGCCCCCGAACCAAAATGAATTTTGGTTTCGCAGAGCAATTAAATAGTGTCACATCACTAGGTCTATGTGCAAACCATTTCTTGGTTGAGTTAGTTCAACCATTTAAAAATACTAACTGGAGACTCTTATAGTTAAATCGTCGACATATATATGTCGGACCTTTTCAAACTTGTTTTTTCAAACAAATTTCACCTAATATGAGAACACCAAAAGACAAGAACAGAAAGGGACAAAAAAAAACCAGACATCGACATGTGGCGACTCTACTAGGGACATCCAGTAAGAGGGCTTAAGCTTCTATTTAAAAACTTTTCAAAACATTTATCTGCTTGTGTGTGGATATTGCATTTAAATTTGAATGAATGTGCACTAATGTTTTACTTAATACATTTAGTACTTCGCACCATATCTGCTGGTGATATTATTGCTTCACACATGTCATCATTTGTATACAGTGAGACGCAATGTATGTGAATGTATGTTGTATGGTCCCTCCACCAAGAGGCTATCCTGTCGGTGTTTGATTATTGGACTCGTAGGGAGACTAATTCTAATGAGGCTCAAGAAAGGCACCACCCAGATTCGCTCCAGTTGAAAGATCAGATTAACTTCCCATTGAGTAAATTGTGATGATCTAGGAACCTTCATGCCAAAAATCCACGAGAGTAGCCTAAGATAGGTCAGCCTTTGATAAACCAAATGCGGAGGGAAGTTTCTTCATACCTTCCCATTTCAATTATTTGTAATTTTATTTTCATGTCAATCTCAATGTAATGGAAAATATAAAGGAATATGTGAACATGCATTCCCTTTTTATATCAAAACCTGTCATGCTATCCTGTCATTAAAATAACTGACATCCATTTTGCAGGATAATACTCCTAAAAATGGACACATTAGATAGCATGTAAAATTTCCACGTTTCCCTAAGACTAAACTACATAAGTCTTTTTGTAGGGAAACGATTGGTCCCAATACAAGTGCAAAGTCCAAGAAGGCATTAAGCATACAGCCAAACATGGCTACATCTGGCCAGGCCTAGCTAATCCTACTCCTGTCTCTCGCGAGGAGTTCGATGGATTATGCAATAAAATATTAGGGTTGGTTATTCTGCTCAAAGAATTACACAAGTCAACTCAGGGTCCACAAATACCCGTACATACAGAATCCTCTGCACATGGAGGAATCTAGGGTCTTGAAAAAGAAGTTCTAGAACTTGAGTCTAAGTCTGATAAGACCAATAAAATCCCTAAAATCACCCATCTTAAAGAAGATAAAGACACCTGTGATATTCAGAAGAAGGTTCTACAAATGGAAGAGACCATTCGGTCCATCAAAGGGATTAGAACACACGAAAGTGTTTCATATTTAGACCTTTGTATCTTCCTTGGGGTTCATTATCTGGAAAAATTCAAGACTCCCGATTTTGAGAAATATGATGGATTGGGAGATCCTTACACCCACTTAAATGGTATTCATTGGAGAGCTCAAATCTTATGCCGAGAATGAAAAGCTCAGAATGCAGGTATTTCATAAAAGTCTGACTAGAGAGGCTAGAGCATGGTATACCAGATTGGATAAATCCAAAATTCATAGCTGGGAGGAGTTTTCCCATGCTTTCCTCAGTCAATAAAACTTTCAAACTCAAATGGCTCCAGACCGGTATCAAATCACAAAGGTCAAGAAACAAGTCAATGAGTCATTCAGAGAGTATGCCCAAAGATGGAGGCGTCTGGCTGCTCAAGTTATCCCGTCTATGACAGAGTCTAAAATGGTGATGACCTTCATAGATATTCAAGAGACTCCATTCTATGAGAGGGTCCTGGCTTAAATAGGCAAGCCGTTCTTAGAAATGATCAAACATGGAGAAATGGTTGAAATGAGATTGAAATTAGGAAAGATTCAAAACCTCGCCGGATTAAAAGCTATAGTTGAGCACATCCAGTCTGGAAGTTATGGGAACAACACCTGGAGGGTCCTTTAGAAGAAAGAAGAGGATGTTTCATTGATACTACAAGGACAAAAAAGCAACCAAAACTTGCCTATTCAGAGGAGAAAATATTCCCCTTTTTAAGCTCAGTCTTCAAATCCTTCATTACCAAAGAGTGGAGAAGTCAAACATACAAGAGTATTCACACCCTTAGGGGACTCACTCGAAAACATTTTCAAACTTCTGACAGCCCAGAAAAAAATAACTCATCTCCTTCCACCAGCCAACTCTAGTGGAAAAGGCTTCAATGCAAGCAAGAAATGTGCTTATCATACTAGAGCTCCAGGCCATGACACTCAAGATTTTTGGGCCTTTAAGCATACGATCCATGATTTAATTGACAATGGTGAGATCGTGGTAACCAAGCTCGACCAACCCCATGTTCAAGACAAGCCTCTCGCTCAACCCAAGGAAAAAGAGGTTAATATGATTAACGGAGGTGATGGAGAGACCTCTAAGTACCTCAAATATGTGGGAGGATCATGCCAAATTATAAAGGATAATTCTGACAAATGTGATTATTCATAATTCCAGTTCACGATGGAACGAGAAGTAAAATCTCTTAGCGAATAAGTCAATCAATTGGCAGAACTGGTGATTCATCAACACCAAGTCACACGTCAATTATTCAGTCAGGAGCATGCTAGCCTCCTTTCTCTTATTACAAGTACTCCACCACTTGCTCAAGAAAGTGAAACACTGGATGAAAAGTTTGCCAGAAAAACAAAAGCTAAAGCCCGTTGGGACTTTGCTAATCAAAGGGAATTTACCTATTTAGGCCAACCGATGGAAGAAATATTTTAGATACTGATTAATGAGGGAAAAATCACAGTACTGCTACCTCCAGTCAACCCACGCTCAAAACAGTTTGATGCTAATAGAGTATGTCAATACCACTCCCACTCTCGCGGTCACATCACTGAGGAATGTTGGGCACTCCACCATCTTATTCAAAACATGATTGACAGTGATGACCATCAGAAGGCAGATAACAATGCTATATCATCTAAGAGTGGAGACACATTTCCTCAAGGATGGAAGAGAGTCATAACAGTTATATCATTTGAAGGAGATTCGGCTGCCACACGACTTACAATTCCACCGATTTAGCTTAAAGGCGTTGAAAACCCTTTGAAAGTGGTTGCACCAAAGCCAATCATATTGTCGTTCAGGCCACAGTATCACGGTGACAGCCTCAAGAAAGTGCAATGGAACTATAGAGAGGCTGAAGGATCTACATCCAATACAACTATTGCATTGTATAAAGAAAATCCACTGTATCTTCCTAAACGGGTGATAAAGCCTATCATCAAGTCAAAGGGGAAAGTGCCCAGGGAGAAGATTGAAGAATTCCTTCGTAAGATGGGACACAATGAAGCCAATTTGGTTCAAAGCTTTAAAGAAGCTCCACAATAGATCTCCATTCTAGACTTGGTTTTCTCTTCAAAAGATCACCAAAAGGTCTTACTGAAATTGTTAGAAGAAGCCCACTTGCCAAAAATGGTCGATGTTAAAAAATTCCATCATCTGGTAGATCACATCTTTAACTGCAATGTGATATCCTTCACCAATGATGACATACCTCCTGAATGGATGGGTCACTGTAAACCGCTGCACATAGCAGTTATGTCCTTTGGATATGTTGTTAGAGGAGTGCTAATAGATCAAGGATCATCCCTAAATATATGTCCCTATGCCACATTGGAGAAAATGAACATCAATCTCAATAGGATTCGAAGCAGCCATATAATCATCAAAGCTTTTGATGGATCTCGGTGAAATGCTATCGAAGAGATTGAGTTGCCAATGGAAATTGGTTCACATACATTCTACATATCCTTCTAAGTGTTTAAGATCACTATAAGATACAACTTACTGTTGGGAAGACCTTGGATTCATATGGCTGGAGCCGTCCCATCCACTCTTCATCAACAACTCAAGTATATCATCAACAATAGTCTGGTCACTGTCATTACTGAGCCAGAATGTCCTGTTCAAGGTGATATACCACTCATCGTTTTTAATACAGAAGTTGAGCCTGTTAGCTTCCAAGCCCTAGAGATGAGCAACACTCATAATCAACCCATTGGGGCACCACCTTTGAAACCAAAAGTTTCTGCCAAGGTAATGTCGGCAAGTTAAGTGATGATATCTTTGGGTTTTCAACCTGAACAAGGGTTAGGAAAGGATCAGTAGGGAATCAAATGCCCAATTCATGTTCCCAGCCAAACTAGTCTACTCCTCTGGGTCCAATCCCAGTAACCCGTACAAGTATAAACTAGTTCCTTCATCTACAAGGTAGTTGCCTAAACCTACATGTGATAATCATATATGACCTTTACTAAAGGTTCATGACCTTGTAGTAGCTATGTTGTTTCCTAAGACGATACCAGTCGAAGGAAAAGAAGTCCTAATTATAGACCTAGAGGCGGAGTAAAGGAATCAAAGGCGTAAACAAGAGATAAAGACACATTTATCAAACTTGCGTGTCTTGGTCTATATTGAGGGAATGAACAGAGATATCCTAGATGATGAATGTGCAGACATCATGGTCATCATTCAACAGAAGGAGGACGATAACAGCCCCTTCATCATAGCTGTCCACCATGACTTGACCCTTGACAATTGGAGCAGCACTCCTTTCATTTGCCGACAAGGGTAAAAAGGTCAAAAAATCCCTCTGCCCTGTAGATAGCAATAACTACTTACTTTTGTTGTACAGTATTAGCAATTGTTTTTGTCATTTCATGCTAACACTTTGTATGATTAAACAGTTTCATAAATTAAGTGAAAGCATTGTGTTTCAAGACTTTAAAGATAGATGTGCCTAAATTTGCTGAGGAGGTGCTTGTTCTTCACAAGGACTATAACTTTGATGTAAAGTAAAACTCAAACTTGATGGAGATTGAACAAGAGGACTATGAGATACCTCAGGAGATTAAAGAATGGGTCGAAGACAAACCCAAAACAAATCTTGATCAAACCACCTCTTTTAACCTTGGAACCTCAGAAAACCCCAAACAAATCCAGATTGGTACGGACCTTACTCAAAACCACAGGAATAACATGGTTACTCTATTGACCTAATTCCAGGATGTGTTTGCATGGTCTCATGAAGACAAGGTCGGTTTGTCAACTGACATCATCATTCATCGCCTTCCTCTCAAAGAGGGATTCAAGCGAATCAGACAGAAACACAAGCGATTAAAACTGAAGTAGAGTTTGAAAGATAAAGAAGAAATTGTGAACAATTTAAAGTCAGCATCATCATGGTATCAACATACCCTGAGTGGCTATCTAACATAGTCCCTATGCCTAAACTTGGATTGAAGATGTGATTTTGTGTGGATTACAAGGATCTGAACAATGCTTGTCTCAAAGATAGCTTTCTTGTACCATTCATCCACATACTTATTGACAATCCAGCTCAGTATGATATGTACTCCTTTGCTGATTGCTTTGCGGGGTACCATCATATCATGGTTGCTAAAGAGGATCACGAGAAAACTGCATTCATCACTCCTTGGGGAACGTTTTGATACAAACATTTGTTATTCGGCCTCATCAATGCCGGAGCTACCTATCAGCGAGCAATGATGGCTTTTTTTCATGATCTAATGCACAAAGAGCTAGAAATCTATGTGGATGACATCATTGTTAAATCCTAAAGGGAGGAAGACCACCTAGATCATCTCAAAAAGCTCTTCAGCTGGTTGCGTACATATAACTTAAAGCTGAACTCAGCCAAATGTGCATTTGGCATCAAATCAGGCAAATTGCCAGGATTCCTAGTGAGCCACAAAGGGATTGAGCTGGATCTTGCAAAAATCTAGGCCATCATAGAAATGTTCATACCCTAGACAGAGCGTGAAATACAGGGATTTTTGGGAAGATTTAACTTCATCAGCCGATTCATCTCCCAACTCACACCAGCCTGTGAACCAATTTTCAAATTGCTAAGGAAGAACTCCTCAATGAAATGGAATTATGGGTCTTAAAAAGCCTTCCTTCTCATCAAAGAGCAGGTAATCAAAGCTCCTATTTTAGTACCTCCCAGGGATGGTGTTCCCCTATTTATGTATCTATCAATCAATGACAATGCCATGGAATGCATGTTGGGATAGAGAGATGATAGAGGCCAAGAAAGAGCTATCTATTACCTCAGTAAAAGATTCAGCAGCAGTGAACACAAGTACACTCTGATTGAGAAAACTTACTTTGCATTAACGTGAGCTTCCATGAGGTTACAACATTACCTCCATGGTCACACAACCCTTCTCATATCCCGTGTGGATCCTCTCAAATACATTTTCAGCAAACCCATGTTGAATTATCAACTGTTCATGTGGCAGTTGCTCCTACAACAATTTGACGTCACTTGCGTGACTCAAACGTCTATCAAAGGTCAAGGAATTACGAATCAACATGAAACATAATACCCCGATGAAGGGGTAATAACAGCTCAACAACACCATCAGGACGATACACACCAACCATGGAAGATATATTTTGATGGAGCTGTAAACATGGAAGGTTCTAGAGCTGGAGCACGTCTAGTATCCATTACGGGGGAGCAATATCTCGTTGCCATTAAATTGTAGTTGTCGACACCAAAAACACAAATGAGTATAAAGGTTCTGTCATTGGGTTGAAACTAGCCCAATCCATGGGCATAAGACGATTAACTGTCTTTGGAGATTTCGAATTGGTAATCAAACAAACCATTGGGATCTAGCACACCAAAGACTACATTTACTGCTTTACCATCGACAGGTTATCCAGATGGCTTCGGAGTTTAAAGAAATATCCTTCCTCTATATTCCTCAAAATAGGAATGACTTTGCGGATGCACTAGCAACTTTGGCCTCCTTAATCAACATACTTGATAAGGAAGACATACCAAATATCACATTTGCCCTACAAAAGGCTCTAGCCTATGGGAACTACATTGGAGAAGTATCAGATGAACTGTCTCCCACCCAACACCATTGGTATCAGGATATCAACGAGTATCTGCGAGATAGATCTACACCCGCTGAGGCGAGTCCAGCTGAAAGAAAACGGGTCCATCGAATGGTCATGAAATTCTACTTGAGGAAAGATGCACTCTACAAAAGAGACACATGATTTGGTCTTCTCAGATGTGTAGACAAAGACCAAGCTCAGAGGCTCATGGATGAAATCCATGGTGGAGTATGCGGCCCACATATGAGTGGCCATCTACTTGTTAAGAAAATCCTAAGAATAGGGAATTTTTTATTCTCTCTCAAAGTTGACTGTGACAATGAGGTCAAGAGATGATACCAATGCCAAATTCATGGGAATGCTATCCACGCCTCTCCAAGGGAGCTCCATAATATGAGTTCACCATGGCCTTTCTCAATATGGGGAATTGAGGTGATCGGACCCATCGAGCCCAAAGTCAGTAATGGTCATCGGTTTATCTTCACCATGATCGACTACTTCACCAAGTGGGTAGAAGCATCATCTTCCCCTGAGGTTACTAAAGAAGTTATCATTGGTTTCATCAGAAACAATGTCATTTGTCGGTATGGACAACCAGATGTGATTGGGTCAGACAATGCTAAAAACTTCAATAACCACATGATGGAGGAGTTATGCAGTAAATTCCACATCAAACAACTCAACTTCATCATCTATTGTCCAATGATGAATGTTGTTGTTGAAGTGGCTAATAAGAATATCAAAAAATATCATGCAAAAGATATCCGCCAATCACAAAGGATGACCTGACATGTTGCCTCTGACTCTATTAGCTTATAGAACGTTAATGCACACTTCCACTGGGGAAACCCCCTCCTCATTAACCTATGGCATGGAAGCAATGCTCCCCATAGAAGTGGAAATGGAATCCCTCAGAGTTTTGATAGACGCTCAACTGAATGAAGACCAATGGTTACAAGATAGGTACCACCAATTGTCTTTTATAGATGAAAGGCGGGCCGCAACCATCTTCCATGGTCAGTTATACCAACAAAGGATTGCTTGATCCTACAACAAAAAAGTCCATCTACGGTAGTTCAAAGAATACGACTTGGTCTTGAAAAAGGTTCTTGACAACCAAGATCAATCCAAAGGAAAATTCACCCCAAACTGGGAAGGCCCGTTTGTTGTCAGGGAAGTATTGACAGGAGGAGCCCTCAGGTTATATAAAATGGATGGCGATGAATTTGCAAAGCTCATTAACTCGGACACTGTGAAATGGTACTATGTCTGAAGTTACCTATAAACCAGCATCCTGGTTTTGGATCACTATATCCCTAGTCAATTCAGGTTTTCAAAACCTTCTCATTACATATAATCTCCACTACTTCAGTTTGTCCCACTCGGGATCAAACATTTCACACCTTCAATTTATCCCACCCGGGATCAAACATTCCACTACTTCAGTTTGTCCCACTCAGGATCAAACAATTCACACCTTCAGTTTGTCCCACTCGAGATCAAACATTCCACTACTTTAGTTTGTCCAACTCGGGATCAAACATTTAACACCGTCAGTTTATCCCACTCGAGATCAAACATTCCACTACTTCAGTTTGTCCCACTCGGGATCAAACATTTAACACCTTCAGTTTGTCCCACTCGGGATCAATTCCACTACTTTAGTTTGTCCCACTAGGGATCAAACATTTCATACCTTCAGTTTGCCCCACCATGGATCAAATATTTTACATCTTCATTTTGTCCTACCAGGGATAAAATTTTCATCTGCAGTCTGTCCCACTAGGGGCGAACTATGTAGAACTGATCTCCCCAATACACGGGAGTACGTAGGCAGCCATTTTTATGGTCCGATCTAACTACAGGAAAAAAAATCTCTCTACACCCTTTTCACCATTTACAACATTAAACCTTTTCACGCTAGGTTCAAACTACGCAAACCTGATCTCCCCCTTCTCAATGGTAGTACATAGGTAGCCATTCATGGTTCGGTCTCACCCCCTACCAAAACACAAAAACATGTCAAATGGTACTGGGATTATCTTTCAAACCACACATCATTGACTTAGACAGATGGAATTACCTGGTCTCCCCACGTAAATTGGAGAATCGGCAACCATCTAAGTTGCGGTTGTATCCTCAAAGAGAAACACCAATCCATAAGAGATGGAACTACCTGAGCTCTGTAATACAAAGGAGATCCAGCGACCATCTGTGGTGCGGTCAACCTCAGAGAGGAAAGCCATAATCCTCTCCACAACTACATATAAAACAAGTCCCAAGATACCAAAGGGTAGGGAATACATAGATCAATGATCCATTCTGAAAGATCCTGAGATATCTCAATGTCCATCCATCAAGGGGGGAGTTCAGAATACATCAAGATCACAAGCCCTGGAGAAATAAGAAACCATCAAGAAAGTAACAAGGCAAAAGGGAAGTGAATAAAAATATATTTCCTTACCATATCATACTATTTGATATATACAATGTGTACTATACATGAAAAAAATTGCTAAGCTAGTCTGTACAGGAAAATACAAGCTAATTTACAATCCAGTGGATATGCGTGCTATCAAATCCAATATGGCATCCCTCTTAGAAGAATGGTGTAACTCTATGAGCTCCTGCCCAAGGGTATCTACACGAGCCAATCAGTCTCAAGTGTGACATTAACCACATATACAGCAAGACTGAGCTGCCCGAAAATACCATTGCCAGATGGGTATGGCAATGCGTGGCTGACCTCAGGGTCTCTGCCATAATCTTTGAAAAAATTGTATGTCCCTCCTGGAGAGCCTGCACTGCCATAACCACACCGATGTCTAAATGATCCATGTACAGTGGCATGTACAGATAGGCCACTACATACATCAGGAGTACATCTACTCTGGCAATATGCCAATCATCCTTTGACGTGGTTAAATCCCACTTAACTGTCCAAAGAGCCAAATCTGTCAATTAGAAAATGCATGGACACTACATGCCTAGAGGACATCTCATCCTGGGTCACTCTATGCCTCAAACCGGTAAGGGTCATGAACTATCAGCTCATATCTCTGATAGCCATCTGAGCGCAAGGCCTGTCCAGGGGAAAATCTATTAGTCCCTCATACTCCTCTAACGTGGGAGTCCACTATTGGGTCTCAAACCGGAACACCTGCCTATCCTGTACCTAGTTCTCCAGCATGCCCTCTACAAAACCCAATGGAACCTGGAACATCAGGAGGGCCATGGAGTGCCGCAATAGCTGGTCTACAGTCACCCGATATGGAGATAACAAACTATCATACCACGATCTCAAATAGGAGGCCACCAATACTGGTGGGGTGTGATCAATGCGGCTAACTATCGATGAATACATCTGTAGGGTCGTGTAATAAGACCATCCAGGGGTCAATGCTTAACATCTCTAGACATACATATGCATAACATAATATATGCATGATTAAAATTAGATGGAAATATGATGTAGGGAATGGAAAATAGTATACATACATTCCTAAGTACATTATGTCTGTATACGATTTGAAAATACAGGGAAATGGGGCACAACCGCTCAACAACTAACAGAGGCCTATCAAAAGATATAACGAGAATGGGGCACAACCACCCAGCATATAACAGAGGCCTATTAAAAGATATAATGAGAAAATACATCAGGAGAAGTAAATAGTGTTGATGTCGATATCATCCAACCTATACATCAGAAGAAGTAAAAGTCTTTCTCTTCTACTTTGCAAACACCGTTCTTCACATCTTTCATATATATTTATATATATATATGAACTGTTGTCGAACTCTGTTCGATGAGCCTGTATTTTACATCTGGTGCGTGTACTGCTTTTACATATATATATATATATATATATATATATATAGCGATAAATCGCTGAAATGATAAACCAAATAGGGATCGATGTATATCATTTTCGTTTACCATATATATATATATATATATATATATATATATATATATATATATATATATATATATATATATATATATATATATTATTTCATCGCCAGGGCCAAGTTAAGTTCGTGGCCTTTTACTGCTTTATTTACATTTAGTCCCGCCTGGAATTTACTTCATGGTGGATGATCATTTTTACTGATTTATTTACATTCCGTCCCTCCTGGAGTTTACTTTGTGGCGGTTGATCGTATTTATTGCTTTATTTACATTTTTGATCCCCCATGGAGGTGTTTCGTGATGGTTGATCATGTCTCTATATATATTTACCGCTTTTATATATTTACATTTCTGATCCCCCATGGAGGTGCTTCGTGGTGGTTGATCTGTCTTTATACATATATTTACAACTTTTATATATATAACTGCTTATTGCTTTCATATAAATTGCGGCATCATGTGAGCAAAGGAATCATGTGATCACAGATTCAGTCTACTAAATCTAGATTCGGTTCCCGTGATGGACATTTTCAGCTGTAAGCAGCTTGTAAATTATTCATGGTATTTGAATTTCCTTAAATTGCTTATGAAAAATAAAAGCAATCAAGTCGAACATTGAATAAAATAGAAGTATCAAAGGCCTCAATTACTATTGAGCACAGGGTTTGAAAAACATCTTTTATAAAACATCAATTCTATATCTTGTTTAAAACTAAATTTTTACATAAATTCAAACCCTTTGTGTATAGGTGCGAATAAGGCATAACACAACTTCCAAATAATTACACATTGATCCACACACACACATTCATATAATAGTTTATTTGAAAAGTGGCGGTCATCGTGGTAACACGGATGTCGGGGGGTGCCTAAAACTATCCCTCCGCATAAGCAAGTCCCCGGACTCTAATGAATCTCGGTTTCACAGACTCGCTTAGTAGTGTCATCACTAGGTCAATGTGCAAACCTTTTCTTGGTTGCGTTGGTGCAACCATTTAAAAACACCAACTGGCGACTTTTACAGTCAAATCGTCAACATATAAATGTCGAACCTTTTCACAACTTGTTTTTTCAAACAAATCTCACCTAACATGAGAACACCAAAAAATAAGAACGGAAGAAGGACAATAAAAATCCCGACGTCGACAGGTGGCGACTTTGCTGGGGACTCCAGTAAGAGGACTTAAGCCGCTACTATAAGCTTTTCAAAACTTTTATATGCTTGTGTGTTGATGTTGCATTTAAATTTTTTGATGAATGTGTACGAATGCATTTACTTACTGCACTATAATATATCTATCTGTGATATTAGTGCTTTGCACATGTCATCATTCCCATAACGGTGAGACACATTGTTTATGAATGTATGTTGTGTGGTTCCTCTACCAGGATGCTATCCTGTCGATGTTTTATTACCGGACTCGTAGGGAGACTAATTCCAACGAGGCTCAAGAAATGCACCACACAGATTCGCTCCAGTTGAAAGATCGGATTAACTTCCCGTCAAGTAAATTGCGATGATCTGGGAACCTTCATGCCAAAAAAGCCGCGAGAGTAACCTAAGATAGATCAACCTCTTATAAACCAAACGCGTAGGAAAGTCTCTTTATGCCATACTCTGTAAATTATTAATTACAATTTACCATGTCAGGTTGATCCTGGATTTGCAGAGCGATATGTGTAACCATCGCCAAAATATTAAAGTTATTATTATTATCCTTTAATGATTTTTTAAAGAAAATAAACGCTCCGGACGTGAGTCCAGGCTCAATCGAGACATGACTCGATAATGTTAGTCCATATATATATATATATATATATATATATATATATAAGGAAATAAAAGCCGCGGACCAAAGTTCGGCCATACAGACGCAACACGACTCTCAATATGAAGAACAATGTGTGCAAAGTAGAAGAGAAAGGCTTTAAAAGGTGTAAGAAGACTTACAGTGGACTGCCAAAGGAGACTTCTATAGCTTTAAATGGACGAAAACTTGGCTCCTGTCGGTAAAAATATGACTGAATATAAGCTCACAAGTGTTTAAAATGAGAAAGTACTCAGTTTAGGGTGTGTACAGAGCAAATTGGACAGGGCTTCCTCGCCATTTTCTCTTACAAAATGGCCACACCAAGCCCTCTATTTATAGAGTGGGGAGCCGCAGTTTTACCTGCGGCTACCCGGGGAGCCTTGGGCTCTGCGGGTCCAGCAAACTCGAAGTACGTGCACATGTGCAACGCGATGTCCGCTAAACTTGCAGAACTTCAATCCAAGCCTCCGATTGAGGTGTATAAGACCTTTTATAGAGTGTTGTTGTCGAGAGCTACGCCATGACATGGGATTAGAGGTTGTCAGAAGTCAGGAAGATGGGACCATGCCCTTGGTTTTCAAGCTTCAAATTTTATCCGGTGTGCGGCCTTGCGTAGTTGTCACTTGGGATTGGAACTCCTTGTTTCTTATGGGACATTACTGTGTAGAATTTATGTTAAAATGTTGTTGAGATGGCACAATATGGGATCGAGGTGGAAAAATGACGATTTTGCCCCTCACCGGGATTATTTTCGATTTGGGCTAATAAAGCAGTCATTACTCATGGTTATCTTTGAGATTGGGCTGCTACAAGTACTGGATATCCTCAAGGTTATCTCTGAGGTGTGCGTGACCTCCTGGGGTTATCTTTGGGTTTGGAGCTGAGTGCCTCAGTGTGATTTCTGAGGTTGAAGATGACTGCATAGGTTGAAACGAGCATCTCCGGGGTTATCTCCAGAACTGCAACTGGACTCCTTGGGGTTATCTCTGAGGTTGACGCTGTCTTTCCCGGTGTTATTTCTGGGACTGAGACAGGGTATCTCAGGGTTATCTCCAAGATGAAACGGCCTTCTCCGATGTGATTTTCGGTATTTAAACTACATGCCTCGGGGTTATCTCCAAGGTTGAAAATTACACTTCTGTTGTTCTTTTTAAGATTGAGCAGAGCTATCCTCTAGGGTTATCTCTGAAAGACGATTTTGCCCTACTACAATGTTAGTAACATGTATGTAGAAAATTTTAAGTGTCTACAGATTCCCCTCTTTATCATATTCATGCAATGCAATGACATGGATAGGATAAAGAATACTAGACACTTGAAATGCAACAAGATGATCATGATGCAATGTACAATTACATGATGTAAATGTATGTGGTTTGTTGGATTGTTCTTCAACATGGTGGGATGATTGTCGGCTCCCCTTGACTTCTACCGGGATTGAAAGTTATTACTAACAACCCTGATGAACTGTCTTGGATGTGCAATCCAATGCTCTCAAGAGCTTCCAAGAATTTGACATTGGGGTTATAACCAAGGTCTTTAATCCTTGATTCAGACTTCACCCTGAAGATGCATCTCTCATGTACAAGAGACTCTGTGGGGATAGAGCTTTTTCTGTTGAGGGTGTGTATAACATATTCCATCATCGGTCCTCCCCGATGAGGATGTTCCTTCCAGGTTCGTATCGCAAAGTCTTTTCGCTGCTTTGTTATAGTTACTGCCAACAGTCGGTGTTTTCAGGGTTGCCTGACCTTCATTAACATGTGCACTAACGGATGAGATCCCTATTGGGGATAATTTCAAGGCTGGTTGACCTTTGTTGATGTGTGCATCAACGGATGGATTGTATGAAAATCAGCTGGGGAAAAGGTTTTCAGGCTACGACCTTGAATTGACGGCATTGGACCTTCTTGAGGTATTACCGAATGTAATTTGCAATAGCTGAGATCATTGGTATAGTGTACCTTGTGTTTAGGTAAATTCTAATGAGTGATATGTAAAGCCACAACTTGACCCATGAAAACCAGGATTTCAGGCTATTCTTTTCAATCACATAACGTTTTTATTCCTGATTTGGCCTTTTTAGCTTCTGAAAACTCCTTTGCAACTCAAATTGAACCTAGCCAGAGGGGTGGACCCCACCCAGGGGAGCCACATGTACACCTGTGGCAGCTGCAGGTACACTTGCGGCCAGCCGTGGGTGGCTTTTAAGGCTGTAAGTTGCCTTCTCAAGTCATTTCACGTTGCGCCGTAAAGGAAATCCGAGAGCTCTTCTTTAGATTTGCAGAGTTCAGGTGTCTTTCTGTAAATTCTGTCACCGTACAAGTTTTCTACACTTTCTTGGTAACGTATACATGTTTTCTTTTCCTGTTTTTATCCGTTGGAAAATGACTTATGATATAAAATGCATCTAAACACATAGTAGTGAATATGCATGCTCATATGATGTGATAAAAAATATTCAACATAGCAAATGTTAGTATTAAACTATGCTGAATATAATGATGTGAAATTTTTTGACTTTTGAAACAGTCAAACTGGTACCTTTTTTTTTTGCTATTTCTGATCCTATTTGAGGACAAATGAGCTAATGTGAATAAACAAAATAATCCTGGTAATTAGGCTACCCTTACAAATTTTTTACGATGATATATGAATGCATGTAGGATATTTATTACTGTGGGTAGGTGTGCTACTGAATGGCCACCTAGTCATGCCTATGTGCATGTGGATAATCCTATTTACAGAGGGGACTATGGAAATTTTTTCCAAAATGTAGGCATTTGGTAGTCATGCATTTTTAACTCTACTGTAGACATACGTTAAAATAATGCATGCATTCATGTAGTTATAAAACTGCATTTTGAAAAGCTCCAGGTTAGAATTTACCACACCCTCTCTGATGTGATTTGGAGACTTATTGTCCAGATATATGGATCTAGATCAGCCGAGTAGTTCTTGGAGGACCACTTCGGGTGTGCGGAGGAGGGCTTCTGAAGTGCCTCGACCCCGTTCTGTTAGATAGCCTTGTCCTTTGGCGGAGGCGGTGATACGTCCTGTCCCGATTGACGTGCCAGATGTTGAGGACGAGGATGAGGATGCTTTGGTTACGGATCCTGCTCCTGCTGCACATGTTCCCCGTATGGATTTCCCAGATATTCAGTTATCGATCCTAGAGCTTCTGGGTGATTTTAGTAGACACCCCTTGATTACTTGCATGCAAATGAGGTACCTGTGACGCCCCAGAATAGGTATACATCACCTATTATGAGTCGCTAGATATCACACTATAAAAATCAAATACAAACTTTATTTATACAAATGTTGAACTGTCATATAGAATACGACCACAGTTAACTGTGAGTTTTAATAAAAATGTATGTAACTCTCATGGTGCCTCGACCACAACCTTACAATGATACTTTACATAAAAGTATAGTCAAAAACTGTTTTAGAAATTAAAATCTTTCGGAAGTGCTCAAGGAAAGCTTCGTACATGAGAGGCCATGCGTCTAGGTTATGATAGATATCATATGTCCACAGAATTATCCTTGGTTGACCCAAAAGACTCCAAAGAAAAATGAGAAGATTACTATCATCTTCTTTCGAATGGTTAGTCTTCTCTTGACATATAACTATATCCACTGTCTCCAAGTGAAAATTATATTTCAAATAAACTCCAAGATCATATAGGTAGTGCTCGTAGATATACTCAGCAAGTGGATGTGCACAACCCTGTCTTATGATAACACAAGGTTGTATGTCATTAGACATCTTGTATGATAGTGGCAAAACACCCTTCCAAAGTTGGGTTCACCTCACCTTATTCGGTTCACCAAAATTAAATATCAAATGACGATACAACAACGATTACACTTATCTAAAGTTCTCAATAAATTTATTTCCATACTATTTAGGGAGAACCTCAAAAGCTATAGACCGCCGTTCTATTCCCATGTTATCCCCGCCCGACCCGGCTACACTCTTATTACCTGAAAGGAATCGTGAAGCAAAAGGGTGAGCACAACTAGCTCAGTAAAGAATATCATGACTAAAGATAATTTACATCATCAATAGCCTTCATCAGAAATAAATTAGAGATTTAGAACATATAGTAGATGATAAAACTTTTCAATCATAGTTTCAGCGGAATGAGTAATCCATTAGAAGAGTCAAATAGACCATAATGTTTATTATCATTTCTACGTTAAAAGTCCAGCAACAATATTTTATCCCTATAACATCAATCAACAGTTCCTGTCCATATTTGTGGTTCCAAATTCCTTTTCTCATCCAGGACGAAGATAATTTTCATCACCTGTCTTTACCTGAAACATCAAAGATCATGGTTATACCAAATCACAGATCCTGTTTATAATCATACTTATAAATTCATCTTTGCACTACGGGCCAAAGATATTCATTAACAGTTCATCTTTGCACTACAGGCCAAAGATATTCAACAATAGGTCATCTTTGCAATATGGGCCAAAGATATTCAACAATAGGTCATCTTTCCACTACGGGCCAAAGATATTAATATCTCAAAGAAATATATAATCATTTCAGAATTTATAAAAACAATAATTATAACCATGTTGATCAATTCACCTTTACACTTAAGCTAAAAATATTCAATTGTAAATTTAATGGTCATGATCATACCAGTGAACAATTCATCTTTGCACTACTGGCCAAAGAGAACCCATAGTCACTATCACACCAATAATCTACCCTTCATTACATTTAAGTCAAAGAGAAATTCCATCACCAAGGTTATAAAAATGTTATATATGATAATAAAAAGCAATATAATCAAAATATGGATTTAATTTCAAGAGTAAGATTCATAAATCCATGATTTTATAACACCTTACTCCAAATATTATAAATCACTTAATAAACTCATAATCTAATATTATTAATATTATAATAACATTTTAATCACTTCTTAAACTTATAAACAATTTATTTCAATTGTTTGCACTTTACCAAATAATGCATTTAATCATTCAAAAATTCCATACTCATAAGATTTCATCTCCAATGATCAAATCCCTTATCAAAAATTTGTATATACCCTATATAGGATTCACAAGTCATAAAATCCTTTTTTCCAATTTTATTACTTCACATAACATATTTAATTCATTTACTCATAACTAGTTCATTTTCATGAAAAATACCAAATTAGTCCCAAAAATATTTCTTTTCTGGGATTTAATAGAATATAGTCCCATATTGAACATATATTTTTCTCGGAATTTTTAAAATTCATTTACTATTTTTCATATGGCCAAAACTGCCGAATATTTAGACATTTATCCTAAATTGTTCCTTCGTCCAAAAATTTTGAAATTTACAGGGTATACTCCTGTTATATAAATGTACTCCCAATAAAAATTTCACCAATTTTGGAGTTAACCACATGGAGTTATAAGGGTTTACTTTTAAAATAGTCTTTTACCATAAAATCCATAACTCTTAATCTATACATCTAAAAATCACCATCTTTGGACACAATATAGAAAACTCATCAAATTATCATTTCAAAATTTTCCAGAATTTTTGAGGTTCAAAAAAATTACGAAACTGCAAATAGATTTTCACTCGTCATGTGGTAATCCACGTAAACAGATAATTTCCACAATTTAATAAGGAATGAATATAAAAGATCATTCACCATGCATGTGGTAATCCACATAGATAGGTTATTCCAACAGAATAATAAAGAATGGAATAAAAGAAGAATTCACCATGCATGCGATAGAGATACATACATCTGAGTTATTCCAATGAATAATAAATAATGGAACTAAAGTTATGTAAATGCATACAGACAAGATATTCCAATAGAATAATAAATAATAGAATAAGTACAGAATTCACTATGCATGCGATAGATTGCATGCATGATTATTCCAATGAATAATAAATAATGGAACAGTGTCATGTAAACGCATTGCACAAGATATTCCGGCGAATAATAAAGAATGGAATAATAGAAGAATTTCACCATGTATGCGGTACTTTGCATATACAGGTTATTCCAACATAATAATAAAAAATGGAATAAAAGAAGAATTTCACCATGTATATGGTACTTCGCATATACAGGTTATTCCAATATAATAATAAATAATAGAATAACAGAAGAATTTCACCATGTATGCGGTACTTCGCATATATTTGTTATTCCAACAGAATAATAGATAATGGAATAACAGAAGCTCTCTTCATGAATACGAAAGAGATAATACCCCTTACGAGTACAACAAATAATATCCCTTACCTTAGAAGAAACTGGATATAGGAGTAGTGAAGTAGCAGAATACTTTTCTTCTATCTCTCTATAGTTTCTCTCTCTAGAGTTTTAGTGAATTCGTAAGAAATAATGAAGGAATAAGCTTCTATGTATAGGAGAATGGACTGAATAGTAACTAATTCATGAACGGTCCGGATTGATTTACTTTTAAACGGACGGTCCATATTAATTTACTATGCATTATTAATAAAATATTCTAATAAAATAAAATCTTTTAAATAAAATAAAATATATTCTATTTATAATCTAATAAAATGAATAACTTTATAAAAGTATTCTGTTTTATATAAAAATATTTTACTATGTAAACACTATGCATAATAGAATATTATATATTCTATTTATAGTCTAATAAAACGAATAACTTTATAAAAGTATTCATTTTATATAAAAAGATTTTACTATGCAAACACTATGCAGCACTATGCAAACATTATGCATAATAGAATATAATATATTCTATTTATAATCTAATAAAACAAATAACTTTATAAAAGTATTATGTTTTATATAAAAAGATTTTACTATGCAAACACTATGCATAATAAAATATAATATATTCTATTTATAATCAAATAAAACAAAACTTTATAAAAAGTATTCTGTTTTATTACATTTAGAATAATAATAGAACAAACTTTATCACCATTATTATAATTCACAGTATTAATCGACCAGGTCGTTCCCAGGAAAGAGGGGGCATTCCAATAAGGATTTCCTCATATTGGCAGGCAATTAGGTGACCAAACCTCTCCTTGGCAGAACTTCTAGACATCGTTAATATTGTAAATAATAATATTAATAACTTCGTCGTCTCAATTATTGATTTAATAATATATAAAATATCGACAATAATTGAATCAAATAACGTGAGATACAATGCAGCAATAACTGTAGCAATAATTGAACAAAACTGAGTGACTTCTTACGTAAGCATCAATAATCAATGCCGTGTGCTACTATGCAACCACGCGTATTACTGTACTTTTACTACCGAGTAGTTCAACAGTTTTAACGGTAAAACTTCTGCCGTTATTTTCATAAAAATATTTTTGTTGTTTTCTCAATCTGACAATAATTCTGTTGTGGGGTCCACCAACGATTGTACCGTCGTACGGATATTCCCCGACAAAAAGAGTATTTTATATCAACTTGCTTACTTTGCAAAATTTTCACATATTACTCTTAACTTTAAACTTTTATCAATTTAACTATTTACCAAAATAGAAAAATTGAATACTTTTATTTCATAAAATTCGGGGTCTCACAGTACCAACTTGATTTTGATCTTCCTTTTTTCTTATTGATGAGAAGTAAGGATTCTGATGTTGATCTGCTTTGTAATACAGGTTTATGGCTTCACACAGCCTAAAAGGAATTGGTTCAACATTCACTCCACATACCAGGCTCTGCATCCTGATTATAGAGCGATTGTGTATGGCTGGGGCTTCGGAGCATTCTTTTCCATCCTTCCTCATCGTTGTCCCTAGGGTTATCTCAGGACATTGTCTGAGTGTTGGTTTCACCAGACTCAGTCTCTCCATTTGTTGGACTGTGAGGTGATGATGACGCCGATTAATTGGCGATTTATCACAGGTATAAAGTTTGGAGGGGTGTTAGGCCATATACGACATATATTACCACGACTGTCGTTCGATCCTTGCTAGGAGTTTTGACTGAGGCACTCAAGGGTAGGACCATTCATATAGGTCCATTGAGCATTAATGCTATAAGTGGGCTGTTGTGTGAGCCTATACCAGATGATGTGAGGTTCAGGGATCGCATTCTTCGGTGATTATTCCTGATGATCATTAGGGGCTGCTTCATAGCTGATAACTCTTCTATGGTGTCATTCGCTTTAGTGAGCGCCACATGACATGTAGACCTTATCGGAGAGTATGATTGGGACTCCCAGACCTTCGCATATTTCCTCAGGGGTATGCGCATGCGTTCGTAGGGCTTGACGGAGGCTTGGCTATGATTTTACCCATTTCTATTGGTGAGTATTTCTCTTATAATTTGTCATGTACAGCTTAAGAGTGTTGACTGACAACAGATGTTTGCCTTTGTGTTGGCAGTTTTGGGCCTATGAGAGGCTCCCATGTTTGCGTCCTGTGAGTGTGCTAGGCTTGAATAACTATCCACGAGGACGATGATGACATCATTCTATACTGGCGAAGGTCCTTGTAGCTGAGGGTTTTACTCATTGTCGCATACAACTGGAGTTATTGACAGCTGATACCATTACTTGGATTCCCTATTCTGGGGAACACTTGGCCATTTGTTTTGAGGATGGATACCTGACTGGTGTTGAGTACGTGATTTCCACCCGTAGGATTCCTTTTCTTATAGATGGAGGATGGGAGCTCTATTTAGGAGAGTGTGCTATTAGGAGCACCACATGAGATATTCATATACCGATCTTGCCTTCAGCTAGGCGTTATTGGCCTATTTCACAGTCACCAGTCATTGATATCCCCTTGATGGGTGTTAACAGTTTTACACTGTCAGAGGGTCCACAAACCCAGGTTACGTTCCAGCATTGGTGGTCCCCTCGTACCATCGAAGCCCATACTCGCGCCACGTAATTTATTAGGGATATGGTTCCTGTATCCGTGATGATGACGGATTGGATGTCCCGTGTCAGAGATCCGACTCATTTGACACAGATTGACAGTTTGACTTGACAGTTGGACCGGGTACATTTCTTTATCCGACACTTGGGCCGAGATCCGACAAAGGTAGATACATTTGATCCTTCCAGCTTAGGAGCTGTCCCCTCAGATGGCCCATATGGTTTTACTGGTGTAGGTCCTCCATTGAATATGTTTGACATCCACGTTGATGGAGATCCAGTGACTCAGGAAGAGTTACATCAGGTGGACAGGATTGATGATGTAGACATTGACACCATTGTCTTCTCCTGATGTATATTCTTGTTATATCTTTTGATAGGCCTCTGTTAGATACTGGGTGGTTGTGCCCCATTCTCGCTATATCTTTTGATAGGCCTCTATTAGTAGTTAAGCGTTTGTGCCCCATTTTCCCTGTATTTTTAGTTGTATATAGATGTATTAGATGATAATGTACTTAGGAATGTATTTGTTGTTATTCCCTACATCATATTGCCATCTATTATTTATCATGCATGTATTATGTTATGCATATATATGTATGTCCAAAGATATTCAGCATTGACCCCTGGATGGTCTTATGACATGGCCCACACAGATGCCTTCCTCGATAGTTAGCCGCATTGATTATACCCCACCAGTATTGGTGGTATCCTATCTGAGATCGTGGTATGATAGTATGTCACCTTCAGACAAGGTGATTATAGATCACTTACTACAGCATACTATGACTCTCCTGATGTTTCAGGATCCCGCAGGCTTTGTAGAGGGTATGATGGAGCATTAGATACCGGAGAGGCAGGTCTTCCGGTTTTGTATCCATGAGTTGACTCCTACTTCAAAGGAGTATGCACGGTTGATGGCGCTGCCACTAGACAGACCTTGCACGTGGATGGCTAGTGACGACATGAGCTGACAGTTTATGACCCTCACCGGGTTGAGGCGTAGAGTTGTGCAGGATGAGATCACATCCGGACACGTTGTATCCTAGCATTTTCTAATTGACAGATTTGACTCAGAGGATAACTATACATGGCACTCCAGAGATTTTACCATGTCGGAGGATCGTTGTCATCTGGCCAGAGTAGACGTACTGCTACTGTGCATATTATCATATGTATACATGCCACGGTACATGGATGAGTTGGATATTGGCGTCATTATGGGAGTGAGAGCTCTCAGGGAGGGTCTCACCATTGTGCCGATGATTGTCACAGAGACACTGAGACCAGCTACATATTGTAGTACCTACCCTACAAGGGTATTCACAGGTAGCTCGGTCATGTTGTATGTGTGGTTTATGAAACACCTGAGATCGATTGGAACATTCTGACGACATGGGTATTATTTGACCCATGAGATAGCCATGTCGTACTCCTTTCAGCCTACGGAGTGTACATATCCTAAATCTTGGTCCATTTTCCTGGCAGGGATTGGAGATCCATTTGATATATTACCGTGTACAGGGCTCAGTTCACCCTACAGCTTTATTACTCATGCTCCGGGCATGGATTATCTCCCTCTAGCTGGCTTGAGGGGTATGACTACTTACCACCCACTAGGTGTGATGTGTCAGTTTGACCAGCTTCAGGACTTCCATCCTTTTAAGGGGGCATTGAGTCAGTGCTTGGCTTCTCGCCACTTATCAGCAGAGGACAGATCCAGGATGTATGTCTGTTAGGATCAGCGTGAGCTAGCTACATTTTATGTTAGCCATTCAGGCTGTTCTGTAGAGTATTCCGCATGGATCGAGACAGAGACTACATCTGATGCGGTAGTATCCACATCGCCGGGGGTTGATTCTGATGATGGGGAGCCCATAGAGGACATTGATCTTCCCACTGAGGAGGAGCTATTCACTGGGTTGCTAGCAGCTCTTGCAGATTCTCCCAAGATGAAAAGTGCTCTCGTGATTCAAAGATTCAAAGATGAGATTGGGAGTAGAGTCTTCATCTGATGACCTTTGAGAGAGATCAGGCTAGGGGATTAATGTTGACATCTCTTGATGGGAGAGACACCGCTCTATTGGAGAGATATGAGGCCGTAGCTCACAGAGATACCGCTATTGAGGAGCAGAATGATGCCAGATCAGCCAGAGATGCATTGATTATTCAGCGAGATACTGCCATATCTGCCCGGGATGTGGCCGTTACAGATAGTACTTCAAGGAGATCCCTTACGATTGGCATGCTTGCCGATAATATCATGGGAGGTGAATCAAAAAATAGCAGGAGAAGGGATAATAGCATGGGAGAGATTCAAGATTCTATTTTTGAAGAACTACTTCCTGAAAAGCATGAAGAACAAAATGGAGGTGAAGTTATTAGAACCTAAACAGGGAGATATGACGGTGGCGCAATAAGCGGCTAAGTTCAATGAGCTAGACTGGTTTGCAGAACACCCTGTAGGGGATGAATAGAGGAAAGCTAGACGTTTTGAGCAGGGACTGAAACCTTGGTTATTCAACAAGGTATCAATTCTTTAGATCGATTCATTTGCGACGTTGCTAGAGGTAGTTAAGCCTTAAGTTTGTATAACAAGGAAAAGAAGGGGTAAGAACACGTGAGGAGAAAGTCATGGAGGAAGCAGTAGCGGGGGAAGTAATTTAGGAAAGAGGAAATGGGAGAATAACAACAACAACAACAACAATCACAATAATCAAGCGGGGAATTTTCGTGGAGGTTTTAAGAAGAGGGCAAAGGGATTCCCAAAGTGTGGGAAGAAGCACCAGAGCGAGTGCTGGAAGGGGAGCAATACTTCCTACAACTGCGACCAGGAAGGGTATATTTCACCCAACTACCCGAAACCCAAGAAAATTCAAGGGTTATTTTGTTTGTAGCTCGGCAGACCACCTGATTAAGGTCTGCCCAAAGAAAAGGAGCGGTGGAGGAAGTGGCCAGCAAAGGGGAGGCAGCAAACTGATGATTTGCAGACTGATGCAATCCAACCGCCCAATCGCTAGAACCATTAACATTACCATCCAGGATGTAGTAGCTGCAAAGGACATGGTGTCAGTTATTATCCCAATCAATGATTTAAATGCATATGTATTATTTGATTCGGGTGCCACCTGTTCTTTTATATCTGAGGAATTTGCAAGTCGACATGATTTACCTTGAGAACGATTAGGAAATCCTTTGAACATAGAATTTACGAATAAGGAAGTAATTCCCATAGAATACATTTACCAAAATTATCGCGCAAACATTAAAGATCGTGAACTAAGCATAGACTTGATTCCGATAAGATTTGGAGAGTTTAACGTAATATTGGGAATGTATTGGTTGTATAACCACGCTGTGATAATTGATTGTCAGAAGAAAAGTGTAGTCCTTTAGACTCCGAATAAGTTTAAGATAGTGTTTTATGGTAGCTCATCGTTTAAGCAATCGTGTTGTTTTACGATGATGCAAGCCAATAAATTGTTAAGAAAAAGATGTGTAGGTTATTTAGCTTACATTGTTGATACTCAGAAAAAGGGAGTAGAAATTAAGGATATATCCGTAGTGAGAGAATTCCAAGATGTATTTCTGGATGATCTGCCTGGTCTTCCACTTGACAAAGAAATCGAATTCGTAATAGACTTAGCATCAGGAACTGCACCAATTTTGAAAGCCCCATATCGTATGACACCAGTAGAAATCAAGGAATTGATTATAGAATTGCAAGAGTTACTAGATAAGAGTTACATTCGGCTAAGTGTGTCTCCTTGGGGAGCAACAGTGTTGTTGTTAAAAAGAAGGACGAATCGATGAGGCTCTATATTTACTATCGAGAGTTGAACAGAGTGACGATTAAGAATAGATATCTGTTACCAAGGATAGACGACCTTTTCGATCAACTGAAGGGAGTGAAGTGTTTCTCGAAGATCAATCTACGGATGGGTTATCACTAATTAAAAGTACGGGAGGAGGACATACCAAAGACGACTTTTCAAACACGTTATGGACACTACGAGTGTTTGGTAATGTCATTCGGATTGACTAATGCTCCAGCAGCATTCATAGACTTGATGAACCGAGTCTTCAAGCCATTCTTGGATAAATTCGTAGTAGTTTTCATCGACGATATCCTAATCTACTCAAAGACAGAAGAAGGGCACGCCGAACATCTGAAGATGGTTTTGGAGGCGCTAAGGAAGGAGAATTTATATGCAAAATTTTCTAAGTGTGAATTTTAGATGGAAAAGGTTTAATTCTTAAGACACGTGATAGATAAGGATGGAATTTTAGTAGACCCTATAAAGGTAGAAGTAGTGAGTAACTTGGAACAACCAAAGACGCCAACTAAAGTAAGAAGTTTCTTAGGGTTAGCTGGGTATTATCGAAGATTCATCTAGGATTTTTCTAAAATAGCAACCCCATTGCCAAATCTAACGAGGAAGATAGTGAAGTTCATATGGATGGACAAATGCGAAGAGAGTTTCCAAGAATTGAAAAAGAGGTTAAGCGAGGCGCCTGCATTATCCTTACCAAATGATACGGGAGGATTTATGGTGTATAGTGATGCGTCACACATAGGACTTGGATATATGCTAATACATCATGGCTGGGTCATTGCGTAAGCATCACGATAACAAAAGGATTATGAAAAATGATACCCTACTTATGACCTAGAGTTTGCAGCAGTATTTTTTGCATTAAAAATTTGGAGACTTTATTTGTATGGAGAGAAATGTGAGATATACACGGACCATAAGAGTCTGAAATATATCTACAGACAAAAGGAGTTGAACATGCATCAGAGAAGGTGGTTAGAATTAATCAAAGATTATGACTGCGATATTTGTTGTCACCCGGGAAAGGCAAACGTAGTAGCTGACGCACTAAGCAGGAATTGAAAGGAGAAGTTGCTTCAACTGACAACTGAAGAGGAGTTAATAAGGGAAATGGAGAAATCGGAAATAGAGGAAAAGGGACCAGGTAGTTCTAAAGAAAAATTATTTGTAGTGGAAGCTCGTCCAACCTTGTTGGACAGAGTAAAGGAATCATAAGAGTAGGATGAAGAGTGCAAGAAAATCAAGAAGAGGATGACAAAAAATGAAGAAGAGAGATTCAAAATGGATAAAGACGGTATTTTGAGATTTGTAGGGAGAGTGTGGGTGCCAGCGGTAACCGAGTTGAGGGAAGAAATTTTGCAGAAGGCATACAATACGACGTATTTTGTTCATTCAGGAGGCACAAAGATGTACCGAGATTTGTGGAAAAAATTTTGGTGGCCCAATCTGGAACAAGAGGTCGCGAAGTGTGTTAGTAGATGTCTTACTTGCCAATGGGTCAAAGTAGAGCACCAGAGGCCAAGTGGTCTACTTCAACCATTAGAAATACTAGAGTGGAAATGGGAGCACATTACGATGGAGTTCATGGTGGGACTTTGAGTCACGCAAAAAGGTTTTGACGCCATTTGGGTTATCGTTGATCGACTAACGAAGATGGCTCATTTTTTACCAATGAAGATACGATATAATTTGACTTAGTTAGCGAGCCTGTAAGTAAAGAAAATTGTTTAATGACATAGAGTGTCGGTGTCAATTATCTTTGATCGAGATTTTCCCTTCACGTCTATGTTCTGGAAAAGCTTGCAGGATATGATGGAAACATAGTTGAGGTTGAGTACTGCTTATCATCAACAAACAGACGGACAAAGTGAACGAATGATACAAATGCTAGAGGAAATGCTTAGAACTTGCATGATGGACTTCAAGGGAAATTGGGATGATCACCTACCCCTAGTGGAATTTGCATATAACAATAGTTACCATGTGAGTATCGACATGCCACCGTACGAAGCTTTCCATGGGAGAAAATGTCGAACGCTGATATATTGGGATGAAGTTGGAGAACGAAGAATGTTGGGACTAGAGCTAGTGCAACAAATAGCCGACGTAGTGGCCACGATAAGAGCCAGACTGGTAGCTATACAAGATCTCCAGAAGAAATACGCAGATGTACATCATCAAGACCGTGACTTTGAAGTCAAAATTTATGTGTTCTTGAAGGTATCTTCCTGGAAAGGAAAGATACGGTTCGATAAGAAGGGAAAATTGAGTCCAAGGTTCATAGGACCATTCGAAGTATTGAAGAGAGAGGGTGAAGTGGCATACAAAGTTGCATTAGCACCCGAACTGGAACATATTCACAATGTGTTTCACATTTCAGTGTTGCATCCGTACAAGCCTGACTACAAACACGTGATTTCCTACGAGCTCATTCAAGTGGAGAAGAATCTGGCGTATGAAGAAATTCTTGTCCAGCTATTAGATATGAAAGAGCAGACATTAATAAATAAAGTTATATCTTATGAAAAAGTACTTTGGCAAAACCACGACGCCGAGGAGGCCACGTGGGAATTAGAAGATAAGATGAGGAGGGATTATCCCCATTTATTTGTGTAACCTTGTACCAATTTCGAGGATTAAATTTTTATAAGGGAGGGAGGTTGTAATACGCGAGAATTTTTGAATATTATTAATAAATAAATTAATGGCACTTGAGTATTTACTTGAGTATAAATAAGTATTGTTGTGGCATGAGTTATGAAACCTTGATTCAATTAAATAATTATTGAGATCTATATGACAACATGACATTATGATGAGACTAGTGAAAATATTAACGTAAAGTCTATCAGAATTGCCTAGTGTGACTTAATAAAGGACTCAGAAAATCACTAAGTGAATTAAGAGGAAAACATTTTAATAAGAGGAATATTAATTATGTGTAATTGTATAATTACATGTATAAAATGAATAGACTCTTTAATTAGTAGTATTATCGATTTGGAATTTAATTCATGTTATGTGAAACTAGTATGGTGATAGAGGTCGGAACTGGCATAAAACTAAGCCAGTTTAACACTGTCAGGGAAACTGAAGTACCCATGTAGCACAATAAAATCATGTTCAAGTTGCGGCCTCCCTATAGTACAAACTGGCACAGCTGCGCTAGTGGCCAGTCTGGGAAAGGTTGGTTATTACTGTAGGAATAAAATGGGACATATTTGTAATTTGTGACATTATTGAAATCATATGATAAAAGTGCATTTAATGGTATGAAGTACCCATGTAGCACAATAAAATCATGTGTGACATTTTCATACAGAATTAATTAATTAACTATGCATCTTAGAAATTTGAAAAAGATTAAATGTTTTAAAATAGACATTTAATATTGGATAGTGTTATAATATTTATATATGTGCACTAATAATATATATGGGGAATACACGGTCAATAATACCTAACTGCACTATTTTATCTGCATTAAATATTAAATTATGTGAACACTATGCACATGGATTATATGATATGGGTACATATTTAATAGCTAACTTTTCATTTTGTAGTAGCATTGATGCATTAAAACTACATGAGGAACCGAAAAGGAATTAAATTAACCACAATTGAACCAAATGCTGAGAATTTAAAAGCCTTGTTCCAAATTCAGTTGCCAAATAATGTTCCATATCTTCTTTACGTAAACTACCGAACTGTGTACAATAGCTATAACTAGGTGATGATTAGCTAGGCAAATGGTCGAGGAGCGGTGGTTGAGCAACTCTTTGATATCCATTGTTTTCTTCTTCTACACCATGGATTCCAACCTTAGTGTAAACTCGTTAACCAGTCAACCATTGCTCTATAAAGAGGCAGCTACATTTCAATTTCACGTTGCTGAGAATTATCTGTTAAATTCTAAGAATTAGAGTGTGAGTGGCTTGTTGTTTAAGGAGGAGTCTAGCATATACAGAAGGTGGAAACTAAGCATACTAATCTTCATAGATGTTAAATTCTTGTTTGAATCCTTAGTTTCAAACTTTGGTAAATCATAGAAATTCTACTAAATTCTTGTGAATTTGAATTGGAAATTTACTACCAAAGTGTATATAAAGTTTGTATACATACATGGAACCTTTAAAAATGAGTTTAAACATGTTTAAAATGAAGAAATCGAAGTTGGGTGTGTTACTTCATAAGCAGTACTTTCTGGTTCTCATCCAGAAGGGCGCAACTTTCGCCCATTTTGTCTTAGGGTGTGTGTTGTAATTGCTTCCATTCCCCTAGAAACCAGATTCTGGCTTCTATTATACTAAGGTGTTTCTAGCATGCAAGTTTATCTTAGATATACATGAAAACATACCTGATATCTGAACTTAAGTCCTTTTGTATATCATATGAACTTTAACATGTTTTAGTATGTGTTCGTAAAGAGGACTTAGAGTTTTAAAAGAAAGACTTTGATGGAAGTAGTAAGGTTTCAATGACTTTGTGTACTTGTAGATATACTCTAAGAATGCGTGAGTTATGATTCTAAGAAGTCTTTGTATCACTACAATGCATAGTTTAAGTTTAAATGATGTATAAAGATTGATTTGGACTTTTTGCAAACTAGTACTTTAGGCATTGTCAGGGTCATTTTCTGCACATCTGAGATTGCATACTAATACCTTAATCATGACCTATATGTGTATCCATCTAGTTTGATATAACATAAGATTGTTTAAACATGATTTTATATATGTCCAGGTTCTATTTGATATCGCCTAACCAATATACGCGCTATTAAAAATATCACAAGGATCTATTTGATATCTTGATGTGTTCAGGGCTTAGTTCTCCCTATAGCTTCATTACTAATGCATCAGGCATGAATTATCTCCCTCTAGCTAGTTTGCGGGGCATGACCACGTATTACCCACTGGCTATGATGGCACAGTTTGACCAATTTCAGGATGTCCATCCTTTTGAGGGGGCATCGGGTCAGCGTTTATCTTCTCGGCTTTTGTCAGCAGAGGATAGATCCAGGGTGTATGCCTGTTTGGCTTAGCGTGAGTGGGCTGAGTTTTTCATTAGCCATATGGGCCATTCTAAGGAGTATTCTGCATGGATTGAGGCAGAGATCACATCACTCGAGGTTATATCCACCATGGCGAGGATTGATTTTGACAGTGGGGAGCCCATGGAGGACACTGATTCTCCAACTAAGGAGGATCTATTTGCTGGATTGATAGCAACTCTTGTTGATTCTCCCACTATGACTGCTACTATGACCCAGCATTCGGCAGAGTATTTAGAGCAGAGTATGCTTCTGGCGACATATGAGAGAGATCCGGCTAGGGCCTTGATGTTGAGAGATATCGCTCTATTGGAGAGAGACAATGCCTTAGCTCGTAGAGATACAGTTATTGCTGAGCAGGACGAGGCTAGATCATTTACAAATGTAGTTACAAATGTACTGTCTTCAGATCCTACACTACTGACATGATTTGCAGAGATGAACACCTATATTGATAACCATAGTGTCACCTTGGAGATAGTTGTTGATCTCTTGGCTTGTGTTGATACCCTTGGGCAGAAGCTCACAGAGTTACCCCCTTCTTCTAAGAGGGATGCTATGTTGGATTAGATAGCGCGTATATCCACTGGATTGTAGATAAAACTATATTGAACAATAAATACTGACCTCTGGCATAACATTGGGGCAATCATTGTCTGGGGTGTATCTGTTTGTATGTTCATCATGGACAATGATGCGTATGCCTGACATCATCAGGGCGATGTCATGTTTACGTTTCTGTTCTCTTTCTTCCATTTTGGGATAAGGAATCAGGACCTCTTTTGCTTTAAATGGTACTGGTGTGGGAAACAGCATAGCCATAACATGGGCTGGCACCTTTAACGGAGACTGTATCAGCTCATGAGGTGCAGGTGGAGAAAATTGTTGTGTGGCGGAAGGTTGAGGAACCTGCTTGTGCTTATGAGGATTTCTATTATTGGAACTGGCAGAATAGCCTAGTCCGGCTCTCCTAGTTTGACTGGACAATTGAATTGGGTGCTTAATACCCTGCTAATTTTTAGCAAGCCCTTGTCCAGGCTGATGACCCAATGACATTATTTCTTGAGTGGCCAACATAACCTCGACAGAAATCTTGGGTATGGGAAGTGGCGCTCCAATAGGATGGTATTGTGTGTTGCTCACTTCCAAAGTATGAAAATTGGCCGACTCAACTTCTGAATTGAAGCTGGTGAGTGGAAGGTTTCCTTGTTCAGGACATTCCGGCTCAGCGTTGACAGCGACTAGGCTATTGTTTACAATGTATTTAAGTTATTGATGTAATGTAGAAGGGACGGCTCCAGCCATATGGATCCATGGTCGCCCCAATAGCAGGTTATATCTTGAATCTATCTTGAGGACGTGAAATGATACATTGAATGTATTTGGACCAATCTCAATTGGCAGCTCAATCTCTCTAACAGAATCTCGTCGGAGGAAGTGTTTATCATAACTTTAATATTAAGCAGTCACTAAGGACTATGAACTTATACTAGAATTAACAGTAATGTACTAATAATCCAATAAAATCGTGTACAACAGGTGATCAGCCTAAAGTACCCTACGTTATGCATAACATTTAATCATACTCATGTGCGCACGTCGGTCTCCCGATAATTATATAATTTCCCCTTTAAGGAGGGTTATTCATCTTAGTCAATAAGAGTCCGCACCAAGTAAATTTGGTTTGGATAGCTTTCTAATACACGATAATAATCTAGCCGAATCAATGGCTTAGACAGCTTTTATAATGCATTTAAGAACAATAAGTCGAATGCTTGCAACAATCATCAAGATATACCAATGATTTCTTAATAGTAATAGATATTTGTTGGAAATAAACATGGTTAATATGGAAATAATTCGGATTATACAATATATACAATGTAAAAAATTTTGGAAACTTGCACTCAATATGAGAATCAAATGAAGTTAAAGAAATTACACAAAATCCAAATTTATGTAAGTTAGAAAACTTGCCTAAAGCGTAGTTTACCAAAGTATAGCTTATCGACACTTTTCAAATCATATTATAACATAGTTACATGTATAGGATATTCATTAGTTACGTATATTCAATACTCATATACTTGATATATATGTTTAAACGCATACATAAGAGTCAAACTTAGCCTTATAATTCCATATGTATGTCATCGCGTACCTTACATACACATATCACAAAATCAGTTTATAAGACACTATGATATCAAATAACATAGTTCGTAATCATCTTTTGACTTAACGCTTGAAAGTTTATAAACACTTATCAAATATATGATTCTATTGTTAGCATGTTTATTAACACTCTGAGTACTATATTTAGACATGTATTACAGGTTAGGACAACAATACGAGCTTGCATCAACTCTTGGATCACAAACATAATAGATAGACAACATCTGTTAGGGGGCGCAATTGCTACAGTTAGAAGCTTAGGACAACACGGCCAGACCTTCCCCGGCCCGAACAAATTTGAGCTTTGCACTTCCTGGTTTTGTCCCATTCTTTAACATACTAAGACATTAATACTTATCATGCACACAAGCTAGAGAACTTTACATACATGTATGACCATTCTAAGTTAATTTTTACACATCATGGACTTAGATTAGGATTTATAATAAGTCAAAGCCAATTGAGGTCATGAATCACAAGGACTACTATGCTCACCATGTACACACGTAAGATAGTTATGAATACTGTTTATCCACATTAATTACCCATTATTATAGTTTACAGAGCGATCTGGGCAATCGTTGGCGATAATTGCCCGTATACCAATAGTTACTTATATCCACCTCTGGTGCCCAGGCAGAGAGGTCTTTGTGTTTCCTAGCAAATGACAGTGACAGATATAAAAAGGGACAGATAACCCTCTATATTGAGATGTTTTTAGACAGATCTTAGAAAGATAACACACTATAGATTAACATAGCTTAGTTTTTAGCTTTTCTTATGTATTTTCTCTTTCTATTTCTTAGATTCTGTAAATATAGATTAAGTTGATTAGGGAGAAGTTTAGCTTTTCTTTGGAGCATCAAGATCAGTGAGCTACACAGACTGGAGAGCTTGATTTGAGTAGAATGCTTAGAGATTGAAGGGATTTGACAGAGTTTTTTCTTATCTATTTATTGTCTCTAATTTTGTAATCCGTAAATGTTTTTTTTATTACTACTTGTATTTTGTTCAATAGCTACGAACTAAATATTGGCTCTAAGGTTATAATGGAACCCTTTGTTATTTAAATTGACTTTCTTATCTCTTTGGTTGGCACCATATGATTTGGTTCGATATATTTATGCTTAATGATTCTCGTTAAGACATTAGTGATGATTTTGGTAATTTATATGATATCGACAGAAGGATTATAGATTTACACCTGAATATATTGGCATGTGATTGTGGGTTTTGTCTGCATAAGTTTTGCATAGAATAGATATATATCTGTGCGCCACGTGCGACCTATTTGAGAACCTATGCTTAAATCCTCGTTATGATCCACTCACATAGACATATGTAGGATTGTATCTAGCCTGGCCGTTCTTTTCTATTCTATTCCCTAACTGGTGGATCTAGAAAGGATATGTTTGTTCATACCTCGACAGAGGTGTATGAACACTTGTGTGTTCTCGGTCGACAAATTGTCATAACCATTAAGACCAGAGAGAGAAGGGTATCTAGTTTGATGAAACATAGCACGCTAGGTGTTCGACAGAATGCCTGAGTGGGGTGAAGTTGTAACCTTATCTTGGAATTCATTCGATTACCATTCACTATCCATTTACTTGCTTTGATAATTAGTTATGCTTAGATAAAATCACACTTTCATTTATTGCTATTCGAATAAGACTTTAGCATTACAAAGTCGGTACTTGGTAAATATTAGTGATAGTTCCTCATGGGTACGACATTCCACTTATCACTGTATTACTTGTTGGACCGCGTATACATACGCGTGTTTAGTGATTAGTTTTCTGACCAATCAGTTTTTGGCGTTGTTGCTAGGGAACCGTTATTCTAATATTGTCCAATATTGAGTTAAATCAATTTAGTCTTAATTTGAACGTATGTATATATTTATTTTATTTTTTTGATATTCCTTTTTGTTTTTAAGTTTACAGGTCATGGACTATCATTGTTATCAATGGCCTTATGTGAGGATGACACAACCAAGCTCGGAAGAAGGACTTGAGCAATTGTAATTTCAAATTGCAAATGTCTTGAGGTTTTCTGACAATCTTGAGTGTCAGTCCACTCAGAATGCCTACTATCAGGAGCGAACTGACGTTGAACTGATCTCCTATAATCCAAACTATCACGGTTATTCAAACTCTTGGGACTACAATCAAGAGCAATATCAAGATTTGAATTACTTTTATCCAAATCAGTTTGACAACCAATCTCCGCCGCAATATGAGGTTACGTCTCGACCCAATGAGAGCTTGTCTGAGTCCTAAACACGAGAAGAAGAGAACTGGCTTGAAGAGCTTCTCGCCCACTTTATTGAGAGAAATGAGGTTCGGATGGGAAGCCAAGAAGCCGCATTACACAGCCTTGAGAATCAAATGGGCAACTTGTCAATGCCATCACAAATCCACCACAAGGAAATCTTTCAGTCTTAATTGATCTCGACGATGAAGCAATAGATTATTGCACGGTGGATATGCAAGGAAAATGCGATGAGTCTCTCAGAGTTATTGAGGGAGACATCATAGTGCTAACTAGCCAACCGGTGGAGTCTGAAGTTGGAAACAAAAGGATAAATAGTGGTTGTATAGTCAATACTGATCTACAATCAGAAACCACGCTCCCGACTGTGAAAACCTTGGAGGGCCCGCTAGAGCATGAAGAAGACTTTCGATTTAATGAAATAAGCGAATTAGTGGATAATTCCAGCGACGAAAGATTCTTTGTGCCAAATGATGAGTGGATGGACGAAGGAAAGAAGAATGGAAAATAACCCTTGTCGGCCAAAAATTTAAAATAATTAACGAATAGGCGACATGAAAAGGTCATTTTTGCTTACAAGCCAGATTGAGCGGCATCGGTATAGTCAAGCCGAAGACTTTAAAACAAGCGCTTGGTGGGGAGGCACCCCCATCTCGGTATCATTTTTATTTGTTTATCCTTACCTATGTTTTGTTATATTTAATGTCTGTTATGTTTACTTTGCAAACATTGCTGCCAGATATTGTATTGCCATATTGTATTAAGCATGTTTTTGTGACTACAGCATGTTTTCCTATTCTTTAGTAATTTTACACATAGTAGTATAGTTAAGCTAGTTATCATGTGTTTAATATAGACTTATTTATATATATATATTTGTGTGTGTGTATGTGTGTGTGTGTAAGATATATGAGCTAAAATATGGTTTCGTGCGTAAATTGTCGATCTAAGGCTCATGTATACAATACCAACATTTATCTTAGACTTACAGACCGCTGGGCTCCATGTTTATTGCCCATGCCTCTCATCTCGCGCCGCAACGCCAAGGAACAAAGGGTCTCTCACGTCGCAGTGCCACCAACAAGTACCACACATTGCTATTTCGCGTCGTGGCACCAAGGAAGGAAGCATGTGGCCATGCAATGGCCACCCAGATTCTCGAGCCTCATCGTTAACTCGCCATCACGACGACGCTTATTTAACATAAGCAATCTTGCGTCGCGCCAACATTTTTTCTTTTGGCCTGCAAGTCGTGCCACTCCTCCCCTAATCTCTCGACAGTCTCGACAGCATACCTCTCGACAGTCTCGGCAGCACACGGCAGACAAGTTCACAAGCAACCCCAAACCCAAAAGTTTCCATATATTCTCCTACCCCTAACCTTTAATCCTCACCTTGTTCCCTCAAGATCCCAAGCTAGTTCATGCTGCTAGACGAGATCAGTTAACCTATGGTTTTCCCACTTAAGGTACTTTTGAGATTTCATGCAAATTCTTATAGACTGTGATCAAGTTGTGGTGCTCTTCTTCCTGTTTGTTGGTTTGTGTGATTTCCACTGACAGAAATTAGGGTTAGAATACTTTCAAGAAAGCTCTGTCTAGTTCAGTTTGAAGGACACACTCCAAGTGTTTGATTAAATTCCTAAAAGAAGAAATTGACAGTTTTGGGGCTGTTTGTTATTGGCAATTGTTGGGATCTACTTGGCCTAAGTTTGGGGGAATTTTGACACTGCTTAGGGACTACTTTTGCATCAAACCTACTGAGATTTCTTACATCGCTCCCTAAAGGCAGCGTCTCAGTGTCTGAGGGTCTTCATTGTCCGCCGCACCACCAGCAACGAAATGGGACAACATCAAATTTGTAAATGAGGCGGCATGGAAAAGATACAAAAGCTCATTTGGGGCACGAAATCTGATTCCTGAGCTGGGGTTGAGGCCCAACAAAAATGATGGTGAGCTAACCACCATGATACTAGAGCGAAATTGGATCCACTTCACCAAACCACCTAGGTCAGCCATTGTATCTGTGGTTCGGGAGTTTTATGTGAACTCCAATACCGAGGGTGATGCTGTTGTTCAAGTTAGGGGTTGCTTAGTGGCTTTTGGGAGTCAAGCCATCAATACAGTATTTGTCACGCTTAACTACGAGGGAAAGGATTATTTGGAGCTGGGACTCCGCAGTTATGACCTAGAGGATATCATCAGGAGGCTCTAAAGGCCCGGAACCACATGGAAGAAGAATGATTATACAGGTGAGAAGACCAGTTTCCCAACTTCTGCGCTCAGTCGCTATGGAAAGGCGTGGTTCATCTTTATTTGCACTAATATGATTCCTACCCGGCATCTGAGCAATGTGACCAAGGATCGAGCGATCCTCCCTTTTGCTATTATCACGAGCCTGAACTTGGACATCGGTTTTCTCATACACGAGTCCATCATGAAGGCAATCAAGAGTATCGTCACTTCGGGACTTCCACATCCATCCTTGATCACCCATTTGTTCAAACAGGCAGGTATCCAATAGGGCCAGAGGAGATAGCCTTGCCACCCATGACAGTCATAGAATATCTGACCATCAAATGCTAATATGAGTGAGACGGGGTAGAGTCTTATGTCAAAGGCGAGGGATACGGGCCACCTACAGTGCCACCTCCTACAGCAGAGGCCAAGCCCTCGCAACATCTGGACGCAGCCCCAGCTAGCCAGGGACTACTGGTCGACATCATGGCGTCTCTCACCCTGCTGCATCAAAAGCACGACGTTGAGGCTCGCAGGTAGCAGAGGCACATCGCAGCTGTGGCACAGAGGTAGGAATTTGCGATGTAGTACCAGGCTGAGCTGCTGAACACTATGCAGAGCATCTACACTTACTATTATGGCGAGAATGCTGAGTTCACGCCCTACCAGTTCCTGGAGCCTCCTGTCTTCCCACCATACCCTCCACCATCACCGCCCGAAGCTGATGCAGACGCAGCTGATGAGGATGTAGCTTATGCCATTGCGGAGTGAGCGATCTTTAGGGAAGCCCTCTTGTATCGATTGATTATGTTTAATCAATGAGGTCATTGCTCACTTTAAGTTTGGGGTTGTTTTTGGCTTTGATCTGTTTATTTCCGTACTGCCATGTTAGGTTGCCAGTCTTTAGTATTTTATTATGTTTTTATTATCAGTATTGTAGTGCAGTCGTTTTGAACTACGGGATTATTCTTAGATTTTTATCATTATGGATGCCATGAACTATTTTTGGTTTTATTTATTAATGCTTTGATTATTATTAGCATGATTGTGGTTTATAGCAATCATTTTGGGGCTTATACAGATTTAGATGCTTGTGCCATATGAATGGCTTTTTCACCCTATTTTCTGCTGCTATTTAGCAAGGGTGTTATATTTATCATTATTTTTTTATTGTGGCTATGACTAGCGCCAAATGAGTTTTGTCTCTCTTAGAGTCGTGTCAAGCATGCCATGAACTAGGGGTTTATTAGTTGATAAGTTTAGACTGTTATTGATCCGTCCTTCTAGCAAGCACCGACCAACTATGTTAACCAGTTATTTTTCGGATTTAGTTCGCGTGTTTATTGCTTTGAGAGTTTTTTTCACTCTTATAAACTTTTATTTTTACAAGGTAATAAAAGATTTAGACGTTTATACAGTTTTGGATCATGGATTCGTGCATGTTTAGATATATAAAAAAAAGAAAAAAAAAGAGAAAAGAATAAAATGATCAGAAGATTAAATATCGAAAGTCTTGCGGTGGGTTGAGATAGAGCGTAAAATGCACTCGCCCATAAACGCATGACGGATATTGAGATGGAGCATAAAATGCACTCGCCTAATAATCTTCGGTTCACGTAAAGTCTAATTTGGGCTTATGTTAATTACGTGGCCTTTACTGCTCGAGTTACTAGATTCTTAGGGGTGTTCTACACCTAGTGCCCTAAAGTCGTCTAGCTTGGGAGTCACTTATCAAAAGCTCATTCATGGTTAGTTCCGAATAGCCTAAGGTAATTAAGGACTGTCCGAGTTAGATTTTACTGTCTTCATGCTAGAGTCTTTTGATCCTTTACTGCAGTTGTGTCTAATGCTTAATGCTTGTCGAATGTTTCAGTTACGGAGTGTGCATATTAGTATTAACAATCGACTGTGCGAACTTATTTAAGCTATGATTAGTCAGGAGGGTTGGTCTTCACACACACACACATAGAATGGATCAAATACAGTCTTATGCTTAAATGAGAATGAACCCTTACTCATGCCTATTTTTGCCTTGTTCTTTGGGAGTAGCTTAGATTGAGATTCGTAGCCATGATGCTAGTATAAAGTTTTAAATTCCTTTCACGTGTTTAATTACTACTATTATTTTTCTGTTAGATAGTTTGCTCGAGGACAAGCAAAGACTTAAGTTTGGGGGTATTTGATGAGTGGGATTTATACCCGCGAATCGGATACTTTATGACTTAAATAGTTACCTGAATTCGTAGATTTTATATAGTTTTATATGATTATAGTGTTATTATGCTTAATCAATGCAATGCAGGGCTTATCAGGGTTTTTCAAGCATACAGGGGGCAAAACAGTCAATTTATGTGTAGCCGCACCACGATGCCAAAGCCTAGCTTAAAGCCCGCATCGCGGCGCCACCTCCTAACCCTTGTCGACATCGACTTTGGCAAATACAAATACTAATAACTCCTTCATGGGCTCGTACTGCAAACATGAAGCTTCGGTTTCTTTATTAATGACATAGCGCCACAGCGCCAACTATAGCTTAGTGGCCCGCGCCGCGGTGTCACCTTTGGTGCCCAAGTAGAGAGGTCTTGTGTTTGACCTAGAAAATGACAAAGACATATATAATATGGGACAGAGAAGCCTCTGCATTGCAAGAGGATTAATGGAAAGAGAATAATAATTGATATTAATCATTGTGATATTTATGTGCGATAAGAAATAGTGGGTTAAAAATACCCAACTGAATTTTATCCCAATTAAAATATTATTTGGATTAGCCCAATGTACATGGGATATAAGATTATATAGTGGTGTATATTTAAAATATAAGTATACTTCCTATATGTGGGTAGGTACATATATATGTGTATATATATGCCCATAACTTTATTTAATATAGTAAAGTTAAATAATTATAATTGATTTAAACAGCCGTGTATAGGCCAATGGCCTACTCTTCTATGTTACTGTGAAATGATAATGGCTAGATAGATAGATGATGAAGTGAAGAATGGCCGAGGAAGGAGTTGGTAACCACTTTCACCTAACTCTCTCTTAACTGATGGCTTCCCCTTCTTCCCGTTAGTTTAATTTCTTGGGCAAAACTCCCAATTGGACAATAGTTTTGCTATATAAGGAAGTCTTCCCCTTCATTCTCAAGGCTGCTAAATTTCTAAGATTGTTTGTTATTGCATAAAGAGAATAACGTTGCAATTGAGTGAGGTTGTTAAATTTGAGCTATAATCAGAAGTCTAAGGGACAATGTTTAGTCATTTAAGCTTCACATATAAAGCATAGTACTATGAAAAGTTACTATAGCTCTCTATTAATTACGATGCTATGTTGAATTCGTGTATTGATAATTCAATCTGAGTTAAATGAGTAGGCTCTCGAATGCAGGCAATCAAATCTACCATTATGACGGAACCAGGAACCATATCCCCCATGAACTGTGTAGCATGGGTCTGAGCTCTGATGGTATGAGGAGACCACCAACGGTAGAATGCCTCATGAGTGAACGGTTCCTCTGACAAATAAAAGCCATCAACTCCCACCAACGGGATATCACTGATCGACGGCTGCAACACAGGCCAATAACGCCTGGCATGAGGAAAGATCAGTTTACGGATCTCTGTTGTGGTGCTTCTTATAGCACGCTCTCCTAAATAGAGCTCCCATCCTTCATCTGTGAAAAGAGGAACCCAACGGGTGGATATCACATTCTCAACACCAGTCTGGAAACCACCCTCAAAGCCAACTGTCAAATGGTCCTCAAAATAGGGAACCCATGTAATAACATCGGTTGTCAATAACTCCAACTATAGGCGAGAATGGGTGAAACCCTTAGATACAGGAACCTCCACTAGTGTGGAGTGATTCCATCGCTGTCCCCATGGGTAGATGTCCAAACCTAACAGACTAATGGGACGCAGATATGGAAGCCTCTCGTAGGCCCAAAACTGCCAACACAAGATCAAACATCTACGGTTAGTTAACACTCTTAACCCGTACAAGGGAAAACAAAAGAGAAATACTCACCAACAGGAATGGTTAAAATCCTAGCCAAGCCTCTGTCAAGCCCTGTGAGCGCATGCGCATTCCCATGAGGAAATAGGCAAAGGTATAAGAGCCCCAATCATACATTCCAATACGGTCCACCTCACGTGTGGTGCTGACTAAAGTGAACGACACCGTGGAAGAGATATCCACCAGGAAACAACCCCAAATGATGACCTAGAATAATCGGCGAAGAATGTGATCCCTGACTCTCTTGCCATCAGGAAATGGCTCACTCTGTGCCCTATTTATGGCGTCTATACTCAAAGGGGTAGCACAAACTATCCCACCTTTGAGCGCCTCACCCTGGACTTTTAGCAACGTCTTATGGCAGTAGGGGCAATGTTAGCCACACAAGGCATTGGCGCCCTTGAAAACTCTATACCGGTGATAAACTGCCAATCCATCAGCATCATCATCACCGCGTAGTCCAACAAATGCAGAGACTGAGTCTGGTGAATACAACGCTCAGACAATGCCTTGAGGTGAGGTAACCCCAGGGACAACAGTGGTGGAGGATGGAAAAGAACGCCTTGAAACCCCAAGAATGCATAATCTCTCGATACTCTGGGGAAATAGTCTGGTACAAAGAGTGTATACTGAACCAATTCCCTCGAGGCTGCGTAAAGTTGGGAACCTGCATCCCAAATGCAAACCAACATAAGAACCCTTGCTCCTCATCAATAGGAAAAAGGAAGATCAAACACATCTTTTACCTCATTTGCATGAAAATAGATGGAGGGGTGGCAACTTAAATCATCCAGAAACTCTGGATTCATCACATTTATGGCTGGAAGCACCTTGTAAGGAATTGAAGCAGCAGGAGCAAGAGCCACAACCGGTACATCCTGCTCCTCATCCTCAACATCTGGTACCGTAACCTGGATAAGATGAATCACTGACTCCATCAATCGACGAAGCTATCGGGCTGGGCAAGGCCGAGGCACATCAGAAGCTCTTCACCTCACACCTGAATAGGTCTTGCTGGAGCTGCTCGGTTGGTCTGGATCCATATATCTGGACACAAGCCTCCATATCACCTCAGAAAGGGTGTGGTAAAATCGAACCTAGATATTTTTAAATGTATTTGATGTCTATATGCATGCATGCATTACTTTAATATATGCCCACATTAGAGTTAGAAATTCATGTTCATTCAAAGCCTAGACTCTAGGAAAAATTTCACCCGAGTCTCCTTTGTAAAACGGACTATCCACATGCATGCAAGCATGACTAGGTGCCCATTCAGTAGCACACCAACTCACAGTCATAAACATCCTATATGTATGAAAATTATCAAAGTTATAATCTGTAAGGGTAGCCTAATGTCAACATCGTGGAGGTTCCTGTGAGCTTTGGAGTAAACATCCAAGCAATTTATCAGGACCATCAGTGAACCAGCGAAGTGTGTATTGATAATTTGTGAACGATGATTATGGTATCCACTGGTTTATGTATTATGTATGGGATGGTAACGAGTGTTGCTCACCTCCATGGCATGGAAACTGACCGGCTCAACTTCTGAATTAAAGCTGATGAGTGGTATGTCACCTTGTTAAGGACATTTTGGCTCAGCATTAATAGTGACTATGCTATTGTTGATAATGTACTTGAGTTGCTGATGAAGAGTGGAAGGGACGGCTCCAGCCATATGAATCCACGGTCTTCCCAACATTAGGTTGCATCATGTGGCTATTCTGAGCATGTGAAAGGATACACTGAATGTATGTGGACCAATCTCCACTGGTAGTTCAATCTCTCTAAAGGCTTTTTGTCGGGATCCATCAAAAGCTTTGATAACTGTATAGCTGCTTTTGATCATCTTGGGGTTGATATTCATCTTCTCCAAGGTAGCATAATGATAGATATTCAGAGATGAACCTCCATCTATCAAAACTCCTCCCACCATGAATTCGGAGGACAAAATCGCTATGTGCAATGGCTTGCAATGACCAGTCCCTTCAGTGGGTATGTCATCATTAGTGAAAGATATCACATTGTTGTTAAAAATGTTATAATCCAGATGTTGGAATTTTTCCACATCCACTGATTTCGGTAAATGGGCTTCTTCCAAGACCCTTAGAAAGATCTTCCTATGATCTTCGAAAGAGAAAACTAAGTCTAGTATGGAAATTTGTTGTAGAGATTCTCTTAAGCTTAGAACAACCTTGGCTTCGTTATGGCCCATGGTACGGAGGAACTCTTCAATTTTCTCCATGGGAACTTTCCCATTTGACTTGATTGTATATTTCATCACCCGATGGGGAAGATACAGTGGATTCTCCTTCGACACTGCAGTAGTTGTATGTGAGGTAGATCCTTCAGCCTGTCCATAATTCCATGGGACTTTTTTCAAGCTGACAACAAGATATTGTGGCCTAGATGGCAAAAGAATTGGCTCTAGTGCAGCCACTTTTAAAGGATTGTCAGCACCTTAGAGTTGAATTGCTTGTATTGTGAGTGGTCTGGCAGCCAAATCATCCTCAGAGGATATAATTGCTACGTCATCCTTCCATTTTGTAGAACATGTGTTCCCACTCTCGAGTAACAAAGTGTCATCGTCTACCATCTGCAGGACACCGCTATCAATTAAATTTTGAAAAAGGTGGCGGAGTGCCCAGCATTCCTTTGTACTGTTACCGCGAGAATGGGAGTGTGATTGGCACACTCCATTAGAATTAAACCATCTGGAACTTGATTGGAGGCATAAGGGATGTCATTCTTCCTTTATTGATCAACAATCTGAAATATCCCCTTCATAGGTTGGCCAAGGTATGTAAATTCTCGTTTATTGGCAAAATCCCGATGGGCTTTGGCACTTGCTCTTTTTGCAACTTTCTCCTCCAATGTTTCACTTTCTGAAGGCGATGATGGAGTGTTCATGGCAAAAGGAAGGAGACTAGCATAATCCTGACTAACTAATTGGCGTGTGACTTGGTGTTGATGGATCACCAGTTCTGCCAATTGGTCTACTTTCTTACAAAGAGCTTTAATCTTTTATTCCATCATAAATTGGAACTGCGCATAATCCCATCTGTCAACACCATCCTTGCTGGTTTGGGAAGATTCAACAACGTAGTTGGAACTTTGTCCACTGCTCCAATTAATCATATTAACTTATTCTTCTTTGTGTTGAGCAAGAGGGTTGTCTTGTACATGAGGTTGGTCGGGCTTAGTCACCACAATCTCCACGTTGTCGATTAAATCCTGGATCTTGTGTTTTAAGGCCCAACAATCCTAAGTATCATGGCCAATTTTCTCTGCGTATGTTGCCCAGCCGTTGACATCTATCACAACTTTTAACAAACTGGTGGGCGTCCTTGAACAATGTAGGCCAATAAAACTCGACTTGAAGCACCTTTACCAATGTTCTTTCACTACTGTAATGTCCCCCATATGCAGACGAATGACACTCATGCAATATGTTCTTTACTTCACTATGGGGCACACACCTTCTATTCATCTTATCGGCGCACTATTTGAATAGTTAAGGCTCGTACCACATATACCACTTAATGTCATGAAGAAATTTCTTTTTCTGCTGTCTTGTAAGATCAGGAGGAAGAATGTTGCTCATTAGATAATTTGCAAAGTCTGCATACCATGAAAATTCTGTGTTTATCCCAAACAGTTGCTCGTCCGGGAATGATTCATTGATTACACACTTGTCTTCTTCCTTTGTACGCTGATTTTCCAACCTAGACAAATGATCGGCAACTTGATTCTCCGTCCCCTTTCTATCCTTTATTTCTAAATGAAATTCTTGTAGGAGGAGGATCCATCTGATAAGGCATGGCTTAGCATCTTTTTTCAAAATTAAGTATTGAATAGCCGAGTGATCTGTATAAACTACCACCTTTGTGCCGATCAGGTATGCTCGGAATTTATCGAACGTATACACTACTGCAAGTAATTCTTTTTCCGTAGTTGTGTAATTTAATTGGGCCTCCATAAGTGTCTTACTTGCATAATATATGGCTTGAAATACTTTCTCTCGGCGTTGACCCAAAACAGCCCCAACTACATTGTCGCTCTCATCACACATCAACTCGAAGGGCATAGTCCTGAAACAAAATTTGCTTTCACTTAATATATGAAACTATTTAATCATACAAAGTGTTAGCATGTACTAATAAAACAATTGCTAATACTGTACAGAAAAGTAAGCAGTTAAAGCTATCTACAAGGCAGAGGGGTTTCTCCCCTTTTTACCCTTGGCGACAAATGCAAGGAGTGTTGCTCCAATTTTCGAGGGTGATGTCATGGTGGATGGCAGTAATGAAGTGATGATCATCATCCTCCTTCTCCCGAATGATGACCATAATGTCGGGACAATCATCGTCTAAAGTGTATCTATTTGTGTGTTCATCATGAAAAAGGATGCGTAGATGAGACAAACTCCTAGCGATGTCTTATTTACGTTTATGTTCCCTCTCTTCCACTTCAAGATCAGGAATCAAGACCTCTTTTGCTCTAACCGGTATCAGTTTAGGAAATAGCACAGCCATAACATGGGCTGAAACCTTTATTGGAGACTGTCTAGGCTCAGGATTGATAAGTGGAGATAATCGTTGTATGACTGAAGATGAAGGAATCTGTTTGTTCTTGTGAGGATTCCTGTGACTGGAGCTAGCAGAATAGCCTAACCCAGGTGTCCCTATTTGAATGGGAACTTGAATCGGGTGCTTAATGCCCTGTTTATTTTAAAGCAATAACCAATGCTAGCTATGAATAAAAGATATAAACACTTATGAGCATGTGTAGTACAGATTATGTGACCTTATTATGAGAACACAAGGCTAATTAGTATGCATGATGAATACATGACACTATTTGGCCTTGATTTCGTGAAAATCCTTAAATAAGACCGTGATATATGAAAGTGAACGTGGAATGATTATATGCTTATGTAAAGACCTCTAGCATGTATGTATGTTAAGTGTAAGTGTCTAGGTATGTTTGAATTCCCTTGAAGGTGCGGTGGCCAATTGATCCATAATTCCTTGTCCTTTAATGGACTTTTGCGTCACTTAGACGATGTCAAATTGTTATAGGATCAACTGCCATCTAGACAGTCGATAATTCAATATGAGTTTACTGAACATGTACTTGAGAAGACCCATGTGGGATATGAGATGGGTTATGTGACTATGGAGGTAATGTTGTAACCTCATGGAAGCCCATGCTAAAGCACAACAAGTCTTCTCCATCAGAGTGTACATGTGTTCACTACAGCTAAATCTTTTGCTGAAGTAGTAGATAGCTCACTCCTGGCCTCCATCGTCTTTCTGTCCCAGTATGCATCCCATGCCATTGTCATTAATGGACAGGTACATGAATAGGGTAACATCATCCCTGGGTGGTACCAAAACAGGAGCGTTAACCAACTGCTCTTTGATTGTAAGGAAGGCTTTTGGACACTCATCATTCGATTTCATGGGGGAGTTTTTCCTTAACAATTTGAAGATAGGCTCATAGGTTGCTGTGAGTTTAGAAATGAACCTGCTAATGAAGTTGATTCTTCCCAAAAATCCCCGTATTTCCTTCTCTGTCTGAGGAATGGGCGTTTCCTTGATGGTCTGGATTTTGGTGGGATCCAGCTCAATCACTTTGTGGCTGACTAGGAAACCTAGCAACTTTCCTGATTTAACGCCAAAGGCGCACTTGGATGGATTCAACTTCAAGTTGTACTTATACAACCTGTTGAAAAGCTTTCTGAGATTGTCTAGATGGTCTTCTTCCCTTTGGGATTTAAAAATGATGTCATCCACGTAAATCTCTATCTCTTTGTACATTAAGTCATGGAAAAGAGCCATCATAGTTCGCTGGTAGGTTGCTCAAGCATTAATGAGGACGAATGACAACCGTCTATAGAAAAAGGTTCCCCAAGGTGTGATGAATGCAGTTTTCTCACGATTTTCCTCATTAACCATGATTTAATGGTACCCCGCAAAGCAATCAGCAAAGGAGTACATGTCATATTGAGCAGTATTGTTAATGAGAATGTGGATAAATGGCATTGGCATGCCGTAGATAAAACTATATTGAACAATAAATACTGACCTCCAGTCCAAGTTCACAAGCCTTCTTCGTGACAAGACCAGCTCCAAGCATGACACTAGGATTTGACGTGTTTGTACAACTTGTACTAGCCGCAATCACAACACTACTATGTTTAAGCTCAGTAGGTTGTCCGTGGAATGAAAATTTGACAAATTTCTCTTGCGCATCCTTTGGTATAGCAAATCCCTGTGTAGATTAGAAAACAAAAACTACATAAGGTAATTGATCACCATCTTGAACTCGAAATACAACACCATAGATGATCCAATACGGCTCTCTCCGCTCCACTCATTCAAATGTTAGCTAGCCTAACTAGTAACTACAACAAACTATAGTACATCTACATGATCAACATATTAAATTGAGAACAATAATCTGGGCTAAGTGAATGTTTACAGGAAAAATCTTAACTATATATTTATAAACCACAAGGAAAAATAGTCAACAGTATCACATTCTAAATACAATAATTTTACCAATCTCTTACCTTGAATCCAACAAGACACTACAAACTGCGGGTGTGAAAAAGTTTGATCCCATGCTTAGGACAAACTATAGGGGAAGGGATCAATCCCTGGTGGGATAACCAAAATTGAATGAAGTGTGAAAGATCTGATGATCTAAAAACCAGATTGTTGGCTTGGAGAGTGTGTTTCCCAGATGGGGTAAATGGGTATGAAGAAAGGGTTGTGTGTAATAAGGGTTAGAAAACCTAAAATGACCGGTGATCCGGTGATCCAAAACCAGGATGTTTCCTTGATGGTAGCTTCAGACATAGTACTGATTCACGGTGTCTGAGTTGATGAGTTGTGGAAATTCATCGCCGTCCATTTCTTGTAGTTTAAGAGCACACCTGTCAATGCCTCCTTGACAATAAATGGGCCTTCCCAATTTAGAGCGAATTTTCCCTTTGAATTGTTTTGGTTGTTAATGATCTTCTGCAAAACCAAGTCATGTTATTTAAACTGCAGTAGTCGAACTTTCTTGCTATAGGATCTGGCGATCCTTTGTTGGTATAACTAAACATGGAAAATAGCATCACTTCACCTTTCATCTATTAGAGATAATTGGTGATACCTGTCTTGTAACCATTGGTCTTCATCCAGTTGAGCGTCAATCAACACTCTAAGGGATTCCATTTCCACTTCTATGGGGAGCACTGCTTCCATCCCATTGGTCAATAAGTAGGCGGTTGCCCTAATGGAAGTACGCATTGAAGTTCTTTAGGCTAATAGAGTCAGAGGCAAGAGGTCAAGCCATCCTTTATGATTGGCAAACATCTTCTGCATGATCTTCTTAATGTTCTTATTAGCCGCTTCAATAGAACCATTCATCTTTGGATGGTAGATGACGGATTTAAGGTGTTTGATGTGGAATTTATGGCACAACTCCTCCATCATTTTGTTGTTGAGGTTCTTAGCATTGTCTGACACAATCACCTCTGGTTGTCCATATCGACAAATGACATCGTTTGTGATGAAAGCAATGATGACTTCTTTGATAACCCTGGGGAAGGAGGCTGCCTCCACCCATTTAGTGAAGTAGTCAATCATGGTGAAGATAAACTGATGCCCATTACTGGCTTTGGGCTCGATGGGCCCGATCACGTCCATTCCAATATTGAGAAGGGCCAAGGTGAACTCATATTGTGGAGTTCCCTTGGAGGGGAGTGGATAGCATTTTGATGAATTTGAAATTAATAGCACCTCTTAACTTGATCATCACAGTTAACCTTAAGAGAGAGCCCGTAGTGCCTTGTTCTAAGGATATTTTTAACAAGTAGAGGGCCGCTTATATGTGGGCTACATACTCCACCATGGATTTTATCCATGAGCCTCTGAGCTTGGTCCTTGTCCAAACATCTGAGGAAACCTATTCTTGCATCTCTTTTGTAGAGTGAATCTCCGTTCAGGTAGAACTTCATAGCCAATCAATTGATCCGCCTTCCTTTAGTTGGGCTCACCTCAGCGGGTGTAGATCCATCTTGCAAGTACTCCTTGATATGATGATACCAAGGATGTTGGATGGGAGGTAGCTCATCTGATACTTCTCCAACATAATTCCTATAAGCTGGAGCCTTTTGTAGGGAAAATGGGATGCTTGACATGTTTTTCTTGTCAGGTATGTTGATCAAGGAGGCCAAAGTTGCTAGCGCATCCGCAAAATCATTCCTATTCTGAGAAATGTAGAGGAAGTTTATTTCTTTGAACTCCGAAGCATTTTATAAAACTTGTCGATGGTAAGGCAGCAAATGTAGCTCTTTGGTTTGATAGATTCACGTGGTCTGTCTGATTACCAATTTTGAATCTCCAAAGACAGTTAACCACCTCATACCTATTGATTGGGCAAGTTTGTGTCCCATGATACAGCCTTCATACTCAGTTGTGTTGTTGGTGCTGACTGTAGGGTAAAATCTAGTTACGCACAACACGCAAGTATACGTGGTCAACAAGTAATATAATAGTAAGTAGAGTATCGTTCCCACAGAGAAAATTTAGGAAGAATTTTAACCTCACAATTATCAATTTTCTATTAATCCTAATTTTATTAAACTATCCAAAACAATGATTAAAATTATAAAAACTAAATTATTAATAAATATATGATCACAAAACAATCACAAATATTAAAAACTGAAATTTCAAACAATTATTGGAGAATTAGGCTTACGATTTCACCCTAAGCTTCACTCTAATTTTTACACCTCTCTTCCAGTTCAATTCACTATCCCAGTTTATTAATCAAGACCACGAATGTAGTACTAGCCACCTCTCGATGCACTAATACTGTATTAACTCACATCCATAAATTAGATAGAAAAAAGTTAAACACCTTAATCAACTAACTCACTATATCTCTATGTGAATTATAACTAAAAAATGTTTAAGTTTAAGTCCTTTATCCGATTACATGCGATTTCAAGCATATCTCTACCTTAACATACATCAAGATTATGTTCATTTGCAAAATTCAAGAACACATGTTGTATTAACTAAGTCTAGACTCGTACTTCCTCTCTCGAATTCATACAAGTCCACAAAGAACTGTTGATCAGGCAATTCATAAATTCAAGCTCAAATTAATATAGATAACATGAATAATAGCTTATTAAACTGGAAATCAAAGTTATATAATCATCGTTTCACTTAAAGATCCATTATAAGCCTAAAAGATAAATTAATTCATCATCAATGAATTATTAACTAAATAAATTAGAGATAACGTCTTTTCAATTACAAATATAAGACTAAGAAGAAGAATAATGCAGAACACCCTTCACATTAGCCTTAATCCGCAATCGATATGAAAGTTCTTCAAAATCTTCACTCCAATGATCACTATGAATTTCTGTCCTTTATCTCTGCTAATTGCACTGTATGATGATGATTTCATTTTTTGTTGCTCAATATATATCTAATATCTAACTTCTGGTCGAAATCACATGTCATATAGAGTCCAAAAATATTCCAAGCACTAAAGTTTATGCTTTAGCAGTGTTTCAAGCAAGATAGATAGCCAAGCTTGGGATCCTCACTTACGGGTATATATTTAGAAAAGACCCCTACGAGGGGCATGCATCTTGCATTCTGACTTTAGCTAAGCTTCATACTTGATCCAATATGGCTTCAAATGACTCCCTTTTCTTTCTTACTTGCCAACCAACCATCCTACACATAAAAATAACAATAAACAAGTAAAAATGAATATGAAAGCAAAGAATTAACAATGATTAAGCTTGAAATGAACATCGATTCGTGGATATAAAATCCACTTATCAAAATCCCCCATACTTAAACCGTGCAAGTCCTCGAGCACAAAATAAACTACAAGCTATGCAATGCAATGCAATGAAATGATATGTAATGTATCTAATCTAAGCGTCTACGAATCTAAGAGTATTCCTGAATTAAATTTATTCCTTCGGCCTCAGAAAGATCAAGCAAACATTTCAACATCTCATATTGAAACCACTCAACTGTTTCTTATCAATCCTCGAATCTTAGACCGTCATTACTGATATAGTACGTGTGTGAGCAATATCTATCCCGACTGATTCTCATTCAAATTTAACACATAATCAATCTCTTATTAGGAATCATACAGAATAACTCAAAAATTTCAAAAACATACGAGTTCCAACTAAAATCAAATGTTTACCAAGATTAGGTGTCCAAATATGGTATTCGTGCTTTCTTTCTTTTTTTTTCATTGCGGGGGCTCTTTGCCCTTATTTCCCGTCTTTTCTTAATTTTTTTAGATAGATGGTTAGTGAGTGTGTTTTACGCTCCATCTCAAGCTCGTGTTTATGGGGAGTATTTTTCCTCAACCCACCATAATACTCAACTAGATATTATTTTCTCTTTTCTCTTTTTTTTCTTAAGCTTACATAACCTACCTTTTCCCCCAAACTTAGGTTCTTGCCTAATTTGTTGTCTTTACTACCTATTCTTGTCATTCAATAATTTATACTAGCATTATCCTTTAGAAACTATTTATATATCAATTTAAACTAATCATTCAACACAGATGTTATTACGTGCTACCCTTTTTATACCAGTTTCAAACAAGCACAAGATCCAAGTAATAATTTAAAACTACATCAAGGTTCTAGTAATCAATGATGTATTTATTGACTTAATCTCAATCTTATCATTGGCCCAAAATAAAATGAACTACAACACTGCTGGACATATGCAAAATTAATTTTTTTTTTATAGATAATGCAAACATAAACAAATGACTAAATATAAACTAAATATGCACCTAAGCTATTATGAAACTATATGATTACATAAATGCAACATAACACATCCTAAAATATCATGCAAAACTAAAGTGTAATACTAAAGTGTAATAACAAATGCAAACCTAACTAATGACATTATGTACGCAAACATGAAATGCAAAATAAAATTGAATCCCCCAAACTTAACAATTACAATGTCCTCATTGTACAGACATAGCAAAAAAAATGTGAGGACTTCCTTGTAATCACGTTAAGCCTGTGGTGGTGGTGGTTGTTGGTCTTCTTCATCAGAGTCACTTGGTGGGAATCTTAGCATTGGGGCCGGTTGCTGATATAGAAATTGAGAAGTAGTATTGAAACTTTGGAGCATCATGTTTAATGATGCAAACGAGAGGTTCATTGCTTCAAACGTGTGATCTTGCCTAGCGGCGAGCTGCCTTATCTCTCGTCGTGCTTGCTTGTTGTGCTCATCCACTTGACTCTAAATATTTAGGAACTGAGGACTAGATATTGCCTTGGACTGTGGTACCTGCTCTGTTCCTTGGTCTCCCATAGTCGCATCCTCATCCTCCGAGGTGTCTGCAGCATCAACTTCGTCCTCTGACGCCGATGGAAAAATAAAACCTAGTCCTATAGGATGGGAATCACCCCCAGCCCACACCAAATATCGTGCTATCATTCTGGAATCTAGTAGCTGAAGCGGCATCTGAGTGGGTTCATCATCGGACCATCTAACACTCGCTTGGCGACACAACCCATATATGAGTGATGGGTGTGGCAAGCCGCCTGAGAAGTTTCCACGCAAGCATCAGCGAATGGAAAAATAGATTATGGCCCCGACATCGATGATGAAATCTTGCACATAAATTATAAAAGTAGTGCCTTCTCTTTGGTCACGTCTGATGTGTGTTAGGACGGATACAATTTTGGGCATAAGAAGGCATACCATATCTTACCATACCAACTGAGATCCTTGCTATGAAAAACTGTGCCTCCTTTTCGACCCTTGATCCATGTTGTTCTCGGCTTAGTCATTTCTTTGAAGATATCCTCATAGTCAGGATCGAAATCACGTAGGTTGGCATATTAGCACTGTCGAGGCACTCGTAACTGATAATAGGTGTTGATGGCATCGGCACTGAACGGGACTATTCGACCACGCACATAAGCATTGAAGGGGGCTTTGTTTGATTCACTTCCCTTTTAGTTATGCCTTGTTACTTGCTTGATATTTGCTGATTTCCAGGTAGTTGCATAAACCACTTCAAAAACCTGAAATAAGACGAACAAAACAAAAATAAAAATGTTTAAGTAAAACTGTACTAATTAAACTGATATCGTAAAATATTAAAATCTATACTAAAATTTTCTTTGGCAGCAATGCCAAAAACTTGTTGGGTAAAATCTAGTTATGCACAACACGCAAGTATACGTGGTCAACAAGTAATATAATATTAAGTAGAGTATCGTTCCCACGGGGAAAATTTAGTAAGAATTTTAACCTCACAATTATCAATTTCCTATTAATCCTAATTTTATTAAACTATCCAAAACAATGATTAAAATTATAAAAACTAAATTATTAATAAATATATGATCACAAAACAATCACAAATATTAAAAACTAAAATTTCAAACATTAGGCTTACGATTTCACCCTAAGCTTCACTCTGATTTTTACACCTCGCTTCCAGTTTAATTCACTATCCCATTTATTAATCAAGACCAAGAATGTAGAACAAGCCACCTCTCGATGCACTAATACCGTATTAACTCAAATTCATAAATTAGATAGAAACAAGTTAAACACCTTAATCAACTAACTCACTATATCTCTATGTGAATTATAACTAAAGAATGTTTAAGTTTAAGTTCTTTATCCGATTACATGCGATGTAAAGCATATCTCTACCCTAACATACATCAAGATTCTGTTCATTCACAAAATTCAAGAACACATGCTATATTAACTAAGTCTAGACTCGTACTTCAAGTGTAGAAGAAGAACACACTAGTTTATAGTGGGTTTCTCAACCACCCACCATCAACCATCTTTCTAGCCAATGATCACTATTTGGAAGTTACGTAATTAGAGTATAGGTTACTGTTCATGTACTGTTTGTGCAACTGATGAGCTTAATTCTCAGCAACGTGATTAATTTGCTCAATTTAGTTACTTTAATTCCCAAAAATGTAATTTTAATGTACATAGAAATTTTACTCATCGTACAACACATAAATAATTATATTCAAATAAATATTCATTTTCTTATTATATTAAATAATTATTTATTCATGAAATTCTCAATTCTTACAGATTCACATGGCTGGATCCGTCCCTTCAACCCTTCATTAGTAGCTTAAATACATCATTAACAATAGCCCGGTCACTGTTGATGTTGAGCCAGAATGTCCTGTACAAGGTGATATACCACTCATCAGTTTCAATGCAAAAGTTGAGCTTGTCAGCTTCCAGGCCTTTGAGGTGAATAACACTCACTATCAATCCGTTAGGGCACCACCTCTCATACCCAGAATTTTTGCCGAGGTAATGTCGACAAGTCAAGAGATGATATCCTTGGGTTTTTAACCTGGACAAGGGTTAGGAAAGGATCATCAGGGCATCAAGCATCCAAATCAAGTTCCCAATCAAACATGAACAACCAGACTAGGTTATTCTCTTGGGTCAAGTCACAGAACCCTCACAAGCACAAGTTGGTTCCTTCATCTTCAAGGTGATTGCCTAAACCTAGAGATGCTAAGACTGTATGGCCTTCCTTAAAGGTTCCTGCCCTTGTAGTAGCTATGTTGTTTCCTAAGCCGATATTGATCAAAGGAAAAGAAGTCCTGATTCTAGACCTAGAGGAGGAGGAAATGAATCATAGATGTAACAAGACATTACAAGGCGGTTATCAAACCTGCGCGTCTTGGTCCATACGGAGGGTATGAACAGAGACGTCCCAGACGATGATTATCCATACATCATGGTCATCATTCAAGAGAAGGAGGACAACAACAACCCATCCATCGCAGCTGTCCAACAAGATATCACCCTTGGCAATTGGAGCATCACTCCTTGCATTTGCTGACAAGGGTAAAAAGGGCAAAAAAACCCCTCTGCCCTGTAGATAACAATAACAACTTACTTTTGTTGTACAGTATTAGCAGTTGTTTTTGTCATTTCATGCTAACATTTTGTATGATTGAACAGTTTCATATATTAAGTGAAAACATTTTGTTTCGGAACTCTAAAGTTAGATATGCCTAAACTTACTGATGAGGTGCCTATTCTCCACAAGGACTATAACTTTGATGTAAAGTTAGACTCAAACTTGATGGAAATACAAGAGGATTATGAGATACCTCAGGAGATTAAAGAATGGGTTGAAGACAAACCCAAGCCAAATCTTGATCAAACCACCCCTTTTAACCTCAGAACCTCAAAAAACCCCAAACAAATCTAGATTGGTACGGACTTTACTCCAAACCAAAGGAATGACATGGTTACTCTATTGACCTAATTCTAGGATGTGTTTTTATGGTCTCATGAAGACATGGTCGGTTTATCCACTAACATTATCATTCACTGCCTCCCCATCAAAGAGGGATTCAAGCCAGTAAGGTGGAAGCTCAGGCGATTAAAACCTGAGTGGAGTTTAAAAGTTAAAGAAGAAATTATGAAACAATTTTAAGTCGGCATCATCATGGTGTCAATATACCGAGTGGCTATCCAACATAGTCCCCGTGCCTAAACCCAGAGGAAAGGTGCGAGTTTGTATGGATTACAGGGATCTGAATAAAGTTTCCTCAAAGATAGCTTTCACATGCCATTCATCCACATACTCATTGACAATACAGCTCAGTATGACATGTACTCCATCGGAGTTGAACCGTCTAGAATGGGGATTAATTGGAGGTAGAAGGGAGGTGATTCTTCCTTCGTTGATTAGCATCTGAAATATCTCCTCCATAGGTTGTCCTAGGCACATAAATTCCCTTTTATTGGCAAAATCTCGATGGGCTTTAGCACTTTCCCTCTTCGCAACCTTTTCCTCCAATGCTTCGCTTTCTGAAGGTGATGATGGAGCATTCATAACAAAAGGAAGGAGACATGCATTCTCCTGGCTGACTAACTGGCGTGTGACTTGATGATCATGGATCACTAGTTCTGCCAATTGTTCTACTTGCTTACAAAGAGCTTTCATCTTTCGTTCCATACAAAATTGGAACTTTGTGTAATCCCATATGTCAACACCATCTTTGATGGTTTGGGATGATTCACTGTTAAAATTGGAACTCTATCCACTACTCCAACTAATCATGTTGACCTCTTCTTCTTTGTGTTGACGAAGAGGGTTATCTTGCACATGAGATTGATCTGGTTTGGTAACCACGATCTCACTGTTGTCTATTAAATCTTGGATCTTGTGTTTCAAGGCCCAACGATCTTGAGTATCATGTCCAGGTGCTTCGACATGATAAGCACACTTCCGAGTAGCATTGAAACCCTTCCCATTATGGTTGGCTAGTGGAAGAAGATGCATGATTTTCTTCTGAGTAGTCAGAAGGACAAGATAATTCTCGAGCGAGTCCCCTAAGGGTGTGAACATTTGAGGGTACTTTTCTTCTCCACTTTTAGTTAATGGAGTGTTTGAAGACTGTGCTTGGAAAATGTAGTAATTTCTCCTATGTATAGGCATGTTCTGACTGCCTTTTGACCTTGTAGTATAAAGGAAACACCCTCCTCTTTCTTTTTATGGACCCTCCGGGGGTTGTTTCCGTAAGTTTCAGACTGGATGTGCTCAGCAACTACTTTAAGAGCGACTTGGTCTTGAATCTTTCCTAACTTCAATCCCATCTTAGCCATCTCTCCGTGTTTGATCATTTTAGAAAATGGTTTGCCAATACCAGCTAAAACTCTTTCATAGAAAGGAGCTTCTTGTATGTCTATGAAAGTCATGACCATTTCTGACTCTGTCATAGAAGGAATAACTTGAGCAGCAAGGTGCCTCCAACTTTGAGCGTACTCTCTTAAAGACTAATTAAACTTTTTCTTGACCTTGGTAATCTGGTACCGGTCAGGAGCCATCTGAGATTAAAAACTGTGCTAAGAGAGGAAGGCGTGAACTAGCACTTCCCAGCTATGGATTTTTGAGTAGCCTAATCTGGTATATTATAAACGGGCTTCTCTAGTTAGACTCTTCTGGAATAGCTGCATTCTGAGCTTTTCATTTTTTGTACAAGATCCAAGTTCTCCTATGAACACCTTCAAATGTGTGTAAGGATCCCCTAATCCTTCATACTTTTCAAAGTCAGGGGTTTTGAATTTCTCTAGATAATGAACACCAGGGAATATGCAAAGGTCAGCATACGAAACACTTTCGTGTGTTCCAATCCCTTTGAGAGATTGGACAGTTTCTTCCATTTGAAGGACCTTCTTCCTAATATCACCTGTGTCTAGATCTCCTTTGAGATGGGTGTTTTTAGGGTCTTTGTTGGTTGTATCCAACTGAGGTTCTGGATTTATTTTATTCAAACCTTGTGTTCCTCCTTGTGTTGAGGATTCTTTATGTGTAGGCATCTTTGAGCCATGAGTAGATTGATGCAATTCTTTAAGTAGAACAGCCAAATCTATAACTTGTTTACTTAATCCATCAAATTCTTCTCGAGAAACGAGATTAGACTGGTCAGAAGAAGACATGATTGGTTGTAGGCTCGTGGCCTTTTTGGATTTTGAGCGGGTAACATACCCAATTGTTTCCCTACAAAAGACTTATGTAGTTTAGTCTTAGGGATAATATAAATGTTTACATGCTATCATAATGTGTTCATTTTAGGAATATTATCTTGTAAAAATGGGTGTCATTTGATAACATGTCATGTATGTGCAAATATTCTTCATATTTTCCATTACATAAAGACGAACAGGGTAAAAATGATTTTACAAGTAATAGAAAATGGAAAGCATGAAGAGAATTTCCTCCGCGTTTGGTTTATCAGAGGCTGGCCTATCTTAGGGTTACTCTCGCTGCTTTTTGGCATGAAGGTTCCCAGATCATCGCAATCTACTTGACAGAAAGTTAATTCAGTCTTTCAACTGGAGCGAATCTGGGTGGTTCCTTTCCTAAGCCTCTTTGGAATTAGTCTCCCTACGAGTACAGTAATCAAACACCGACAGGATAGCCTCCTGGTGGAGGAACCACACAACATACATTCACATACAATGTGTCTCACCGTTTATGAAAATGATGACATATGCGAAGCACTAATATCACAGATAGATATATTGTAGTGCAGTAATTAAAATGCATTCATACACATTCATCATAAATGTAAATGGAACATTCATACACAAGCATATAAAAGTTTTGAAAAGCTTGTAGTAGCGGCTTAAACCCTCTTATGGGTGTTTCCAACAGAGTCGCCACCTGTCGACGTCGGTATTTTTATTTGTCCCTTTTTTTTCTTGTTCTTTGGTGTTATCATGTTATGTTAGATTTTTTTGAAAAAACAAGTGAAAAAGGTCCGACATGTATCATGTCGACGATTTGACTGTAAGAGTCACCAGTTGGTGTTTTTAATCGGTTGCGAAGAACGTATAATCGAGAAAAAGGTTTCATGATTGACCCAGTGATATGACACTGCTAAACGGGTCTCTGAAACCGAGATTCATTTGGGCTCGGGAGCTTGATTATGCAGAGGGGAGGTGTTAGGCACCCCCTGACATTCGTGTTGCCATGGTGACCGCCACTTTTCAAGAAACTGTTATATGAATATGTGTGTGTGTGTGTGGATCAATGTGCAATTATTTGGAAGTAATGCGAGGCCTCGTTCGCACCTATATACAAATAGTTTGAATTTATATAAAAAATCAGTTTTAAACATGATATAGCAATGAAGTTTTGTAGAAGAGGTTTTTCAAACCATGTGCTCAATAGTAATTGAGACCTTTTCATACTTCCATTTTATTATTAAATGTTCGGCTTGTTCGGCATGACAGTCATCTAAGGAAATTAAAAGACCGTGAATAAGTACAATCTGCTTTCAGCTGAAAATGTCCGTCACGAGAACCGAATCTAGATTCAGTAGACTAAATATGTGATCACATTATTCCTAGGCTCACATGATGCCGCAGTTTATCTGAAAAATAGTAAGCAGATATATATATAAAAGTTGTAAATATATATATATATATATATATATATATATATCATGATCAACCACCACGAAGCACCTCTATGGGGGATCAAAAATGTAAATAAAGTAATAAATGCGATAAACCACCACGAAGTAAACTCCAGGCGGAACTGTCTGTAAATAAAGTAGTAAAAACGATCAATCGCAACGATTTAAAATCCAGGCGGGACGAAATGTAAATAAAGCAGTAAAAGGCCACGAAGTAACTCCAGGCCTGACAGAAATGTATATATATATATATATAAGCAGTAAACGCACAGGATATAAAATCTAGGCTCATCGAATAGAGTTCGACAACAGTTCATACATATAAGTTTTTATATATACAAAAGCAGTAAATGCTCCGGAGGTAAAATCCAGGCTCATCGGACATAATCCGACAACAGTTTATATATATAGAAGCAAGTAAATGCTCTAGACATAAGTCTAGGCTCAATCGAGGCATAACTTGATAATGTTAGTCCATATATATAAATATATACATATATAAGTATATATATATACAGACAGAAATGAAAATCATGAACCGAATTCCGGGCATACACACACAACACAACTCTCAATGTGAAGAATAGTGTGTGTAAAGATGAAGAGAAAGACTTTATAGAGTGTGAGAAGTCTTACAGTGGGATGCCAAAGTAGACTTCTATGACTCTAGTTGGATAAACACTTAGCTCCCGCCGGTAAAATATAGCTATATGTGAGCTAACAGGTGTTTAAAATGAGAAAGCACTCAATATGAGGTGTGTACAGAGCAAATTGGACAGGACTTCCTCGCCTCTATTTCTCTTACAAATAGCCACCCCAAGCTCTATATTTATAGATCTGGTGGGCATTAAGTGTTCTACGGGTGCGCAGATGCACTGCTGGGGCTGTTCGGACTCCAGCTCCATGGTCCTCTGAAATCTTGAAGTATGTGCACTCGGGCACTGTGATGTCCGCTCAAACTTGCAAAACTTCAATCTGAGCATCTGAACGAGGTGTATAAGACCTTCTTTGGACCGCTTTTGTTGAGAGTCACGCAATGACATAGGGTTAGAGGTTGTACGAAGTCAGGAAGAGGGGACTATGCCCATGGTCTTCAAGCTTTAAATTTTATCCGGTGTGCTGCCACGCGTAATAGTCACTCGGGATTGGAACTCCTTGGCTCTTGTGGGACATTACTATGTAGAAATGTATGTATGAAATGTTGAGACGGCGCACTGGGGATTTAGGTGGCAAGATGACGATTTTGCACCTGTGACACTCCCAAATCTGGGTACTTCATTTCCACCAGATTTGGTGTTCACTTGATAAAAATATGCATATCTAACTACCCAAACATAATAAAGTTTAATAATAAACCTTCCCATTAAAGGGTTATATCAATAAACCCAACAAAATCTCCCAAGTTATCTAACCTTTAATTACAAACATCATATGCGGAAAATTAAATAAATACATCATCAAATTAAAATAAAGTTCAAAAAAATAATAGTCAACAGTTTTACAAGTCTTCAAAACTTACTTATCTTCCCTTTCCCTCTACCGGTTGTAGGTTCATCAACCTTCTCAACTTTAGCTGTAATGTTTATATAAGCAAGAGGGAGCAAACAAAGCTCACCTAAAATGACAATGAATAAATATCATAGCAATTTACAAATGAATAGGCTCAATAGAAAATGAATAAGATATTTCGTCAATTATAATAATCAGGAACAAAATCTGAAATATATAACTGAGGGTCAAAAGACCACGAACTATGTCCATAGTTATATGTATTCTTTCAACTTAAACTTTAACAGTCGTAAGACTATAAGGACTCCTCGTACTTAGGGGTATCATCCCTTTGTACAATGTATTGTGCACAAATATTTCAACGCTATGCGTAAATTATCCCCTATAGTAGGGTTGTTCATCTTAGTATTTAGAATACAAGTCCGCACCAAAGTAAGTTTGGTTTGGATAAGTTTCAAGGTAATTTAGGTTTAATGAACATCAACTAAGGATTAGTTGAATAAAGTGTAGTAACAATGTGCTATGGAATAAATCATAAATGAATCGACATTGTATATTAAAGTCATGCTTTAGGAGTAATCTAAATGCATAAGTATTGAATAACGTAACATACCTTGCTTGAACAATGTAAAGCTATGGTTAAAACCTTATTTAGAGTCGAGTCTTAAGCATGCATTAAAAATAGTAAGTTGAACGATAACACTTGCTCAACATCAGTGTATCAGAATGTAGAAATTTGCAAGTTAAATAACAAGTTAATGATTGGCTCAATATCAAGATATAAGATTTAGGAGCTTGTACGATATAATTAGGGTTAGAAAACTTGCTCAAAGAAAGTTTAGAGTTAAGAAAACTTGCCTCATGCGTAGGTTAAACAATCACTACTCACGTTCACCACAAGTCCTACACATACCATATATAGTGACAATAGACATTAAGTGCACTAATATTAGCTTTATGAGTTTCTTTCTCACTTTTAATATAGCTCACTAACTAAGTTTAAGTTTAAACAACATCACATCTTTTCATGAGCATCACATTTTAGCTTTATTACAACTACTTAAGTGATCATGTCATTCCACCATATACACATTAACAACTTGATACATATCTTATTACATGTCCAAGATGTTATCATTAGGTTATACTAATACACAAAGGATTAAACTTGCATTCGCACATTCCGACGCCCTTTCGATTGCCTCCAAATGTAGAACAATCCTAAAGATAGCCATTTTGACCCTTGATAACGATTTCCAATTGAAACACATAAAGAATAAAAGTTATAGATCTACTCTTCCTCGTTTCATTTCATCTTGAATCGCATCAATCAGAGTTCGTATAAAAACGTTATACTCATTTTAATAAAACATGTCTGGTCAATTTTTTTCCAAAATTCGGCTAGGCAGACTACCCCCCACCCACCCCCCCCCCCCGCTAGGGCGGGGGTTTTTGTAGTAGGGGGGCCTGCCGAGGCAGGGGTCCCTTCTGCGATTTTGCGATTCATGCTCTAGAACACTACGGAAAGCCAAATTAGGCCTACAAACTTCTTTCTAACAACTATACCAACTTACCCAAGGTGTAATATATTTACAGAAACATAAACTAATGTTTTCTAACACGTTTCTAACCACCTAAACAACATAAACATCAAGATTACAACCTTTAATTTTCACTATTTTTGCTAAAACTTCACTTTTTTTGAATGTTTCAGTGAAAATCATCACTGTGATTTTGTTTTTCAACCAAAACAGTTAATTCAACATACTATGTTTTAGTTTCTTCATCCTCTTTCAAAATCAATAGTCAAATTATATGTTAAAATACTAATTAAACCTCAATTTTACTTTAAACTAAGCCATAATCATATATATTCATACCAATTCACTATAATATGATTTTATTCACAAATAATTACATAACAAGAATTAAATCATCTATAAACTTATGTAAAAAACTTTTTAACCACCAATTTATCATATAAAACTATATATAACAAATAATTCAACCTCTATAAAGATTTTACAGAGTATTTTGGAAGAGAATAAAATTATAACTTTTAAAAAAATAAAAGAGTAAGATGATACCTTAGTTTTAGAAGATGATGGCTATTCTTTGAAAGCTCTCTCTTCCCCAATTTCTCTCTCAAATTCTCTAGCCTTCTCTCAACTCACTCTCAATTTTCTTTCTCTGAAACTTTTTCTTCTCTTCTTTTTCTTCTTCTGAGTTCTTCATATCTAACTCTAACTTACGTACTAACAAATATAACGTAAATAATAATATAGGTATTAATTATATAATATAAATATATCTATAACTGACATCAGTTATTTTTATTTTTGAAAATCAAAAGCCATAAGGCTTGTTTGGCTAACTACTTTAAAATTAATCAATTAATCCTTATGCCTTGTTTGGTAAACATATTTAAATTAAAGACTTACATTCATTAAGCCTTATTTGGAAAAAAACTGAATTAAACTTCTTTAATTTATTTTAATAACTCATTTACATCATAGTTTATTTTCACACTTTTATTACAAAATTAATTTAAGAACATTATAATAATCCATTTAATACCTATCAACTCTCTAACTTAATTATTGAATTAGAATATTATCTCATTATAATTAATTTCCTTAACTCATTAATTATTTATTCAACAAATAAATAATAAAATCAAATCAAATTAAACAAATATTTATTCTACAATAAATACATTAATTAAATATTTATATAATTCAATAAATATTTAAAATTACAATATAAGTTTTCGGATTGTTACATCCTTCCCTCCTTACAAGGATTTTGTCTTCAGAATCACAACTTAAGCAAATCATTCATCACATTCTCCATTCCTTACAAAGATTCTGTCCCCAGAATCGAAGACACGGATTAAACAAATAACTCAGGATAATTCTTCATCATTTCAGCTTCGAGTTCCCACGTACCCTCTTCGACATTGTGGTTCTGTAACAACCCGATATTTTTTATACAAATAAATCAGAATTTTTGCGTATAATAATTTTTTATTTATTAAAATAAATATGGGGATTATGTGCCAAGACAATGTGTATATATATGTAAATGATAAATAAAAATTTATTTATTACATTAATATTTACAAATAATTTTATTTTAGAATTATTGATTATTATAAATTATATTCTTATAATAATTAATATAGTAGAATGTTTTTATTAATTATTTTCCATGAAAATATAATTATATATTATTTAAATAATATATGAAATGATTTTTAGAATAATTATAATAATTATTTTATAATATGAATTTTAGTGCAGATTATTAAGTTAATTATTTTAACTTAATTAATAATGTTAAGTATGGCAGATAAATCAGATATGTAATCCAAACCTTAATTTTGGATTTTGATCAAGGCATGAGAATAATAATATAATATTAATTATATTTTGATTTTTCAGTGCTATAAATATGTACTGTATGAATGTGAATTGTCAATGGTTGGTCAATTATGGTGCAGTATTTGAAACCCCTAGTTTTACTGTGGAAAACCATAATTTGAAACTCGATTGTGAGTTTTAAGACTATTATATAACTGTGTTATATGATTTTATGATTAATTAGGTCAACCATAATTAACATTTGGATATATTAATTTCTACAAACCCTAAATTTTGAATTATAAACCCTAATTGTGATTTGGTAACCCTAATTACCAAAATTATAAACCCTAATTACTAACTTAGCAAAGTTAATTATAATTAGTGATATTAAACCCTAATGTTCATGTATAATTAGAAAGTTAATCTAATTAAGGAAATCCTAATTATAAGTTTTAGAAATTAAAATTTTTATTTTATACAAACCCTAATTGCTAAATCCTACAAATGCTATGTGCTAAATCTTAGGGTTAAACCCTAAGGGTTTGACAAGATTACATTTAAGCCATTAAAATTGCAAGCCTAATGTCCATATTGCCCTTTTAAGCATTAAAGAAGCTAGCATGTAGGTTTTGACATTAGGTGAAGTGGGTGACCTAATCTTACTAAACCCATGTGACTTAAATTGACAAAAATCAGCCTCTAGCTCAGCCAATTCATGCATCTACCTCTTATATAAATAGATTTGAGAGAGAGAAATGATCATTTGTTAGACCATTTTTGCACAAACACTCAACTAGACTCTCTCAACTCATAACCCACGAAATCCTTTAGTAAAAGATCAGTCACAAACCAAGCCCCACCATCACCAATAATAAATCAGAAGGCTAAAATATAGATTAAGCCAAGAAAGGTATATAACCAAAATTAAAAATTTGATCTTGATCAATGTGTTAGATGTTAGTTTTTATGTGTTAAATATGTTGTATATGCTGTATAATGATGATCTGGGTTGCTAGATGTTAGATCCATAACATCTAGAGGCTCGAATTTGATGTTCTTCAAAATCTGGAAAAAGTTTGTTTTGTGGTCTGACAATGAATGTCAGTGGCTGTAGATCTCTGCATGTTTTTGATTTTTTATGTTTTAAAGTTGTAATCTGTAGCTTGTTATGTGGTCTTTAATCTGGAAGTGGAACCACTGTGATTACATGTCTAGATCGTATGTTATTCTTTGGTGAACTTGGTTGGACCAAGCATGACTTGCAATTCAGGTAAACGAGAAATCGCCAGAATATCTTTATCTGACAAGCTTTTGTTGGTCTTGGATCACGTTAGTGTTTTGTTGCTATGATGTTGTATCTAAGTTATAGTTTGGTATATGTATTGCATGTTATGCCTTTTAATGTCACCTAAATGATAAACATATGGGATTTAGTAGACGGTTAAACCAGCCTAGTCGAACACATTTTCTGTTTTTTGGGTAACCCAGAAAACATTTGAATGTGTTGTCTGACAAGGTTTGATTGGACATTATCTACTTGATTTGTTGTTGTTATGAGGATGTTATGTAATAGATCTGTTGTCCTACATGTTGGCTACACACTGAAGCTTATATATCACAAAAACATACACCTGACGATCAAGATGTAGTGGAAGCCCAAAGTCGTGCTTGAATTGTTTTCATATTTCGGGCAACCTAGAAATGAAGAAACGACCTCTCCATGACAGCTACTTTAGGCCCTTAGATCTTTCAGTTGGTGTATATTTTGATCATGTTTGTTGTTGGGTCTTGTAGTGGTGAATTTGTACTACATGATCTGATCAACAACAAGTCCAGAAACACGTTGTGTGAAGAATTAATCATGGTCAAACTAGTTAGCTCAATAACTATCTTGGTATTCTGGGTTTGTGTTATGAACATGAAGAACACCTATAGCGAGGGTTCTGTCGCTATAGGTGGTCTTTCTTGACAATTATTTATAAAATTATATTTTATTAAATAATTAATTATAAAAATTAGTTTTTAATTATTAAAAATACATAATAAATTATTAAAAATTATTTAAAGTCCAAAAATTAGTTTTTAATTATTTTTAATATATTTCATAAATATTTAATATTTTTGAAATATTAAAGGTATTTAATTTATTTAATTATTATATTAAATAAATTATTTAAAAATGATTTCAATATTTGAAAAATCATTTAAAATTATATTATGATATAAGAAAATATTTTAAGTTATTTTTAATGACTTTTAATATTTTGTGATGAAATTCATTAATAAATTAATATTAATGATAATTAAGTTATTTAATAAAAATAAATAAATTAATAAAAATGATTTTATTATATTAAAAATCATTTTAAATAATAATAAGGTATTTAAAAATATTTGAAGTTATAAAATATAACTTTAAATATTTAAAGGTAAAATTCATTAATTAATTATTATTAATGATATTAAAGTTATTTAATAATTATATTAAATAATTTATTTTAAAAATGATTTTAATATTATAAAAATCATTTTAAATGAAAATAAAATGTTTAAAGATATTTTAAGTTATAAAATATAACTTTTAATATTTAAAGGATAATTTCATTAATAATTTTTATTAATAATTTAATATTAATGATATTAAATTTATTTAATAATTAAATTAAATAAATAGTTTAAAAATGGTTTTATTAATTTAAAAATAATTTAAAAAGGATATAAATGAATTAAAATTATTTTAAGTTATACTTAATAACTTTTAATATTTTAATAAAGGGTACATTAATATTTAAATATTAATGGTAATTATTTATAAATGATTTTAAATATTTTAAAAATCATTTAAGGGTAATATTAATACTTTAAAAGTATTTTAAGTTATTATAAATAACTTTAATATTTTGACAATGGTTTCATTAATAGTTTAATATTAATTAAATGTTAATGATAATAGAATTATTTAATATTTAAATCATTTAATAATGATTCAGGTGTTTGAAAATTTATGATAAATTATAATAAATGTTTAAAAATTATTATTAAGTCATATAACTGATACTTACGAATATTGAACTTTAGAATAGAGTCATAGACTCAATAATTAGCCGATAAAGCTGTCGGTACACTGACATATTTCAGAAATTGATCTGGACTTAAATATTTTGATTGTGTTAATGTTTGTTTATGATTCAATGACTGTTGAACATGTGTGATAATGTGATTAGGTTATGTGCTGACAACAAAATGCAGTACTATGTGTTATAGTATATTGTTCTAATCAAACGAATGATCTGATTAATGATAGGTCGTGATATAAAAGATAAAACTAAGTTGCATTTTGTAAGCAGCAGACTCGGTAAGTATCCTACCTTTGTATTCTCTTATGCAATGGACATGAGTAAAAATATTTCAGAATTATATTATTACTGTACAGATTATTAACCCTATATTATATACGCTCATTGATTATTAACAAGTTAGTATATGGTAATTCAGATATATATTCTATTCGTTAATTTCTATAAATGGTTATACAAGTGTCCCCACTTGGATAATCATTGTATTTAATCACATGTTGACCTTTAATTATTGTTATATTATATATATATATATATATATATATTTAATTTATAGATTATTTTTGAACAAGATAAAACCTTTTATTATTGGAATTGCTTTGGTTTGGAATCCCAACAAGTATGAACATCCTTACGAGAAAAATTTTATGCACCCAAGGTGGGACATGAGTGAACGATAACATCGTTCTTGCATGTAGTATTGATCAATCTGGTACAATAAATTTGATCACCCTTGCGTGTGAGTAAGTTATGATGGTTTCTGAGATGAAGTTCTGTTTAACCATTTCGAAAATGAAAACAATGTTCATAGTATGTCACCTCAACCCTATTTATAGTCAGTATATAGTTTCAAAAATTTGAAAGAGGGTTGTTATGTTATTATTATCGGTTCAGATTACTTCACAACTATTGATTTGTTGTAGAAGGATAGTATAGAGAAAACATTTAAATTCTTTCAGCTTATATATATATATATAATTGTTAATACTTGTTGGGCACTCAAATGCTCATCCTTGCTTAATTTAAATGTTTTCAGTTAAGTGTGAAGAACCAGAGGGCTCATGTAGAAACAAAGGAAAAGGAAAGCTAACCAAATAAGATTTGTGGTAGTTTATGTAATAGTTTAATATTATTAAGACAATGATATATATTATCTATCAGGTTATGTAATGAATGTTTAAAGGTCTCGTACCTGGGAAGATAAACTCTGATAATTATGTAAATTAAGTTTGTTATTTATATTATTGTTATTATTATTAGTATTATTCCGATCATAGAGATGGTATCGTGAAGTATCGAGTTCGGGTTTCAAGTAGCTAGATTTGGAGGCTTTACAGGTTGGTATCAGAGTTATAGGGTTAGAAACCTTAGGTGTGATAGACCTTAGGCTATAACCTTAGAACAGATGGAAACATTGAAAATATAAATAACTCATATAGAGTTTAAAAAGAGATGGATTAGATAATTCATCGTCAAACAAAATAAAAGATAACTTATATAAAACTATTGTTTGTTGTGTGTATATACTATATGCTAATCAGGATAATTTTTGTGTGTAGATGTCTTGTGGAAAAGGCTTGTTGTATGCTTATAGCATGAAGAAGGATCAAAGCCATACACCCGAGCTAATATCGAAGCAATTAGCTGAAATAGAGGCTCACAATGAAAACCAACTCGGACGAGGTAGTTATCGTGGAAAATGTAGTACCAGATCCGGAAATGGTGGAACTGAAAGATAGTGATTCAGACACTAAAATTAAAGTTGATCAAGCATCAATGGAAGTGCGGAATCTGAGGAACAAGGTTTCTTCTCTAGAAAGGTTGTGGGAGATAAAAAAGCTGCTTAATGGAAGAACAGGATGAGCTTAAAATCCAAATTGATCAGATGGGAGCCTCAAGCAACACATCATGTGCAGTTCCGAGAAATAAGGGAAAAAGAAAGATAGAAGATCATGACTTAGGAAAACTTGATAAGAAGAAAAGGGAAAAGAATATGTTATCTTTGCGGCTATGAGTGGCATACCACTCTGTATTGTCCCGACTATAAACCAGGTGCATGTATTGTTTGTGGAATGGAAGATCATCAGGCGAAATGTTGTCCAAGAAAAAAGGCTTAGTAAATAGGTAGTATAAGTTCTATTGTGTAGGTGTGTTTAATGTAATATGTGTGCTTAATATACCCGTGTAATGTAATATTCTAAAACTTTTGTATTGATCAAGGTTGTAAATCCTGACTTTTGTAGTCACGAAGGGATAGCTGATGTTTAAAGGAATATGTGCTATGATATGTAAAGTATTTTGAAATCGTTGAATGAATATGAATCTAAGTTTGAGTAATGAAACAAGTTTAATATATTAAACTTATGTGATAAGGTTTAGAATGTAAGTTAAATTCATGTTTATTTAAATAGATAATGCCGCCAAGATGTCAAACTCAAAACCAAAGTGTAGAAGAGCCTGTCAATAACGTTGAGGGACAACAACAAGCAGACCTGATGCCATATTTTGCGAATATGGTAGCTCAGGCTATGCAACAAGGAATACCAGCCTCAGGGAACCAACCGGACAACCGCTTAGCTAACTTTAAAGATTTTAAGGTTGTGGGACTGCCAGAATTTAAAGGTACAACTGACCCTGTAGAAGCCCAAACTTGGGTTAAGGAGATTGAGAAGGTGTTTATAATAGCTAGGGTAGCTGAGGGGCAAAAGACCGCTTTTGCTACCTATATGATGAAGGGTGAGGCAAATTTTTGGTGAGAAGTAAATCAGGCGAGGGCAGGAGAATGTATAGTTACATGGGATAGGTTTAAGACACTGTTTTTCAAAAATTATTTTTCATCTCAGTATCTGAGGCTAGGATGGAGGTGAAATTTTACGGAGTTGAAGCGAGGAGAATATGGTGTTGTGCAGAATATGCCTGCAAAGTTTAATGAGTTAGCTAGGTTTGCTCGCATCAAGTTGATACGGAGGCTAGGAAAGCAAGAAGGTTTGAGCTGGGATTAAAACCCTGGCTCTACAATAAGGTTGCAGTGTTGCAGATCGCTACATTAGCAGCACTCGTGGAGAAGGCTATTGTTGCTGAGGAGGGGAGTGAGGCTATTAGCCTCTATAATAAGGAGAAGAAGAACAAGGGCAAGCCAGTAGAAGCTGAGAAGGTAGAAATTAATAGTGGAAGTAAAAGTGGTAGTAGCAAGAGGAAGGGAAGCAATTTTGGAAGTGTGTAAGTAAAACAGGAAGGTGTTAAGAAGAAGATGGCGGTGTGTGGAAATGTGGAAAGAACCATTTGGTGAATGTTTGAAAGGGAAGTTTGTGTGCTATAATTGCGGGCAGGAGGGCCATATCTCTCCCAACTGCCCCAATCCTAGGATGAACAGTGGGTGTTTTCTGTGTGGATCTACTGCGCATAAGGTGAAGGATTGCCCAAAAAGGAGAATGGAGGAAGGAAGCGTGAACACGGGCAAGGGCAGTGGAACTCTGGCAATCATGGGACCAACGTTATCAAACAAGCCAACGAAAATCAACAACATGCAAGGGTCTTTAACATGACGATCCGAGGATACTGATGATGGCGTGGCAATGAAACTCCAGGTATTATTCGTATAACTTTTATTTTATTATATACATGATTTTCATATATATAGTAAATTATTTTATAAAGAAATTTTGAAGGAGGAATTTGAGTTCTTTTAGAAATCATTTTTCCGTTTAATCAGATAAACAAGTGTTATGCGAATAGCTAAAGATCAGTTCGATCAAAGATTGATCGAGATCTATTTGAAATGATTGTGTATGCTATGTACCCTCGTATGTATGAGTTTTAAAACGGTGATTCTGGGGACGGAATCTTTATAAGGGAGGGTGAATGTACCAACCCGATATTTTCTATACAAATAAATCAGAAATTTTGCGTATAATATTTTTTTATTTATTAAAATAAATAAGGGGATTATGTGCCAAGACAATGTGTATATATATGTAAATGATAAATAAAAATTTATTTATTACATTAATATTTACAAATAATTTTATTTTAGAATTATTAAATATTATAAATTATATTCTTATAATAATTAATATATTAGCATGTTTTTATTAATTATTTTCCATGAAAATATAATTATATATTATTTAAATAATATATGAAATGATTTTTAGAATAATTATAATAATTATTTTATTATATGAATTTTAGTAAATTATTAAGTTAATTATTTTAACTTAATTAATAATGTTAAATATGGTAGATAAATCAGATATGGAATCCAAACCCTAATTTTGGATTTTGATCAAGGAATGAGAATAATAATAATAATATTAATTATATTTTGATTTTTCGATGCTATAAATATGTATTATGTATGAATGTGAATCAATGATAGTTGGTCAATTATGGTGCATTATTTGAAAACCCTAGTTTTAATTTGTAGGAAACCCTAAAATTTAAAACTCAATTGTGAGTTTAAGACTATTATATAATGTGTTATATGATTTTATGATTAATTAGGTCAACCCTAATTAACATTTAGATATATAAATTTCTAGAAATCCAAATGTTTAAATTATAAACCCTAATTATGATTTGGTAACCCTAATTACCAAAATTATAAACCCTAATTGCTAAATTAGCAAGGTTAATTATAATTAGTGATATTAAACCCTAATGTTCATGTATATAATTAGAAAGTTAATCTAATTAAGAAAAATCCTAATTATAAATTTTAGAAACTAAAATTTTTATTTTATACAAACCTTAATTGCTAAATCCTATAAATGTTATATATGCTAACCTTAGGGTTAAACTTGAAAGGTCAAACCCTAAGGGTTTGACAAGATTACATTTAAGCCATTAAAAATGCAAGCCTAATGTCCATATTGCCCTTTTGTATTATTAAAGAAGCTAGTATGTAGGTTTTGACATTAGGTGAAGTGGGTGACCTAATCTTACTAACCCCCGTGTGACTTAAATTGACAAATATCAGGCTCTAGCTCAGCCAATTCATGCATCTACCTCTTATATAAATAGATTTGAGAGAGAAAATGATCATTTGTTAGAACATTTTTGCACAAACACTTAACTAGACTCTCTCAACTCATAACCCACGAAATCTTTTGCTAAGATCGGTCACACAAACTAAGCCCCACCATCACCCATAACAAATCGTAAGGCTAAAATCTAGATTGTTCTTAAGAAAGGTATAAAACCAAAACTAAAAATTTGATCTTGATCAATGTGTTAGATGTTAGTTTTTATGTGTTAAATATGTTGTATATGATGTATAATGAAGATCTTGGTTGCTAGATGTTAGATCTATAACATCTAGAGGCTCGGATTTGATGTTTTTTCAAAATTTGGAAAAATTTTTTTTGTGGTCCGACAATGAATGTCGATGGATGTAGATCTCTGCATGTTTTTTATTTTGATGTTTTAAAGTTGTAATCTGTAGCTTGTTATGTGGTCTTTAATGCGGAAGTGTAACCACCTGCGATTACATTTCTAGATCATAAGTTATTTTGGTCAAACTTGGTTTACCGAGCATGACTGGGCAATTCTAGGTAAGCCAGAAATTGCCCAGATCGTGTCTGACAAGCTTTCGTTGGTCTTGGATCTGTTAGTGTTTTGTTGCTATGATGTTGTGTCTAAGTTATAGTTTGGTATATGTATTGCATGTTCATGCCTTAATGGCACCTAAATGATAAACATATGGGATTTAGTAGACGGTTAAACCAGCCTAGTCGAACACATTTTCTATTTTTTGGGTAACCCAGAAAACAATTGAATGTGTTGTCTGACAAGGTTTGACTGGACATTATCTGCTTGATTTGTTGTTGTTAGGAAGATGTTTTGTAATAGATCTGTTGTTCTACATGTTGGCTACACACTGAAGCTTATATATAACAAAAACATTGCACGATCAGCATGTAGTCGACGCCCAAACATGCATGCTTGAATTGTTCTATATTTCTGGGCAACCCAGAAATGAAGAACAGCCTCTGACAGCTACTTTAGGCCCTTAGATCTTTCAGTTAGTGTATGTTTTGATCATGTTTGTTGTTGGGTCTTGTAATGGTTAATTTGTACTACACGATCGACGATCAACAACAAGTCTAAAATTAAGATTAATGAAGTTGTGAAGAATTAATCATGGTCAAACTAGAGTAGCTCAATAACTTTGTATGAATCTTAGTGTTCTAGGTTCTACCGCTTATAGGTGGTCTTTAGCGACATATTATTTATAAAAATTATATTTTTATTAAATAATTCTAAAAAATTAGTTTTTAATTATTAAAAATACATAATAAATTATTAAAAAATATTTTAAAGTCAAAAAATTAGTTTTAATTATTTCTAATATATTTCATAAATATTTAATATTTTTGAAATATTAAAGGTATTTAATTTATTTAATTATTATATTAAATAAATTATTTAAAAATGATTTCAATATTTGAAAAATTATTTAAAATTATATTATGGAATAAGAAAATATTTTAAGTTATTTTTAATAACTTTTAATATTTTGTGATGAAATTCATTAATAAATTAATATTAATGATAATTAAGTTATTTAATAAATAAATTAAATAAATAAATTAAAAATGATTTTATTATATTAAAATCATTTTAAATAATAATAAGGTATTTAAAAATATTTGAAGTTATAAAATATAACTTTCAATATTTAAAGGTAAAATTCATTAATTAATTATTATTAATGATATTAAATTTATTAAATAATTATATTAAATAATTTAGTTTAAAAATAATTTTAATATTATAAAAATCATTTTAAATGAAAATAAAGTGTTTAAAAGATATTTTAAGTTATAAAATATAACTTTTAATATTTAAAGGATAATTTCATAAATAATTTAATATTAATGATATAATTTTAATATTAATGATATTAAATTTATTTAATAATTAAATTAAATAAATGGTTTAAAAATGGTTTTATTAATTTAAAATTTATTTAAAAAAATATAAATGAATTAAAAATATTTTAAGTTATACTTAATGACTTTTAATATTTTGATAAAGGGTACATTAATATTTAAATATTAATGGTAATTATTTATAAATAATTTTAAATGTTTTAAAAATCATTTAAGGGTAATATTAATACTTTAAAAAGTATTATGAGTTATTATAAATAACTTTAATATTTTGGCAATGGTTTCATTAATAGTTTAATATTAATTAAATATTAATGATAATAGAATTGTTTAATATTTAAATCATTTAATAATGATTCGGTGTTTGAAAATTCATGATAAATTATAATAAATGTTTAAAAAAATTATTATTAAGTCGGATAGTCGATACTTTACGAATATTCAACTTCGAGAATAGAGTCTTAGACTCGATAATTACCGATAAAGTATTGCCGAGACAATCGACAATGTTTCGTAAATTGATCTGGACTTAGATATTTTGATTGTGTTAATGTTTATTTGTGATTCAATGACTGTTGAACATGTGTGATAATGTGATTAGGTTATGTGCTGACAGCGAAATGTATTACTATGTGTTATAGTATATTGTTCTACTCAAACGAATGATCTGATTAATGATATGTCGTGATATAAGAGATAAAACTAAGTTGCACTTTGTAAGCAGCAGACCAGGCAAGTATCCTACCTTTGCATTTTCTTTTGTATGAAGATGAGTAAGAATGTTTCAGAATTATATTATTACTGTATAGATTATTAACCCTATATTATATACGCTCATTGATTATCAACATTTAGTATATGGTAATTCAGATATATATTATGTTCGTTAATTTCTATAAATGGTTATACAAGTGTCCCCACTTGGATAATCATTGTAATTAATGACATGTTGATATACCTTTGTTAATTACCTGTATATATACAAATATATATATGTTGAATTATAGATTATTATTGAACAAGATAAAACCTTATTATTATCTAACCGAATTGCTTTGGTTTGGAACCCCGACAAGTATGAACATCCCTTACACGGGAAAACTTTTATCCACCCAAGGTGGACAGAGTGAACGATAACATCGTTCTTGCATGCTGTATTGATCAAAATAGGGTACAACGGGCTGATCACCCCCGTGCCTATAAGTTATGCCGGTTTACAAATGAAGTTTTGTTTAACCTTTTCAAAAATGAAAACATTTTTCATAGTATGTCACCGTAACCCTATTTATAGTCAGTACGTAGTTTCAAAAATTTGAAAGAGGGTTGTTATGTTATTATTATCGGTTCAGATTACTTCACAACTATTGATTTGTTGTAGAATGATAGTATAAAGAAAACATTTAAATTCTTTCAGCTTATATATATATAATTGTTAATACTTGTTGGGCACTAAAATGCTCATCCTTGCTTAATTTAAATGTTTTCAGCTAAGTGCGAAGAACCAGAAGGCTCATGCAGAAACAAAGGAAAAGGAAAGCTAACCAAATAAGATTTGTGGTAGTTTATGTAATAGTTTAATATTATTAAGACAATGATATATAGTATCTATCAGGTTATGTAATGAATGTTTAAAGGTCTCGTACTTGGGGAGCAAGACTCTGATAATTATGTAAATTAAGTTTCTTATTTATATTATTATTATTAGTATTAGTATTATTCCGCTCATAGAGATGGTATCGTGAAACACCGACTTCAGGTTTCAAGTACCTGGATTTGGGGGCTTTACAGGTTCCTCCATATTACCTTCACAGAAGGTATCACCTTATTCCTGAGCACTTGTTCTTTCCTGTCAACTATCTGGATAGGAACCTCTTCATAAGACAATTCTATATCGAATTGTAAAGGTTCGTACTCTATCACATGCTTGTAATCAGGTTTATACGGTCGTAATACCGAAACATGAGAAACATTATGAACGTGTTCCAACTCTGGAGGTAGAGCTACCTCATAAGCCACTTCTCCTACTTTTCGCAGCACCTCGAAAGGTCCAATAAATCTTGGGCTCAGCTTTCTCTTTTTACCAAAACGGATTTTCCCCTTCCAAGGAGAAACTTTTAAGAACACAAAATTTGCTACATTGAATTCACGATCTTGTCGGTGTTGATCAACATACTTCTTCTGTCTATCTTGAGCAGTTACCAATCTTGTCCTGATGAGTTTAACAACCTCAGCATTTTGCTGTACTAGTTCTGGTCCTAAAAGTTGACGTTCACCGACTTCATCCCAGCACAGTGGAGTTTTGCACTTCCTGCCGTATAATGCTTCATAAGGCGGCATGCCGATTCTTGCGTGGTAACTGTTGTTGTAGGAAAATTTCACCAATGGTTAATGTTCATCCCAGCTCCCTTTGAAATCCATGATGCATGTTCTAAGTATATATTCCAACGTCTGGATTATTCATTTTCTTTGGCCATCAGTTTGCAGATGATATGTCGTACTCATTCTCAAATGCGTTCCCATGCATTCTTGTAGTCTCTTCCAGACGTTTGATGTGAACCACAGATCTTTATCTAACACAATTGACACTGAAACTTCATGTCTCGAAATGATTTCTTTAACGTACAACTTTTCCAACTGATCAAGATTAAATCTAATCTTTTTTGGCAAAAAGTATGTTGATTTCGTTAATCTATCCACTATCACCAAAATCGCATCGTATCCTTTCTGAGTAGTTAGAAGACCCACCATAAAATCCATTGTGATGTGTTCCCACTTCCATTCCGGTATTTCCAACGGTTGAAGTAATCTGCTTGGTCTTCGATGCTCGACCTTGACTCTTTGACATGTCAAGCATTTCTCAACACATTCTGCGACATCTCTTTTCATGTTTGGCCACCAAAAGTGTCGTTGTAAATCTTGATACATCTTCGAACTTCCCAGGTGTATCGAATATCATGAGCTATGAGCTTCGGTCAAAATTTCTTCTTTAATATCTGGTGCTGCTGGAACCCAAATTCTTCCCTCGAATCTTAGTATTCCTTCAGTATCAACCTTATACTTCACCTCTTTACCCTCGACCACACTTTCTTTTATTTTTCTGCATTCTTCGTCCTGTAGTTGAGCATTCTTCACCTTGTCCACCAAAGTTGAACTAGCTTCCATCTGGTATAATTTTTCATTGTTTTCTTTTGGAAATTTAATTTCCAACTCTAGCCTTGCCATTGCTAAAATAAGTTCCTCCTGGTTGGTTAAAAACATCAACTTCTCACGACCTTTCCTACTCAAGGCATCCGTAACTACGTTTGTTTTTCCTAGATAATAAAAGATCTCTCAACCATAATCTTTTTTTAATTCCATCCATCTCCTTCGACACATGTTTAGGTCCTTTTGTGTGAAACTATACTTCAGACTCTTACAGTTTGTTTATATCTCACACTTCTCTCCATAGAGATAATGTCTCCATATCTTCAGAGTAAACACCACCGTAGCCAACTCTAAGTCATGAGTCGGATACCCTTTCTCATAGTCTTTCAATTGCCTTGATGCATACTGATGAATGGGTAATATACCCATGAATTGGATACATTCGGGCTTAATTTATTGTTGTTCTCAAGTCTTTTAGAATAGTTTTTAAGTGTTTGTGTCTATTCAAGCATGTTTTATATTGTTTTGAAGGAATTAGGACAAAGTTACTTGGATCGACGTTTGGGGTGGCTAGATTCGCGTTTTTGGCTTGCCATTTATACAGCAGTAACTTCAGAGCCAATTTCAGTATTTCTCTGGAACTTATTTCGAAAAACTTAAATAATGAAAGTTGTAGACCTACTTCTTCTCTTTCCGGATTATCTTGAATCATCGAAATCGGAGTTTGGAGGAAGAAGTTATGGTCATTTTCTCAAAGGACGTCGGAGTAAAAAATGTCATAAAAAAGGGGCCTTGGGCGCTCATTTTTAGCCTATGCCCGGCGTCGAAGTATTTGGGAAGCGATCTTTAGCATCATGCCCGATTTTGGGGTCTTTGGGAAGAGGTTGGTTGGGCCTAGACGCGTTTTGGGGCGAATTTTGACACCTTTTTGACTCCAAATTGGATTGGGTTTGTTCCTTTGCTAAAAATTAGACTTGTAACTTATAAACACATGATGTAATACATAAAATAAGGAGAGATTACATAGATTCGATTAGATAAAATACTCCATTAGATTAGAATACAATCCCTAGTTCTTATTGGCCATTAGAGATTGAAGCAAATTGAAGAACACTGGAGATTAAGAACAAGAGCAAGAGGGGAGCATCAGATTTGCTGACAATAGATTCTATTCTCTTCTCTTATCATACTTTTATCTTTTAATGTCTATTCAGTTGTGGATTCTTGGTTTTAATTCATTAATTATGAACTAACTCTTTTATTAAGATTTCAATTGAACCTTTTATGTCTATAAATTATTTGTGTCAAAGTGAGTTGTTTATCTTTCCTTATACTTATTAATTAATTATCTGATCAGTAATTACCTTGTTACTCTAGAAGGAATTGAAAGAGGAATTCTAGGGTTAGAACTGGGCATGATATCATGTGACTTAGTTATTTTCACAGTGAATAATAAGGTTTGTGAATAGAATGGAAATATCTGTTCGCCGCATGTAACACATAAGGAGTTGGGATTGTAACGAGTTTAATTTAATTATTTTGCATAGGAATATAGCAAGATTAATCTGGATTAAATAGAAGGCAATTGAACACTTGGAAAAGGACTTTTGGCATTTGAGAATTCCTGTTAACAATTCAGCAAGCATAAATATTGGGATAATTGGATAATTGATTTAGAGTTCATAATTGGGGATATTGAAGTCTTAATCCTCATTTATCTGAATTCAATCAAATCTTAGTTCTGTTTATTTGCTTTCTTTTAGACTAATCTCTTCCAATTCTTTAATTTAGTTTTCTTAATCCGAAAAATCACAATTATTAGTTGTTTAAATAAAATTGATTTGGTTAAGAGTTAGTATTTGGTAATTTTTATTAAATAATTCCTCGTGGGAACGATACTCTATTTTCATTTTATTACTTGTTGACCGTGTATACTTGCACGTATTCATTGATTGCGAAATCGATCAACAAGTTTTTGGCGCCGTTGTCGGGGAATTAATTTAATAATTATTTACCAATATTAATTTCAATCAAATTAGTCCTAATTTAAACATTTTTATTTTTATTTTTATTTTTCATTCTCTTCATATATTTCTCTCTTTTTTAGGTACCATGGATGACTTTGCATATAAATGGCCATACTAACATGACTCAACTAAGGGGGCAGAGATTGATGAGACTCGAGAAACTTTACGCATTGTCGGCCTGATTGAGACACTTTCGAGGATGTTTGAAGCTTTGAAGCTCAATGTCGTTAAAGTGTGATTTACTTGTGATTGATTATGCGCAGAAATCATATGAGTCATCACCTCCACCCTCGGTGAGAATTGCCTTTTTCAAACCTTTTCTGAATGTCTTCAATTTGGAATAGGGAGACCCTCTTTGTGCAAACTGGGCTTCATCCACCGCTTCAAACCTACTAAGCCTTACGCTCATCATGTGTTAACTTGATATAAGCATGAAACCTTGCCAATTCGTTAAATTTTGCGGCATACTCAAATCATGTCATTGTTCCTGCCTTCAGTTCGAGCGCACCTCCATCCGATTCTTCAAAACTCTAGAAATAGGTCTGAAGAATATCTCCTTAAACATATCCCATGTCATCACCCCTTGTCCTGCTTGAGTTTTATTGGCTTGCCACCAATAACTAGCCTTTACTTTCAACATGAATGTTGCAAAAGCAGTCTTCTGATTCTCCCCTACCCTAGATACATCAAACACATTCTATATCTCCATGATCTAGGTCTGTGCCTCAACTAGATTCATGGACCCACAGAATTCTGGTGGTCCAACCGCCTTGAAGTCCTTAAATATCACAACTTGATTCTGCGGTTGATTCTGTAATGCACCTGTCATTAACGTCACTAGCTGCTGAACTAGATTAGCCTCAACATTGTTGTTATTGGTAGATCCCTCAGGGGTTTTTCGTCGAGGTTGACGTCTTGGAGGCATTTACTATTAAAATATACTCATTAGATTATTACTCAATTCCTTTTAAGTATTTTTTGCATAACTTGCACCCTATAACTGATCATCACATAACACATAACACTTTGAATAAAAAAAACAACTTTTATTCATTCATAATCTTTTTGAAAACATAAGAGTAATAGCATCACTGCTATTTACATTACTTTCCTGAACTACTAAAGTTTCAGGATAACATCATCATCATATCCCATAGGTTACATAACACCTGGGATTTACATTTTATTTATCATATCATTAATCGCATATCAGATACATTCCCTACGATGTCCTACTAAGATACTACGTAGCCTTATGACGTTCTTCCTCCATAATTCGGAACATTGTTCTGCGATCTAATATATACGATGGCAGCGTCTCGAAATGAATCGGATAACTTATTACCCGATCTTGAGCTCGATTAATCACGGTGTTGAATACGTTATTCATCTCTTCCATCTTGATCCTCTTTTCTTGTGCCTCTCTCTCTGCTATCCCGGCTTATTGATAAGCTTCCTCGTACGTGTCTTCGGCTCTTGCCCTCTAAGTAGATTCTTCTTTCAACTTATTCTTCAGCTCTACAATCTCCTCTATCATTTTTTCATTCTATCCTTCAGTGTGGACCAACTTCCTTTCGACATTATTCAGACGTTTATCTCGATCCTGGATCTCGTTGTCCTTCTGCGCCATTGAGGTCTGTTGTTCAGCTACTATCTCTCTCAACTCCTCGACGATATCCTAAAGTTCCACATTGCAGTCGTATACTTCATCGTACATATGGGTGGCGATCGAGTTAAGTGGAAGCTTTTCTTTCTCTTCATCCTCATACTCATATGACTGTGGTAGCTCAACGGGGTCCTCCTCGTCTGTCTCTATCTCATCATCCTAATCAGGTAAACCCTCCTACTCAACCACTATGACCAACAGAGATGTTTCCCGTCGTAGTAGTTGTTCCCAAACAACCTGAATATCTCGAGGCTCCTCCTCTCTAGGCATCTGGGATCCTTCCTCCCTAGCCTGATTGGATTCTCCTACATTAGCCATCCTGATAACAAAATTTTAAATTTTAATTACTAATCCTTATTACTCGACACTCATGAGCACATATGTTGTAACCACATAAGCACATAAGTATTTTATTATTTCTTTCTTAAAACTTGATAAGAGTTTATCACCACTACCTTTTCAAAGGTTACTTCCTAAGGCTTTTCCCCACCTAAGGTTCATAACCTAAAGATTTGATACCAACTTGTGACACCCCCAAATCTAGGTACTTCATTTCCACCAGATTTGGTGTTCACTTGATAAAAACATGCATATCTAACTACCCAAACATAATAAAGTTTAATAATAAACCTTCCCATTAAAGGGTTACATAAATAAATCCAACAAAATCTCCCATGTTCTCTAACCTTTAATTACAAACATCATATGCGAAAAATTAAATAAATACATCATCAAATTAAAATAAAGTTCAACAAAATAATAGTCAACTATTTTACAAGTCTTCAAAATTTGCTTATCTTCCCTTTCCCTCTACTAGTTGTAGGTTCATGAACCTTCTCAACTTTAGTTATAATGTTTATATAAGCAAGAGTGAGAAAACAAAGCTCACTTAAAATGACAATGAATAAATATCATAGCAATTGCCAAATGAATAGGCTCAATAGAAAATGAATAAGATATTTCATCAATTATAATAATCAGGAACAAAATCTAAAATATATAACTGAGGGTCAAAAGACCACGAACTATGTCCATAGTTATAAGTATTCTTTCAACTTAAACTTTAACAAGTCGTAAGACTATAAGGACTCCCTCGTACTTAGGGGGGATGTTCTTCGTACAATGTATTGTGCGCAAACATTTCAATGCTATGCATAAATTATCCCCTGTAATAGGGTTGTCCATCTCAGTATTTAGAATACAAGTCTGAACCAAAGAAAGTTTATTTTGTTGATCAGGTTGTTGGACCACAATAATGCCACTTTTGATAATATTTTGAATTTTATACTTTAAAGACCAATAATCTTGTGTATCGTGTCCTGGAGACCTCGAGTGGTAAGCACATCTTTGGCTTGGATTATATCTTTTGCCCCCTGGTTCTAGAGGTGGGGCCAATTCGGTAATTTTCTTGTGATCCATTAATATCGCCAATACATTTTCAAGGGAATTGCCCAGCGGAGTGAACACCCAATTTTTCGTTCTTTCAAATTTTCTTTTCCTGTCTGGTCATTGGTTGAATGTAGCCTTTTGTTGAGATGGCAAATTATCTTGCATTTTCCAAATGGGGGGGACTGTAGGTTGGTCTCCTTGCTTGCCCTTGTATAACAAGGGATACATCTTCAATGCCTTTATCGGGTACACCATTGGGATCACTCGCATATTTGCCAATCTATATATGCTTGGCGACTGCTTCCAAGGCTGTGAAGTCTTTAATATTGCCGGCCTTTAGGCCCATTTCTACCATTGCGCCATGTTTGATCATTTCTGAGAATGGTTTTCCTATGCCTGCTAGGATCCTCTCATAGTAAGGCGACTCTTGAATGTAAATAAATTTCATTACCATCTCAGTTTCCGTCATTGATGTAATGACTTACGTTGCTAGATGTCTCCACCTCTGGGCATATTCTCGGAAAGATTCAGTACTTTGCTTTTTGACTTTGGTCACTTAGTATCGATCCGGTGCCATTTGTGACTGAAAACTGTACTGATTTAGAAAGGTGTGGGCCAATTCTTCCCAGTTGTGGATTTTGGCATTGTCAAGTCTGGCATACCAGGCTTTAGCCTCTCCGGTGAGACTTTTTTGAAAAAGTTGCATTCTGAGGCTTTCATCTCCAGCATAAGACCCCAATTCGCCAATTTACACTTTCAAATGCGTATAGGGATCGCCTGCCCCATTGTACTTTTAAAACTCCGGGACTTTGAATTTGGCAGGATATCGAGCCCTTAGGAATATGCAGAGATCTGAATAGGTGACACTCCCATAGTTTCCAGTCTCTTTAAGTTTTTGGATTGTTACATCCTTCCCTCCTTACAAGGATTTTGTCTTCAGAATCACAACTTAAGCAAATCATTCATCACATTCTCCCTTCTTTACAAAGATTCTGTCCCCAGAATCGAAGACACAGATTAAACAAATAACTCAGGATAATTCTTCATCATTTCGGCTTCGAGTTCCCACGTACCCTCTTCGACATTGTGGTTCTGTAACAACCCGATACTTTCTATACAAATAAATCTGAAATTTTGCGTATAATAATTTTTTATTTATTAAAATAAATATGGGGATTATGTGCCAAGACAATGTGTATATATATGTAAATGATAAATAAAAATTTATTTATTACATTAATATTTACAAATAATTTTATTTTAGAATTATTGATTATTATAAATTATATTCTTATAATAATTAATATAGTAGAATGTTTTTATTAATTATTTTTCATGAAAATATAATTATATATTATTTAAATAATATATGAAATAATTTTTAGAATAATTATAATAATAATTTTATAAAATAAATTTTAGTGCAGATTATTAAGTTAATTATTTTAACTTAATTAATAATGTTAAGTATGGCAGATAAATCAGATATAGAATCCAAACCTTAATTTTGGATTTTGATCAAGGCATGAGAATAATAATATAATATTAATTATATTTTGATTTTTCAGTGCTATAAATATGTACTGTATGAATGTGAATTGTTAATGGTTGGTCAATTATGGTGCAGTATTTGAAACCCCTAGTTTTACTGTGGAAAACCCTAATTTAAAACTCAATTGTGAGTTTTAAGACTATTATATAACTGTGTTATATGATTTTATGATTAATTAGGTCAATCCTAATTAACATTTGGATATATTAATTTCTAGAAACCCTAATTTTTGAATTATAAACCCTAATTGTGATTTGGTAACCCTAATTACCAAAATTATAAACCCTAATTACTAACTTAGCAAGGTTAATTATAATTAGTGATATTAAACCCTAATGTTCATGTATAATTAGAAAGTTAATCTAATTAAGGAAATCCTAATTATAAGTTTTAGAAATTAAAATTTTTATTTTATACAAACCCTAATTGCTAAATCCTACAAATGCTATGTGCTAAATCTTAGGGTTAAACCCTAAGGGTTTGACAAGATTACATTTAAGCCATTAAAATTGCAAGCCTAATGTCCATATTGCCCTTTTGTGCATTAAAGAAGCTAGCATATAAGTTTTGACATTAGGTGAAGTGGGTGACCTAATCTTACTAAACCCATGTGACTTAAATTGACAAAAATCAGCCTCTAGCTCAGCCAATTCATGCATCTACCTCTTATATAAAGAGATTTGGGAGAGATAAATGATCATTTGTTAGACCATTTTTGCACAAACACTCAACTAGACTCTCTCAACTCATAACCCACGAAATCCTTTAGTAAAAGATCAGTCACAAACCAAGCCCCACCATCACCCATAATAAATCAGAAGGCCAACATATAGATTAAGCCAAGAAAGGTATATAACCAAAATTAAAAATTTGATCTTGATCAATGTGTTAGATGTTAGTTTTTATGTGTTAAATATATTGTATATGCTGTATAATGATGATCTGGGTTGCTAGATGTTAGATCCATAACATCTAGAGGCTCGAATTTGATGTTCTTCAAAATCTGAAAAAAGTTTGTTTTGTGGTCTGACAATGAATGTCAGTGGCTGTAGATCTCTGCATGTTTTTGATTTTTGATGTTTTAAAGTTGTAATTTGCAGCTTGTTATGTGGTCTTTAATCTGGAAGTGGAACCACTGTGATTACATGTCTAGATCGTATGTTATTCTTGGTCAAACTTGGTTGACCGAGCATGACTGGGCAATTCTGGGTAACCCAGAAATTACCCAGATCGTGTCTGACAAGCTTTTGTTGGTCTTGGATCTGTTAGTGTTTTGTTGCTATGATGTTGTATCTAAGTTATAGTTTGGTATATGTATTGCATGTTCATGCCTTAATGTCACCTAAATGATAAACATATGGGATTTAGTAGACGGTTAAACCAGCCTAGTCGAACACATTTTCTGTTTTTTGGGTAACCCAGAAAACATTTGAATGTGTTGTCTGACAAGGTTTGACTGGACATTATCTACTTGATTTGTTGTTGTTATGAGGATGTTATGTAATAGATCTGTCGTCCTACATGTTGGCTACACACTGAAGCTTATATATCACAAAAACATTGCACGATCAGCATGTAGTCGAAGCCCAAACATGCATGCTTGAATTGTTCTATATTTCTAGGCAACCTAGAAATGAAGAACAGCCTCTGACAGCTACTTTAGGCCCTTAGATCTTTCAGTTGGTGTATGTTTTGATCATGTTTGTTGTTGGGTCTTGTAGTGATGAATTTGTACTACATGATCTGATCAACAACAAGTCCAGAAACACTTTGTGTGAAGAATTAATCATGGTCAAACTAGCTAGCTCAATAACTATCTTGGTGTTCTGGGTTTGTGTGATGAACATGAAGAACACCTATAGCGAGGGTTCTGTCGCTATAGGTGGTCTTTAGCGACAGATTATTTATAAAAATTATATTTTTATTAAATAATTCTAAAAAATTAGTTTTTAATTATTAAAAATACATAATAAATTATTAAAAATTATTTTAAAGTCCAAAAATTAGTTTTTAATTATTTCTAATATATTTCATAAATATTTATTATTTTTGAAATATTAAAGGCATTTAATTTATTTAATTATTATATTAAATAAATTATTTAAAAATGGTTTCAATATTTGAAAAATTATTTAAAATTATATTATGGAATAAGAAAATATTTAAGTTATTTTTAATGACTTTTAATATTTTGTGATGAAATTCATTAATAAATTAATATTAATGATAATTTAGTTATTTAATAAATAAATAAATTAAAAATGATTTTATTATATTAAAAATCATTTTAAATAGATATAGGTATTTAAAATATTTGAAGTTATAAAATATAACTTTAAATATTTAAAGGTAAAATTCATTAATTAATTATTATTAATGATATTAAAGTTATTTAATAATTATATTAAATAATTTATTTTAAAAATGATTTTAATATTATAAAAATCATTTTAAATAAAAATAAAATGTTTAAAGATATTTTAAGTTATAAAATAGATAATGCCGTCAAGATGTCAAACTCAAAACCAAAGTGTAGCAGAGCCTGTCAATAACGTTGAGGGACAACAACAAGCAGACCTGATGCCATATTTTGCGAATATGGTAGCTCAAATTTATAAACAAGGAATACCGGTACTTGAGGAACCAAATTAGGACAACCGCTTAGCTAACTTTAAAGATTTTAAGGTTGTGGGACTGTCAGAATTCAAAGGTACAACTGACCCTGTAGAAGCCCAAACTTGGGTTAAGGAGATTGAGAAGGTGTTTATAATAGCTAGGGTAGCTGAGGGGCAAAAGACCACTTTTGCTACCTACATGATGAAGGGTGAGGCAAATTTTTGGTGGGAAGTAAATCAGGCGAGGGCAGGAGAATGTATAGTTACATGGGATAGGTTTAAGACACTATTTTTCAAAAATTATTTTCAGCTCGTATGCAGGCTAGGACGGAGGTGAAATTTCTGGAGTTAAAGCAAGGGGATATGTTAGTTGCGGAATATGCCGTAAAGTTCAATGAGTTGGCTATATTTGCTCCGCATCAAGTTGATACGGAGGCTAGGAAAACAAGAAGGTTTGAGCTGGGATTAAAACCCTGGCTCTACAATAAGGTTGCAGTGTTGCAGATCGCTACATTTGCAGCACTCATGGACAAGGCTATTGTTGTTTAGGAGGGGAGTGAGGCTATTAGCCTCTATAACAAGGAGAAAAAGAACAAGGCAAGCCAAAGAGAAGAAAGGTCAGAAGGTAGAAATTAATAGTGGAAGTAAAAAGTGGTAAAGAAGAGAAGGAAGCAATTTTGGAAGTGTGTAGGTAAAAAGCAGGAAGGTGTTAAGAAGCTAGCGGCAAGTGTGGAAATTGTGGAAAGAACCATTCAGTGAGTGTTTAAAGGGAAGTTTGTGTGCTGCTCAATTGCAGGCGGGAGGGCTATATCTCTACCAATCTGCCCAATCCTAGGATGAAGCAGGTGGGTGTTTTTCATGCGGATCATCACAGATAAGGTGAAGGATTGCCCAAAAAGGAGAATGGAGGAAGGAAGCATGAACATGGGCAAGGGCAGTGGAACTCTGGCAATCACGGGACCAACGTCATCCAGCAAGCTGACGAAATCTACAACAAGGGTCGTTAACATGACGGTCCAGTATACAGCGGCAGCTGTCAATGAAACTCCAGGTATTATTCGTATAACTTTTATTTTATTATATACATGATTTTCATATATATAGTAAATTATTTATTACATTAATATTTACAAATAATTTTATTTTAGAATTATTGATTATTATAAATTATATTCTTATAATAATTAATATATTAGCATGTTTTTATTAATTATTTTCCATGAAAATATAATTATATATTATTTAAATAATATATGAAATGATTTTTAGAATAATTAGAATAATTATTTTATTATATGAATTCTAGTACAAATTATTAAGTTAATTATTTTAACTTAATTAATAATGTTAAGTATGGTAGATAAATCAGATATGGAATCCAAACCCTAATTTTGGATTTTGATCAAGGCATGAGAATAATAATATAATATTAATTATATTTTGATTTTTCAGTGCTATAAATATGTACTGTATGAATGTGAACTGTCAATAGTTGGTCAATTATGGTGCATTATTTGAAAATCCTAGTTTTACTATGGGAAACCCTAATTTAAAACTCAATTGTGAGTTTAAGACTATTATATAACTGTGCTATATGATTTTATGATTAATTAGGTCAACCCTAATTAACATTTAGATATATAAATTTCTAGAAATCCTAATGTTTGAATTATAAACCCTAATTATGATTTGGTAACCCTAATTACCAAAATTATAAACCCTAATTGCTAAAGTAGCAAGGTTAATTATAATTAGTGATATTAAACCCTAATGTTCATGTATAATTAGAAAGTTAATCTAATTAAGGAAATACTAATTATAAATTTTAGAAACAAAAATTTTTATTTTATACAAACCCTAATTGCTAAATCCTATAAATGTTATATGCTAAACCTTAGGGTCAAACCCTAAGGGTTTGACAAGATTACATTTAAGCCATTAAAAATGCAAGTCTAATGTCCATATTGCCCTTTTATGCATTAAAGAAGCTAGCATGTAGGTTTTGACATTAGGTGAAATGGGTGACCTAATCTTACTAACCCCATGTGACTTAAATTGACAAATATCAGCCTCTAGCTCAGCCAATTCATGCATCTACCTCTTATATAAATAGATTTGAGAGAGAAAAATAATCATTTGTTAGAACATTTTTGCACAAACACTCAACTAGACTCTCTCAACTCATAACCCACGAAATCTTTTGCTAAGATCAGTCATAAACTAAGCCCCACCATCACCCATAACAAATCAGAAGGCCAAAATCTAGATTAAGCCAAGAAAGGTATAAAACCAAAACTAAAAATTTGATTTTGATCAATGTGTTAGATGTTAGTTTTTATGTGTTAAATATGTTGTATATGATTTATAATGAAGATCTTAGTTGCTAGATGTTAGATCTATAACATCTAGAGGCTCGGATTTGATGTTCTTCAAAATTTGGAAAAAGTTTTTTTTGTGGTCTGACAATGAATGTCAATGGATGTAGATCTCTGCATGTTTTTTATTTTTGATGTTTTAAAGTTGTAATCTGTAGCTTGTTATGTGGTCTTTAATCTGGAAGTGTAACCACTGCGATTACATTTCTAGATCATAAGTTATTCTTGGTCAAACTTGGTTTACCGAGCATGACTGGGCAATTCTAGGTAAGCCAGAAATTGCCCAGATCGTGTCTGACAAGCTTTCGTTGGTCTTGGATCTGTTAGTGTTTTGTTGCTATGATGTTGTGTCTAAGTTATAGTTTGGTATATGTATTGCATGTTCATGCCTTAATGGTACCTAAATGATAAACATATGGGATTTAGTAGACGGTTAAACCAGCCTAGTTGAACACATTTTCTATTTTTTGGGTAACCCAGAAAACAATTGAATGTGTTGTCTGACAAGGTTTGACTGGACATTATCTGCTTGATTTGTTGTTGTTAGGAAGATGTTTTGTAATAGATCTGTTGTTCTACATGTTGGCTACACACTGAAGCTTATATATCACAAAAACATTGCACGATCAGCATGTAGTCGAAGCCCAAACATGCATGCTTGAATTGTTCTATATTTCTGGGTAACCCATAAATGAAGAACAGCCTCTGACAGCTACTTTAGGCCCTTAGATCTTTCAGTTGGTGTATGTTTTGATCATGTTTGTTGTTGGGTCTTGTAGTGGTTAATTTATACTACATGATCTGATCAACAACAAATCCAGAAACACTTTGTGTGAAGAATTAATTATGGTCAAACTAGCTAGCTCAATAACTGTCTTAGTGTTCTGGGTTCTACCGCTATAGGTGGTCTTTAGCGACAGATTATTTATAAAAATTATATTTTTATTAAATAATTCTAAAAAATTAGTTTTTAATTATTAAAAATACATAATAAATTATTAAAAAATATTTTAAAGTCCAAAAATTAGTTTTTAATTATTTCTAATATATTTCATAAATATTTTATATTTTTGAAATATTAAAGGTATTTAATTTATTTAATTATTATATTAAATAAATTATTTAAAAATGGTTTCAATATTTGAAAAATTATTTAAAATTATATTATGGAATAAGAAAATATTTTAAGTTATTTTTAATAACTTTTAATATTTTATGATGAAATTCATTAATAAATTAATATTAATGATATTTAGTTATTTAATAAATAAATTAAATAAATAAATTAAAAATGATTTTATAATATTAAAAATAATTTTAAATAATAATAAGGTATTTAAAAATATTTGAAGTTATAAAATATAACTTTCAATATTTAAAGGAAAAATTCATTAATTAATTATTATTAATGATATTAAATTTATTTAATAATTATATTAAATAATTTAGTTTAAAAAGATTTTAATATTATAAAAATCATTTTAAATGAAAATAAAGTGTTTAAAGATATTTTATGTTATAAAATATAACTTTTAATATTTAAAGGATAATTTCATAAATAATTTAATATTAATGATATTATTTTAATATTAATGATATTAAATTTATTTAATAAATAAATTAAATAAATGGTTTAAAAATGGTTTTATTAATTTAAAATTTATTTAAAAATATTTTAAGTTATACTTAATGACTTTTAATATTTTGATAAAGGGTACATTAATATTTAAATATTAATGGTAAATATTTATAAATAATTTTAAATGTTTTAAAAATCATTTAAGGGTAATATTAATACTTTAAAAGTATTATGAGTTATTATAAATAACTTTAATATTTTGGCAATGGTTTCATTAATAGTTTAATATTAATTAAATGTTAATGATAATAGAATTGTTTAATATTTAAATCATTTAATAATGATTCAGGTGTTTGAAAATTCATGATAAATTATAATAAATGTTTAAAAATTATTATTAAGTCAGATGACTGATACTTACGAATATTGAACTTCAGAATAGTCGTAGACTCAATAATTACCCGATAAAGCTGTCGGTACACCGACAAGTTTCAGAAATTGATCTGGATATAGATATTTTGATTGTGTTAATGTTTATTTGTGATTCAATGACTGTTGAACATGTGTGATAATGTGATTAGGTTATGTGCTGACAGCGAAATGTATTACTATTGTTATAGTATATTGTTCTAATCAAACGAATGATCTGATTAATGATAGGTTGTGATATAAAAGATAAAACTAAGTTGCACTTTGTAAGCAGCAGACCAGGCAAGTATCCTACCTTTGCATTTTCTTTTGCATGAAGATGAGTAAGAATGTTTCAGAATTACATTATTACTGTATAGATTTTTAACCCTATATTATATACGCTCATTGATTATCAACATGTTAGTATATGGTAATTCAGATATATATTATGTTCTTTAATTTCTATAAATGGTTATACAAGTGTCCCCACTTGGATAATCATTGTATTTAATGACATGTTTATATACCTTTGTTAATTACTGTATATATACAAATATAAATATGTTGAATTATAGATTATTATTGAACAAGATAAAACCTTATTATTATCCAACCGAATTGCTTTGGTTTGGAACCCCGACAAGTATGAACATCCCTTACACGGGAAAACTTTTATGCACCCAAGGTGGACAGAGTGAACGATAACATCGTTCTTGCATGCTGTATTGATCAAAATAGGGTACAACGGGCTGATCATCCCCGTGCCTGTAAGTTATGCAGGTTTACAGATGAAGTTTTGTTTAACCTTTTCAAAAATGAAAACAATGTTCATAGTATGTCACCGTAACCCTATTTATAGTCAGTACGTAGTTTCAAAAATTTGAAAGAGGGTTGTTATGTTATTATTATCGGTTCAGATTACTTCACAACTATTGATTTGTTGTAGAAGGATAGTATAGAGAAAACATTTAAATTCTTTCAGCTTATATATATATATATATATATATATATAATTGTTAATACTTGTTGGGCACTCAAATGCTCATCCTTGCTTAATTTAAATATTTTCAGCTAAGTGCGAAGAACTAGAAGGCTCATGCAGAAACAAAGGAAAAGGAAAGCTAACCAAATAAGATTTGTGGTAGTTTATGTAATAGTTTAATATTATTAAGACAATGATATATAGTATCTATCAGGTTATGTAATGAATGTTTAAAGGTCTCGTACTTGGGGAGCTAGACTCTGATAATTATGTAAATTAAGTTTCTTATTTATATTATTATTATTAGTATTAGTATTATTCCGCACATAGAGATGGTATCGTGAAACACGACTTCGGGTTTCAAGTACCTGGATTTGGGGGCTTTACAGGTTCCTCCATATTACCTTCACAGAAGGTATCACCTTATTCCTGAGCACTTGTTCTTTCCTGTCAACTATCTGGATAGGAACCTCTTCATAAGACAATTCTATATCGAATTGTAAAGGTTCGTACTCTATCATATGCTTATAATCGGGTTTATACGGTCGTAATACCGAAACATGAGAAACATTATGAACGTGTTCCAACCCTGGAGGTAGAGCTACCTCATAAGCCACTTCTCCTACTTTTCGCAGCACCTCGAAAGGTACAATAAGTCTTGGGCTCAGCTTTCCCTTTTTACCAAAATGGATTTTCCCCTTCCAAGGAGAAACTTTTAAGAACACAAAATTTGCTACATTGAATTAACGATCTTGTCGGTGTTGATCAACATACGTCTTCTGTCTATCTTGAGCAGTTACCAATCTTGTCCTGATGAGTTTAACAACCTCAGCATTTTGCTGTACTAGTTCTGGTCCTAAAAGTTGACGTTCACCGACTTCATCCCAGCACAATGGAGTTTTGCACTTCCTGTCGTATAATGCTTCATAAGGCGGCATGCCGATGCTTGCGTGGTAACTGTTGTTGTAGGAAAATTTCACCAATGGTAAATGTTCATCCCAGCTCCCTTTGAAATCCATGATGCATGTTCTAAGTATATATTCCAACGTCTGGATTATTCATTTTCTTTGGCCATCTGTTTGCAGATGATATGTCGTACTCATTCTCAAATGCGTTCTCATGCATTCTTGTAGTCTCTTCCAGACGTTTGATGTGAACCACAGATCTCTATCTGACACAATTGACACTGAAACTTCATGTCTCAAAATGATTTCTTTAACGTACAACTTTTCCAACTGATCAAGATTAAATCTAATCTTTATTGGCAAAAAGTATGTTGATTTCGTTAATCTATCCACTATCACCAAAATCGCATCGTATCCTTTCTGAGTAGTTAGAAGACCCACCATAAAATCCATTGTGATGTGTTCCCACTTCCATTCCGGTATTTCCAACGGTTGAAGTAATCCGCTTGGTCTTCGATGCTCGACCTTGACTCTTTGACATGTCAAGCATTTCTCAACACATTCTGCGATATCTCTTTTCATGTTTGGCCACCAAAAGTGTCGTCGTAAATCTTGATACATCTTCGAACTTCCCGGGTGTATCGAATATCATGAGCTATGAGCTTCGATCAAAATTTCTTCTTTAATATCTGGTGCTGCTGGAACCCAAATTCTTCCCTCAAATCATAGCATTCCTTCAGTATCAACCTTATACTTCACCTCTTTACCCTCGACCACACTTTCCTTTATTTTTCTGCATTCTTCGTCCTGTAGTTGAGCATTCTTCACCTTGTCCACCAAAGTTGAACTAGCTTCCATCTGGAATAAATTTTCATCATTTTCTTTTGGAAATTTAATTTCCAACTCTAGCCTTGCCATTGCTGAAATAAGTTCCTCCTGGTTAGTTAACAACATTAACTTCTCACGACCTTTCCTACTCAAGGCATCCGCAACTACGTTTACTTTTCCTAGATAATAAAAGATCTCTCAACCATAATCTTTTATTAATTCCATCCATCTCCTTCGACACATGTTTAGGTCCTTTTGTGTGAAAATATACTTCAGACTCTTACGGTCTGTTTATATCTCACACTTCTCTCCATAGAGATAATGTCTCCTTATCTTCAGAGTAAACACCACCGTAGCCAACTCTAAGTCATGAGTCGGATACCCTTTCTCATAGTCTTTCAATTGCCTTGATGCATACTGATGAATGGGTAATATACCCATGAATTGGATACATTCGGGCTTAATTTATTGTTGTTCTCAAGTCTTTTAAAATAGTTTTTAAGTGTTTGTGTCTATTCAAGCATGTTTTATGTTGTTTTGAAGGAATTAGGACAAAGTTACTTGGATCGACGTTTTGGGTGGCTAGATTCGCATTTTTGGCTTGCCATTTATACAGCAGTCACTTTAGAGCTAATTTCAGTATTTCTCTGGAACTTATTTCGAAAAACTTAAATAATGAAAGTTTTAGATCTACTTCTTCTCTTTCCGGATCATCTTGAATCATCGAAATCGGAGTTCGGAGGAAGAAGTTATGTTCATTTTCTCAAAGGACGTTGGAGTAAAAATGTAAGTAAAGGGGGGCGGCCGGGCGCCCATTTTTGCCTATGCTTCAATGGCAAAGGCTGGAAAGCAAATGATGTTAGCATCATGCCCGATCTTTGGGGTCTTTGGGGAAGAGGTTAGTTGGGCCTGAAGCAGCGTTTTGGGGGCGTAATTTTGACACCTTTTTGACTCCAAATTGGATTGGGTTTGTTCCTAAGCTAAAAATTAGAATTGTAACTTATAAATACATGATGTAAGACATAAAATAAGAAGAGATTACATAGATTCGATTAGATAAAATAATCCATTAGATTAGAATACAAACCCTAGTTCTTATTAGCCATTAGAGATTGAAGCAAATTGAAGAACACTGGAGATTAAGAACAAGAGCAAGAGGGGAGCATCAGATTTGCTGACAATAGATTTTATTCTCTTCTCTTATCATACTTTTATCTTTTAATGTCTATTCAGTTGTGGATTCTTGGTTTTAATTCATTAATTATGAACTAACTCTTTTATTAAGATTTCAATTGAACCTTTTATGGCTATAAATTATTTGTGTCAAAGTGAGTTGTTTATCTTGCCTTATGCTTATTGATTAATTATCTGATCAGTAATTACCTTGTTACTCTAGAAGGAATTAAAAGAGGAATTCTAGGGTTAGAACTGGGCATGATATCATGTGACTTAGTTATTTTCACAGTGAATAATAAGGTTTGTGAATAAAATGGAAATATCTGTTTGCCGCATGTAACACATAAGGAGTTGGGATTGTAACGAGTTTAATTTAATTATTTTGCATAGGAATATAGCAAGATTAATCTGGATTAAATAGAAGGCAATTGAACACTTGGAAAAGGACTTTTGGCATTTGAGAATTCCTGTTAACAATTCAGCAGGCATAAATATTGGGATAATTGGATAATTGATTTAGAGTTCATAATTGGGGATATTGAAGTCTTAATCCTCATTTATCTGAATTCAATCAAATCTTATTTCTGTTTATTTGCTTTCTTTTAGACTAATCTCTTCCAATTCTTTAATTTAGTTTTCTTAATCCGAAAAATCACAATTATTGGTTGTTTAAATAAAATTGATTTGGTTAAGAGTTAGTATTTGGTAATTTTTATTAAATAATTCCTCGTGGGAACGATACTCTACTTTCACTTTATTACTTGTTGATCGTGTATACTTGCGTATTCATTGATCATGAAATCGATCAACAAGTTTTTTTGGCGTTGTTATCGAGGAATTAATTTAATAATTATTTACCAATATTAATTTCAATCAAATTAGTCCTAATTTAATCATTTTTATTTTTATTTTTATTTTTCATTCTCTTCCTATATTTCTCTCTTTTTAGGTACCATGGATGACTTTGCATATCAATGGCCATACAAGAACATGACTCAACTAAGGGGAGCGGAGATTGACAGACTCGAGAAACTTTCTGCATTGTCAGCACAGATTGAGACACTTTCGAGGATGTTTGAAGCTTTTGAAGCTCAATGTCGTTAAAGTGTGGCGGTTACTTGTGATTATTGTGCTAGAAATCATATGAGTCATCACCCTCCACCCTCAGCGAGAATTGCCTTCTCAAGCACTGCTACGAATGTCTTCAGCTGGAATAGGGAGACCCTACTATACAACCAGGGCTTCAGTCCCTGCTCAAACCTACTAGCCTTACGCTCATCTGTGTTAACTTGATATAGCGTAAACCTCGCCAATTCGTTAAATTTTGCGGCATACTCCGATACCGTCATTGTTCCTTGCTTCAGTTCCAGAAACTGCACCTCCATCTGATTCTTCAAACTCTCTAGGAAATAGGTCTCGAAGAATATCTCCTTAAACATATCCCATGTCATCACCCCTTGTCCTGCTTGAGTTTTATTGGCTTGCCACCAATAACTAGCCTCTACTTTCAACATGAATGTTGCAAAAGCAGTCTTCTGATTCTCCCCTACCCTAGATACATCAAACACCTTCTCTATCTCCATGATCCAGGTCTGTGCCTCAACTGGATTCATGGACCCACAGAATTCTGGTGGTCCAACCGCCTTGAAGTCCTTAAATATCACAACTTGATTCTGTGGTTGATTCTGTAATGCACCTGTCATTAACGTCACTAGCTACTGAACTAGATTAGCCTCAACATTGTTGTTATTGGTAGATCCCTCAGGGGTTTTTCATCGAGGTTGACGTCTTGGAGGCATTTTCTGTTAAAATATACTCATTAGATTATTACTCAATTCCTTTTAAGTATTTTTTGCATAACTTGCACCCTATAACAGGTCATCATATAACACATAACACTTTGAATAAAAAAAATAACTTTTATTCATTCATAATATTTTTGAAAACATAAGAGTAATAGCATCACTACTATTTACATTACTTTCCTAAACTACTAAAGTTTCAGGATAACATCATCATCATATCCCATAGGTTACATAACACCTGGGATTTACATTTTATTTATCATATCATTAATCGCATATCAGATACATTCCCTACGATGTCCTACTAAGATACTACGTAGCCTTATGACGTTCTTCCTCCATAATTCGGAACATTGTTCTGCGATCTAATATATACGATGGCAGCGTCTCGAAATGAATCGGATAACCCATGACCCGATCTTGAGCTCGATTAATCACGGTGTTGAATACGTTATTCATCTCTTCCATCTTGATCCTCTTTTCTTGTGCCTCTCTCTCTGCTATCCCGGCTTATTGATATTCTTCTTTCAACTTATTCTTCAGCTCTACAATCTCCTCTATCATTTTTTCATTCTCTCCTTCAGTGTGGACCAAATTCCCTTCGACATTATTCAGACGTTTATCTCGATCCTGGATCTCGTTGTCCTTCTGCGACATTGAGGTCTGTTGTTCAGCTACTATCTCTCTTAACTCCTCGACGATATCCTAAAGTTCCACATTGCAGTCATATACTTCATCGTACATATGGGTGGCGATCGAGTTAAGTGGAAGCTCTTCTTTCTCTTCATCCTCATCCTCATACGTATGTGCGACTCAACGAGGTCCTCCTCGTCATCTCTATCTCATCATCCTAATCAGGTAAACCCTCCTACTCAACCACTATGACCAGCCAGAGATGTTTCCGTCGTAGTAGTTGTTCCCAAACAACTTTGAATATCTCGAGGCTCTCTCCTCTCAGGCATGGGATCCTTCCTCCCTAGCCTGATTGGATTCTCCTACATTAGCCATCCTGACAACAAAATTTTTAATTTTTAATTACTAATCCTTATTACTCGACACTCATGAGCACATATGTTGTAACCACATAAGCACATAAGTATTTTATTATTTCTTTCTTAAAACTTGATAAGAGTTTATCACCACTACCTTTTCAAAGGTTACTTCTAAGGCTTTTCCCCACCTAAGGTTCATAACCTAAAGATTTGATACCAACTTGTGACACCCCCAAATCTAGGTACTTCATTTCCACCAGATTTGGTGTTCACTTGATAAAAACATGCATATCTAACTACCCAAACATAATAAAGTTTAATAATAAACCTTCCCATTAAAGGGTTACATAAATAAATCCAACAAAATCTCCCATGTTCTCTAACCTTTAATTACAAACATCATATGCGAAAAATTAAATAAATACATCATCAAATTAAAATAAAGTTCAACAAAATAATAGTCAACTATTTTACAAGTCTTCAAAATTTGCTTATCTTCCCTTTCCCTCTACTAGTTGTAGGTTCATGAACCTTCTCAACTTTAGTTATAATGTTTATATAAGCAAGAGTGAAAAAACAAAGCTCACTTAAAATTACAATGAATAAATATCATAGCAATTGCCAAATGAATAGGCTCAATAGAAAATGAATAAGATATTTCATCAATTATAATAATCAGGAACAAAATCTAAAATATATAACTGAGGGTCAAAAGACCACGAACTATGTCCATAGTTATAAGTATTCTTTCAACTTAAACTTTAACAGTCGTAAGACTATAAGGACTCCTCGTACTTAGGGGGATCAGCCCTTCGTACAATGTATTGTGCGCAAACATTTCAATGCTATGCATAAATTATCCCCTGTAGTAGGGTTGTCCATCTCAGTATTTAGAATACAAGTCTGCACCAAAGAAAGTTTGGTTTGGATAAGTTTCAAGGTAATTTAGGTTTAACGAACATCAACTAAGGATTATTTGAATAAAGTGTATTAACAATGTGCTATGGAATAAATTATAAATGAATCAACATTGTATATTAAGGTCATGCTTTAGGAGTAATCTAAGAGCATAAGTATTGAATAACGTAACATACCTTGCTTGAACAATGTAAAGCTAAGGTTAAAATCTTATTTAGAGTCGAGTCTTAAGCATGCATAACAAATAGTAAGTTGAACGATAACACTTGCTCAACATTAGTGTATCAGAATATAGAAATTTGCATGCTAAATAACAAGTTAATGATTGGATCAATATCAAGAGATAAGGTTTAGGAGCTTGCACGATATAATTAGGGTTAGAAAACTTGCTCAAATAAAGTTTAGAGTTAGGAAAACTTGCCTCGTGCGTAGGTTAAATAATCACTACTCACGTTCACCACAAGTCCTACACATACCATATGTACTACCAATACACATTAGTTGCACTAATATTAGCTTCACGAGTTTCTTTCTCACTTTTAATATAGCTCACTAACTAAGTTTAAGTTTAAACAACATCACATCTTTTCATGACCATCACATTTTAGCTTTATTACAACTACTTAAGTGATCATGTCATTGCACCATATACACATTAACAACTTTATATATATCTTATTGCATTTCCAAGATATTATCATTAGGTTATACTAATACACAAAGGATTACAATTGCATTCGCGCATTCCGATGCCCTCCGATTGCCTCCAAATGCACAATAGTCCTAAAGATTGCCATTTTGACCCTTGATAACGATTTCCAATTGAAACACTTAAAGAATAAGCTTTATAGGTCTACTCGTCCTCGTTCTGGATCATCTTGAATCGCATCAATCGGAGTTCGTATGAAAACGTTATGCTCATTTTACTAAAACATGTCCGGATAGTTTTTTTTCCAAAATTCGGCTAGGCAGACTACCCCCCAGCCAAGGCGGGGGTTTTTGTACTAGGGGGACCGTAGAGGTCGGGGGCCCACCGGGACGGGTGTCCCTTCTGCAATTTTGCGATTTATGCTCTAGAACACTATGGAAAGCCAAATTAGGCCTACAAACTCCTTTCTAACAACCATACCAACCTACCGAAGGTGTAATATATTTACAGAAACATAAACTAATTTTTTCTAACACGTTTCCAACCACCTAAACAACATAAACATCAAGATTACAACCTTTAATTTTCACTATTTTTGCTAAAATTTCACTTTTTGAAAGTTTTAGAGAAAATCATCACTGTGATTTTGTTTTTCAACCAAAACAGTTAATTCAACATACTATATTTTAGTTTCTTCATCATCTTTCAAAATCAATAGTCAAGTTATATTTTAAACAACTAATTTAATCTCAATTTTAGTTTAAACTAAGCCATAATCATATATATCCATACCAATTCATTGTAATATGGTTTCATTCACAAATAATTACATAACATGAATTAATTCATCTATAAACTTATGAAAACAAGTTTTTAATCACCAATTTATCATATAAAACTATATATAACAAATAATTCAACCTCCACAAAGATTTTACAAAGTATTTTGGAAGAGAATAAAATTATAACTTTTTAAAAAAATCAAAGAGTAAGATGATACCTTAGTTTTAGAAGTTGATGGCTATTCTTTGAAAGATTTCTCTTTCCCAATTTATCTCTCAAATTCTCTAGCCTTGTCCCAACTCTCTCTCAATTTTCTTTCTCTGCAACTTTTTCTTCTCTTCTTTTTCTTCTTCTAAGTTCTTCCTATCTAACTCTAACTTACGTAGTAACAAATATAACGTAAATAATAATATAGGTATTAATTATATAATATAAATATATCTATAACTGACATCAGTTTTTTTTTGAAAATCAAAAGCCATAAGGCTTGTTTGGCTAACTACTTTAAAATTAACCAATTAATCCTTATGCCTTGTTTGGTAAAAACATATTTAAATTAAAAACTTACATTCATTAAGCCTTATTTGGCAAAAACTGAATTAAACTTCTTTAATTTATTTTAATAACTCATTTGCAGCATAGTTTATTATCATACTTTTACTACCAAATTAATTTAAGAACAATATAATAATCCATTTAATCCTTATCAACTCTCTAACTTAATTATTGAATTAGAATATTATCTCATAATAATTAATTTCCTTAACTCATTAATTATTTATTCAACAAATAAATACTCAAATCAAATTAAATTAAACAAATATTTATTCTACAATACACACATTAATTAAATATTTATATAATTCAATAAATATTTAAAATTACAATTTAAATTTTTGGACTATTACATCCCCTCACCGGGGTTATCTCCGGTTTGGGCTGATAGCAGACGTTGCTTAGGGTTACATCTGAGATTGGAATGCTGCAAGTATTCAAATTCCGCAGGGTCATCTTTAAGTGTGCATGTCTTCCCGGTGTTATCTTCGGGTCTTTGGAATGAGTGCCTCGACAGGAGGTCTGAGATTGAAGCTGATTGCGTGCATTTGAAACAAGCATTTTTGAGGTTATCGCCGGAACTGCAACGACATTCCTTGGGGTTATCTCCAAGGATGAAACTCGAGGTTATTTCCGAGGTTGGAATTGATACTCCCGGTGTGTGTTCCGGGGTTGAGACTGAACATCCGGTAGTATTCAGAATGGATTTGACCTGTCTTCTAGGGTTATCACCGAAAGACGAATCTGCCCTCCTGCAATGTTAGTAACAGGTGTGCAGAAAAATTCGGTTGTCTACAACATCATCTACGTGACTTAAACTATTGGAAGCTTTTTCCATCAAAGGTCAGGGAATTGCAGATCAATTAGCCAAAGCTCCATCAGGTGACTTCGAACCATTGGAAACCTATTTCCCAGATGATGGGATAATGACAACTCAGCAGAACCATTAAGAGGATGTAGGCCAATTCTAGAAACTGTACTTCGACGAGGCTGTAAACATGGAAAGTGCATGAGCAGGGGTAGTCTTTGTATCCATCACTGGGGAACAATATCCCATGGCTACCAAGCTACAATTTGTCAATACCAATAACACAACCGAGTATGAAGGTTGTATAATGGGATTAAATTTGGCTCAATTAATGGGTATCAAACGGTTAGCAAACTTTATGGATTTTGAGTTGGTCATCAAGCAAATAGGCAGGTTATCAAGATGGCTATGGAATTTAAAGATATAGCCTTCATCCATATTCCTTGGAATTGAAATAATTTCACAGATGCATTAGCAACCTTGGCTTCCTTGATTAGTTTGCCCCAAAGAGAGGAATCCTGGATGTTAAATTTATAAACCAAATGGCACCAGCATATATAAATTACATATGAGAAGTATCTGATTAACTACCTCCCATCAAACACCCATGGTACCAAGATATCAAATAATATCTACGGGATAGATCTTCACCCACTGGGGTAAGTCAAGCTGAAAGAAAGTGGATCCATAAAATGGCCATAAAAATCTATCTAAGTGGAGATAACCACTACAAAAGAGATGCAGGAATAGGACTCCAAAGGTGTCTGGATAAAAATCAAGCCCAGAGGCTTGTAGATGAAATGCATGGTGGAGTATGTGGGCCACACATGAGTGGTCTCTTACTTGCCAAAAAGATACTAAGAACATGACATTATTGGATTTCTCTCAAAGTTGATTGTGATGATCACGTCAAGAGATGTTATCAATGCCAAGTTCATGGAGATGTTGTTCATGCACCTCCAATCAAACTAAACTATATGAGTTTGACATGGCCCTTTGTTATGTGGAGAATGGACGTGATCGGATCGATAGAGCCTAAAGCCAGCAATGGTCATAGGTTTATTTTCACTATGATCGATTACTTTACCAAGTGGGTGGAAGCTGCCTCTTTTCCCAAAGTCACAAAAGAGGTCATCATCAGTTTCATTAGAAACAATGTAATCTGTTTATACAGACAACTAGAGGTGATCATATCAGACAATACCAGACATCCGAACAACCAGATGATGAAGGAATTATGCAGCCAATTCCACATCAAACATCTTAATTCTGTAATCTATCGTCCCAAGATGAATGGTGTTGTTGAAGCAGCCAACAAAAACATTAAAAAGATCATTCAAAAGATGGCTACTAATCAAAAAGAGAGACTCTGTTAGCTTACAGAACATCAATACGCACTTCTACTGAGGCTACCCATGTTCACTGGTCTATAGCATGGAAGTTGTCCTCCCCATAGAAGTAGAAATTGTGACGAACACGATTTTTGTAATTTAATTTGAATATTTATTTAATTAAATAAATATTCTTCGATGATTTAATTAAGGAGTTTAATAATTAATTGAGAAATTATGGTAGATTAATTTAATTATATGTGTTACATTGATTAAATTAATATGGAGAATTTATTATTCAAAGTATGCATTTAATTGAGCTTATTTGATTAAATGAATTATTTAATAAGCGTAATGTTATTTTAATTAATTTAATAATTAATTAGAGATTTAATGATTTGACATAATTAATGAATGAGAATTTTAATTATGTGATGTTTTGATTTAATAAGTAATTTTTCCTTTTACTTAATTGAGTTTAAATAATTCTATTTGATTAATTAAAGTGTGACAAATAAACTATATAATAATAAGTTAATTACAAAAAATTGGAAAAGGAAATTAATGTTCTAGCCAATCATGGCCTTCAGAACATGGGATCAGTTAAGCCATGATTTGCTTAACTGAAACCCATGTTGTGCCAGTAACCTGTGTGCACATTATATCGGTCTTGTGTTCTCCTACGCACTTTCATTTCCTAAAAACTAAGTCAGTGAAATTACATAGAGAAAAGAGAGAGTTTGAGATAATTGAAGAAGGAATTGGAGAACTAAGAAGTTTCTTCCACAATCTTAACAGAGAAATTAGGGTAATTCCTTAACCCAAAGTTTTAATTTACGTACTTAGAAACTTTTCATGAAAATTGGCTTTTAGCTTTCTGAATTGAAGAGATTGATAATTGATGAGTATATAATGATATATACGTTAGTATATGTTTACAATGTGTTTATATCATATATTCATGTGATTAGAGTAATTAATTTCATATAAACATGCTAGGATCAGAGTTTTTCCATTAACAGGTGTTTTATGTTCTCTATAAAATAACTATTGTATGATGCATGAATTGATGATTTATGTGTATATACATGATAATATATTATCATAAAATTATTTCTATCATCTATGTATGTTTTTAAACCATCAATTTCATATAAATCGACATAATTGGAGTTTTATAGTTTTTGAGAGAAAAATATATGAGTATGACTTAGAAGTACAATAATTTATGTTTAAATTACATATTAATCGGTAAATTGATGAATGATTTTGTTTACACATGTAAAAACAAAAAGAATGAAACTTAAACAGACAAATTTGGTTGAAAAATGAATTCACAATAGTTGATTTCGTTAATAATGTGAAAAATAGAGTTTTTCATAAGAATGGTGAAATTATGTGGTTTGATTCAAGTAATTGTATGAATTAAGTTGTTAAAATCATTCTAGAAAGGTTGGGTAATGATCTTATATGAATTATAATATTTGGGTATGCTTAAATTAATGTATGAATAAAGAAATTAGATGTTTTGCCATGTTCTGTGTTTTTTCGCAAACTTCAGATTCTGGAACTGGCATGTCACGTTGTATTGCCAGATCCAGGCTTAAGATCCGACCTGCGATGCGGTAAATGTCTTTGCAGATACTTGATCTTAGCTTATTTGGTGGAGTCAGAATGAGATGCTGATTCAAATGGTGGAGCTGCATTGCCACTCTATAGTTTTGCCCAGAAATGAGATTTTTAATTGTTCAAGTCCAGGAAATGTAATTGTAACCTAATCTAATGAACATAAAAATGTACTAGACATATAATGTGATGTTAAAATAAATTCTTCACATGTCAATAGGGTATTTACATGTTTAATTGATTTATCGAATGCATATTTAGCTCGTCATTCGTGAAGTCTAATAATGTGTGAGAATTAATGTTATGATCAGAGTTTAGTGAGAAGAGAATGAATTTGTGATGCTAGTTACGATATAATTAACTAATATTGTGAATGTAAATGGTATGTAGGATTAAATTGAGGAACGCGAATAGTTAACGAGTAATCTACGCACGAGGCAAGTTTCTAAACCTTACCTCTTTACATTGAGCAAGTTTTCTAACCCTAAACTTTATTTAAGCAAGTTCTAGACTTATATTCTATATCGAGCAAGTTCTTGTTATTTAATGACCAAGTTCGAGATTTCATATTAGATGTTATCATTGTTTTAAAGTATGATTCCTGTTATACAATACTGATTCGATTGTATACTTCATAAGTTATTATTCAAACTAAATATCATTTATTATTGAATCTTGTAAGACTAGCGAACCCTTATTGATTCGACTAGTCAATAGTTGATGAAATTTCTAAATTTTAGAACCCTTGTTGAGCTTATTCAAACCAAACATCCTTTGGTGCGGACTCTAATGTCAAACTGAGATGAACAACCCTGTTATAGGGGATTAATTATGCTTTAGCGTTAAGATATTATGCACAACATGATACTAAGGGTTGATCCCCCTAAGTATGAGAAGAAGAGTCCATATTCTTATAACCTTTAAAGGTTTCAAGTATAAACACTTGACAACCTAGGACATAGTTCATGGTCTTATGACCCTCAAAAGTTCTTTTGATTCTTGTTATTCATTCTTGATTCAAAAGTTGAGTTTCTTATTTCAAAAGTTTTTGATTCACTCACATGTTATTATATTGTTGTTATATTATTATACTTTGATTCACTCGCATGTTATTATATTGTTGTTATATTATTATACTTATGGGCAATTGTTCTCACTCTTGCTTAATAATAACATTGTAGTTAAGAACGAAAGGTCTGACGAGCCTTCTTCTAGCAAAGGCAAGGGAAAGTTAAACAAGTGATGAAGACTTGTTGTTTATTTGTTATGTTATATTTCAGAGTTATGTTTAAGTTGTGTAAGATTTAATATTTGTTTATGCTTATGTATTTGAGATTTAAGGTTAGTATGACCTGGGATTGATGTATTTAAATCAGATGTTGTAACTCTATAAGGAGAGGATTTATTTCTATCTATTTTATGGTTTTCATTTATTATGGGTAGATATACATATGATGTTTGTACAGTGAGCACCAAATCACGTGGGAATTAAAGTACCCAGATTTGGGGGTGTCACGGGTTGGTATCAAAGCTGTAGGTTATGAATCTTAGGTGGGGGAAAAACCATAAGTAGTAGCCTTATAGAAGAACGAGAACATAGTGGTGATAAAATCTTATCGAGTTCTAAGAAATGTATTCCTTAATTCATTGAAGATAATAAAAGACTTTATGTGCTTATGTGATAAACTTATGTGCTCGCGAGTATCGATTAGTAACTAAAACTTAAAAATATGTTGTCAATATGATGGATGTTGGATGATCTAGTAGAGCTGGGGAGGAGGAGTCCCGAGAAATCCATGTTGTCCGGGAGCTGTTGGTACAGGGAGAGCCATCTCCATTGATCACTGTTGTGTGGTCAGGAGCATGTGTCTGAGACTGGTTTGGAGGATGATCTTGAGGAGGAAGATGAGATCCCACCGAACTCTATTGCAGCTCAAATATACAACAAGGTGTATGACCGTAATATTGAGTTACAGGATAGAGTTGGAGAGATGGAGGGATTGGCAAATGCACTCCAGGCCACTATAGGACATAAGAATAAGGAAATCCAAGGTCTTGATGTACATCTAGGAAATTTTGAGTGGAAATTGGTTCACCTAGAGGGTGACAATGAGGAGCTGGTGGCAGAGGTTGCAAAGCTGAAGGATGATCTGAGATTGGAATCCGCCAAACGAGCTTGAGCTGAAGATGCTTATGAGAAGGCTTCCCAGCGAGCAGATGTAGCCGAGGAAGAGGTGGAAGCAAAGAAGGTCAAAATGGTGGAGATGGATTGTGCATTCAACACTGCGATGAACAAAGCTCAGGATCGAGTTGTGTACTATCAAATTTAGTTCGACAACTTACCTTGGTACATGCTGGATTAAAGGACGATGTTTTGTATCATGGAAGAAGAGCGCATAGAAGATATTCGACGTCTTAATAGGCCGTGATAGGAACAATACGAATTATGTGAATATCTATGTTAGTTAAAAATTTAAATTCTGATGTGCTTATAAATAAAGGAATATAATGATGATTTAATCCTGAAGATTCTTTATCTTAGGATAGATGATGTAAATAGCAGTGATGCTATCGTATTATGTTAAAACTTTCAATTTAAATAAAATATTAGAGTTTATTTGAGATAATGTGTTAAGTGATTATGTTTAAATGTTTAAGTTAAGCCTTAAATATTTAAAGGATTGAAAAAAGATCTAATAAGCATATATCTTAAAAGAAATATGCCACTAAGAAGAAGACCAAATCGTCAATTGGTCCAAAAATGGTTTACAAACAACAACGAGGACGCCAATGCTAAACCCGTTCAGCAGTTGGTGAACTTAATTGTTGGAGCGATTAATAATCAACCTCAAGCTCTACCAAATATAACGTTCAAGGGCTTTAAGGCGGTGGGACCACCAGAGTTTAAAGGTTCCATGAACCCGATAAAAGCTCAAACTTGGATTATGGTTATGGAAAAAGTTTTTGCCGTCGCCAGAGTTAGAGAGGACCAGAAAACCCTCTACGTAAAGTTCATGCTGAAATCAAAAGCCAGTTATTGGTGGCAAGCAAATAAGGTCCGTGGGGGAGAAGGTGTGATCTCCTAGGAGAGGTTTAAGGAGATGTTCTTTGAGATGTACTTCCCTACAAGCTCGTAGAACCAAATGGAGGTGCAATTTCTATAATTGAAGTAAGGCAACATGAACGTATCAGACTATGCGGCAAAATTCAATAAGTTAGCTAGGTTCACCCTATATCAGGTACACACGGATGAGAGGAAGGCAATAAGGTTTGAACAAGGACTGAAGCCCTGGTTATATAGCAAAGTGTTAATGTTTCAATTGAACAATTGTGCTGAAGTAATGGAGAAGGCCCTCCTCACTAAAGGTGGAAGCGATGCAGTGACCAAGTATAATCAGGATAAAAAAAAGAAGAAGAATGAAAATGAGGGAAATAAAAAGGCATGTGGCAGCAACACGAGGGGAAGTAACAATCAGAAGAGAAGGTGAACTGACAACTCGTCAACTGGAAATCAATAAGGAGGTCAGAAGAAGAGGATTGAAGAATGTCTGACATACGGGAAAGCTCACCTGGGGGTTTGTATGAAAGGAAAAAGAGTCTACTACAATTGTGGTCAGAAAGGCCACATAGCACCTAATTGCCCTAACTCAATGAAGGGCGCCTGCTTCACATGTGGGTCAAAGGACAACTTGGCTAGGGAATGTCCAAAGAAAGGATCTGGAGGAGCAGGAACAGGAGGGAACAAGGGAAATAGCGGTGACAATGCTGTAACTATCACAAGACCAACCATAACCAACTGACCGACCGCTAGGACATTCAAGATGACAGTGCAAGATGTTTTGCAGTCTCGCAATGTGGTGTCAGGTATCATTCTGATCAGTAAAGTTAATGCTTATGTATTATTTGATTTGGGTGTTTCTTGTTCATTTATATTTGATGACTTTGCTAAGAATTTAGAATTACCTAAGGATAAGTTAGAATACCCCATGAACATAGAAATTGCGAATATATAAGTAATCCCTATTAAGTACGTATATAAGAACTGTAGGGTGGATATTAAGGGTAATATTATGAATATAGATCTTATACCTATCAGACTTGGGGAATTTAACATCATTATGGGAATGAATTGGCTATTCAATTACGGGGCTATAATTGATTGCCAGAAGAAATGTATTAACCTTATAACTCTGTCGAAGGTTGTGTTTTATGGTAGCAAGTCACCTAGACAAGCGAGTTATTTGACGTTGACGTAGGCCAGGAAGTTGTTAAGATAAGGTTGTATAGGATATTTAGCCTACAAAGTTGACAGTTGTAAAGAGAACCCGAAGATAGAGGAGATACTAGTAGTGAGGGACTTCGCAGACGTATTTCCGGACGATCTACCAGGACTTCCACCAGACAGAGAGATTGAGTTTGTGATCGATTTGGCACCAGGAACGGCTCTAGTAGAGATGAAAGAATTAATGAAATAACTGCAAGATTTCATGGGCAATAAATACATTCAACCGAGAATATTGCCGAGGGGAGCACCGGTGTTATTTGTGAAGAAGGAGGACAAGACGATGCGGCTCTGCATCGACTACAGAGAATTGAATAAGGTCACAATTAAGAATAGATATCCATTACCGAGGATCGAAAACCTGTTTGATCAATTGAAAGGAACGAGATACATTTAAAAAATAGACTTGAGGAGTGGTTACCATCAGCTAAAGGTGAGGCCAGAGGATGTTCTGAAGACATCATTTAGGATTCGATATGGTCACTACAAATTTTTGGTGATGTCATTCGGTCTAACGAATGCTCCTGCAGCATTTATGGGCCTAATGAAAGGGGTGTTCAATCCATTTTTAGAGAAATTTTTGGTAGTATTTATCGATGACATTTTGGTATACTCGGAGACTAAAGAAGAACATGTAGAGCATTTAAAGGTGACGTTAGAGACATTGAGAAGGAAGAAGTTGTATGCCAAGTTTTTGAAATGCTAATTTTGGATTGAGCGAGTACAATTTCTTGGGAATGTGATTGACAAGGATGGATTTTTGGTAGATCCCTCCAAAGTCGAAGCTGTGATGAGCTGGGATCAGCCGAAAACACCGTTAGAAGTAATAATTTTTCTTGGATTGGTAGGTTATTATAGAAGATTCATTCAGAACTTTTCCAAGATCGCAACTCCGCTAACAAATTTGACCAGGAAAGCTGTGAAATTCGTATGGACGGAGAAGTTTGAGGAAAGCTTTCAAGAACTTAGAAGAGGTTGAGTACAACACATGTGTTATCTCTTCTGGATGACACGAGAAATTTTATGGTTTATAGTGATGTGTCGTATAAAGGACTTGGTTATGTGTTTATGCAAAATGACAGAGTCATTGCGTATGAGTCACATCAATTGAAGGACTATGAGAAGTGGTATCCGACCCATGACTTGAAGTTAGTTGCGGTGGTATTTGCTTTAAAGATCTAGAGACACTATCTCTATGGGGATAAGTGTGAAATATATACAGACTACAAGAGTCTGAAATATATTTTTACATCGAATGAATTAAATATGCGCCAGAGAAGGTGGTTGGAGTTAATTGTAACAACCCGAGAATTTAGAAAATTATTTAAATCTTAAATGATGGATTAAAGGTTGAATAATAAACCTAGACAGAAAAATAAGTGAATGGATTTGAGATTTCTGGGAAGGAATTTTATGAATTTAAAATTTTTTGGTGAAGGTTTGCAGTATTTAGGGTATAAGTGTATATCTTATGTGTGTATGGTCATATATATGTACAAAATGTGGTTAAAGGTCAATGGTTGACCAGATAAATTATATCAGTGTCCAAACCCTAATATTATATTAAAAACATTGACGTTTAGTTAGAAAACCATAGCAATTGATAAGAAACCATAACGATCGGACTAAAAACCCTAATTTCAAATTTCAGGAATTTGAAACCCTAATTCAGATTATAAAAACCCTAACTTGGGATCTCAGAGACTTAAGTGTATTGATTATAAGATTAATTATGGTAAAGCCTAACGAAATAGTTAGAAAACTCTAATTTTAAAATTTGAAACCCTAATTTTAAAATTTGAAACCCTAATTGTTTCTTTTGAAATCGTAATGTACAATTATGGACCTAATTGCTAAATTAACAATTTTAATTAGGATATATTAATCCTAATTAGCAAGCTTGAATTTATGATTAGGAAATCTTAGTATAATTAGAGAATCCTAATTACAGTTTAGAAATATTAATTTTCTATTTTGAAAACCTAAATTGAAAATCCTAGAAAATTGATTTTTAAAAACCTTAGGTTTTAACCCTAAGGGTTTGCACAAATTACTAAATTGCCATTAAAAATATATGGAAAATGACAAGAATGCCCTTTTTATATTTTTTATAAAATGGAGTATAGATCTTGCCCTAAGGAGAGTTGTTCACCAACCCTAGTTCTATCCCACGTGCATATATCTCACAAATATCAGATTTCCTTACCACTTAGCATCATTTGTGACCATGGATTAAAAATCTAAGAGATTAAAAGTAAAAAAAAAAGCTTAGTTTATTTTTTTCATTTGAGCCAAGTCCATTCTCTCTCTAAAATTAAAAATAAAGAGTGGGAGAGAATGAGAAACAAAGCCAAGTTAGCCTTTTAGTTCTCCAATATTAGATTAAGGATCAGAATCAAAAGAAATCAAAGCATAAAGGTATAAACCCTAGATTTATAAAAATCTATGTGATCCATGTTGTTTGTTGTTGTTTGATGTTTTAAGTTATGTATTAGGTCGTTATTTAGTGGTTTGGGTTGTTGGATCATAGATCCATAACACTTAGATGCAAGAAAATAGCATTTTTTGAACTGATTGATGGACCCTAAAAACATGTCTGACAAGCAAATGTCAGGGCTTCTAGATCTGTGTGTGTTTTATGATATATGTGTTTAGAGTTATAGATCTGTTTTATGCCATGTAGACTTTGATCTGGAACTTGAATCAAGGCTAGATAATGTATAGATTGTATGTTCTTAAGTGTCAAATGTCGTTGACCGACCATGACCAACTGGTTTCTGGGCAGCCCAAAAACCCAGAAACGGTTTGACAACATTTTTGTGGCTTCTGATTTTGCTGTTGTTTGATAGTTTGGTTATGTTGTTGCTTGGGATTTGTAGTCTGATGTATGGACTACACATTCATACCATTAGGTTACCCATATCATGAGCAGGATCGAAAATAAAGAGGGTCAAAGTAGGGTAGATGAAACTGCTGGATGAAGATTTTGGGTAACCTAGAAATCTTCATAAGCAGTTCCTGACCAATACTTTGACCGGCCATGATCTCTTAGATTTGTTGTTGTTAGACTACTTTGGTGATATATTATTGTACCCTGTCATGAATATTATAGGATTGAACCATTATATCCTACAAACTAAGTCTGGAACTCAATGATTAAAGGCCCAGAAAGTAGACCCTCGAACTGTTCTTCATTTTCGGGTAACCCAGAAATGAAGAACAGCTCTAACAAGCTTTTCTGGGGCTTAGATATCTCGGTTATTATGTTGTTTAGCTATGATCTCTATTTATAATGGTAGTATTACACTTATACTAAAACAATAATACTTTAGCTGCCCAAAAAACATAAACATCAATAAATTTAGAACCAATCCAAACCTCCTACCCCCGCATTAATTCGACAAGAAGGTTAAGCAAAAGTTGAAGAACACTTAAGAACACCTATAGCGACAGTTTTGTCGCTATAGGGACCTTTATGACGTTATTTTCAAAAATTATTATTTTTATTAAATAAATAGAAAAAATAGTTTTAAATTATCAAAATACATAATAAATTCCTAAAAATTATTTTAAAGCCTAAAATTGGTTTTAATAATTTTGAATATATTTCATAAATATTTAATATTTTAGAATAATAATGATATTTAATTTATTTAATTATAATATTAAAAATTATTTACAAATGATTTTAATACATGAAAAATCATTTAAAAATCTATTATGGTGTTAAAAAATATTTTAAGTTATTTTTGATGACTTTTAATATTTTGTGATGAATTTCATTAATAATTTATGATTAATAGTAATTATTTTGTTTAATAAATGTATTAAATAAATTATAGAAAATAGAATTTATGATTTTAAAATCATATGAAAATGGTTTAAGTGTTATAAAAATATTTTAAATTATAAAATATAACTTTTGATATTTTTGTCATAAAAATATTAATATTTTAATATTAATAGCAATTATCGGATAATAATGAATTTAACTATTTAAAAATCATATAAATATGATTTTAAGGTATTAAAATACTTTGATATATTATAAATATATTATAATATTATGTTATGATTTTCATTAAAATTTAGTATTAAATAAATATTAATAATAAAAGAATATTGTGGTAGTTATATTATATAAATACGATATTAATGATTGAAAAATCATGATAAATAGAAATAATTATTTGAAAATATTACAAGCTTATGAAAAATATTTTGATTGATAATAAATTATCTAAAATATCTGTGAACCAGTTTAGACAGAGTCTTATGAATAATAGGCTCATGAATTAATTGTCCGACTAGGACGTCGGGATGCTAGAATTATGCCGGATTCAACTCAGACTGCAATAGTTTGACTTGATACTAAGTATTATGTGTTGTATAGACTGATAGGGTTATGTGTTATGTGTTTAGAATATTTTATTAATATATATAGTAGTATTATATTGTGATGATATTATTCTAATATTTGGAGATCGGTATTATTTATATTAGGTTTTCAGACAAAGCTAAATAAGTTGTGTAACGATAATCAACGAATCAGGCAAGATTTCTTGAACTATTCTTTTAATTTGTTGTTAATCATTATTGATTACCATGTCTATGAATTGTTTAATCGTACTCTATGCATATTGCATGTGTTCATCAGGTATGAAAGGCTAATCATCTTCATTTCCATTTGGTCAAGATATAATTGATATGTTCATGTTCCATGTTCGTTCAGCTATAGAAATTTGTCCATGCTAGTTCACAATTATATTGTTAAATGTTAGCTAGTTATTATTCAAAATCTTTCCATCATGATATATCCTTAATTTATTGAACTCAAACTAGCTTGCTGGGAAAATTTGTTGCTCAACCTTGCTATATCATGATAAACATTGCAGATTATGGCGAATACATCGGATACCAGGAAAAGTTAAAGCCAAGTTCAGTTTGGGTTTATATATACAGCTAAAATTTGTAACAATATTATATAATAATAACATTGTATGTTAGATAGGATATTGATTCAGGTATTATATGAAGGTTTTCAACCTTGGGAATAGTGTGTAAAATTTTAATGTATAAACAATTTATGTTTATATCTTCCGCAATAGCTATGGAAATAGTATACCCAGATTTGGGGATGCTACAGTTGGTATCAAACCTGTTGGTTATGAACCTTAGGTATGGTTACCTGAGACTAATAATTGCAGTGATTAGAATTAGATCTAACTCACATCGAGTTAGTGTGTCGGTAAGATTCAAAGACGAATCTCAGTGGGTTATAAAGACACGGAGTTCCCAAACTCTGATAATAAAGGTGAACAGTAATGGTGAATAGATAGAGTCTAAAAAGGCTACAGGTGCAGGGATAGGAGATCGCAAAACAAAATGATCATAGTTTAGAAATGAATCGTAATATATACGATGAGATCATTCCGTGATCTGATATGGATCAATTGAATGATTGCAAAGTTTACAGGAAAGATTACTGTGTATCGGTGGTACTACGAATTGGTACTTATTCAGGAAAGGATTATGAATATGAGTTGAATGAAATTCATATTGAGAAGCGAGTATTATTAGGTGGGGATTTCAATTGAGGACCCATGTCAGCAGCTGAGTTGTATGATTCCTTGTTATGGGCGGGGAATTGTACTTGGTGTAAACCCACTTAGTTTCTGGCACTGATAATCATTGACATGTCTATATCGCGCTATTTTCTATATACCTGTTAAGAAGGTGATTCTTTTCTCAGGTGTATAACAGATAGATAGGGTATAGGTAGAGAATATCAGGTTAAGTACGAGTTCTTAAAACTCATACTTATGGTAAGTTCGTGACTTATAATTATATGAAATGTTTATGAACCCCTCAATGAATGGACGCCAAAGGTCTATCTAGGACAAGTTCTTAAGCTCATATGATTGTGGAATGTTCCTGAACTAATAAGTGTGGTAAGTTTGATGAACTAGGTATAGTTTTATGTGAATTGAGTATTGAAGATAATAGGAATAGATAGACTATTTAATCAATTGATTATTAGTGGATACATAGGTTTTCTAAAAACTCCTAGTTAGGCTAGACTTTGAAATTTTTGGACATCAAGCTAAATACGCACTATGTGCTTTTGAAAATGAATTTTTGTTCTCAACTCCTGGTGACCCTTGTGTATGTGTGGACTTTGGGTCACTGACACCTCGTTACCTATTGAGATGATAAAACAGATTTGCAATGTTTTTGAACGGTTTAAATAATAGTCTATGCTAATTGTTTCGACTATACAAAAATGATTTGGAATATCAAAATTTATTTTATTTATCATTAATGTACCATGTAACCTGGTGCAATATTTATAAATAAATGACGGAGTTGTAAATACAGGAATACTTAGTGTTGAATTTGATCTAAAAATCATTATTCCACTATTGTATGATGTGTTATGACAAAGTCATATAATGACGTCATCCTCAAATGGGTTGTTAATACATTACGACATCATGACGTTATTTTCAAACTATTTTCAAAATTTTAATTTGCCAACGGGGTTGGCTCTACATTAATATTTCGTTTGAAATTTAATTCTTGATATGAGTCTAAGCTATTTGATCCGGCTAGACTAATGTTTATAAAAAATTCTAACCGTTGTTTGAAAATTTTCCCGAACCAAATTGTTTTGGTGCGGAATTCTATGATAAGACTGAGGTGAACTGTGCAGATTGGATAAAATTATTCAATAGCGAGAATATTCGCGACAAATGATTAACGTACGTACTAGCAACGGTAGTTTACCTTCTTAGTGATTGTAAACATACTGTTAACATTTGTAAGGGGTAGAGTACCTTTTTCTTAATTGAAATAAGTCGCATATAGTAATACCTATAAACCTCAGTAGTTCATGGTCTATATGACTCCTCAACACTTTTTGAAAACTTTTACTCTTGTGAGGGATGTATTGGGTAGCATGTGATGTTGTGTATGAATGGTGAATGGTGCACGGTGTAACGTGTAAGTTGAATTTTGAGGACGAAATTTTTACAAGAAGGGGTGAATGTGACAACCCGAGAATTTAGAAAATTATTTAAATCTTAAATGATGAATTAAAGGTTGAATAATAAACCTAGATAGAAAATAAGTGAATGGATTCGAGATTTCTAGGAAGGAATTTTGTGAATTTAAAAATTTTTGGTGAAGGCTTGCAGTATCAAGGGTATAAGTGTATATGTTCTGTGTGTATGGTTATGTATGTGTACAGAATGTGGTTAAGGGTCAAGGGTTGACCAAATAAATTATATCAGTGTCCAAACCATAATATTATATTAAAAACATTGACGTTTAGTTAGAAAACCCTAGAGATTGATAAAAAAACCTAACGATTAGACTGAAAACTATAATTTCAGATTTCGAGAATTTGAAACCCTAATTTGGATTACAAAAACCCTAACTTGGGATCTCAGAAACTTAATTGTATTGATTATAAGATTAAATAGGGTAAAGCCTAACGAATTAGTTTGAAAACCCTAATTTTAAAATTTGAAGCCCTAATTTTAAATTTTGAAACCCTAGTTTTAAAATTTGAAACCATAATTGTTTCGTTTGAAACCCTAATGTACAATTATAGAACAAATTGCTAAATTAACAATTTAAATAGGATATATTAATCCTAATTAGCAAGCTTGAATTTATGATTATGAAATATTAGTATAATTAGAGAATCCTAATTATAATTTTGAAATATCAATTTTCTAATTTGAAAACCTAAATTAGAAATCCTAGAAAATTAATTTTTAAAAATCTTAGGTTTTAACCCTAAGGGTCAAACCCTAAGAATTAAACCCTAAGGGTTTACATAAGTTACTAAATTGCCATTAAAAATGTATGGAAAATGACTAGAATGCCCTTTTTATATTTTTTATAAGATGGAGTATAGATCTTGCCCTAAGGTGAGTTGTTCACCAACCCTAGTTCTATCCCATGTGCCTATATATCATAAATATTAGATTTCCTTGCCACTTAGCATCAATTGTCACTACAAAAAAACTTATCAATCAAATCGTGCATCTGGTCAGCAGATGAGTATTAAACCGATCATGTCAGCCGATATTAGTCGCAGGTAATCTGGTCGCTGGATGGACATCAACGACCAATAATAGCGACCGAAATTAACGACCGCATCCGTCGCTAATCTGACATATACTGAGTCATTTGTCAGGTGTGACGTGGCACACGTGTTAGCGATCGATAATAGCGACCGCATCGGTCGTTAAGTTCCAAGAAGGTAACGCGGTTGCTGTTACAGTAGTAGCAACCGCATGCGGTCACTGATGTGTCTATTTTTTTAAAAAAGTTTTGCATGTTTTATTGATTTCCCAAAAATAACCTGCTTTGTACCTGCTTTCAATGTCAACACACAGCAGTATATATGAATAACATCCATATTAACATTCATCCATGAATAAACAAGTCTAGCTCTTCATCCAACACAACATTCATCCAACACAATACAATCGTAAACATCTATATAAACCAATACAATTGTTAACATCCATATAAACCAATACAATTGTCCAAATAATGAATCTAAAAGAGTACATGGCTTTAAAAATCTAAAAAACAAGTCTAGGCACTCTTCATGGAGTATCCAAATCAGGACCCTGTAATTAACAAAAGAATAAAACATATATGTTACATGTGTAGTTAAACAAGTAAGACAGTGACCCAGAGACTATAAACATATAAGACAATGTAGTTAAACCATAAATGATATATACCTGGTCGCCATCCTGATGTTGTGCTACTGCTGCTGCCGCCATTGCTTCCGCCAACTCATCAGGACTCAGAGACTGTAGATGTCCGCCTAGTATACGAAGAAGATCACGATCCTAACTGATCGCTCTCACACAGTCAACATGAGTATGATAGGCTGGATGACCTGATGACTGTGTAGACTGGGTGGTAGAGCTGCATGTGCCACAGATGGTCGGGAGTCATTTTTGTCCTTGGCCTTTAACATAGTTTTTCTTCATGACGGGCGCCCTCTCCCATAATTCTTGATCAATCGACGGACGCGGGGTGCCTTCAGGATAGCGCTCGTTCATTAAGCCCTTATAAGTGTCCTGTCATAAGGTCAACAATTAAATAGTTAAAAATAAATAAAAAATATTGCTAAAAAAGGTCGTCACAATTTATAAACAACATATTACTATAAAGTGAACTTATTACCGCTTATCCGAATGCGACCTCAGTGCACCATCGCGGGTGGCCACATACACATCCAACCAATTGATAGGTTGACCTTGAGACTGAGACTCCTACAGTTCATTTTCTCATATTAATATGTAAACATATGATATTTTAGCTACAAAAGATGACTGTAAACATAACATACGTACCCTAGCAGTAATATATTGCAGCTGTGATATATTGTTGCCCTGATACGTGCCTTTTTCCTTTTCGCCGTCTGATACAGCTGAGGATCTGTTCGAGGCGGCAGTCTTGCGCTTCTTGACCTAGCTCTCAGCTCTCCACTAGTCACACATCTGAACCCATATGGGTTGTGCGCACCACCAAGGGCTATGCTCATACATATACTGCTCACCTTATCCTGGATGGTCAATCTCAGCATTATGCACGGCTTTCTATCGTTCCTTGTTCAGATTATCTTTAGTTCGGACGGCACACTCTTTCCAGAACAGAGTCTGAATAACTGATGCCTGCACGTCGTCCCATCTATACCGCTTCTGCAAATAAAACAACAATAATAATATTAAAACTGTTATATTACCATAATCAAACATTACTAAACAATATTATTTGATTAACTATGTATTATCTATCATAGTGATAAAAAAATATATACCTGAAATTCAGCCCAAACTTCATCCTTATGGGCGAGAAGTGTGCTGGCCCATGTAATCACTGGCGTAGGCCAGTTCTGTAAGCATAATTATGAAATGCACTTCACAATTTTACTATCTTGAAAATCACTACAATATACAATAATTTACATTAAAATATATTTATAACAATGGAAATATTAAATTTTTATTTATACACGATGTTTAACTTACGTGCTTTCTGGAGGAGGACGGATCTGTATGAGAATGCGATCATTCAGATTAGCCAGGGCCTTCGGCACATGATTAGGGCCCTGGCCCAACCCGCGCTTTCATGCTGTTGGTTCAGAAGACATCTATAAATAAAAAATTTAGGATATTAATATATGACTTATAAATGAAAGGTACATAAATATGTCAAGGATATAGAGAACATGTATATATGTAATTGTATGTAATACAATTCAAACTAAAAATACATTTTATAGAAAAGGACAATAATGATAATTAATTGTATGAAATAGTTAACTACGATTACGATAAATGAAAGGTACACAAACATGACTGCAAAATAGTTAACTACGACAACTATGAATGAAAGGTACATAATCATGAATGCAAAATAGTTAACTACAACAACTATGAATGAAAGATACATGAATATGTTTAGGATATAGAGAACATTCTTATATGTAATTTATTACAATACAATTAAAACTAAACATACATTTGTATCACAAATCATTGTCTGAGTCAGAATCATTTTGTACAAGTATCGGAGATTCATAACCATCTTCTTCTTCAGATTCTGTGTCAGTGTCAGTCAATAACTCTTCCTCAGTATCACTGTTATCTGGCACAATAACTGTCTCGGGATCCAATTCATCAGGTTCATCTCCACCCTCTAACTAGATTAATTGATTGTTGTCCTCTATATTTATTATAGGAGGTCTATGAAGCATCTCCTCTTGGTAGAAATCCCCGTCTATTATTTGGACACGACTGCACGCGGGAGTATGAATTACAACTTGCCAATTTGTAGGCGGTCTATCCTTTTTCCTAATAGGACTAGGAGTCTAGTATACTTGTACTATTTGAGTTGGTAAAACAAATTGTTCGTTGGATTGCGCAGACCTATGGAGGTCAATATCGACGATTCCATGTCTGTCAACACGTATCCCTTTTCTGAATCAAACCAACGACACTTGAACAAGTTAATATGATCCCCGTGCATGCCCTTGTACGATAACTCTATGATTTCCTCCAACTCCCCATAAAAGGCTCGACCAAGCTCATTGTAACAATCTCCTTGAACACACACTCCAATATTAGTTGTTCTTTTATCGCGAGCATATGTCTTTGTATGAAATTCACATCTATTTATTTTGTAACCATTGCGAATGACTTGGTCCCTATCTGGACCCATAGCTAGGACTTGTACATTTGGAGGAATCGTTCCCTTATTAAGAGCCTACAAAAATTCTATTAAATTAAATACATTCATAAATTAATTTGATATATGTCATTCTTAATTAACTTAACTTGCTTTGTCCTTTAGCCAAAGAGCAAATTTTTGATTACAACTAACTTGAATATCTTTATTAGTGATGCCGGACTAATTTGCTTTTAACTCATCATCGTATGGTCTATACAATTTTATAAACATTAACATATATTAATATGAGAATGCAGGTTAAGATATAGGTCTAAACATATGAATTTTACATGTATACCTCACAAATTCATCAATATCCTCGCAATTGAGAAGAATGTAAGTTTGTGCAACATGCAATTCTTGCTCAGAAAGGAATATGTGCTTTCCTTTTCCATAAGCGCGACCCGGTAAATCAAATACAGAAAGCCGACCATTTAGTTCAACATTACCCCATCATCATGCCTCGGGACTCGATTGGCCTTTGTCAAGACTCTGTCGGGAAAATAGTCTCAGACAAACGTAGATATCTCATCGAAACTGTATGCCTCACATATCGACCCCTCGACATAAGCTCTATTCGTCACCTTCCTCTTAAGGTTTCCCATGACCCTCTCGAAAGGGTACATCCATCTATATTGAACTGGGCCACAAACACGAGCTTTATAGGGTAGATGGATTTGCAAATGCTCCATCGAGTCAAAAAAACCAAGAGGGAATATTTTTTCAAGCTTGCACGTGATCTCAATGATGTTCTTTTCATTTAACGTTTTTGAACATATGTCTCTGAAGAAATGACTAAGATCAGTCAAAGCATCCCATATTGGTTTATCAAGCAAGTCCCGAAATGTTATAAGCATGAGTCTCTCCATGAAGACATGACAGTCATGACTCTTCATCCCTTGCAATTTCCCACCTGTAAAACACCTTGCAATGTTTGACGTATATCCATCTGGTGGTTTCAGAGACTTTATCCACGTGCACACATCTTTAACCTGCTTTTTGGATAATGTGTACCTTGCATGCAGTTTGACCATCTTACCATTAGTAGATTCATAAAGTTCTATTCCAGTACGCTTACAAATATCTTTCATGTCCAACTGTGCCTTATCATTATCTTTCGTCTTGCCCGCAACACCCATCACGGTGTTAAACACATTGTCAAACACATTCTTCTCAATATGCATCACGTCTATATTATGGCGAACCAAATTTGTAGACCAATATGGTAGTTCCCAAAAGATGCTTCTCCGAACCCAATTATGAGACATGCCAAACCCATCGATTATGGCAGAGGTAACTATTTTACCGAATGGAATCAGCGGCAATCTCATCACACAGTTACGCATCTCCATCCTCGACAATCGCGGTGCTGGCATATGTTGCCTCTTTTTCAGTTCTAACTAAAGAGGTCTAGCTCATGCAAGCATACATGTGTCAACAAGTAATACAGAGTAAGTAGAGTATCGTCCCATAGAGAAAGTTATTTAATTTAAACTACTATTCATCAATTAAATCACTATTCTTATATGCTTAAACTAAATATTATAATTGTGAAATTGTTCTAAATGCAAATAATAACTAAAACGAGAATAAGAATGTGATCAAGCAAATCTGGAAATAATGGGATCCTAACTTCATTTAATACTTCATCTAATTACCACCATTATGTACGAACGTTCACATATCATAGGAAAGTAGCCAAGAGCACTAATATAGACATAGCCATTTTTTAATATACTACGCCCTACTTACACAACATCCACATGCGATAGACACCATGTAATCATCAATATAACCAAAATCACTATATGTCTATGTGAAATTGCAACTATATTGAATTTAAGCACAAGCCCTTATATTAACTCATATTGTGAATTAATATATATTTATCTAATTCACGAAATACACAAGCCATGCAAAACAGCCCCATATACGTATGCTATCATGATTACAATCCATACTCGCATGTTCATTGTCAATTCCATACAAGTATTGAAAACGAATGGTGATCAAGCATTCATGCATGCAAAACAACTATGATAGAAATTCCTATTGATATGCAGTAAGCAGTACCAAAGAATCAAGCACGTAATTAAACTATATATTAAAATCCGTTAGAATCCCATAATGGAGTTTAGTTCATGACTGAACCAAAAGCCATCATGGGATCAAAGCTAGACATGGTTAATAAGCAAACAATTAAGAGAGAAAGGGTAGAAATGATCAAACCCAATTGCTGATTATATTCCAATTATAACATTCAAATCCTCATATAAATCCAGCAAAATAACAGTAGTAATCCACAATGATAGAAAATCCCAAGAAGAATTAGAACATATGGAGTTTAGGCTTTTTTCTTTGTTGGAATCACTCCCAAAGTGTAAACCCTCGTTTCGATATGAAAAATACGTTAAAAGCAATGAAAGATACGCCTGACACCAGTCAGAAATCATTTTTTAATTAATTACAACCCTTGAAATTAAAAATTAAAATAAACATTTCAAAGACGAAGATAATCATCGCGCCTTGAATCTCACAGCAAATTCGGGCCATCACAGCGCAGCGTGTGTTGGCTTCATATTGTCGTCTTGACTTCGCGATGCGATTCGATTCTCGATTACGTTCAGTTACGATTCGGTTACGGTTCTATAGTGTTGTTGCTGCTACTACTTTGTCCTGCTGCTCATTCCTTCCATGCTTGGTCTTCTTGCTCCATTATATCCTCATTCCATGCATCCATCAGCCTAATGCCATTTAGCCTCACCAAATCATGCCATTTCCTGTAATTGTTCCATCAAAGGAGTTTTAAGTAAATGCAATGCAACATAACATGAAATGCAACTAAAACACACTAAAATGTACTTGAGATGGGCATAGTTCGCGTGAATTAATATCCAATAAGTAGGTGTAAAACCCACTTATCAAATACCCCCAAACTTGAACTATTACTTGCCCTCAAGCAATGCATGTTAAATAACAATGAAAATGCAAAAACAATACTATGCAACTAAATTAATATGCAAATTTGTCTCACATTGTTCCAACTCTAACAGAATTTCAGTCCAAAATGCCTCAGCGAATTATCCAGATTCAAGAATACAAATTCAAACCAAACGATAGGCATAATATCATACATCAGATAATTCATACATGTTATAACGATGCTGTGTGTGTGTGTTGTGTTCACCAAAACTTGATTTAAGAAAATAATACACACGCTAAATTACTCAAAACAGAAAATTAAAGTCTAAATCAAGACTCATGTATACTTATACAATGAAGACTGTTCCAACATATCAAAACAAACTGAGGTTCAACAATGGGCTTAATTGCTTTATTGCTACTCACGAGGGAGAATTTTTGCTCTTTCCCGCGGTGTTTATTGCTATATTTTTTTTCTTTTTTTTCTTTTTCTTATTTTTTTTTCACATGACTATGCAATGCCTTATTTCATTAGGCAACACTGCTACCCCTTAGCGAGCTTTCAATCAACGACTCCCAGACTATGAAAGACCTTAGGGTGCTTGGTATAGAGACAATCCCCTCGGGCGTACTTTCTCAAGTAGCCAGGGCCCCGAAATAAGACTAGCCACGTTATTGCTATTCTTCTTTTTATATATATACATAGCATACCCATGTTTTCCCAAAGTTTGAAAGTCAATGTTTTATAAGTCTACATGTATGTTCCACATATTTCTCTTTTTAACACTACATTTTCTATCAAGCAATGCAACATATCATTCTTATGCTTATAAGTGATTGTGAACACATCCGTGCAAACCTAGAGCATTTAAACAGCAACATGAATTTCATCATGTAAAACACTATAGCTAGGTTCAGGTTATCCAACATAGTCAAAAATCTTTCAAAATTCACTATCATCATTGCCTAGACAAAAAATTCCATAAAGCAAGAACTTTGTGAGACATGCAAACTAACTAAAACAAAAAATTTCTATCACATAAACAAATAAACTAAACATACAACATGACAAATAAACATGCAAAATTTTAAACTACTCATGCAAAAACTACATGCAACTATCCTATTACCCCAATAGCCCCAAACTTATAATATTCAATTCCCCATTGAATAAAGGTAAAGGGTAAAAGAAAACTCCCCTAATGATCAGTGGAACCACCCTCCTCGGGTGGTGAATCTGGTGGTGGATATGGCATTGCTGTCCTGAACTGAGGCCACTCTAGCATTGTTCCTTGCTATGCAAAAGCCTTGGCCAAGGCCCTCGTGAGTCCCATTGCAAATGCTCCAAAGTTATCGTACATGGAATCGACTTTTTGCTCCAACATTCAGAGCTGGCGATCACCATGGGCAACAGGTGCTTGCGTGGATGGGCCCGCCTCATCTGTCCGGGAGGGCTGCTATGATGGCTCTGGGAATATGGGCCGGATAATAAATCCTCGTCCACGCAGGTGTGGTTCGCCTCCTGCCCAATCCTCAAATTTTGCAATGGTGGCATGAGTTATGTCCTGGCTTGGGTATTGCATTTGTTCGTTACCCCAGTTGCATCCCTGATGAGCACATAACATAGCAACCACTGATGCGTGTGGAATGCTCCCAGTGGTGCTCCCTCGCAGATATCGCAGCATATTCTGATGGATGAGATGACCAACGTCAATGTATTTTCTAGTGATAATACCCCACAGAATAATTGCCCTCTCCGCTGTGATCTCCTGCTGATGAGACGAAGGCACTAGATTGGGATAGATGAACATATTCTATGCCTTTGCATATCGATTCAAGGATGCGGCTGGGAATATTCGAGGGTGATTTATGCCGGCTTTATACGTCCATTTGTGCCAGGCACACACAACTTCGCAATGACCAATTCTAGATCTATTTCCATATGCGCACCGGTGACCCAATTGGCTGCCCCTATCGGCGGTGTATCAGTGAGTCTGAAAATGGTTCTGATGGCGGGAGGTCTGTAGTCTATCTCGAACCCACGAACCATAGAGATACCACTCATGGTGACTTGAGCATTGGCATAAAACTCTCGGACTATGCTCATCTAAATGGGCATGGGAGTTGTGGTCAATCCACCCCATCTTCTCTCGTGAATCATGGCACATAACTGACCATCTTGCCTCTCCGATTTGAAACCTCGTTCCTTGACAAATGTCTTCGCCACAATTCTGTAATACTCATGCTGAGCTTCCAAATTCAGAAATTTGTTATGATCGACAATGTCCTCCCCTTGACTGCCAGAGGAAAATGAAGAAGAAGATGAGGCGGATTGAGCTCTTTTTGGACCCATTTGCTTTGACATAGATAATGTAGATGAATTGACTGAGAATGAATGACATCTTATGATGTGATAACCTCCAAATCGTTTCTGCAAACCCAATCAGAAACCCTAGCTTTATACTACAATGATGAGACGTGGGTAGATGTAGAACGTGTAAGAAATCGTGGATAATCACGTGGTGGAGAGATTAATGGCTTGAATTTGTAATTGGTAGAGAGGAGACGTGTGTTTTGGAGAGAGCACGGTGATTGCGCTTCTGGTATTTTTTAAATGAGAGCCCAACTAATCTCTATCATGTTTTTAAACTTTTAAAACTGCCTCAGTCCGGTGTCGCATGCGTGTTCAATGTGTTGAGCGCGCGGGCGTGCGAGGATGATTTATGCTCGACGGCTTGACGCTATGCAAGCGCGCAAGATTTGTATATCTTGCATTCTTTTCATGTACTGCTGCGATCCTCAAGTATCGCACTACTAATGTTCAACTCCAATCTGCATATCAGTGATGCCTTCAATTGCTGATACTTACATAGACATTAATTTACACTATTAAGGCATGAATCAATGACCAAAGAATCTTGCTACACACTATTTCAAACAATCTTAATGCAAATCTTGCTACATACTAAATTATGCAAATCCAACAAACTATCAATAATGAACTAAAGATGAACCACTAAAACAATCTAAACTGAATAAATAATAATAAAAAAACCAATAGAGATAAAAGTAATGGGTTGCCTCCCATCAAGCGTTAAGTTATCGTCAATTAGCTTGACTATTTCTGAATCTCGCGTCAAAGGGAGAATTGAGGTAACTTCTTGCCTGACCACCTCACCCCTCATATTAAATTCTTGTACTTTCAACAATGGCTTTACCTCCAAATCTGAATTTTTACCAGTTACACACCTCAACGGTTCATAATTCCCCGATTTCTGTACCTCATCATTTAGGCCCCGATCCACCAAGTCAACCAGGAAGCATTCTTCTTCATCTATTGGGAACTTTATTGCCTTGAAGACATTAAAGGTGACCTCCTGATCATGTACATGCATAGTGAGTTCCCCTTTCTGCACATCTATCGAATTCCTGCCTGTGGCTAAGAATGGTCTCCCTGGTATTATTGGTATGCTTTTGTCTTCCTCATAATCTAAGATGATGAATCAACCGAAAAGATAGACTTGTCCACCTTCACCAAGACATCTTCAACAATTCCCCGTGGATAGGTGATGGATCCGTCATTAATCGTGAAGAAATGCTCATTTTTACTTGGATCCCAAGCAATCCCAATTGATTGAATACTGACAAGGGCATCAGATTTATACTTTCCCCAAGATCACATAAACACTTACTGAAACTCATATTCCCGATCGTGCACAGAATTGTGAAGCTGCCCAGATCCTTCAGCTTTGGAGGTAATTTCTGCTGAAGTACTGCACTGCATTCCTCTGTCAAGGCTACTGTCTCAAATTCGTCTAATCTCCTCTTCCTTTACAATATACCCTTCATGAACTTTGCATAGCTTGGCATTTGTTCCAATGCCTCGGTGAAAGGTATATAGATTTGCAGCTTTTTGAAGACCTCCAAAAATTTGCTGAATTGCTTATCCTCCCTCTACTTATTTAATCTCTGCAGATATGGAACCTGAGGGTGAACTGGTGGTACTGAACTCATAGGCTTCTCAACTTACCCTGCTTTATCTTTATATTCATGTTGTACCTCAGAATTTTTTAGATTTTCTTTCTCAGCAGTCACCTACTCTGTCTCGCGCGGCCGCGCGGCCTCCTCAGTGTAATCATGCGTGGGCGCTCTGTTGACTTATGTCACACTCCATGTTTTGATGATGACTCGATTATTTCTCTAATCATTGCTATATTATTTCAGGAAAAGATATGGAACTTCAGAAAACGTCAAGGAAGAAATTACAAAGTCAAGACATCTTTGGAGAAAGAAAAGCATATCCACAAACTTTGAGTCCTAAGATTATATGTAAGATCTTAGCATTTATTGCTTTCCAAAATAAGGCTCTAGGACATTCATTGCATACATGTCCATAATTGTTGACACATGATAAATTACCTAGCACTAAACATACATGATCATTATAGGCTCCCGCTCGCTAAAGATACAAACGATGATTGGTAGAGCAAGAAGGATGATTAATTAACGTAAGTCATGCAAACAAATACATCATTCACGCCCCATAATTCTAGTAATTCACTCGGGCGAAATTAATATGTGGTTAGATTTGGACATCGGCCAGCAGGTATAAAAGGTAAGTATAAATCAATGACATTATAAGATACGTTTCTTAATTCACGCTGCACAGATCATGCTCACAAATTAAACATCTTAATTTTAGAAAATGAATTAAGGTAACTGGTCATGTGCGTGAATCACCAGATGCTGCAGAGATCATGGGTCATGATCTAAGGGATCTAATTGGCTGATCTTAACGGTCCAATAACACATTGAGAAATATGGCACTTGCTATATATATACATAAAAACTTAAAGTGATTGACCTCCGGATTGATTGGGTGAGCCTTGACAGCATGATATCATAGTTTATGGAAAACATACATTACGCAATATATATCAATCAATTCAGACTGCAAGATTGTTGCAAATTAATTGTCTAACAAATATATCGCAGTATCAAAATTGTGCAACGGATATATTTCTTAGGATGTCTATATAACTAGAAACTGTTAAGTGTTAAAAAAGACGAACGAAAAATATACACCAAAAAAAATAGCATACAAGTCACGAAATTGTTTTCATTGAGATAGACATCAATTGTATTGAGAATAAGGTTGCTGCTTCGAAAACATTCTAGTAATATTTATCATGCATATCATTTCATACTAGAGCCTTAAGTTGGTGAGTAATTTATTTCTTGATCATTAGACCTCTAGTGTGTATTTTTCATTTCTTGTCTCAGTCAAAATTACATATAAGTCTTTGTCTCGAAGTGATAAATTTTTACAGTCAAGTTTAAGGAAAGCATAGGTGCTTGGGAGTGCATAGGTGCACAGGGAACACAGGTGTTCGAATTATTGAAACTTGTATTGTAATTGGAAGAATTTAATAAAAGTGAGTCTCCAATACTAGTTGGTATTGGACGTGGACTAGGCTACTACTCTAGAGGGTAGTAGTTGAACCACGTAAAAATTCTGATGTTGGTGTGATTGTCTTCTGTGACTCTATATCATTTTTTATCCCACTGCCTGCATAAGTAAAAACAGTTGACTTAATAATATCCTGACTTGGTAATCCAGCTTGTTGCATTTAAAAGGAAAAATTGGACATAGTTTGTGCCTACACTTATTCAACCCCCCCCTCCGCTTCTAAGTGTACCTAGTTAAATTTCATTTGTTATTAGAGCTTGGCTCTACTTATCTTGGTCTTTAAGGTGACTTGTAGGGAAAGATTCTGACATGGCACAACTTGGAAGCACTCACCATGAAGGATAATCAACAAACCGACCTCCACTACTCTTTGGAACTGAGAACTATAACTTCTCGAAATTTCGGATGGGATATATCTAAAGAGAGACCCATGGGAATGGTGGGTGGTAGAGAATGGACCGGTAATCCCAAGGAAAGATGATGGTACTCCAAAAACTCTACTTGAGATGGACTCAACCGAAACTTACATGGTGTCATACGATTCAAAGGCAATGAACACTCTCCTTAGTGGCATGGTGCAATCTGAAATAGATAAAGTTTCGTCATGTAACACATCAAAGGAGATTTGGGACACCTTAGTTATAAGTCATGAAGGAACGTTGAAAGTAAGAGAAGTCAAGCTAAGTATACTCATACATGACTACGAATTGTTCAAACTGAGGAAACGATCAAAATGGCTCAAGCTCGATTTCTGGTACTGATAAATTCCTTAAAGCTGCTCGACAAGAGAATTCCACAAAGTGAAATCAATCATAAGCTACTTCGGGCTATGCCCAAAAGGTGTGCATCTAAAATTACCACTCTTCAAGACTCCATCAATATCTCTTCTATGGATACATTAACTCTCTTTGGTGAACTAGAAGAATATGAACATCAATTGAAAATATACGATGACGAGGAAGAAGTTCCTCGAAAGAAAGTATTAGCTCTAAATGCAGGAATTGAAGAAGAACTTGAAAACAACTCAGATGATGAGATAGCCATGATATCAAGGAGACTTAAGGGGCTACTTCAAAGGAAGAATCAAAGGAAAAATGCTTTCAACACAAATAAATACAAAACCAAGCCAACCGAGGAAACATGTTTCGAGTGTGGACGACCAGGTCATTTCAAAAAGGATTGCTTCCAACTCAAAACCAAAGGAAAGCAAGGTAACAAGGAGATCAAAAAGCACAAAGCGTTTCTAACATGGAGTGATGATGAAGAATCCGAAGTGGAAATAGATACAAACGATGAACTAGCTCAAATATGCTTCATGAAAATTGAAGGTGAATCTAGTGAGGTAACTCTTTCTGATAGTATTGTTTTGAAACAAGAAAATGAAAAATTAAAAGAAAAAAACATGTATTAAAAGATCTAGTAAACACTCTAATGAGCGAAGTGGAGACACTCATAGATGAAAAGAAAGATTTTGAAAAATCTACACACACGAACGAGGAAAAGATTTTATCAGTGAAGAATGACTATTTAGAAAATATCAATAAAGTTTTGTTCAACAAGGTTAAACATCTAAATAACGAAGTTAAAAAATTAAAAAAGGAGATAGAAATGAGAGATGTGTGCATTGATGCATTTGGCGATGAATCTAGTAATAAAACTTCTCCACTAATGACCTATAAAAGGAAATAGAGTCTTTAAAAATAACTCTAGCTAAATTTGTTCACGGGGAAGAGAACTTAAATGTTATGCTGGGAAAACAAAGACCCAGTTACGATAAACAAGGCATAGGTTATAATCCAACTCATAGGAAAGAAGTTGAAATGCTAAAATCTAAATCATCATTCAAATTGAATTATTGCACGCCTTTTACGTCTTGCAAAAACTGTGGCATTAAAGGAGACCTAGAAATAAACTGTTTATGAAAGAAAAATTTAAGGAAAACCAGATAGATTAAGAAAGGTGATTTGATGTCAACTAACACAAGTGGACCCAAAAAGATATGGGTACCAAAAATATAAATTGTAATTCTCTCATACAGGTTTGCCTCAAAACTAAAGTATCTTCTCAAAAGTGGATCCTTGATAGCGGATGTTCACATCACATGACGGGAGACAAATCTAAGTTCGTGGAACTAAATGTCAAAAAGAAACATGGAACTGTTACATTCGGTGATAATCGGTCATGCGAAATAATCGGGAAAGGAAAAATCGGTAATGGTAAGGTTAACATTAATAATGTCCATCTTGTTAACGGTTTAGAATTCAATCTTATTAGTGTAAGTCAACTAATGGATAATGGACATCAAGTAAAATTTGAAAAAGATAGATATACAATTTCACATGGTACTAACAATGTTGTTCTAGTTGCCCAAAGGGAAGGGAATATATATATTCTTGATTTTGAGAAACAGGAAGAAGAATTATGTCTTGCAACCATTCAAGATGAAGCAAATCTATGGCATAGAAGGATGGGGCATGTTCATATGGACCTAATCAAGAAATTGTCGTCAAAGAACTTGGTAAGAGGACTACCCAAAATGAATTTCAAAAAGAAAGGAATATGCGAACCTTGTCAACTTGGAAAACAACTAAGAACGTCATTCACAGCCAAAAACATGGTATCAACTTCTTCTCCTTTACAATTGCTTCACCTTGATTTATTTGGACCCGAAAGGCATGCTAGTCTAAATAGAAAATTCTATGCTTTTGTAATAGTCGACGATTTCTCTAGATATACATGGGTACTATTCCTTAGAACAAAAGATGAGGCATTTAAGGAGTTTGAAAAACTGATTAAAAATTTGGAGATCAAATATAGTCTTAATCTTATTAGTTACAGAAGTGACTACGGTACCGAATTTCAAAAAGACTTTATTACATTCTGTAATCAAAAAGGAATATCCCATGAATTTTTAGCACCTAGAACTCCACAACAAAATGGAGTGGTAGAAAGGAAGAATCGAACACTGCAAGAAACATCTAGAACTCTAATTCAAGAAAGCAAACTTCCTAAGAAATTTTGGGCCGAAGCTGTGAACACAGCGTGTTATGTGCTAAATAGAGTATTGATTCGTCCAATTATTCTAAAAACACCGTATGAATTGTTAAACAATTGGCTTCCTAACATAAGCTATTTCAAAGTGTTTGGATCTAAATGCTTTATTCTTAACACTGATAGAAATTTAGGTAAGTTTGATGCTAGATCATATGCAAGAATATTCATTGGCTACTCACAAAATAGTAGAATATATCAGATTTATAATGTGCAAAAGATGTGTATTGCAGAGTCCATACATATTAAATTTAACGAATCTAACTATGATATGCCAAAAGAAAAAGAAGAAGATGCAGGAGAATTAGAAACTACTGCCAATCCAGCCTACCAGATAAAGCAAAATAGCAAGATCATGAAATCAATCCAAGAAGAGGAAATAGAAGAGCAGCAGGGTCTAGACTCCATCCAGCAAGCTGAATATGAAAATCAGGAGCATATCCAGCCAGCTGAAATGGATGAACAACAAGACCACATTTCTGAATCTACTAAAGAAGTCATACATGATATTCTACTTCCAAAGTCAGCAAGATATATCAAAAACCATCCAGCTGAGAACATCATTGGAAACATAAACGACAAAGTTATGACAAGAAGAAAAGCACAAAATATGTGCTTTCTCAAAGATTCATCCCCAAATCGAACCAAAGAACGCCAAAGAAGCCATACTAGATGAAAGCTGGCTTCTAGCTATGCAAGAAGAGCTACAACAATTTGAAAGATGTCAGGTATGGGAATTGATGCCTGCTCCAAAAGGTGTGACCATTATCGGAACTAAATGGGTCTTTAAAAACAAGCTTGACGAATACGGAACAATTACAAGAAACAATGCAAGATTAGTTGCTCAAGGATACAACCAACAAGAAGGAATAGACTATGAAGAAACATTTGCTCTAGTAGCTCACTTGGAGTCTATTCGTATTCTACTAGCATTTGCTTGTTTCAAAAAGTTCAAGCTACACCAAATGGACGTCAAAAGTGCCTTCCTCAACGGATACATAAATGAAGAAGTATATGTCAAACAGCCACCTAGATTTGAGCATGAAAAGTTCTCACATTACGTATACAAACTCAAGAAGGCACTCTATGGACTCAAACAAGCCCCAAGGGCTTGGTACGAAAGATTAAGTAAGTATCTCTTAACAAATGGGTTCATACGAGGTAAAATCGACTCCACTATGTTTATTAAACGTCAAAACAAGGATATTATTATTGTACAAATATATGTAGACGATATAATATTTGGTGCTACTAATAATTTCCTTTATGAGTGGTTTTCCAAATGCATGCATAAGGAGTTTGACATGGGTTTGATGGGAGAGCTTAACTACTTTTTGGGCCTTCAAATTAAGCAAAATCACGAAGGAATATTCATTCATCAAACCAAGTATACAAAAGAGTTACTAAAGAGATTCGGGTTTGTTAATTCAAACTCAAAGACCACACCAATGAGTACCTCAATAAAACTCACAGCAGATGAAAAAGGTACGGATGTAGAGGTAGCAAAATACAGAGGTAAGATTGGATCCCTACTTTACTTAACTGCTTCTAGACCTGATATAATGTACTGTGTGTGTCTATGTGCTCGGTTTCAGGCCAAACCTAAAGAATCCCACTTACAGGCTGTTAAAAGAATTTTTAAATATTTGAGTGGTACAACAAATTTAGGATTGTTCTACCTAAAATGCGATAATTTTGATTTAATGGGCTATTCAGATGCTGACTATGCAGGTTGTCAAATAGACAGAAAAAGCAAAGTGGTGCATGTACGTTCTTGGGACAAAGTCTTGTCTCATGGCATAGCAAGAAACAAACGTCAGTTGCTCTATCCACAACAAAGGGAGAATATTTAGCAGCAGGAAGTTGCTGTTCCCAAATCTTGTGGATGAGTCAAACATTATGCGACTTTGATATTACTTGCGAAAGTGTGCCCATATACTGTGATAATACCAGCACCATAGACATTTCAAAAATCCAAAGATTACATTCCAAGACAAAACACATAGAAGTACGCCATCATTTCCATAGAGACAATGTATCAAAAGGCTTAATAAGAATTATTTTCATCCCCACTGAACACCAATTAGCAGATATCTTTACAAAACCTCTAGGAGAAGACCGATTCAGTAACCTACGGTGAGAACTCGGGATGAGTCTAATACATATATGAACCGACTATGCAAGCTAGACATACTACCAGCATATCTACACTCACCATAATTACTATTTGTCCAAATCAAATTGATTCTCCTTCCCAAGGACGGCTTCACCACTTCCCATATCTAAGATAATGTGTTCTATACATAAGGCTAGAAAGCGTCTTTCTCTCTCTCTCTCTCTCTCCCAGACTTCTCAATCCCTTCCATCCTCTTAATCGGCTACAATCCCTCTCTACTACAATGAGAACACGACGAGGAAAACAACTTCATGATGAATCGAAAGACGAAGTCTCGCCCCTTCTCCACCATCTCAACCGCCGGTCCCTAGAAAACTAAAACGAAGGCCTTCATCTGTCACGATCGTCTCCGGTGACTCCACCCCCTTAGAATCCAAAGCGGCCTCCCATCCCCACCTCCGGTCGGTACCTCTACAAGGTCACAAACGCCAGAAGTTCAATGATCCTTCAGGGATCCCCTCATATCTAGCAGTAACACCACCTCTGTCTCCCTACATGATGTGCATGATGATTTTTTTAGAGGACATAATTTTGAACTGCGTTTTAAAACTTCTATCTGTCAAAAGTCTTTTGTCTATGAAACATCCATAGATATGTTTTACTATCAAAACTCACCCTACACCGTCTTTTTGAGTCGTGTGGTCTTTCCTCTTTAAGCACTCCTCCTTCGGTCGCCTATCCAAAATTAGTCCAGCAGTTTTATACAAATCTTGAAAACAATGGTGATTGCTACACCTCCTTTGTGAAAGGGAAATCTCTGTTTTTTACAGCCATGGACTTAGGTAGTATTTTGTCCATCCCTTACACCGGTGACTGCCCCTTTACTCTCAAAGGACCAATCTCTACTCCTCTATCTCCCTTAGTCCAGCTTCGCATTATGTTAGATGACCCAACAGTCTCCTCTGTCACTCTTCCAAAAACCACGAAGTGTCTCCCCTGGCCACCGTTCTTCACAAATTGTTACGCTACAATCTCCTTCCTCGTCTAGGCGGTGGAGCAGACTTTACGTATTAAGACTTAGTCCTCGTGGCATTAATAATGACTGGCCAGCCTTTCAACTTCTCCCTCATGATGCTCAAACACATGATTCATTGCGTTAAACACTCCAAAAAATGTCTGCCCTATAGTTGTTTCCTTACCAAACTTGTCACCCATTTCCAAATCCCACTCGATGATGAAGGTTGTTTTCACTTGACTAATTCCATAGACTTAAATTATCTGAAAAGGGCTTATCTCACTCTGCGTAAAGGAAAATTCATTCGTTTGGTTCCCGATACACCTAAACCCATGCCTACTACATCCCTGCCCCCTACCCCTGAGATTTTGACTCTCCTTCACACCATAGCAGACAATCAAGCCCAAATCAGATCTGATGTCAAAGACATCCAACTCCGTCTCTCCATCCTTGAAAAAGGAAAACTGCCAATTCATTGTGATGATCTCCAGAACTTGTTTCACAATGTCGAAAATGAATTTATTGATCTCTCAAAGTGGTTTCGAAAGTTTTGCGAGGCAATGGTTGAAGCCCTCAATGTAAGATGAATCACTGGCGCTTTGTCACCGAAAGTAATCGAACTCAAGTTTATCAGCAACCAAGTTGGAGCTCTGGGTCGATTTACTGAGCGATGCATGAACGACCTGAGTGAGGAACTGCAAGCGGACCAAGTCCAAGCACGTCTACCCAAGTGGCCCCAATGCAATTGGATGGTTGAATATCAAGGTGACTTTCTAGATTTGCCATTACCTCCTCCTACCTTCATTACTCGACCCCCCAGATTTGTCAATACCATGTCTGTTAGGTTTGTAATATTCAAGAACGCAATTAAATTGCATAAAAGTGCAGAAACGTGTAAAAATCAGAGTTTAAAATTTTACAAACCATATACCCGGATCACCCTTTATGCACAATTATTAATTAAACGAAAAAGATGAATAAGAAACATACCCTTGAAGATCCGAGCTTCCTCAGGTACAAGTTTACCTCCAATCCATTTCGCGTTCAACTTGAATCCACCGGGTTTAGTTCCTTCCTTTGATCAACGTTAGCCACCCAAGTGTTTGGCCTCTAGAGGTGATCCACCAAGGAATAATAAGAATTCAAGAAGATGGTGTATTGGCTTAAACCCTAGTTTTTCCTATATGTATAGAAAAAGGGGGCGTACTCTCCAACAATTGGAATTGCGTATGTTGTAAAAGTCAACAACCACTCACACCCATAATAAGACTCCCCTTATTTAGATGTGGGCAACCCTCCTTAACAATTAAGGAATTGGGTTTTATTTTAATTAATTAAAATCCATTAATTAATTAAGCTCCCTTATCTTATTAGGGATAATTAATTAAACTCTTTTAATTAATTTAACCTCCTAATCCTATTAGGAATAAATGAGAGTACTTATATTAAATTAATTCCTAAACTCTTTTAGAAATTAAAATAATAATAATTGTAATAATATTAATAAGACTCCTCTTATTAATTTATATTTAATATTTCTAAAATATTAAATAATAAATATTAAGCTATTTAATTTATTCTATCACCATAGATTAAATTAAATATACTTACTTATATTATTTCGATTATGTCATTAACTTCTTAAATAATTATTCTTCCTTTTACGGTGTGACCCTTTAGGTTCTCCATATTAAACCGGTTGTGAATAAATCAATTAGAACAATTCTAATCTTATTTAAATAAATAAATTAAATAATTAATTTATTTAAATAAATAATATTTATTCTACAATAGGGATAAGCCTTCCTAGCGATCAACGACTTTCCAGATAATATAGATTTCAACATTAATCATAAAAGAACCTTTGAGTAAATAGTTACCGTACAATTCAATCATTCCACCATACAATGTCCCAATTAAATATAAGACATGGAATTACTGTCAAGTCTTATTTTATTTAATTATATGTATTTCGATCCTTAAATGCACAACTCCAAATAATGCAAACTAGAAACTCCTTTCTAATTTCATTTTGCCTTGGCCAAGGACTATTGGGTTGTCATTTATCGAATCACATAGGACATTTCTCTTCTTTTATTAGAAGTGGTAGATTCTTTATTGATCATATATTATCTCTATGTACAACTTGTTATACCCAAGCATACCCTTTGATATACCCTAAGGGTCTTAAGGAATAAGTCAAAGTATAACACATCATACACAAGATACTATGATGATCTCAAGTCCAAGGATCACTTGTACTACTATCACCACAGAATTCCTATTGACAGCAAGAGTAAAACTCCATTAGGTATTCCTTAGCGAGCCACGTTCGGTGAACTTATTCTCTAATAAGCACCTACATACTTGCTTTAGTGTCTCCACACAAATGATCATGAGATCAATCATCCTCATCCAATGAGCAAGTTAACGTATGTACCAATCTATTAGGATTCACTAATCCCCAATTTAGTAATCCAATGATTGGGAACTATTTTAGTTTTAAGCTTTCTAAGAATTTAGATCTCATTAGAATGATCATCATCATTATTCTAAAAGCATTGCTTAAAACTATAGGTTTATCACATATTATAAAAACAAAGATCATGTAGATAATTAAAAGCCTTTAATAAATAAATACTTTTTATTAATAAATGAATAAGATTGATACAAAGTATATGCTTTATCATCAAACATGATTGGCTTGTGTGCATACTACTTTCAATCTCCCACTTGCACTAAAGCCAATCGCCATGGTATCTCATACTCTTCTTCTCTAAGTGACGATTATCCTGCTGTTGGATAAGTTTTAGTTAATGGATATGTAATGTTGTTCATGAGAGTCCGCTATCTCTATAGTGATTTCCCATCTTTCAATGATTCTAATAATCAAATGAAAGTGCCACAACTCATGTTTAGATCCAAGATGAGACTTAGGAACTATTCCTAGTTCTGTAATGAACTTTTAATCCAAACAATCAACTTGCAGCTTCATTTATAGCTATATACTTTGTCTTTATCACTAAACCAACAACTCTTTCTTTGTTTGGAACCTTTCCGATTCATTGCACCAATGCTCAAGATAACGCTTTACCTTAAAGTGGATTTTTCGTCATCTTGGTGCATCTAAAAACTTGAGTCTGTTAAGCCCTCTAGTTTTAATTTAGACCCACCATGAATTTGATCACATCCTTAGTGCCGGTTAAGCACTTTAAGATGTTTTTCACTGACTCACAGTGAACTTCTCCATAATATGACTGATCAACATCAGGTCTCGTACATTTCATTGCATGCATGATTGTCACTCATGCGACCTCTCTTTTCAGGAGTCTGTGGGGACTATTAAGAAAGATACACTCCATAGCTCATCGACATGAGACATCTCTTGGAGTTTGCCATGCTAAACGACTTTAGCATCAAATGAATATACGTTCCTTGGGTTAAGTCGAGCATCCTCTTAAATCTATCAATATAGATTTATATCCCCAATTTAGATACTCTTCCAAATCATTCATGGAGGAATGTTTAGACAACTTTATCTTTACTGATTGTAGCATTGGTATGTAATTCCTCATCCGTAGTATATCAACATATAGTACTAGGAATGTCACGATGCTCCCACTGACCCTTTTGTACACACTAGAACTCTTACCTCATCGTATGTAACTGGATCATCATCTTTTATGATGTGTACCTCATCACCATCATCTATGATGAATCCATACCTCCTAGGTATCTTCGGTACTATTCCAGATTTACGATTCGGTTGTGGTACAATAGGTCTATTTATAGGTTCCTCTTATTTGACTTATAGTGTTTTGTGGTTCTTGAACTCTTCAAGATCTATTATCCTCCCACTAGCCCCTTCAATAATAAACACATTTATCTTAGAAGGCAGCGTGTTTCGCAACAAACACCTTTTGCTAAGTAGGATTTAGAACATATACCCTAAACTTACTTTAGGATGTCCCACAAATCTGTACATGTCAAATCTTGTCCCAAGCTTATCCTTTGAAACCTTTTCACATAAGTTGGACAACCCCTTATCTTAACATACTTAAGATTAGGAATCCTCCCTGTCCATAACTTTTATGGAGTCTTAGGACCGGATTTTGAGGTTACCATTTTCGTAGATATGCAGCCATTTCTAGGACATTATCCCAGAAGGATACTGGAATGTTGGTAAAATCATTATGGACCGCACCATGTTCAACAAAGTACGATTTTTCATTCAGATACATCAATCAATTATTATGTATCGAGAGGCGTCCATTATGAGAAAACCATTTGAGATGATCTAGAAACTTATTGCACAAGTATTCCTTCCTTGATCTGATCAAAGAATCCTAATACTTTGCCAATTTGTTTCATTTTTGAATTCTTTGAACCTTTCAAATAATTCACACTTGTATTTCAGCAAATACACACATTCAACTCTTTGAATGATCATCTCCTTTTCTTATACTAGTTTGTTCAATTTGCAAAATATATTTTTCACGTAATTCAAGTATACAAAATCCATTAAGTAATATTCGATTCTATACAAAACATTATTATTATAAATAGAACAACAATTGTTCTTAATTATAATACCAAAATTTTATTGTCCAACAATAAAATAGAAATAATATTTCTAACAAGAACTAGAATACAATAACAACTTATTGACTTAATAGATTTTCCGTGTAGGCATTGCTAAACTATAAGTTTTATGGCTAATGTGGCAACCTTTGCTTCATTTCCCACACATAGGATTACTTATATTTGTTTAGCTTTCATACATTTGGTTCTTTCATAAATCTATATTTATGATAACCAAAGTTGGTATCCAATACCCAAGTAGAACCTTGATCGAAAAGAAAATTTATTTTAAATCTTGAACAAAATTGTATTTTGTAATCAAACTTCATTAAGCTTCTTTGGTTAGCCAACGTAAGGTGCTTCTCGCAGATTTCTTTCCAGTGTCCATGCTTATTGCAGTGGAAGCAAACTCCTTTGCTATCCGTATCAGTTTTGTTCTTATTATCCTTTGTTTTTGCCTTTCTATATACCTTCTTTGAATTGTTCTTCTTTTTAGAAGATCCTTTGGCCCCTACCAGTAAGACTTGATCTTTCTTGGTTGCAAAGTGACTCTCAACATTTTTCAATATGTTAAGCAAATCAGCGAGGCTGATATCTAGCTTGTTCATATGAAAAATTCACAACAATTGTGAAAGGAGTCCGGGAGTGAGCGCAAGATCAAATCTTGGCTCAACTCTCCATCCATGACAAAACCAGTTGTCCTAATTGATCAATCAAATTGATTATGTTAAGAACTTTTTATGCGTACTATAGTGTCATTGGCCATTCTAGATCGGAAGAGCTCCTTAGATATCGATATCTATCGGTCCCTACTTTCCTCACCATCAACTACTTGATGTGCGGGAATATAGTAGAAGCATCCATAGTTTCATCTTGTCACTGAAGCTCGTTACTCATGGATCTGGCAGCATGATGCATTGAGCTAATTGTGGCATCATCTTGCCACTTTCTAAAAGTAGCAATCTCTTCCTCAGAGTCACTGTCTGCAACCATTGCAGGGATAGGCGTATTAAGGACATAAGATAGCTTTTCAGCCATGAGAACTATTCTCAAATTCCTTAACCAATCCGTTTAATTCGATCTGGTTAATTAACATCTAATATGTTTCGCAGTGATAGTAATTTTAGACATTGTAAAATTCTGTAAATGAATTTGTAATTAACAACATTTTAACATACATTCTTTTATTAATTACCAAAATAAATTAGGTCTTGTTTTAAATTAGTATCTCCCACTATTTTCTTCAAACTATATTACCCTCACTTATATAGTTCGGCAAAATCTAATTAAAGATTTGCTAGTGAGAATAAGGATCCCATTTCAAATGTATATAGCCTTGTGGTTACACAACAAACTATATATAAATAAATAGGTAGACAACTTTTGTCAATTACATCAACTATGAAACTCCTTTTCTTTTGCCTCTTAGATTATTTTGATCAAGTGGTGGCACATACTGAATAAAAATTATCCAAGTTAAGTCCGACCTAGCACTCCATATATTCAAAAAGAAAAATATCATCCTGTGGTGGTGACACAACAAAACAATATTGTTCAATTTTCTTTATAAGCATCAAATGTGATAAATTAACATCTTAAATACTTAATACTTGCCTTGTGGTGACACAACAAACTCATATTAAATATTTAATACTCTATTAATTTTATCATGCTAGAAGGCGACGTTCGATATTCCAAATATCTTTGAACGCTTAGGACTTAATATAAAAATTGAGGGGTTTGTTATTAATTTGTCTCATCTTGTTTAGTAGCGCGCATTATATATATATATAAAATACGCATATATATTAATGAACATGCGAAGCATGTTTGCATAATATATAATATATATAGTATAAGCATGCACATATAGAATACTATATTCTACCGGATTGATTATGGACTTTTATTCTAGTTTGGTTCACTAGAGCCACCAAGTGAACCAAAAGGTCAAACCCTAGGGGTGCAAGAAATAATATTTAAATATAACTATTACATTTAAACTCGGGCTCCATTACAAACGGGTCTTCAAGCGCTCCTTGATCTCCAATTTTTCAAAATTAATTCTAACTATTCCTATTACAAAACTATTTAAAATAAATAGAAACCTTGATCGTGATCGAGGGAAGTACATAGGAGAGGGATATAATTTACATTAAGAAAAATTAGAGAAGGCAGGCAATGCAGACCCCATTTAATAAAACCCATACATTCATGCATCCAACTAAAATAAAATCCAATCACATTGTCAATAGTCCATAATCAATCCCATTTATTATCATACACATCACCATATGCATCAATAAATAACATTCATCTTATGAATAATAAACATTCAATATATATATATATTGATATCATTTAATGGGCAAATTTAGTTAGTATAAAATCTAATTTTGAATCAAAATAAACTCCTTTATTTTAATCAAATTTAAATTAAAATAAAACTATTTTATTTTAATTTATCCAATTTTGAATAAAATAAACTATTTTATTTTAATCAAAACTTTTAATCAAAATAAACTCTTTTATTTTAATTAATTATGGAATCCAATTCCATGTAAAAAAAACTTTTATTAAAAGAAACACATATTATCTTTCCTATTCACAAATAAACTCTTTTATTTTGAATAATATGAAATCTATTTCATATCTAAATAAACTCCTTTATTTAAGGAAATTAGGATTCTCTTTCCTATTCACAAATAAACTCTTTTATTTTGAATAATATGAAATCTTATTTCATATCTAAATAAACTCCTTTATTTAAGGAAAGACTGATTCTTTTTCCTATTCACAAATAAACCTTTTTATTTTGAATAATATGAAATCTAATTTCATATCAAAATAAACTCCTTTATTTAAGGAAAAATAGAATCCAATTTCAACTCCAATTAGTTATCATGGAATCCAATTTCAACTCTAATTAGTTAGCATGAAATCTAATTTTAAAATTAAAATAAAATCTTTATTTTAAAATTAAAATAAACTTTTTATTTTAAAATTAAAATAAACTTTTATTTTAATTATAAAATAATTAAGAATATATATATATATATATAACTATTATATATATAATATATAAGTAATCAAGTTATCCGTATATATAATATATATATATATATATACAACTCATATATATATATATATATATATATATATATATATATATATATATATATATATATATACGAACTATATGATACTTGGCTTAAAAGAATCCTGCTGATCTCCTTTTGAAAACAATTTGCGAATTACGAAATCAGTTCTTAATTTAATAGTTCTTAATTAAGTAACACAGAATTTTGCATTTTTTTTATTTATGTAATTTTATACAATAAAATTATGCCCAATTAAATTGTTCTAAACACATATCAATATACATATCAAATTAAAACAATTCATAATTCGCATAAAGGTTTGGCTCTGATGCCACTGTTGGGTTTGTAATATTCAAGAATGCAATCAAATTGCATAAAAGTGTAGAAATGTGTAAAAATCAGAGTTTAAAATTTTACAAACCATATACCCGGATCACCCTTTATGCACAATTATTAATTAAACGAAAAAGATGAATAAGAAACATACCCTTGAAGATCTGAGCTTCCTCAGGTACAAGTTCACCTCCAATCCTTTTCGCGTTCAACTTGAATCCACCGGGTTTGGTTCCTTCCTTTGATCAACGTTAGCCACCCAAGTGTTTGGCCTCTAGAGGTGATCCCCCAAGGAATAATAAGAATTCAAGAAGATGGTGTATTGGCTCAAACCCTAGTTTTTCCTATCTGTATAGAAAAAGGGGGCGTACTCTCCAACAATTGGAATTGCGTATGTTGTAAAAGTCAACAACCACTCACACCCATAATAAGACTCCCCTTATTTAGATGTGGGCAACCCTCCTTAACAATTAAGGAATTGGGTTTTATTTTAATTAATTAAAATCTTTTAATTAATTAAGCTCCCTTATCTTATTAGGGATAATTAATTAAACTCTTTTAATTAATTTAACCTCCTAATCCTATTAGGAATAAATGAGAGTACTTATATTAAATTAATTCCTAAACTCTTTTAGAAATTAAAATAATAATAATTGTAATAATATTAATAAGACTCCTCTTATTAATTTATATTTAATATTTCTAAAATATTAAATAATAAATATTAAGCTATTTAATTTATTCTATCACCATAGATTAAATTAAATATACTTAACATATTATTACGATTATGCCATTAACTTCTTAAATAATTATTCTTCCTTTTATGGTGTGACCCTTTAGGTTCTCCATATTAAACCGGTTGTGAATAAATCAATTAGAACAATTCTAATCTTATTTAAATAAATAAATTAAATAATTAATTTATTTAAATAAATAATATTTATTCTACAATAGGGATAAGCCTTCCTAGCGATCAACGACTTTCCAGATAATATAGATTTCAACATTAATCATAAAAGAACCTTTGAGTAAATAGTTTCGTGAAACAATTCAATCATTCCACCATACAATGTCCCAATTAAATATAAGACATGGAATTACTGTCAAGTCTTATTTTATTTAATTATATGTATTTTGATCCTTAAATGCACAACTCCAAATAATGCAAACTAGAAACTCCTTTCTAATTTCATTCTGCCTTGGCCCAGGACTATTGGGTTGTCATTTATCGAATCACATAGGACATTTCTCTTCTTTTATTAGAAGTGGTAGATTCTTTATTGATCATATATTATCTCCATGTACAACTTGTTATACCCAAGCATACCCTTTGATATACCCTAAGGGTCTTAAGGAATAAGTCAAAGTATAACTCATAATACATAAGATACTATGATGATCTCAAGTCCAAGGATCACTTGTACTACTATCACTACAGGAATTCCTATTGACAGGCAAGTAAAACTCCATTAGGTATTCCTTAGCGAGCCAACGTTCGATGAACTTATTCTCTAATAAGCACCTACATACTTGCTTTAGTGTCTCCACACAAATGATCATGAGATCAATCATCCTCATCTAATGAGCAAGCAACGTATGTACCAATCTATCCGGATTCACTAATCCCCAATTTAGTGATCCAATGATTGGGAACTATTTTAGTTTTAAGCTTTCTAAGAATTTAGATCTCATTAGAATGATCATCATCATTATTCTAAAAGCATTGCTTAAAACTATGGGTTTATCACATATTATAAAACAGCATCATGTAGATAATTAAAAGCCTTTAATAAATAAATACTTTTTATTAATAAATGAATAAGATTGTTACAAAGTATATGCTTTATCATCAAACATGATTGGCTTGTGTGCATACTACTTTCAATGTCTCTGGAAGAAATCATGCACCGCCGACTTCACCGTCCCTACTTCACAGCTCGCGAGGTCAATCATGTCAACCTTGAGGAGGACGATGCTTAGGTTTTTCTTTCTTCGTTTGGCCCTTCTTTTTGATGGATGCCAAAGGGGGAGCAGACTTCTGGTGTTAACCCCCTGCCCTGCCCCCAAAGATAATTTTTTTTTGATTAAAGACTATTGTTTAATTTTTTTTGTGCTGTCAAAACAATGGTTTTAAACGTGTTTTTTGATGAATGATGGATGCTTCTCGTTAATATAGTTTTATGATTCTACTTAACATGTTGAGGCCTAACCAGTATTTGTAGGGTTGATCAAAATACTACACATATGTAGTACATGGTATGCATGAACTAAGGGGGAGCTATAACTCTCCTGAAGTGGTGCATAGTCTTAGGGGGAGCTATATTTATTGTGTTGTCATCATCAAAAAGGGGGAGAATGTTGACTTCTGTCACACTCCATGTTTTGATGATGACTCGATTATTTCTCTAATCATTGCTATATTATTTCTGGAAAAGATATGGAACTTCAGAAAACGTCAAGGAAGAAATTACAAAGTCAAGACATCTTTGGAGAAAGAAAAGCATATTCGCAAACTTTGAGTCCTAGGATTATATGTAAGATCTTAGCATTTATTACTTTCCAAAATAAGGCTCTAGGACATGCATTGCATACATGCCCATAATTGTTGACACATGATAAATTACCTAGCACTAAACATACATGATCATTATAGGCTCTCGCTCACTAAAGATACAAATGATGATTGGTAGAGCAAGAAGGATGATTAATTAACATAAGTCATGCAAACAGATACATCATTCACTCCCCATAATTCTAGTAATTCACTCGGGCAAAATTAATATGTGGTTAGATTTGGACATCGGCCAGCAGGTATAAAAGGTAAGTATAAATCAATGACATTATAAGATACGTCTCTTAATTCATGCTGCACAGATCATGCTCACAAATTAAACATCTCAATTTTAGAAAATGAATTAAGGTAACTGGTCATGTGCGTGAATCACCAGATGCTGCAGAGATCATGGGTCATGATCTAGGGGATCTAATTGGCTAATCTTAACGGTCCAATAACACATTGAGAAATATGGCACTTGCTATATATATACATAACAACTTAAAGTGATTGACCTACGGATTGATTGGGTGAGCCTTGACAGCATGATATCATAGTTTATGGAACACATACATTACGCAGTATATATCAATCAATTCAGACTGCAAGATTGTTGCAAATTAATTGTCTAACAAATATATCGCAGTATCAAAATTGTGCAACGGATATATTTCTTAGGATGTCTATATAACTAGAAAATGTTAATTGTTAAAAAAGACGAACGAAAAACATACACCAAAAAATATAGCATACAAGCCACGAAATTATTTTCATTGAGTTAGACATCAATTGTATTGAGAATAAGGTTGCTGCTTCGAAAACACTATGGTAATATTTATCATGCATATCATTTCATACTAGAGCCTTAAGTTGGTGAGTAATTTATTGCTTGATCATTAGACCTCTAGTGTGTATTTTTCATTTCTTGTCTCAGTCAAAATTACATAGAAGTCTTTGTCTCGAAGTGATAACTTTTTACAGTCAAGTTTAAGGAAAACATAGGTGCTTGGGAGTGCATAGGTGCACAGGGAACACATGTGTTCAAATTATTGAAACTTGTATTGTAATTGGAAGAATTTAATAAAAGTGAGTCTCCAATACTAGTTGGTATTGGACGTGGACTAGGCTATTATTCTAGAGGGTAGTAGTTGAACCACGTAAAAATTCTGGTGTTGGTGTGATTGTCTTCTGTGACTCTATATAATTTTTTATCCAGCTGCCTGCATAAGTAAAAACAGTTAACTCAATAATATCCTGACTTGGTAATCCAGCTTGTTGCATTTAAAAGGAAAAATTGGACATAGTTTGTGCCTACACTTATTCAACCTCCCCCCCCCTTTCTAAGTGTACCTAGTTAAATTTCACGCTCGACTATCAGTACCTGCAATATTTTTCCCGGATCTCAATGTGATCGATTGACATTGCTCCTTCCCTTCACTTCTTGGATTTGTCTCTGTATTACTTGGCAAAGAACCTTGGGGCATGTTGTTAAGCATGCTCCCCATTTTCCCCATCTGAGTCTCCAAATTCTTAATAGCCACTGCTTGGCTTTTGATCATTACCTTTGTGTTTGCCATGTATTTCAACAACATCTCCTCAACTTCTGATTTCTTCTCTTGTTGAGGTGCAGCTGGGGTATGATGTTGTTGTTGTTAAGAGAATCCCGGCGGAAACAGTGGTTTTGGTGTAAAATGTGGCTAAGATGGCTGTGATTGAAATTGTTGATTCGGCTGAAACTGATTCTGCTAATTCCCTTGATTATTAGACCAACCGAAGTTTGGATGATTACGGTTGTTGGGGTGGTATGTGTTCTAAAATTGTCCTTGGTCTTTCCTGTAATTACTCACATACTGTACCGATTCTAAGCTGATAGCACACTGATTTGTCGAGTGTGACCCCGCACAAATCTCACATACAAAGGTAACTATTTTCACTTTGCTCTCTGCAAGGGTATCTATTTTCTTTGCCATAGCTGCCATCTGTGCCGGCAACTGCGTAATAGCATCTACCTCCAACACACCTGCAACCTTTGGCTGTGGCATCCGAGATGTAGGATTCTGAAAATCATTTGCGGCCATAGTCTTGATAAGTGTATAGGCCTCGTCATAGCTCTTCGCCCATAATGCCCCTCCTGCAGTTGCATCTATAATAGGTCTCGACTGCCAACCCAATCCATTGTAAAACGTATTGATTACCATCCTATTCGGCATTCTGTGATGCGGACACTTCCTTAGCATCTCTTTATATCTCTCCCATGCTTTATATAAGGACTCGCCCTGTTGTTGCTCAAACTAAGAGATAGATGTCCTAATCTTCGCAATCTTAGCTATTGGGAAAAACTTGGCTAAGAATTTCTGTGCTAAGTCCTCCCATGTAGTGATTGACCTTGACGACAAAGAATGGAGCCAACTCCTCGCCTTATCCCTCAACGAGAATAGGAATAGCCTAAGTCTGATAGCATCATCTGTCACACCGTTGTATCTGAATGTATCACAAATCTCGATAAAACTCAACAGGTGTTTATTTGGATCATCCGTATCAACACCCCCAAACAGTACCGAATTCTACACCATCTGAATAGTGCCCGGTTTTATCTTGAAAGTATTTGCTGCTATCGCTGGTCTGACTATGCTCGACTATAGTCCATTTATATTCGGCATGGAATAATCCCTTAGAGCCTTGTGCTCCTCTCTTTGTTCTTCTGCCATGTCAGATATAGTACTTTCCAACTGAGCTTGTAAATTTCTCCACTCACTTTCTTTCCAACCTTTTCCGTTAATGTTATCCTGTGCTGGTATTAATTCAAAATTAGATGATCGCGTGTGCATAAAAATCTACAAGTACCTGAAATCACAAACAAAACAAAAACAGAAATGAGATAAGATTAGATAAGTCTAAGTCATACAATATAGCTTAAAATTGATGATAATTATTTAAATTTAAACGCCTTTCCCCAGCAAAGATGCCAAAAACTTGTTGCCTCTTTTTCAATTATAACAAAAGAGCTCTAACTCATGCAAGTATACATGTGTCAACAAGTAATATAGAGTAAGTAGAGTATCGTCCCACAGAGAAAGTTGTTTAATTTAAACTACTATTCATCAATTAAATCACTATTCTTATATGCTTAAACTAAATATTGTAATTGTGAAATTGTTCTAAATGCATATAATAACTAAAACGAGAATAAGAATGTGATAAAGCAAATCTGGAAATAATGGGATCCTAACTTCATTTAATACTTCATCTAATTACCACCATTATGCACGAACGTTCATATATCATAGGAAAGTAGCCAAGAACACTAATATAGACATAACCATTTTTCAATGTATTATGCCCAACTTACACAACATCCACATGCGATAGACACTATATAATCATCAATATAACCAAAATCACTATATGTCTATGTGAAATTGCAACTATATTGAATTTAAGCACAAGCCCTTATATTAACTCATATTGTGAATTAATATATATTTATCTAATTCACGAAATACACAAGCCATGCAAAACAACCCCATATACGTATGCTATCATGATTACAATCCATACTCGCATGTTCATTGTCAATTCTATAAAAGTACTGAAAACGAATGGTGATCAAGCATTCATGCATGCAAAAAAACTATGATAAAAATTCCAATTGATATGCAGAACAGTCCAGCAATCTAGCACGTAATTAAACTACATATTAAAATCTGTTATAATCCCATAATGGAGTTTAGTTCATGACTGAACCAAAAGCCATCATGGGATCAAAGCTAGACATGGTTAATAAGCAAATAATTAAGAGAGAAAGGGTAGAAACGATCAAACCCTATTGCTGATTATATTGCAATAATAATGTTTAAATCCTCATATAAATCCAGCAAAATAACAATAGTAATCCACAATGATAGAAAATTCCAAGAAGAATTAGAACAGATGGAGTTTAGGCTTTGTTCTTCGTTCGAATCTCTCCCAAAGTGTAAACCCTTGTTTCGATATGAAAAATACGTCAAAAGTAATGAAAGATACGTCTGACACCAGTCAAAAATAATTTTTTAATTAATTACAACCCTTGAAATTAAAAATTAAAATAAATAGCTCAGCAGCAGCAGTCATCGCGCGAGGCCGCACGCTCCCCCAGTGTAATCCTCGTGCGTGCGCACGTCTTCAGAATCTGGCAAATCTGGGCCATCGCGCAGGCGCTCGTGTGTTAGCTTTGTCAGATAGCAGCTAATGTGCAACCTGCGATCTGCATTGCAGTTACGATTCAGTTACGATTCGTTCGTTCCGCAATGCTGTCTTTGCTTTCGCTTTTCTTCACTTTCATTCCTTCCATGCTTAGTCTTCTTGCTCCATTATATCCTCATGCCTTGCATCCATTAGCCTAATGCCATCTAGCCTCACCAAATCATGCCATTTCCTGCAATTGTTCCATCAAAGGAGTTTTAAGTAAATGCAATGCAATATAACATGAAATACAACTAAAACACACTAAAATGTACTTTAGATGGGCATAGTTAGCATGAATTGATATCCAATAAGTATGTCTAAAACCCACTTATCAGCATATCATGATCTACTTTCCCTTTCCTGAAGTTTTATCGATTTCTTCGAAACGGGTGATCTACCGGCAAGAAACGACGATGACAATCAAACCAGCATGGCTTTCGACCATTTGATAGATTGAAAGACTTTGTATGATCCATACAATATGGACAAGTCAACTTCCTGTGTGTACTCCATCCAGATAACATACCATAAGCAGGAAAGTCACTTATAGTCCACATAACTGTTGTCCTAAGGTTGAAATTTGTTTTCATGGAAACATCTCAAGTCTGTACTCCATCCTCCAACAATACCTTCAACTCGTCTATAAGAGGTCTCAAGTAAACTTTTAGGTTCTTTCCTGGACTCTTGGGACCAGGAATCACGAGTGAAAGAAATAAGTACGGTTGTTTCATACACATCCAAGGAGGCAAGTTATACAGAGTAACAATCATAGGCTAATAGGAGTACGGAACAGCTGAGTGGCCGAACGGGTTGAAACCATCAGTGGAAAATCCAAGCCTCACATTTCTAGGTTCTAATGCAAACCTGGGATGTGCTAAGTTAAAATCTTTCCAAGCCTGTTAATTTGCGGGATGGTTCAGTTCTCCATCTTTGGATGGAGATTTCGCATGCCAAGTCATATGTTCAGCTATTCTTGAAGACATGTACAATCTTTTGAGCCGAGGTGTAATTGGAAAATACCTTAAAATCTTAAAAGGTATATTCGTCTTTTTTGTAGTCACAACCTCTTTATTAGGCTTAAATCAATCATGACCGCAAAACGTGCACTTTGTCATCTGTTCATTTTCCTTATAAAACAACATGCAATCATTCGGACATGCATCGATCTTTTTATATCTAAAACCCAACTTCTTCACCATTTTTTTACAATAGTAGTAGTTATCGGGTAATTTTTCACTAACAGGAAACATACACTTAATGGCCCTGTGCTTGGTTAACGAAAAGACAAGGTATTCCAAACCATATACTATGCTAACAAGACCCTGACAGATGCTCAGCTCAATTATACTACTACCAAGAAGAAGTTATTAGCAGTAGCATATGCATTTGACAAATTCAACTTGTATATCATCGGTACGAAAGGCATTGTATACACCGATCACTCAAATATCAAATATCTGATCTCTAAGAAAGATGCCAAGCCACAGTTGCTTAGATGGGTCCTTCTCCTTCAGGAATTTAATTTAAAGATTCGTGACGGAAAGGGTATTGAAAATCAAGTGGCGAATCACCTCTTCAGATTGGAAAATACAAGCCAATCGAGAGAAATTGACATGGTAATTAATGAATTCTTCCCTGATGCGCTGCTGTTTGTTATACATAGTGTAGCACCTTCATACACAAACTATGCAAATTATATCATATGCAATGTGTTACTGCATAATATGAGCTATCAGAAGAAGAAAAAAAATTCTTAAATGATATGAACCACTATGTTTGGGACGAGCCATTCCTGTTTAAGAAATATGCAAACCAAATCTTGAGAAGATGTTTTCCAAGGGAGGAAATGGAAGACGTGCTCCATAACTGCCATTCATCTAATTATGTTTCGGCAGGCAGTGAATGGCGGTAAAAGTTCTTCAGTCGGGTTTCTATTGGCCAACTCTCTTTTAGGATGCTCATCTTTTTGTGTCACGTTGCGATAACTGACAACGAGTTGGAAATATCTCCACAATACACGAAATGACTCTGAATAATTTTCTCAAAGTAGAGCTTTTCGATGTTTGGGGCATAGACCTCATGGGCCCTTTCCCGTCATCCTACAATAATCTCTACATACTAGTTGCATTAGAATATGTCTCTAAGTGGGTAGAGGACGTAGCATTGCCCATTAATGATGCCAAGGTGGTGCTAAATTTCCATAGGAAAAATATCTTTACGCGATTTGGCACGCCGAGCGCAATTATCAATGATGAAGGCTCTCATTTTTGCAATAAGTATTTTGAGTCCCTTCTTGCTGAGTATGGGGTTTTCCATAAGATTTCCACCATCTACAATTCAAAAACCAGTGGGTAAGCGGAGGTGTCGAATAGGGAGGGAAACAAATCTTAAAGAAGATTGTTAATCCAAGCCAGAAGGATTGGGCAAAGGGTTTGAATTTATATAAAAATTCAATTTTAAACATGATATAGCAGTGAGGTTTTGTAAAAGAGGTTTTTTGAAACACTGTGCTCAATAGTAATTGACACCTTTTCATACTTTAATTTTATTATTAAATGCTCGGCTTGTTTGCTTTTATTTTTGAGATGCGAAGCATCTTCGAGAAAACAATATATAGCATTGCCGAATTCCTCACGAGCATGACAGTCATCCAAGGAAATTTAGACATCGTAAATAGTGTACAAGCTGTTTACAGCTTAAAATGTCCATCACAGGAACCGAATCTAGATTCAGTAGACTGAATCTATGATAACATGATTCCTAGGCTCACATGATACCGTAATTTATATAAAAAGCAGTAAGTAGTTATATATATAAAAGCTGTAAATATATATATACAGACATGATTAACCACGACGAAACAACTCCATGGGGGATCTAAATGTAAATATATAAAAGCGGTAGATATATATATATATATATATATATATATATATATATATATATATATATATATGGACATGATCAACCACCACAAAGCAACTCCATGGGGATCGAGAAAAGTAAATAAAGCGAAGAATGCGATCAACCGCCACTTAAGTAAACTCGGGAGGGACTAAATGTAAATAAGTAAAGAAAAGGCCTCAAGTAAACTCCGTGCCTGATGAAATGTGTGTATATATATTCTTATATATATATATATATATATATATATATATATAAGCAATAAACGCTCAGGATGCAAAATCCAGGCTCATCGATGTAGTGAGTCGACATAACAGCTTTTATATATATATATATATATATATATATATATATATATATAAGCAAGTAAGCGCTCCGCATATAAGTTCAGGCTCAATCGAGGCATAACTCGATAATATTAGTCCATATATATATATATATATATATATATATATATATATATACAAATGTAATGAAAAACCATGCATGGACCGAAGTCGGGCTTACACACATAACACGACTCTCAACGTTAAGAAAAGTGTGTGCAAAGATGAAGAGAAAGGCTTTAAAGTGTTTAAGAAGACTTACAGTGGACTGCCAAAGAAGACTTCTATGACTTTAAATGGATGAACACTCGGCTTTCACCGATAAAAATATCACAATATATGAGCTCACAAGTGTTTAAAATAAGAAAGCACTCAATTTATATCGTATACAGAGCAAATTGGACAGGGCTTCCTCACCTTTTTTCTTGCAAATATGGCCACCCCAAGCTCTCTACTTATAGAGGGGGTGGCAAGTGAAGTGTACCATGGCAAAGAAGAAAGTTTACTCATGACAAGAATAGGTGTACTGCATGGTATGTAGTGTGTGTACTTATGGCGATAGTAGGTGTACTGTAGAATGCTTCTCGGGGTGCCCTGTGCAAAGTGTGGGTCCCGCCGTCTCGAAGTACATGCACTCAGACAACGCGTTGTTCACTTGAAACTTTATAACTTTCAATCTGGGAGTCCGATGGAAGCATACCATACCATTCCAGAAAGATCTTTCTGAGAGCTATTCAATGACATAGGATTAGCCCTTTTTTGATTCTGGGAATATGGGTCCATGACCAAAATAACATTAATGGGTTTCCATCAGGCAATCCGGTGAGTTATTTTGCGTAGTTTATGCTCCAAAGTTATAATATGGTTATTGTGGGACTTCTTTTGAAGAAATTTGAGTTGACATGAGTGTATTTGATTTGAGTTGAAGTTTAGTTGGCAAAATGACCATTTTGCCCCTCTCGGGGTTATCTCCGGTTTTAGCGAAGTAGTAGCAGTCTTTTCTCAGGGTTATCTCTGAGATTGTCTTACTGTTGACTCTAAATGTCCTCAGGGTTATCTTGGAAGTTTGATTGACCTCCCGAGGTTGACTCCGGACTTTGCACTTGATCTCCCGGGGTTATTTCTAGGGTTAGAACTGACTTTCCCGGGTTTATTTCTAGGGTTAGCAACTGATTTTCCGGGGTTATCTCTGGGGTTAGAAAATCTATTTCTTGAGCTATCTCTAAGGTTAGAATTGATGTTGTGGTCCTTTAGGGTTATCTCTGGAGTGTGAAAAAGATGTTTTTTCCCTCCTGCATAGTTAGTAATAGGAAAAGAAAATTTCAAGTGTCTACAGATGCCCCTCTTTATCATGATCATGCAATGCAATAGAATGGACATGATAAAGATTAGTAGACACTTGAAATATGACATGGTATTTTTAATGATGCAAATCGCAATGAAATGAATGTTATGATGAATTTTAAAATGTTTTCCCAAATCGTAGTTCGCAAATTGCCCATCGCATTTCGTACTTCGCACTTCACTTTTGGCCAATCAAACTTCGCAAATCGTACATCGTAAATCATAATGTAATGAATATTATGATGCATGTTTAAATTTTTTTTGCAAATCGCTTTAACCTTACCGAGGATTAATGATGCCTATGCTGGTGTTGACTACAACAGTTTGGCTTTTTGTCGGTGTCGCTGATGCCTGTTTAATGAAGAAAAATTAAGATGTTTTCTACATCTCTACTGGGGATGACGTTCTGAAATCACTGGACCTTCCCGATGCATATGCTCGTAGTTTACAATGGTGCCTACCATGATGGTAGTTTGACAACGGATCCTACCCTGCTGGTAATTAAATATGCTGACATTGCCAAACTATTTTGATTTCCACTCGAACTGTGGTATACAAAGCTTTCATCGCTGAATTATCATCATGTTAAGCGGAGTTGATGCCAATGGTTTCGAATACCGGATCTTCTAATACCTTTGCTGAAGTAAGACCCAAAGGTTTGCTTCCCTAGACTCTGCCTGATGTCACGCTTGATAGAGATGTACGTTGATGTAGCGCATTTGAAAATGTGCAGATCATGCATGATGTGATGATCTAGATTTTCTTAGGAGTTTATTGTCCTAGGTTGATGCAGATTATAAATTGTTTGGAGTAGAATTTTTTTCTCACCCTTTTTGAGGTGATTTGGAGTTTCCTTTCATTATTGGGTGCTTGTGCCCCATTTCCTTGAGCGTTTAATTTGCAACCCGGTTGAACTGATGACCTGAATGCCGTTGATATCCCTGCAAGGTGCAGCTCATTCTTTTGCTGCCTAGATTTGAATTTTGGTGTACAGATTTGTGGCACAGTTGATGATGTAGATTTGATTCCCTATACCTTTCGTTGTTAGCCTTCTACTTCTAAGTTAGGGACTTTCTAGAGATTTTTCCCCTACTTTTGTAGGGTCATGCTTATGTTGCCATGATTTTTTTCAGGAATTCTCCTATTTCTTCTAATGAGAGGCTTAATCCTGCCGTAAACTACTTCCCTTTCTTGGAATCAAAAAATGCCACAGTCCTTTCGTATGCTGATGTAGGGTATTCATATGAGAAAATCTCTTTGTTGACCAAATCGCAAGTGAGTAATATCCGAATCGCTAGTGAGATGATATGAGGGAAGCTCTGATAATGATGGACCATGCTGATGGTGCTGACTGGTGCATGCTCCAGTGTTGAGTTGTTGTTATTTCCAAGATTGTCCTAATCTTGTTGTAAGGGACCCAATATCGGTTTATCGCCAATCTTATAATTGTCCTAGCCTTGCTTGTTATATGGGATAGTTGCTTTGACAGATGGGCTGATAAGATGCTAAGATCGTAAGAGGCTTTTACCTCTGTACCATATGGTGAACAGGTAGTGGATTTGGGTTTTGATGACCTCGATCATTGTTACTAACTTGTTTGTGCAATTGGCCTTGATGGTTTTCTTCTGATTTGATGAAGAGTTGTGATTAAGGGTGTCGGCTCTTTGAAGGTCTTCGTTGCTGGTTGTCTTAGTGTATCGTTGTTTCTTCCTTTCTGGGATTTTTGCCAAAATTGATTGAAGTGTTGTTGGGTCTTCTTGACACAGGTCGCTAACTTGGAGAGTTGTTCTTGGGCGTAGACTTGGGATTGATGTTTGGGTTTGGATGTTTCTTTTAAGGGTCAGACCGTACCACTGATGGTTGCCTACGTACTCCTACTAAAGAGGAGATCAGGTATGCGTAGTTCGAACCATAGTGTGAGAGGTTCAACCCTAAATGGTGTAAGGGTAGAAAGGTCTAGAAATGTTTTTATTTATGTAGAGAAAGGGTAGAAATGTTTTTGTTGTTTTTATTTTTGTAGAGAAAGGGCAGAAATTTTTTTTTTATTGAGACCGGGCCATATAGAATATGGTTGCCTACGTACTCCCGGGTATCAGGGAGATCAGGTCGATGTAGCTCACCCCGATGAGCTGAAACCTGACGGATTTGATTTTTGATTTTTTTTCTTCTTCTTTTCTTCTTTTCTTTTTTTCTTTTTTTCTTCTCTTTTTTTCAATATTTACACGCATGAAAAATAAAAGGCATACTACGAAGAAAGTGATACTGTCCCAACATCTTCTAGAACTTGTAACTTAATCCCCTAGATCTACATCTTCTTGGCTAGTTGAGGCCTGATAGTCCAGTTGTCAGTGGTTATGTTCCCTTCAAGGCTCGCGATGGAGGTTACTTCTTGGTTCTGAATGTCTTCACTTATAGCCATAACTTGATCGCTTCCTGATTCAATACATTCCTCAAGGACACTTGAACTGGACCTATCATAAAAAGGGATGAACTCCTGATTCTTCAATTGGTTAGCTTCTCTGATAACCTCACCACCTTTTCCTTCATATGTTCCTTTGCATCTTTCTTGGGCTTGAGAGGATTCAACTATGAAATCTCCGTCGAACCGTGGTTGCATTTCTTGCAAGGAACTTTCCTTTTTGGCTTTTTCTTCCTTAGAAAGGATTAGTATTTCCTCTGCATCATCCATGGTTATAAAATTAGGAACATGGTTGTTATCTTTGGACTATAAGATGTTTGATGTTGGCGAAGGAATGTCCTTTGGGGATTCCCGTGTCTCCTCTGTCATTTCATGCATTAGGATCCGTCCATCTTGTGTTCTGCCAGGGTTATCGCTCGTAGCCTTCACCTCATCTGAACTGCCTGTCTCAAGTGGACATCTTAAGCTTTTTATTTCCTTTTCGCCTTTTTTGGTCATGGGGAATTCTATCTCCAGCTCTCCATTTTCAATAAGATCCTGGATTTTATGTCGAAAAGACCAGCATTCCTCAGTCGTATGTCCAAGTGAGTTAGAATGGTAGAGACATGTCTTGTTGGAATCATAACTCTTTATCTTGGGATTTATAGGAGGCAGCAACTCAGTAATCCTTCCTTCACTTATCAGAAAGTGTAGCATTTCTTCATTGGATTTTCTTAGAGGGATGAATTTTCAGACTCTTGTGGAGGTTGTTTGATCTTTCTTCTTTAAGAATTCGCATTCTCCCGAGCGATTGTTCCGTTGGCGAGGTCTTCTAGCAATTTTATCATCCCCCTTTACTTGGCCTTCTGATAGTTGAGTGAAAAATTGCCTCGTATCCTAATGTTGGCGCACTATCAGCTTAGCTAGCAGATTTACTTGATTCTGGATCGTCTCTAATTTTTGCATTACTATCATACCCTCCTCCGAGTTTTCCCACTTTACAACATTTGATCTGTGCCTTTGGGGTAGTCCTCTATCCTTCGTATGTACTTACAAATTGGATATATTTCAGTGCTTCCTGACCCGATCATGTTTACTTCCCCCGTATCATGTTGTAACAGAAGGTTGGTGTTGATATTTTGTTGATCAGGTTGTTGGACCACAATAATGCCACTTTTGATCATATTTTGAATTTTATACTTTAAAGACCAATAATCTTGTGTATCGTGTCCTGGAGACCTCAAGTGGTAAGCACATCTTTGGTTTGGATTATATCTTTTGCCCCCTGGTTCTAGAGGTGGGGCCAATTCGGTAATTTTCTTGTGATCCATTAATATCGCCAATACATTTTCAAGGGAATTGCCCAGCGGAGTGAACACCCGATTTTTCGTTCTTTCAAATTTTCTTTTCCTGTCTGGTCATTGGTTGAATGCAGCCTTTTGTTGAGATGGCAAATTATCTTGCATTTTCCAAATGGGGGGACTGTAGGTTGGTCTCCTTGCTTGCCCTTGTATAACAAGGGATACATCTTCAATGCCTTTATCGGGTACACCATTGGGATCACTCGCATATTTGCCAATCTATATATGCTTGGCGACTGCTTCCAAGGCTGTGAAGTCTTTAATATTGCCGGCCTTTAGGCCCATTTCTGCCATTGCGCCATGTTTGATCATTTCTGAGAATGGTTTTCCTATGCCTGCTAGGATCCTCTCATAGTAAGGCGACTCTTGAATGTAAATAAATTTCATTACCATCTCAGTTTCCGTCATTGATATAATAACTTACGTTGCTAGATGTCTCCACCTCTGGGCATATTCTCGGAAAGATTCAGTACTTTGCTTTTTGACTTTGGTCACTTAGTATCGATCCGGTGCCATTTGTGACTGAAAACTATTCTGATTTTGAAAGGTGTGGGCCAATTCTTCCCAGTTGTGGATTTTGGCATTGTCAAGTCTAGCATACCAGGCTTTAGCCTCTCCGGTGAGACTTTTTTGAAAAAGTTGCATTCTGAGGCTTTCATCTCCAGCATAAGACCCCAATTCGCCAATTTAAACTTTCAAATGCGTATAGGGATCGCCTGCCCCATTGTACTTTTCAAACTCCGGGACTTTGAATTTGGCAGGATATCGAGCCCTTAGGAATATGTAGAGATCTGAATAGGTGACACTCCTATAGTTTCCAGTCTCTTTGATTGACCGGATGGTCTCCTCCATTTGTTGGACTTTCTTTCTTATATCCCCAGTTTCTCGATCATCCCTGAGATTTGTGATTTCTTTATTAGAATGAGGTTTAGGTATCTGGGTTTCCATCTTTTTGCCAATACCCTGACTGCCCCCTGGTATGGATGACTCTGGTTGAATAGGCATTGTTTGGCCCTAGATTCCTCCATGTGTAGAGGATTCTGTGTGGTGGGGTATTTGTGGACCCTGAGTAGATTGGTGTAGTTCTTTGAAAATAACAGCCAACTCCTTAATTTGATAGCTTACTCTTTCGAACTCCTCGCGAGAGACAGGAGTAGGATCAAGCTGGGCACTTTTATCCATGTCTGACTATGGGCTTAATGCCCTTTTGGACTTTGAACGGGAAACAAGATCAATTGCTTCCCTACAAAAACTTATATAGTTTAGTCATTAGGGAATGTATAAAAATTTTACATGCTATCATAATGTGTCCATTTGCAAGCCTTAATATGCATGTACACATATTCTTCATATTTTCCATTACATAAAGATTAACATGGAATGAAATTACAAGTAATTGAAAATGGAAAGCATGAAGAGACTTTCCTCCGCATTTGGTTTATCAGAGGTTGACCTATCATAGGTTACTCTTGCAGCTTTTTGGCATGAAGGTTCCCAGATCATCGCAATTTACTTGACGGGAAGTTAATCTGATCTTTCAACTGGAGCGAATCTGGGTGGTACCTTTCCTGAGCCTGGTTGGAATTAGTCTCCCTACGAGTCTAGTAATCAAACACCAACAGGATAGCCTCCTGGTGGAGGAACCACACAACATACATTTACATACAACGTGTCTCACTATTTAAGAAAATGATGACATGTGCGAAGCACTAATATCACAGATAAATATATTGTAGTGCAGTAAGTAAATGCATTCGTACACATTTATCATAAATGTAAAAGCAACATCCACACACAAGCATATAACAGTTTTGAAAAGCTTGTAATAGCGGCTTAAGCCCTCTTACTGGAGTCCCCAACAGAGTCGCCACCTGTCGACGTCGGGATTTTTATTTGTCCCTTTTCGTTACTTGTTCTTTGGTGTTCCCATGTTAGGTAAGATTTGTTTGAAAAAAAAAGTGAAAAAGGTCCGATATGTATAATGTCGACGATTTGACTTTAAGAGTCGTCAGTTGGTGTTTTTAACTGGATGCATCAACGCAACCGGGAAAAGGTTTGCACATTGACCCAGTGATGTAACACTGCTAAACGGGTCTGTGAAACCGAGATTCATTTGAGCTCAGGGGCTTTATTATGCGGAGGGAAGGTGTTAGGCACCCCCCGACATCCGTGTTGCCACAGTGACCGCCACTTTTCAAGAAACTGTTATATGAATGTGTGTGTGTGTGTGGATCAATGTGCAATTATTTGGAAGTAGTGCGAGGCCTCGTTCGCACCTATATAAAAAGGGTTTGAATTTATATAAAAATTCAATTTTAAACAAGATATAACAGTGAGGTTTTGTAAAAGAGGTTTTTTTAAACCATGTGCTCAATAGTAATGGAGACCTTTTCATACTTCCATTTTATTATTAAATGCTCGGCTTGTTTGCTTTTATTTTCGAGATGCGAAGCATCTTTGAGAAAACAATATATAGCAGTGCCGAATTCCTTATGGGCATGACAGCCATCTAAGGAAATTCGGACACCATAAATAGTGTACAAGCTGCTTACATCTGAAAATGTCCATTACGGGAACCGAATCTAGATTCAGTAGACTGAATCTGTGATCACATGATTTCTAGGCTCACATGATACCGCAGTTTATATGAAAAGCATTAAGCAGTTATATATATAAGCTATAAATATTTATATATACAGACATGATCAACCAGCATGAAACAACTCTATGGGGGATCAGAAAGGTAAATATATAAAAGCGGTAAATATATATATATATATATATATATATATGGATATGATCAACCACCACGAAACAGCTCCATGGGGGATCAAAAAAGTAAATAAACCAGTAAATGCGATCAATCACCACGAAGTAAACTTCAGGCGGAACTAAATGTAAATAAAGCAGTAAAAGGCCTCGAAGTAAACTCCAGGCCTGACAGAAATATAAATATATTTATATATATATATATATATAAAATCCAGGCTCATCGGATATATCCAAAAACAATTATATATATATATATACATACTTATATATATAACTGTTGTCAGACATATCTCATCAGACAGAGTCTGACAACAGTTTATATATATAAGTATATATATATAAAAGAAAGTAAATGCTGCAGACATAAGTCTAGGCTCAATCGAGGCATGACTCGATAATGTTAGTCCATACACATAAATATATACATATATAAGTATATATTTATATATATAAATAGAAATTTAAACCACGTACCAAAGTCCGGGCATACACACACAACATGACTCTCAACGTGAAGAAAAGTGTGTGCAAAGATGAAGAGAAAGGCTTTAAAGTGTGTAAGAAGGCTTACAGTGGAGTGCCAAAGAAGACTTCTATGACTTTAAATGGATGAACACTCGGCTTTCACTGGTAAAAATATGACAATATATGAGCTCACAAGTGTTTAAAATAAGAAAGCACTCAATTTATAGTGTATACAGAGCAAATTGGATAGGACTTCCTCGCCTTTTTTCTTGCAAATTTGGCCACCCCAAGCCCTCTATTTATAGAGGGGGGTGCCACAGGTGTACCTGCGGAAGAAGCAGGTGTACCTGTGGTAGTAGCAGGTGTACCTTCGGCTGCCTGGGGTGCCCCGAGCAGTGTGGGTCCCGCCGTCTCGAAGTACGTGCACTTGGACAAGGCATTGTTCGCTCGAAACTTCATAACTTTCAATCCAGGAGTCAGATGGATGCATGCCATACTATTCCAGAAAGCACTTTCTGAGTGCTATTCAATGATATAGGATTGGCCATTTTTTGATTTCGGGAATATGGGTCCATGACCGAAATAGCATTTCTGAGTTTCCGTTAGGCAATCCAGTGAGCTATTTTGCGTAGTTTACGCTCCAAAGTAAAAATATGGTTATTGTGGGACTTCTTTTGAAGAAATTTGAGTCAACATAAGTGTATTTGATTTGAGTTGAAGTTGAGTTGGCAAAATGACCATTTTGCCCCTCCCGGGGTTATCTCCGGTTTTAGCGTAGTTATAGCAGTCTTTTCTCAGGGTTATCTCTGAGATTGGCTTACTGTTGACTCTGAATGTCCTTAGGGTTATCTCTGAGATTGGCTTGACCTCTCGGGGTTGACTCTGGGCTTTGTACTTGATCTCCCAGGATTATTTCTGAGGTTAGAACTGACTTTCCTGGGCTTATTTCTGGTGTTGGCAACTGATTTTTCGGGGTTATCTACGTGGTTGGAAAATCTATTTCCTGGGCTATCTCTTGGGTTAGAATTGATGTTGTGGTCCTCCAGGGTTATCTCTGGAGTGTGAAAAAGATGTTTTTGCCCTCCTGCATAGTTAGTAATAGGAAAAGAAAATTTCGAGTGTCTATATCTCAATATAAGCTTGTCTATGGAAAGGCATGTTATCTATCAGTTGAATAGGAGTGTAGTGCGTATTGGCCAATTCGGAAGCTTAACTTTGGCTTGAATACGGTGGGTGAAAAGAGAAAATTGTAATTGAATGAATTGGATGAATTCAGACTGTAGCCATATGAGAATGCTAAATTATATGAGGAAAAGACGAAAAGTTTGCACGACAAGAAGATAGTTGAGCGAGTATTTGAACAGAGTCAAAATTTATTACTCCTTAACTCTAGATTAAAACTTTTTCCCGAAAAGTTGAAATAGAGATGGTCAGGGCCTTTTGTTATCACCAACTTCTTTCTACATGGGGCTATTGAAGTCAAAGAGGCATATTTCATAAGAACCTTCAAGGTTAAAGGATAATGTCTCAAGAACTATTGGGGTGGCGAGGTCGACCGTCAAAAGATGTCCATTACCCTTGGGGACTCGGAATGAACCAGGGATTAGTCAAGCCGAAGACTGTAAATCAAGTGCTCTATGGGGAGGCAACCCCATTCTAGTATCCTTTTAGCTTAAAATTTTATGTTAAATTTATATATCATGCTAGTAGTATATTTCCTTTAATGTAGTAGTTTAGTAGTATAATAGTATATGTTCATGCTAGTAGTAGTTTATTGGTACATCAATATGTTAATCACAGGATTTTGCCTATATATAAATTTTGTATTTGCTTTACTTTCTAAATGGATTCCTTTAGCTAAAAATTTTGGTAACCTTTTCTCTAAGTTGTTAGTATCCATTAGTTGTTTAGTTTTGGTATAATTGTGAATTAATATAAGTCATTAGCATCCATGTATCTAAGTTTGGTGTTTTTGGTATTAGTTATATTCATTTTTAGTTTTGGTGAAGCTTTAGTTTATGAATATTGCCTATGACTATACAAGGAAAGCATCAGAAAAGCTTAAAAAAAATTTGTCGGATGTAGAACTAGCGCTACAGCGCCTCTACAAGCTCTCCAACTGGCGTCGTAGCGCCCTTATTTTCCCCATGTTTCTATACAAAAGTGTTGTAATTCTTGTGTTTACTTCTTAAGTGGCGCCACAATGCCTCTCTCATACCTAAGCTTTACTATCCCGCACCGTAGCACTTGATACCAAAGGATTACTGGCGTTGCAGCGCCAGTAGAAAACTTGTATTGGCTTAATTAGACATTACACGGCAGACTCAGCATAAAACTTTCCCAAAACTCCTCCTAACAGTCGCAACTCACCTAAATGAAAAAACTCCCCAAGTCAAGCCCATCCCAACATATAGCATCTTAATCCCATTTAAACCAAAAAATCGTTACCCACTTCAAGGATTGCTCACTGCAAGTTCTTCATATCTAGTGTTACCAAGTGTACTTTTAGGTAATTTGGATTTTTATTCCTCTCTAAGGCAATTGGAACTTTAATTGAGTTTTAGATTTAGAATTTTGTAAAGATTCATTTAGGCTTACATTGTACTATCTATATTGGGTGATTTCCACTGCTTGGAAATTTTTGGTTAGAGATCACCTAAAAAGAGCCTGAGAAATTGAGTTTGGGGCAACGCACGCCATGTGTTCGATATCTTTCCCAAGTGAAATTTGGTTGGGAAATTCAGTTTGGCTTGATATTTGGTTCAGTTTGGATTTGTACTGAGTATTTTGAACTGTCATCCCAATGAGACTTTGACATGGCTCTCAAGAGACCATGACCAAGTACTTCTCAGTCCGTGCCACAATGGGACATCACTAGATTCGTTAGCTTGGAAGCATCAGAGAAATACGATAAGGTATTTACGAATAAGTGCCTAGTTCCAAAGAGAGGACTCAGACATGATTTGAGACTTGATGAAGAGATGGCTGCCATGCTCATTGACCGCAAATGGGACCATTTCACTCGGCCACCTTTGTCAGCAGTCATAGCTCTCGTGAGGGAACTCTACGCCAACGCCATGGCTGAGGGCGATTTGGTAGTCTAAGGTAAGAGTAAGGTAATCCCTTTTAATAAGAAGACAATTAATACTTCCTCTTTTCTGGAATTCCTCTTTTTACCCTTTACGTTCTCTATGTGTTGAGTTTTGTTTGAAAGGGCGAGTATGAAAAGAGTCCGACATAAAAATATTGACGATTTAAAAATCCAGAGTTACCAGTTTGTAGTTTTGAAATGGTTGTACCAACTCTGTCGATTTTGAAAAGGTTTACACAAAGGCCTAATGGTGGGACTTTGTTTAACAGGCCATAGAAATTAATATTCACAAAGTTTGAAGGCTTGATTAAGCGGGGGGTGATAAGTGGGTTTTATACCTACTTATGGGATATCAATTTACCCAAATTATGTTCACCTCAAGTACATTTTAGTCTGTTTTAGTCGCATTTCATGTTATTTTGCATTGCATGTAAGACCCCGAATTTTTTTTTAAATAAAAAGGAATTTTCTTTATTTATTATTTTGAAATAGTAAGGGTTGATTTGATTAATGTGGATAGTTAAGGGTTAAATACGCAAATATTTCAAAATAAGCAAGTGGTTATAAAATATTCATTATTGTCGGGAATATTCGTTTGGTCGTGGAATATTAAATCGTTGTGGGAATATTAAATGCGATGTAGCTTGACCATGTGTGGGGCCCATGTGAAAAGCGATTGGATGAGGAAAAACGACAAATATAAGTTGTTTAAAAATAACGGCGTAATTATTACAATTATCTTGTTGGAATACCGGTGGTTAAAACACACTAATACGCGTTGTTGAGCGAGTAGCACTGCAGTATTGCATCAATTATTGATCCTTACGTGAAGGCACTACTCAATAATTGTTACGAGAAATTCTTATTCGATATTTTATTTTATTGATTCAATAATTCTTTGCGTTGGTATTTTATATTATTGTTGTTTTGATAATTGTCACTTTGCACATGTATTTCCCATTATCGGATCAATAATTCATATTATTTGAATAATATTATTAGATAACATTATTGGCAATGTCTAGAAAGTTACTGCATCTAAGGAGAGGTTTGGTCACCTAAATTGTGCGCTTGATGAGGAGAGATCATTATTGAAAGCCCCTTTCTCTGGGAACCACTGGTTATCATAATTGTGATTACGTAATATTTTTGGGAATAATTAATTATTGATTTATATGATAAGAAAATATTTATTTGATATGGATATAAATGATGGATTTATTTATTATATGTGGTTATAATTGAAGGATTTAATGTTGAGGTGTTTTATCGGTATTTTTGTCGGAATGGAGATATTAAAAATAAAATCGATTATTTTTACGATATATTGCGTGAGTTATAATTTTTAATCGTAGTTGGATCGTTGCGATTTTTGGATATGTTATACATATATAAGTTGAGTATATGTCTACAAATTTTGAACCGTTAAAATGAGCGAATGATTTGTTATAAATTTTAAGAGGTGTTTGATTGAAAAGTAGGGTTATAATTGATTTTGGTGGAAAATTCTAGAATTGAGTGGGCCCCACTTGTGGTTGGTGAAAAAATGTGCTGAATTTTATTTCAAATGTGGTGGGTGGCAATAGTAGCGAGGTAAAGCCATCGGTAGCAGTCAAATGCCTTGGCGGGCTAACATTTTCCTATAAATAGAGAGGGCTAAGTTAGAATTGAAAATCACACCGAAACAAGTTTTCTCTCTTTCTATCTCTATATTATTGAGCGTATTTTGTGAGTATTTAGATACTTTGAGAGTTCTTTATTCAGTACATGTTTCATTAAACATCACTTAGACCTTTCCTTAGAAGTATTGATTCTTTGAGGTAAGGGATGTTATTTTCTTCTCAAATGATATTATTTCTTCAATATCATTATCTTTGAAATATTGGTTGGAACTTTTATCAAATTTGGAACTTTTTCATGTGGGGTTACTATTCATGAGTTACTATTCACGAGTTACTATTCATGAGTTACTATTCACGAGTCTACTATTCACGAGTACTATTCATGAAGCGTGAAAATGTTTTTTTTGTGGAATTTCTATCTTTTGGTGTGAGTTACTATTCACGTATCTGGCACTATTCACGATATCTGAGACTATTCACGATACTACGGCACTATTCACGATATCTGGCACTATTCATCGAAAAATAAAATTTCTTCTTTTCGTCCAAAATATCTATACGGATACTAGCTTTGATTGTATCCATGTTTTGATCATTCTTGAATTTTACACCACTATGATTATTTTGAGGTATTTTTGAACATGGATAAAACAAAGTACGAATCCTTAATCCTTAATCCTTGTCATTTTGTTTCTTTGGATTCGTTTCTTTAAAAATATTTTCATCATCCTCGGTCTTAAATGATGATATTATTGAATATCTTTGGCACGTAGTGCAAAGATGAATGATTTTGAAGAATATCTTTGGCACGTAGTGCAAAGATGAGCAGTGTTTAAATGAACATGACCCGGTGATGAATATCTTTGGCACTGTAGTGCAAAGATGAATATTTGATTCGAGATGTTTATGGATTGATGTTCTGGGGATAAAAGATAGGCGATGAACTTTTAAATTCATACATAGAAGATAGTAGTTTGCATTCTCTACTTAACTCTTCTAATGAATTATTATTTTCTCTGCATGAATATTGATTTAAAATTTGTTGTCTATTGTATTCTATTAAATTTTTCCTGTTGAAGACTAACGATAATTTGTTGTATATTATCTTAGTCATAATATTCTTCTTGAGCTAGTTGAGCTCACCCTTTTCCTTTTGTTCCATTCTTCTCGTGGAGGCGAGAATATAGCGAGTGCAGTGGGGTATGGAGTGAAGGTTTTAGAAAGGATTGTTTAGTAGTCCTCACCATTTTTGTAAAATAATGTATCAATAAATGTGATGAGGATTTATTTGAGTATAGATATTGTGCAGAAGATAATATTTGTATTTAAACTCACAGTTTTCTTGTTGTAATAATAAAGTTGTAGTTGTTTACGTACCATGTATTAACAACTCGAGAATGGGTGATGTATACCTATTTTGGGGGCGTCACGGTTGGTATCGAGCTTAAGGATATGATCTCTGGCGGAGATCGAGGAATAGAACTAGGAGGGAGGCGAGTAAATCCTTCGCTAGTGTGTCCTACCTAAGCTTATTTGTTAGTTGGTCAAGTATATAGGGATATTATGTGATATATTGATTTCCTTAATTAACCTTTGTTTTATGGCGGTATTTGAGAATGTCGTGAGAATATTAACAATGGAAATGAGGCCGTGGAGCGCTGTACTCACCAACGAGGAGAAGCGTGCAGCAGTGGCAATGTTCCTCCTGTGAACAACACCATTGAAAGCGAGATGATGAGCGAGGGGATGTTTAGAAGCTTTTTGCAGTTCATGCAAAATCAGACGAGGAGACTCGTGTTCAAAATGAGGAGGAAATGATAGCAATTCACGGGTTGTCACGACCAAACAGTTCAAAGAGTTGGGACCACGAATTTAAGGGAAAGCCGATCCGATCATGGCGGAAACATGGGTCAAGCAAATTACCAAGATATTCGATGTCTTGGGATGCGGAGGAACAGAAGGTTCCATTCGCCACCTTTATGTTCCGTGGCGAGGCAGACTCTTGGTGGGAGTCGTGAAGCGTACCCATCCGGCCTTTTCGGCATGTCTTGGGAGGCGTTTGAGAGACTATTTAATGACAAATACTTTCACGAAAGTGTTCGTCGTATGAAGGAAGTGGAGTTCATCGATTAGAGCAAAACAACATGGCGGTGTCTCGATGACGAGGCAAAGTTTGCAGAGTTATCGAGTTTGCACCTCATTTGGTGGAGAATGAGGAGCGATATGACGCGGATGTTTCTTAGAGGTTTGAAACCGGCAAGATACGTCGGTATCTCATTTCTCATAAACTTTCTCTTTATTCGAGATGTTGTAAGCAGGGCTCAATTATTAGAGCGAGATAACGAGATACGGTCAATTGAGGGACCATAACCGAGGATCGTATACCGGAGATAGCGATCAGCAGAATAATGATAACTCTGCGGAGAAAAGCGAGACGGACAAAAATGGTTACCACTCTGGTGGTAATCATGGTCATGAAAATGAAGAAGTGAGTCGGGAGGAGATTTTAAAAAGAAATGATTTAACAACGACTATGTGAAGACGGCGGTCTTGCGTGAACAGCCCGGTTCTAAGGGAGGAGAAACGACCACCGGTCATATGCTACAAATGCGGAAAAGAGGGACATATCGGTCAAAAGCGCCTAACAGTTCAAGGTATGCTATAGTTGTGGAAAGGAAGGACATATCGCTTCGAGATTATGCGATAGCGAAACCTAGTTCAATGGGGACGGTGACTCAAAAGATCATCCCGAGAAAAGTCAAAGTCAACGATTAGGAAGAAGCGTTTGTTGTATTTGGTAGTCATAATGCGAGGAACCCAAACGAGGTGATCACGGGTAAGCTATTTATAAATTCTTGCGAAGTTTATACCTTACTTGATACGGTGCTACCCATTCATTTATCTCTCCTGCATGTGCTCAACGTTTAAACTTGACTCAGGAGAAATTAGACTTTGATCTATCTGTGGAAACTCCGTTAGGAGAAACTTTCATCACATCCATTTGTTTATAAATCTTGTTTGATTCAAGTTGGCACCATTACCTTACATTGACCTTATCTCTTTAAAGATACTTTCTTTTGATGTGATTTTAGGAATTGATTGGTTAACTACTCATCATGCCAAAATTGATTGTTTTCGTAAGGTTATTAGTTTTCATATTCCTAACCAACTTTGTTGTATGCAATTCAAGCAACTAAACCATTAAAATCAATCACTATCATATCTAATCATAAAGCTATTCGTTTATTGAAAAGCGGATGTCAAGCTTTCTTAGCCCATGTTATGGATTTGAATAAAGACACGTCAAATTTGAATAATATTCTGTTGTTATTGACTTTCACGATGTATTTCCCAAAGAACTTCCCGGTCTACCCCGAGCGTGAAGTTGAATTCTTTATTGATCTTGAACACTGGTACAAAGCCCATTTCTAAAACACCATATCGAATGGCTCCTATTGAACTTGAGGAGTTAAAGGTCCAACTACTGTGAATTGTTGGACATCGGTTTCATTCGTCCTAGTACATCTCCTTGGGGTGCTCTGTTTTATTCGTAAAGAAGAAAGGCGGAGTATGCGACTTTGTATTGACTATCGGGAATTGAACCATGTCACCATCAAGAATAGGTATCCTCTACCTCGTATTGATGACTTGTTTGACCCGATTCTGAGGGGCACAATTCTTTTTCAAAATCGATCTTCGATTACGGATATCATCATTTGAAGATTAAAAGCGAGGATATTCAAAGGCGCCTTGAGAACTCGGTATGGGCATTATGAATTCTTAGTCATCTCTTTCGGACTAACTAATGCTCCTGCGGCTTTCATGGATATGATGAACCGAGTATTCAAGGAATATTTGGATCGGTTCGTTGTTGTCTTTATTGATGACATCCTTATATATTCAAAAGTCGTGAAGATCATGAGCACCATTTGAAATTTGGTACTCCAAAGGCCGTGAAAACCAACTATATGCCAAATTGAAGAAATGCGAGTTACGGCTTGAGGAAGTAGCATTTCTTGGGCATGTGGTGTCAAAACATGGAGTATCTGTTGATCCGTGAAGATTGAAGCAATACAAAGTTAGGAAGCAACCAAAAGTCGGTGGTTGAAGTCACGTAGCTTTTTGGGCTTATTTGGTTATTATCGGAGATTCGTGGAAGGGTTTTCTCGAATCGCTACTCCATTAACTCGGCTAACTCGAAAGGATACAAAATTCGTTTGGAATGAAGAATGCGAGAAAAGTTTCCAAGAGCTTAAGAGGAGACTTATTTTATTTTTTGTTCTAACAATACCATCTGGTTCGGATGGATTTTTATCTCAATGATGCTTGAGTAAAGGGTTAGGATGTGTTCTCATGCAGCGTGGGAAAGTCATAGCCTATGCCTCGCGACAACTTAAAGAGTATGAGAGGAATTATCCTACTCATGATCTAGAGTTAGCGGCCGATCGTGCGCTTAAAGATATGGAGGCACTATCTATATGGGGAGAAAGTGGAGATATATTGGACCATAAAAGCCTTAAATATTTCTTCACTCAAAAAAAGAACTCAACACGCGGCAATGACGTTGGCTCGAGCTATTGAAAGACTACGACCACACTATTCAATACTATCCCGGAAAGGCGAGCGTGGTAGGCGACGCGTTGAGTAGAAGATCATATACGGAACGAAAAGTGCGATGATGTCAAGTATACGCATAGAGCCAACTTTAATAGAAAAGTTAAGGTTGCTCAAGCCACCCAGGCCGGAGCTGATGCGTATGAAGAAGAAAGTACAAGAAGGAGCTATAGGGGCGAGAATTGATGAAGAAGGAATACTTGAGTCCACTCTAGACTTTGTGTTCCTAACGACTCGATTTGAAGTACAAGATTATGATGGAGGCACACAATACACCATTTGCAATCCATCACGGAAGTACTAAAATGTATCGTGATCTTGACATACATTTTGGTGGAACAATATGAAGAGAGAGATTGCAAAGTTTATCTCAATGTGTTTAACTTGTCGGCGTGTAAAGGCGGAGCATCTAGTACCTAAGGGTCCGTTGCAACCACTTGAGATTCCGGAATGGAAGTGGGAACACATTACCATGGATTTAGATTACGGGTCTTCCTACGGTTTCTCAAGGCATCAATGCTATTTGGGTTATTGTTGATAGATTAACCAAATCGCTCATTTCTTTGCCGATCACGGAGACTTATTCCTTGAGCGTCTTGCTAGTATATACGTAAATGAGATTATGAGGTTGCATGGCATGCCTATATCCATAGTTTCGGATCGTGACCCAAGATTCACTTCAAGATTTTGGGTTAGCTTGCAAAAAGCTATGGGCGCAGATTTGCGATTTAGTTAAGCATACCATCCCCAAACAGACGGACAATCGAGAGAGGACTATTCAAACTCTTGAAGATTTATTAAGACTCTGTGTCCTAGACTTCAAGGCGGTTGGGATAAGTATTTACCATTGGTGGAATTCTCCTACAACAACAGCAGTTATCGAGCAAGTATAGGTGTGGCTCCATTCAAAGCATTATATGGACGAAAATGTCGTTTCTCAATATGTTGGGATGAGGTGGGTGAAGCAACATTGTTGGGACCCGAGAGTTAGTACGTATATGACTCTAGAAAAGATCCAAATGATTCAACAACGATATACAAGCGGCACAAGATCGACAAAAGAGTTATACGGATCTTCATCGAAAGGACGTGGAATTTAATGTAGGGGATCATGTATTGTTGCGAGTTGCTCCATGGAAGGAGTTACAAGATTTGGGAAGAGAGGAAAACTCAATCCACGATTTATTGGTCCATTTCAAATTCTTGACCGAAGTAGGAAATGTAGCCTATAGACTTGCGTTACCTCAGAGTATGTCTCGTGTTCATAATGTGTTTCACATATCTGTAGTTCGTAAATATGTGAAAGACCCGAACCACGTTATAGAGTTAGAACCGGACGAGATAGCAGAAGACTTAACGTATGAGGAGGTACCTGTCAAGATTTTGGATAGGAAGGAGCATGTCCTACTGCATGAAAGGTCATACCACAAGTTAAAGTTTTGTGGAGGAATCATGCTATAGAGGAAATGACACGGGAATTGGAAGCGGAAATGAAAGCGATGTATCCTCACCTTTTGAAACACACAGTATGCGTCGTCAATTTCGAGGACGAAATTTCATAAGGAGGGGAGGTTGTAAGACCCGAATTTTTTTTAAATAAAAGGAATTTCCTTTATTTATTATTTTGAAATAGTAAGGGTTGATTTGATTAATGTGGATAGTTAAGGGTTAAATACGCAAATATTTCAAAATAAGCAAGTGGTTATAAAATATTCATTATTTGTGGGGAATATTCGTTTGGTCGTGGAATATTAGATCGTCGGGGAATATTAAATGCGGACAACGCGACCATGTATGTGGGCCATGTAACTAAAAGCGATTGGATGAGGAAAGCGACAAATATAAGTTGTTTAAAAATAACGGCGTAATTATTACAGATTATCTTGTTGGAATACCGGTGGTTAAAACACACTAATCTGGCGTTGTTGAGCAGTAGCTACGGTATTGCATCAATTATTGATCCTTACGTAAGAAGGCACTACTCAATAATTGTTACGATAATTCTTATTCGATTATTTTATTTTATTGATTCAATAATTCTTTGCGTTGGTATTTTATATTATTGTTGTTTCAATAATTGTCAACGCATGAGATTTCCCATTATCGGATCAATAATTCATATTATTTGAATAATATTATTAGATAACATTATTGGCAATGTCTAGAAAGTTACATCTAAGGAGAGGTTTGGTCACCTAATTGCGGCGCCCGAGTTAAGGAGAGATCCTTATTGGAAAGCCCCTCTTTCACAGGAAGCTGCACTGGTTGTCATAATTGTGATTACTGTAATATTATTTGGGAATAATTAATTATTGATTTATATGATAAGAAAATATTTATTTGATATGGATATAAATGATGGATTTATTTATTATATGTGGTTATAATTGAAGGATTTAATGTTGAGGTGTTTTATCAAGTATTTTTGTCGGAATGGAGATATTAAAAATAAAATAAATTATTTTTACGATATATTGCATGAGTTATAATTTTTAATCGTAGTTGGATCGTTGCGATTTTTGGATATGTTATACATATATAAGTTGAGTATATGTCTACAAATTTTGAACCGTTAAAATGAGCGAATGATTTGTTATAAATTTTAAGAGGTGTTTGATTAGAAAAGTAGGGTTATAATTGATTTTGGTGGAAAATTCTAGAATTGAGTGGGCCCCACTTGTGGTTGGTGAAAAAATGTGCTGAATTTTATTTCAAATGTGGTGGGTGGCAATAGTAGCGGTAAAGCCATCGGTAGTGGTCAAGTCTGCTGCTTGGTGGGCTAACATTTTCCTATAAATAGAGGGCTAAGTTAGAATTAAAATCACACGAAACAAAGTTTTCTCTCTTTCTCTCTCTATATTATTGAGCATATTTTGTGAGTATTTAGATACTTTGAGAGTTGCTATTCAGTACAAGTTTCATTCAAACATCACTTAGACCTTTCCTTAGAAATCTTGCGATTCTTTGAGGTAAAGGATGTTATTTTCTTCTCAAATGATATTATTTCTTCAATATCATTATGCTGAAATATTGGTTGGAACTTTTTATCAAATTTGGAACTTTTTTCATGTCGGGGTTACTATTCATGAGTTACTATTCACGAGTTACTATTCATGAGTTACTATTCACGAGTTACTATTCACGAGTACTATTCATGAAGCGTGAAAATGTTTTTTTTGTGGAATTTCTATCTTTTGCGTTTGAGTTACTATTCACGATAATCGCACTATTCACGATATATCAAGACTATTCACGATATCGGCACTATTCACGTATCTGGCACTATTCATCGAAAAATAAAATTTCTTCTTTTAAGTCCAAAATATCTATACGGATAATAGCTTTGATTGTATCCATGTTTTGATCATTCTTGAATTTTTTACACCACTATGATTATTTTGAGGTATTTTTGAACATGGATAAAACAAAGTACGAATCCTTAATCCTTAATCCTTGTCATTTTGTTTCTTTGGATTCGTTTCTTTAAAAATATTTTTCATCATCCTCGGTCTTAAATGATAATATTATTGAATATCTTTGGCTTGTGAGTAAAGATGAATGATTTTGAAGAATATCTTTGGCACGTAGTGCAAAGATGAATGATTTGAAGAATATCTTTGGCTTTAATAGTGTAAAAGATGAGCAGTGTTTAAATGAACATGATTAATGATGAATATCTTTGGCTGTAGTGCAAAGATGAATATTTGATTTCGGATGTTTATGGATTGATGTTACGGGGATAAAAGATAGGCGATGAACTTTTAAATTCATACATAGAAGATAGTAGTTTGCATTCTCTACTTAACTCTTCTAATGAATTATTATTTCAGCTGAATATTGATTTAAAATTTGTTGTCTATTGTATTCTATTAAATTTTTCCTGTTGAAGAGTAACGATAATTTGTTGTATATTATCTTAGTCATAATATTCTTTTCTTGAGCTAGTTGAGCTCACCCTTTTCCTTTTGTTCCATTCTTCTCGGGAGGCGAGAATATAGCGAGTATGCAGTCGGGGGTATGGAATGAAGGTTTTAGAAAGGATTGTTTAGTAGTCCTCACCATTTTTGTAAAATAATGTATCAATAAATGTGATGAGGATTTATTTGAGTATAGATATTGTCTAGAAGATAATATTTGTATTTAAACTCACAGTTTTACTGTTGTAATAATAAAGTTGTAGTTGTTTCTGTACCATGTATTGACAACTCAGAATGGGTGATGTATACCTATTTTGGGGGCGTCACATTGCATGTACTGAAAACTCCTTATGGTGAAAAAGTGCAGGAAATGGCCTAATTTGATGGTATTAGAGGGCAGGAGGCTAATGGATGCATGAGGTGAGTCACAAGCTGGCTGATGTAGATGGCATGAGGTTGACGTATGCATGGCATGAAGGTATAATGGAGCAAGGAGACCAAGCAAGGAAAAGAATGAACAAGTCGCAAAGAATAATCGCAGTAACCGTAACTAGAATCCACAGATTATAAAGCCTTGCGCCATGCATGCAGATTAGGCTCGAGGCAGCGCTGCGCCGCCGAGAGTCCCTTGGATATCATGACTTACTACAAGTCTCATGCCCGCACAAAGAATATACTAGGGTAGCGCATGGCTGAAGCTGCTGATTTGTTTTATTTTAATTTCCAATTTTAAAGGGTTGTAATTAGTTTTTCAACGATATCTGACTTGTGTCAGACATAACTTGGATAACTTTTACGTATTTTTTTTCACAATAGTAACTAGGGTTTACACGTGAGGGAGATTCCAACGAAGAACGAAGCCAAAACTCAATCTTTTCTAATTCTTCTTGGGATTTTCTGTCATTGTGGATTTTTATTCTTGTTTAACTGGATTTATATGAGGATTTGAACGTAGATATTAGTTTACAATCTGCAATTGGGTTTGATCATTTCTATCCTTCATCTTTCAATTGTTTTCTTGTTTATCATGTGTAGCTTTGATCCCGTAATGGCTTTTGGTTCAGTCATGAACTGAATTCCATTATGGGATTCTAACGGATTTTAATATGTAGTTTAGTTGCATGCTTGATTGATGGGGCTGTTTTACATATCATATGGGATTTCTATCATGATTGTTTTGCATGTATGAATGCTTGATCACCATTCGTTTCAGTATTCGCATGGAATTGACAATGAACATGCGAGTATTGATTATAGTCATGATAGCATACGTATATGGGGTTGTTTTATATGTCTTGTGTATTTCGTGAATGAGATAGACATATACTTATTCACCGTATGAGTTAAAATAAGGGCTTGTGCTTAAATTCAGTATGATTGCAATTTCACATAGACATATAGTGATTTTGGTTATATTGATGATTACATGGAGTCTATACATATAGTGCTATTAGCTCAGAGTCGGTACAATATGTGAGCAACTACAGGAAAGACCAAGGTCAATTTCAGAACACATACCTCCCCAACAACCGAAATCATCCAAACTTTAGTTGGTCGAATAACCAAGGAAATCAACAAAGTCATTTCAAATTAATCATCAATTCCGATACACCACCATTTCGACCCACGAGATACAATCAAAACCACCATTTTTGTCAGGATTTTCTCATCAACAACAACAACATCACACTCCAGCTGCACCTCAGCAGGAAAAGAAATTGGAAGTGGAGGAGATGATGTTGAAGTACATGGCAAATACGGAGGTCATGATCAAGAGCCAAGCAGTGGCTATTAAGAACTTGGAGATACAGATGGGGCAAATGGTGAGCATGCTTAACAACAGGCCCCAAGGTTCCTTGCCAAGTAACATAGAGACAAACCCAAGACGAGACGGGAAGGAGCAATGTCAAGCGATCACATTGAGATCTGGGAAAAATCTAACAAACAATGTAAGTCGCGCGCCCGTGCCTGAAAACATTAAGGAGGCCACGCGGCAGCGCGAGGCAGAGCAGGTGACTGTTGATAAAGAAAATATGGAAAAATTTGAGTCGCAGCAGGTCGAGAAGGATAAAGCAGGTTCAGTTGAAAAGCCTAAGAGTTCAGTGCCCCCAATTCATCCTCAAGTACCGTATCCGCAGAGATTAACTAAACACAGGGAGGATAAACAGTTTAGCAAGTTCTTGGAGGTATTCAAAAAGCTACAAATCAACATACCTTTCACCGAGGCATTGGAAGAAATGCCAAGTTATGCAAAGTTCATGAAGGGTATATTGTCAAGGAAGAGGAGATTTGACGAATTTGAGACAGTTGCCTTGACCGAGGAGTGCAGTGAAGTGCTTCAGCAGAAATTACCTCCAAAGCTGAAGGATCCAGGCAGCTTCATAATTTCGTGCACAATTGGGAATGTGAACTTCAGTAAGTGTTTATGTGATCTTGGGGCAAGTATAAATTTGATGCCCTTGTCAGTGTTCAATCAGTTGGGATTGCCGGCTCCAAGGCCGACAAAAATATCATTACAGCTAGCTGACAGATCCATCACATATCCACAAGGAATTGTTGAAGATGTGTTGGTAAAGGTGGACAAGTTTTTCTTTTCGGCTGACTTCATCATTTTAGACTACAAGGAAGACAAAAGCATACCAATAATACTGGGGAGACCATTCTTGGCCACAGGTAGGACTTCGATAGATGTGCAAAAAGGGGAACTTACAATGCGTGTTCATGATCAAGAGGTCACCTTCAACGTCTTCAAAGCCATAAAGTTCCCAATAGATGAAGAAGAATGTTTTCTGGTTAACTTGGTAGATCGGGGCCTAAATGATGAGGTACAAAAACCAGAGAATTATGGACCGTTGAGGTGTGTAACGGGTGAAAATCCAGAGTTAAAAGTAGATCCATTGACAGAAGCTGAATTCATTAAATTTTGGGGTGAGGTGGACAAGCAGAAAGTCACCTCAATTCTTCCTTTAACATGAGATTCAGAGACAGTCAAGCTAATTGACTATAACTTAGCGCTTGATGGGAGGCAAACCATTACTTCTATCTCTATTAGCTCTTTATTCAGTTTAGATTGTTGTGGTAGTTTATATTTAGTTCATTTTTGATAATCTGTCAGATTTGCATGATTAAGTGTATAGCAGGAAGTGCAGTGAGAATGTTTGAAAGAGGTTAGACTTTATTTGATCATTAATTCATAACTTAAGAGTGTGCATTCATGTCTATATAGGTCCTTGCACTTGAAGACATCACTGATATGCATAGTAGATTGAACATTACCAGTACAGTATTCATGCTCGCGCGGCCGCGCAGGAAATAACTATACCACCCACGCGCCCGCATGCTCAAAAGCTCTACACTGAACAAGCCCATTGCGCGCCCGCACACGCAACATCTTGAACATTCACGCGGCCGTGCGGGACGTCGGACGTGGAAAATTTTTTGAAGTTTAAAAATGTGATGGAGATCAGTTGGACTCTTATTTGATATCATAACAGAAGAAAAATTCTCTCAGTCTCCATAACGCACGTCTCCTTCTCTCTATCAGTTTCAAATTGAAGCCGTACATCTCTCCATTACATTCCCACGATCATCTCCACGTTCAAGGCCCATACCCACGCTCTCATCCACTGCTATAAAGCTAGGGTTCTGATTTGGTTGGCAGAAATAAGTTTGAAGGTTATCACATCACAAGTTGTCATTCACTCTCAGTAATTTCATCTGCATTCGCGCTCAATTATTTGCAAATGGGTCCGAAAAGAGCTCGCTCAGCTTCATCCTCTTCTTCATCTTCCTCTGGCAGTCAAGGGGAGGATGTGGTTGATCACACCAAGTTCCTGTGTTTGGAAGCCCAGCAGGAGTAATACCGAATCGTAGCAAAAACATTTATCAAGGAAAGAGGATTCAAACCAGAAGGATAGGATGGACAGTTATGTGTCATGATCCAGGAACGTGGCTGGGGTGGACTGACTGCCTCTCCAATGCCCGTTCCGATGAGCGTAGTCCGAGAGTTTTACGCCAATGCCAAAGTCACAATGAGCGGTATCGCTATGGTTCGAGGTCTCTAGATAGACTACATACCCCCCGCCATCAGAACAATTTTCAGACTCACCAAGACACCACCACGAGGGGCAGCCAATTGGATCACAGGGGCACATATAGAAACAGACTTGGAGCTTGTTATTGCTGAATTGTGTGTGCCAGGCACAAAATGGACATACAAAGTCAGCATGAATCAGCCTCGTATATTCCCAGCCGCAACCCTAAATCGATATGCAAAGGCGTGGATTTTGTTTATTTGTGCTAAGCTATTAGCGTCGTCGCATCAACATGAGATTACAGCATAGAGGGCTATAATTCTGTGGGGCATAATCACTGGAAAATATATCGATGTGGGCCATCTCATCCGCCAAAACATAATGTGGTATATGCGGGGCAGCACTACATGGAGCATTCCACACACATCCGTTGTAGCTATGCTATGTGTTCAGCAGGGATGCTATTGGGACAATGAACAGATGCAAAACCTGAGCCAAGACATCACTCATGCCACCATTGCGAAATTTGAAAATTGGGTATGTGGTGAACTGCATCTGCATAGGTATAAAAATTATGTGTTGCATTGTTTGTGAGAAAATGTAGTTTTAAACAGAGAAATATGTGGAACTGCATGTAGACTGAACAAACATTGACATTTGAACTTTAGGAAAACATGGGTATGCTATGTATTAAAAAAAATAAAAAAAAATAAAAAAAATCAATCGAATAACAGTAACATTGCTAGTCTTATTTCGGGGCCCTGGCTACTTGAGTAAGTATGCTCGAGGGGATTGTCTCTACACCTAGCGCCCTAAGGTCTTTCAAGGTCTGGGAGTCGTTGGTTGAAAGCTCGCTAAGGGGTAGTAGTGTTGCCTAATGGAATAAGGCATTGCACAGTCATATATAAAAAAAAGAAAAAATAAACATCGCGGGAAAGAGCAAAAATCACCCTTGTGAGTAGCAATAAAGCAGTTAAGCCCATTGTTGAACTTTAGTATATGTTTGAACAGTTTTCGTTGCATAAGTATACATGATTCTTAATTTAAACTATAATTTTCTATTTTGAGCAGTTTAGCATGTATATTCGTTGCTTGAATCAAGTTTTGGTGAACAATACACACACACACACAACATCTCTATAGCATGTATAAATTATTTGAGTGTACGATATTATGCCTATAGTTTGGTTTGAAATGGTATTCTTGAATCTGAATAATTCACTGAGGCAATTTGGACTAAAATTCTGTTAGAGCTGGAACTATGTGAGACTAGATTGCATCATAGCTTAGTTGCATAGTAGTGTAGCGATATTTTCATTGTTAGTTAGCATGCATTACTTGAGGGCAAGCAATAGTTCAAGTTTGGGGGTATTTGATAAGTGGGTTTTATGCCTACTTACGGGATATCAATTTATGCGAATTATGCTCACCTCAAGTACATTTTAGTCTGTTTTAGTCGCATTTCATGTTATTTTGCATTGCATGTACTGAGAACTCCTTTTGGTGAAAAAGTGCAGGAAATTGCCTAATTTGGTGGATTAGAGGGCACGAGGCTAATGGATGCATGAGGTGAGGCACAAGCTGGCTGATGTAGATGGCATGAGGTTGACGTATGCATGGCATGAAGGTATAAATGAGCAAGGAAACCAAGCAAGGAAAAGAATGAACAAGTCGCAGCAGCAACACTATAGAAACAGAACTAGAATCCACAGGCTTGAGGGCGCGCGCCCGCGCGAGAGCCCGGCTGGATATCATGACTTACTGCAAGTCTCGCGCCCGCGCGAGGAATATACTAGGGTAGCGCGCGGTCGCACGCTATGGCTGAAGCTGCTGATTTGTTTTATTTTAATTTTTAATTTTAAAGGGTTGTAATTGGTTTTTCAACGATATCTGACTGGTGTCAGACATAACTTGGATAACTTTTACTTAATTTTTTCACAATAGTAACTAGGGTTTACACGTGAGGGAGAATCGAATGAAGAACGAAGCCAAAACTCAATCTTTTCTAATTCTTCTTGGGATTTTCTGTCATTGTGGATTTTTATTCTTATTTAACTTGATTTATATGAGGATTTTAACGTTGATATTGGTTTACAATCTGTAATTGGGTTTGATCATTTTTATCCTTCATCTTTCAATTATTTGCTTGTTTATCATGTTTAGCTTTGATCCCATAATGGCTTTTGGTTCAGTCATGAACTAAATACCATTATGGGATTCTAACGGATTTTAATATGTAGTTTAGTTGCATGCTTGATTGCTGGGTCTATTTTAAATATCATATGGGATTTCTATCATGATTGTTTTGCATGTATGAATGTTTGATCACCATTCATTTTAGTATTCGCATGGAATTGACAATGAACATGTGAGTATGGATTATAGTCATGATACGATACGTATGTGGGGTTGTTTTATATGGCTCGTATATTTCGTGAATGATATAGACATATAATTATTCACCGTATGAGTTAAAATAAGGGCTTGTGCTTAAATTCAGTATGATTGTAATTTCACATAGACATATAGTTATTTAGGTTATATTGATGATTACATGGAGTCTATCATTTGTGGATGCTATGTAAGTAGGTCATAGTGCATTGAAAAATGGCTATGACTCTATTAGTGCTCTTGGCTATTTTCCTGTGATATGTGAACAATTCTTGCATTATAGTGGCAATTAGATGAAATATTAAATAAAGTTAGGATCCCATTATTTCCAAATTTGATTTATTCCATTCTTATTCTCATTTTAGTTATTATTTGCAGTTAGAATAAACCACACTTTTGATCTTTAGTTTAAGCATATAAAAATAGTGATTTGATTGATGAATAGTAGTTTAAATTGAACAAATTTCTTTGTGGGATCGATACTTTACTTACTCTATATTACTTGATGACACATGTATGCTTGCATGAGTTAAAGCTCTTTTATCATAACTAAAAAACAGGCAACAGGGGGGAGGTGTTAGGCACCCCCCGACTTCCGTGAAAACACGGTTACAACATCTTTTCCATTCCCTAATTTATCTGAAGTGTGTGTGTGTGTGTGTGTTTTTATTGGGCCTAAGTGCAATTATTTGGAAGTAGTGTTATGCCTCGTTTTCACGTATATACAAAGGGTTTGATTTGTATAAAAGTTCAATTTTAAGCAAGATATAGCAGTGATTTTTTAAAAATAGGTTTTTCAAACCCTTATGCTAACATAGTAATTGAGGCCTTTGATACTTCCATTTATTCTGTATTCGACTTGATTTGATTTTATTGTCAAGATGCAAAGCATCTTCCATAAAATAATAAACATAGTAGTGTGGGGCTCCTTATGGGCAAGTAAGCCATCGAAGGATGTCCAAACACCATAAATAATTTACAAGTTTATTGTACAGCTGAATAGGGTCCATCATGGGAACTAGATCTAGATCTATTAGTTGGATCTTAGACCTTATGGCTCCTAGGCCCACATAATAAAAACTAGAAAGAAAACTAGATTTAAATAAATCTCAGCCATTCTAGCTCAACGGTTCCATTTTTGCAACTTTTGAACCAGTTAAAAGTTAGATATGACTAGATTTAGATAAATTTAGTCCACGGCTTGGAATACATATATATATATATATATATATATATATATATATAAAATGAGTAAAAGCCATAGATAATCGATCTAGGCTCAACTGTTCGATTAAAGTCAATATATAAATTAAAGAAAGAAAAAGCCACGGATCGACGATCCAGGCATAACTAATCACCAAGAATATATATATATATATATATATATATATATATAAAAGCAGTAAACGCTCCAGATATAAATCCAGGCTCATCGAACAGAGTTCGACAAAAGTTTATATATAAGTATATATATAAAAGCAGTAAACACTCCGGACGTGAGTCCAGACTCAATCGAGGCATAACTCGATAATGTTAGGACATATATATATATATATATATATATATATATATATATATATAAGACCCCTACTTTTTATAAATAAAGATTTAATTTTCTCTATTTATTATTTTGAAATAGTAAGGGGTTGATTTGATTAATGTGGTTAGTTATGGTTAAAATGCGCAAATATTTTAAATAAGCAAGTGGTTATAAAATATTCATTGTTGTCAGGGAATATTCGGTTGGTCGTGGAATATTCTCATTGCTTTGGGAATGTTAAACGACGCACAGTAGTAGCCTTTGTGGGCCCCATAACAGAAAGCGATCGGATGAAGAAAATGACAAGTATGAGGTTTTATAAATAACGATGTAGTTGTTACCATTAACACTATTAGAATACTCGGTGGTTAAAACACAATAATACGTGGTGTTGCACAGTAGCACACAATATTGCACCAATTATTGAGTCTTACTTAAGAAGGCACTACTCAATAATGTTTACAGTAATTACTGTTGAATATTTTATTTTATTGATTCAATAATTGCTATGTAGATATTTTATATTAATGTTGTTTCAATAATTGTCACTGCACAGTATTTCCCATTATCAGATCAATAATTCATATTATTTGAATAATATTATTAGATAGCATTATTGGCAATGTCTAAGGAAGTTCTGTCTAGGAAAGGAGTTAGGTCACTGTGATAACCCAGGATTTCAAATAATCCAAATTTTATGAATAAATTTTTTTTATTTAATATTTACATTGATTGTTAATATTGTACTATGTATCTATGATGCGAGTCATGAGAATTAGTCAATTTGAGTATTGACTAAAAAATAGGAGTAGAGTTGTACTTAACAGCGAATAAAAACCCTAACCCTAAATCAGGACAAGGATTTGGTAAAAAATACAATTTGAATAATTATGTTGATGAGTACGTGTTTGTACTGTGTTGACTTAATGACCAATGATTCACTGGATAGGGTTTAAACTTTATAAACCCTAATAAGGTATTTGAAACCCTAATCTCAAGATTTGAAACTCTAACACACAGTTAGGAACCCTAATTGTATGCTGGGAAACCCTAATTTAAAATTCAAGAATCCTAAACCCTAATTAAGAAACCCTAATCCTAATTAGTAAGTCTTAATGTGATTGATAATATTTAATGTAATAAGTAATCACTAAATATATTTTATCATCTTAATTTTCTATTTTGAAAACCCTAATTTGAAAATTATGCAAACTAAAGTTTTAAAACCTAAGGGTTATAACCATAGGGTTAAACCCTAAGGGTTTGGACATTGTCAAGTATGCCACTAAAATTTCATGTACAATGAGAAAAATGCCCTTTTTCATTTCTTTATTTGGTAACTTATAGAATTTGTCAAGACTTTTAGTTGTTCACAAACTCTTGACTTTGTATAATCTAAAAATCTAGCAAATCAGTCTATTTCAACAGCTAGCTAAGCAACATACAATGCATCCAAGTAATATATATTAGATAGGAGAGAGAGAAAGTCACAAAAATTTATCATTTACTCTCAAGCTCTCCATAACTCATTCTATCTCAAAAACCTCTGAATATAGCAAGTTTCTCAGTCATATAATCAGCCCCTTGATCAATCAAGATCAGTTAGGAGGATCAAGATCAAGAATTTAAAGCTAGAAGGTATAAACCCTAATTTGATTTTTGATCTTCCATGTTAAGAAAAAAATTATGTTTATGTGTTTAGATGTTTGTTAGAAGGCTTTTTATGATGATCTATGGTGATATACCATAGATCCATAGCATCAAATGGCTTTAAAGGTGTTGATTTTCAAAACTGCACAAGAACAGTTAAGAGGTCTGACAATCAAATGTCAGTGGTTGTAGATCTTTATGTATTTATGATTTTTGTTGTTTGATGTGTTAGATCTATAATTTGGTAGGCTATCTTTGATCTGGAAGTGGTATCACAGCCATTGGATGTATAGATAGTGTGTTATTAATGGTCAAAACCCGTTAACCGAGGTTGACCGGGTGAAATCTGGGTAACCCAAAAAGTACTTTTTAGCGTCTGACAAGTTTTTCTAAAGCTTTGATCTGTCAGTCGTGTTAGTGTTTTGATGATATGTTGTATTCAAATATATAGCTGGTAATATGGACTATAGACCCATGCCTTAAGAACTCTTAAACAATAAATATATCGATTGTAGCAAGTGGTCAAAGTAGGCCACTCCCACTGATTTTGTAATTCTGGAATTTCCAGAAAAGTGCATGAACTAAGTTTCTTACAGATTTTGACCGTATGATTCATGATGATTGATAAGTGGGTTTTACACCTACTTATTGGATATTAATTCACGCGAAGTATGCCCATCTCAAGTACATTTTACTGTGTTTTAGTTGCATTTCATGTTATGTTGCATTGCATTTACTTAAAACTCCTTTGATGGAACAATTGCAGGAAATGGCAGGATTTGGTGAGGCTAGATGGCATTAAGCTGATGGATGCATGGCTTGAGGATATAGTCGAGCAAGAAGACCAAGCATGGAAGGAATGAGCAACAGATTAAAGCAAAGAAAAGAAGAATAATCGCAGTAACCGTAACCGTAATCGAAGCGTAATGCAGACTAAAGACTGCAGAATCCGCGCGGCTATACCGGCCAACACCCGCGCACCCGCGCGATGGCCCGAATGTTCCAGATTCTCGACGCATACCGCCGCGAGGATTACACTGGGGGCCTTGGCATCACAAGACGTATTCTTCGTCATTGAAATATGTTTATATTAATTTTTAATTTCAAGGGTTGTAATTAATTAAAATACAATTTCTGACTGGTGTTAAATGTATCTTTCATTACTTTTGACATATTTTTGATATCAAAACTAGGGTTTACACTTTAGGAGAGATTCCAACGAAGAACAAAGCCTAAACTCCGTCTGTTCTAATTCTTCTTGGGATTTTCTATCATTGTGGATTACTATTGTTATTTTGCTGGATTTTATGTGGATTTAAACGTTATTATTGGAATTAAATCAGCAATGGGTTTGATCGTTTCTACCCTTTCTCTCTTAATTGTTTTCTTATTAACCATGTTTATCTTTGATCCCATGATGGCTTTTGGTTCAGTCGTGAACTAAACTCCATTATGGGATTCTAATGGATTTTAATATGTAGTTTAATTACTTGCTTGATTGCTGGACTGTTTTGCATATCAATAGGAATTTCTATCATGGTTGTTTTGCATGCATGAATGTTTGATCACCATTCATTTTCAGTACTTGTATGGAATTGACAATGAACATGAGAGTATGGATTGTAATCATGATAGCATTCATATATGGGGCTGTTTTGCATGGCTTGTGTATTTCGTGAATTAGATAAACATATAATAATTCATCGTATGAGTTAATATAAGGGCTTGTGCTTAAATTCAATATAGTTGCAATTTCACATAGACATATAGTGATTTTGGTTATATTGATGATTACATGGTGTCAATCGCATGTGGATGTTGTGTAAGTAGGGCATAGTACATTGAAAAATGGCTATGTCTATATTAGTGTTCTTGGCTACTTTCCTGTGATATGTGAATGTTCATACATAATGGTGGTAATTAGATGAAGTATTAAATGAAGTTAGGATCCCATTATTTCCAAATTTGCTTTAACACATTCTTATTCTCGTTTTAGTTATTATTTGCATTTAGAACAATTTCACAATTATAATATTTAGTTTAAGCATATAAGAATAGTGATTTAATTGATGAATAGTAGTTTAAATTAAACAACTTTCTCTGTGGGACGATACTCTACTTACTCTATATTACTTGTTGACACATGTATGCTTGCATGAGTTAGAGCTCTTTTGTTAGAACTGAAAAAGAGGCAACAAGTTTTTGGTGCCGTTGCCAGGGAAAGGCGTTTAAATTTAAATAATTATCATCAATTTTAAGCTATATTGTATGACTTAGACATATCTAATCTTATCTCATTTCTGTTTTTGTTTTGTTTGTGATTTCAGGTACTTGTAGATTTTTATGCACACACGATCATCTATTTCTGAATTAATACCAGCACAGGATAACATTAATGGAAAAGGTTGGAAAGCAAGTGTGCGGAGAAATTTACAAGCTCAGTTGGAAAGTACTATATCTGAAATGGCAGAAGAACAAAGAGAGGAGCACAAGGCTCTAAGGGATTATTCCATGCCGAATATAAATGGACTACAGTCAAGCATAGTCAGACCGACGATAGCAGCGAATACTTTCGAGATAAATCCGGGTACTATTTAGATGGTGCAGAATTTGGTACAGTTTGGGGGTGCTGCTATGGATGATCCGAATGAACACCTGTTGAGTTTTATCGAGATTTGTGATACATTCAGATACAATGGTGTGATGGAGGATGCTATCAGACTTAGGCTATTCCCATTCTCATTGAGGGATAAGGCGAGGAGTTGGCTCCATTCTTTGCCGTCAGGGTCAATCACTACATGGGAGGACTTAGCATAGAAATTCTTAGCCAAGTTTTTCCCAATGGCTAAGACTACGAAGATGAGGACAGCTATCTCTCAGTTTGAGCGACAACAGGGCGAGTCCTTATATGAAGCATGGGAGAGATATAAAGAGATGCTAAGGAAGTGTCCGCATCACGGAATGCCGAATTGGATGGTAATCAATACGTTTTACAACGGATTGGGTTAGGAATCAATTCCTATTGTAGATGCAGCTGCAAGAGGGGCATTATGGGCGAAGAGCTATGACGAGGCCTATTCACTTATCAAAATTATGGCTGCAAATGATTTTCAGAATCTTACATCTCGGATGCCACAACCAAAGGTTGCAGGTGTGTTGGAGGTAGATGTTATTATGCAGTTGTCGGCACAGATGGCAACTATGGAAATGAAATTAGATACACTGGCAGAGAGAAAAGTGAAAACAGTTGCCTTCGTATGTGAGATTTGTGCGGGGTCACACTCGACAGATCAGTGTGCTATCAGCTCGGTATCGATACAGTATGTGAGTAATTATATGAAAGACCAAGGATAGTTTCAGAACACATACCACCCCAACAACCGTAATCATCCAAACTTCGGATGGTCTAATAACCAAGGGAATCAGCAGAATCAGTTTCAGCCGAATCAATAATTTCAATCACAACCATCTCAGCCACATTTTACACCTAAACCACCGTTTCCGCCGGGATTCTCTCAACAACAACAACATCATACCCCAGCTGCACCTCAGCAAGAGAATAAATCAGAAGTAGAGGAGATGATGTTGAAATACATGGCAAACATAAAGGTAATGATCAAAAGCCAAGCAGTGGCTATTAAGAATTTGGAGACTTAGATGGGGCAAATGGCGAGCATGCTTAACAACGGGCCCCAAGGTTCTTTGCCAAGTAATACAGAGACAAATCCAAGAAGAAATGGGAAGGAGCAATGTCAAGTGATCACATTGAGATCTGGGAAAAATATTGTAGGTACTTTTATAATCGCGCGCATGCATGATTGATTACTTTGAGGAGGTCGCGGCACATTGCATGAGAGACAGAGCAGTGGCTCACGAGAAAGAAAATCTAAAAAATTCTGAGGTACAACATGAAGAGAAAGATAAAGCAGGGTAAGTTGAGAAGCCTATGAGTTCAGTACCACCAGTTCACCCTCAGGTTCCATATCTGCAGAGATTAAATAAGCAGAGGGAGGATAAGCAATTCAACAAATTTTTGGAGGTCTTCAAAAAGCTGCAAATCAATATACCTATCGCCGAGGAATTGGAACAAATGCCAAGCTATTCAAAGTTCATGAAGAGTATATTGTCAAGGAAGAGGAGATTAGACGAATTTGAGATAGTAGCCTTGATAGAGGAATGCAGTGCAGTGCTTTAGCAGAAATTACCTCCAAAGCTGAAGGATCCGGGCAGCTTCACAATTTCGTGCACGATCGGGAATATGAGCTTCAATAAGTGTTTATGTGATCTTGGGGCAAGTATAAATCTGATGCCCTTGTCAGTATTCAATCAATTGGGATTTTCGGATCCAAGGACAACAAACATTTCTTTACAGTTAGCAGACAGATCGATCACATGTCCACGGGGAATTATTGAAGATGTCTTAGTAAAGGTGGACAAGTTTACCTTTCCGACTGACTTCATCATTTTGGATTATGAGGAAGACAAAAGCATACCAATCATACTTGGGAGACCATTCTTAGCCACATGCAGGGCTTTGATAGATGTGCAGAAAGGAGAACTCACGATCCGTGTACATGATTACGAGGTTATCTTTAACGTCTTCAAGGCAATGAAATTCCCAACAAACGACAAAGAATGTTTCCAGGTTGATTTGGTGGATCGGGTCTTATATGATGAGGTACAGAATTTGGTGAACCATGAACCATGGAAGAGCATAATTGCTGACAATTCAGATTTGGAGGATGAGGAATTCGACAAATTTGTACAATATTTGGACACTACTCCATAATTTAGAAAATTTAGGACACCTGTCGAACCATTGACAAAACCTGGAGAGTCAACGGTAAAATTAAAACCATCTCTTGAGACACCTCCAGAGCTTGAATTAAAACCACTTCCAGAACATCTCAGGTACACATTTTTAATGAAAGATTCAAAATTACCTGTGATTATTTCTTCTGCACTAACATCTTTTCAGGAAGAAAAACTGCTACGAGTTCTTAGAGAGTTCAAATCAGCTATTGGATGGACCATAGCAGATATCAAAGGGATCAACCCTTCGTATTGTATGAATAAGATCTTGTTAGAAGATGGGAGTAAACCGTCGGTTGAGTAACAAAGAAGGCTTAATCTGATAATGAAAGAAGTGGTTAAGAAAGAGGTACTGAAATGGCTGGATGCAGGCATAATTTATCTGATCTCAGACAGCTCATAGGTGAGCCCAGTGCAGTGTGTACCAAAGAAGGGTGGTATAACAGTCGTGACTAATGAGAATAATGAGTTGATTCCAACAAGAACGGTGACTGGGTGGAGAGTCTGTATGGACTACTGCAGGCTTAACAATGCTACAAGGAAAGATCATTTTCCACTCCCAGTCATTGGTCAGATGTTGGACAGATTAGCGGGTCATGAGTATTACTGCCTTCTGGATGGGTATTCAGGCTACAATCAGATTATGATAGCTCCGGAAGACCAGGAAAAGACTACCTTCACTTGTCCATACGACACTTTTGCTTTTAGAAGGATGTCTTTCGAATTATGCAATGCTCCAGCCACCTTTCAAAGATGCATGATGGCTATATTTTCAGACATGGTGGAGCAGAACGTGGAGGTATTTATGGATGACTTCTCAGTCTTCGGGGACTCGTTTGATTTATGCCTTGAGAATCTGGTTATGGTTTTGAAGAGATGTGTTAAGACGAACTTAGTGCTGAACTTGGAAAAGTGCCATTTCATGGTACAAGAAGGAATCATACTGGGACACAATGTTTTGAAGAAGGGACTTGAGGTGGATAGAGCGAAGCTGGATACGATTGAGAACTTGCCACCACCTACTTCAAAGAAAAGGTGTTCGTAGCTCGGGACATCACGGTGTTTCTACCGCAGATTCATCAAGGACTTCTCCAAGATAACTAAACCACTATGCAGTCTATTGGAGAAGGATGCACAGTTTCATTTTGATGAAGCCTGCATGTCATCATTTGAGCATTTAAAGAGAAAACTAACTTCAGCACTAATGATTATCGCACCAGATTGGGAATGGGCATTCAAGTTGATGTGTGATGCCAGCGATTACGCTGTAGGGGCTGTTTTGGGGCAGAGGAAAGAGAAGATGCTTCATGTGATCTATTATGCCAGCAAGACCCTGACAGATGCACAGTTAAACTACACCACCATAGAGAAAGAGTTATTGGCATTGGTGTATGCCTTTGATAAATTTTGAGTATATCTGATTGGCACAAAGGTGATAATATATACGGATCACGCGGAAATTCGACATTTAATGGCAAAGAAGGATGCAAAACCCCGGTTAATTAGATGGATTTTATTACTACAGGAATTTGATTTGGAGATCAAGGACAGAAAAGGCACCGAAAACCAAGTGGCGGACCACTTATCACGACTTGAGAATCCGAAAAAGAAGGCAGACGATAACATTATGATAAATGAGACCTTTCAGATGAGCAGTTGTTTGTGGTGAAAGGGGAAATGCCATGGTTTGCAGATTATGCGAATTATTTGGTGAGTAAGAATGGTACCTTCTGACTTAGTGGGTTATCTAAAGAAGAAATTTCTGCATGATGTTAAATGGTATATATGGGATGAGCCTTACTTGTTTAAATAGTGTTCTGATCAAATGATAAGAAGGTGTATTCTGTATAGAGAGACCGAGAGGATTTTGTAGGATTGTCATGCTTCGGTGTATGGAGGTCACTATGGGGGAGAAAGAATAGCGGATAGAGTACTACAAGCAGGATTTTATTGGCCAACAATTTTCAATTATGCACACAGTTTTGTCCAGCGATGTGATAGATGTCAGCGAGTGGGGAACATCTCAAAAAGAAATGAAATGCCCTTAAACACGATCCTCGAAGTAGAAATTTTTGATGTGTGGGGGATTGATTTCATGGGACCCTTTGTTTCTTCCTGCGAAAATCTCTACATCATGCTCACAGTGGATTATGACTCGAAATGGGTAGAAGTGGCAGCTCTTCCGACAAATGATGCCAAGGTTGTCCTAAGGTTTTTACACAGAAGTATCTTCATGAGATTTGGGACTCCAAGGGCTATCATCGGTGACGAAGGTAGTCATTTCTATAACTGGCAGTTTACAGCCTTGTTGGCTAAGTATGGGGTGAACCATCGCATTGCTATAGCTTATCACCCACAAACAAATAGTCAAGCGGAAGTGTCGAATCGAGAAGTCAAGAGAATCCTTGAAAAAGTTATGAATCCCACACAGAAGGACTGGTCGTTAAAGTTGGATGATGCAGATGGGCTTATAGGACTGCATACAAGACTCCATTGGGAATATCACCTTTTCAACTCGTGTATGGAAAAGTTTGTCACCTTCCGATGGAGCTAGAGCATAAGGCATATTGGGAAATTTGAAAGCTCAATTTTGATTTGAATGCTGCAGGGGAGAAACGCCTACTCCAATTCAATGAGTTGGATGAATTCAGATTACAGGCATATGAGAATTCGAAGCTGTACAAGGAGAAGTTGAAGAAATGGCATGACTGAAAGATCATTGAGAGAGCCTTTGAACCGGGACACAGGGTTTTGCTTTATAACTCCAGACTTAAACTTTTCCCCGGGAAGCTGAAATCGAGATGGTAAGGACCATTTAAAGTGAAAACTATATTTCCGCATGGTGCCATTGAAGTATTTGATAAGTTGTCGTACAAGCCTTTTAAGGTGAATGGACAGCGCTTAAAGCATTACTTTGGTGGTGAGGTAGACAGACAGAAAGTCACCTCAATTCTTTCTTCGACATGAGATTCAGAGACAGTCAAGCTAATTGACTATAACTTAGCACTTGATGGGAGGCAACCCATTATTTCTATCACTATTTTCTTTTTATTTATTCAGTAAGGTATTTAGCTAGTTTATCTATATTTCATTTTTAATAGATTGATGTGTTGAGAATAAGTGAGTGTGTAATTGAATCTGCCTTGACGGTGTTGTAGCATTATATAGAATTTACTGGTCCATTTATGCTTATTTTGGAGTTTACACGTTGATTTGGGTAATTGGTGTGATGCAAGTGAATGGATCAGAAGGCATTCCTATTTTGCATATTGAAATTACATACATTGAAGTAAAGGAATTTGCATCGTGCTGCCGCGCATGATTAAGCTTAAGGAATCGCGCGCCCGCGTCTTGAAGTCAGTAGCTCATATTTTTAATAGAGCCAATCGCGCGCCCAAGCAGGATCTTCACTGCGATGCTATGACGTGAAAATTTTTAAAAGTTATAAAACCTAGTCGTGGCTTAATTGGTTTCTAACTAGACATAACAGAAGCGAATCCTTCAGTTCTCCCATAACCACAAGACTCCGTAACACTCATATAAACTCGTACCTCCGCTTCTCTCTACAATAAAAGTTCAGACCCATGCTCTCATCCACGAGTATAAATCTAGGGTTCCTGCTTGAGTTATGCAGCGACGAGTTTGAGGGTCCTTGTATCAGCAGCTCTTAGTTATTAACAGATAAATTATCCGCACTCTCTCTATCAACCGCACATGGGTCCAAAAAGACCATGCTCAATCTCTATCTCTTCATCATCAGCCTCTTCCTCCAGTAACCAAGAATAGGATGTCGTGGATCATGTAAAATTTATCACCGAGGCCCAAAGAGAATATTATCGAATTGTGGCCAAATCTTTTGTGAAGGAACGGGGATTTAAACCTGATAAGAAAGACGACCAACTATGGTATATGATACGAGAAAGAGGCGGGGTTGGCTTGACTACAACTCCTATGCCTATTCATATGGGGGTTGTATGAGACTTCTATGCGAATGCTAAGGAGATGAAAGGAGGGATATCATTGGTTCGAGGAGTGCAAGTGGATTTTTGCCCTTCAGCGATCAGAGTAGTCTTCAGAATCAATGACGCACCACCGACCGGGTCTGCTAATTGGGTAGAAGGTTCGCATTTAGACACGGTTTGGCACTAGTGATTGCCGAATTATGCATTCAGGGCACAAAACGGAATTATAAGGCAGGGACGACTGAGCCAAAATCTTTTCTGGCGTCCGCCTTGAATCGGTATGCCAAAACGTGGAACCTGTTTATCTGTGCCAAGTTAGTTTCGTCCGCTCACCAGCATGAAATAACAACTGAGCGGGCTATCCTTTTGTGGGGCATCATCAAAGGCAAGTACATTGACGTAGGCCACCTGATTCATCAAAACATGTTGCGTTATTTACGGGGGAGCACTATTGGGAGTATTCCATATGCATATGTGGCATCCATACTTTGTACCCAACAAGGAGTCCCGTGGAATAACGAGCAGCTGCCGAACCTGAGCCACGACATCACTCATGCAAATGTTTCCAAGTTCAAGGATTGGACAGGTGGTGAACCGCATCCGAGAGGATTAGGTTTTATCATCCAGCCCACATTCCCAGAGCCATCACAGCAGCCCTCTCAGACAGATGAGGTGGTCCCATCCACGTAAGCACCTGCTGCCCATAGTGATCGCTAGCTCTGAAGGTTGGAGCAAAAAGTCGATGCCATATACAATAACTTTGGAGCATTTGCGACGGGACTCGCGAGGGCCTTGGCTGAGGCTTTTTCACAGCAAGGAACAATGCTAGAGTGGCCTAAGTTCGAGACAACTGTGCAATATCCACCACCAGATTCACCACCCGAGGAGGGTGGTGCCACTGATCATTAGGGAAGTTTTCTTTTACCCTTTACCTTCATTCAATGGGGCATTAAATATTATATGTTTGGGGGTATTGGGGTAATAGGATAGTTGCATGTAGTTTTTGCATGAGTAGTTTAAAATTTTGCATGTTTATTTGTCATATTGCATGTTTAGTTTATTTGTTTATGTGTTAGAAAATTTTTTGTTTTTGTTAGTTTGCATGTTTCACAAAGTTCTTGCTTTATGGAAATTTTTGTCTAGCCAATGATGATAGTGAATTTTGAAAGATTTTTGAGTATGTTGGATAACATGAACCTAGCTATAGTGTTTTACACGATGAAATTCATGTTGTTGTTTAAATGCTCTTGGTTTGCACGGATGTGTTCACAATCACTTGTAAGCATACGAATGATATGTTGCATTGCTTGATAGAAAATGTAGTGTTAAAAAGAGAAATATGTGGAACATGGATCTAGACTTATAAAACATTGACTTTCAAACTTTGGGAAAACATGGGTATGCTATGTATAAAAAAAGAAAAAAAAAGAATAACAATAACGTGGCTAGTCTTATTTCGGGGCCCTGGCTACTTGAGTAAGTACGCCCGAGGGGATCGTCTCTACACCTAGCGCCCTAAGGTCTTTCATGGTCTGGGAGTCGTTGGTTGAAAGCTCACTAAGGGGTAGCAGTGTTGCCTAATGAAATAAGGCATTGCACAGTCATGTGAGAAAAAAAAAGAAAAATAAGAAAAATAAGAAAAAGAAAAAAAATATAGCAATAAACACCGCGGGAAAGAGCGAAAATTCGCTCTCGTGAGTAGCAATAAAGCAGTTAAGCCCATTGTTGAACCTCAGTTTGTTTTGATATGTTGGAACAGTCTTCGTTGCATAAGTATACATGAGTCTTGATTTAGACTTTAATTTTCTATTTTTAGTAATTTAGCATGTGTATTCTTTGCTTAAATCATGTTTTGGTGAACACAACACACACAGCATCTCTATAGCATGTATGAATTATCTGAGTGTATGATATTATGCCTATCATTTAGTTTGAATTTGTATTCTTGAATCTGGATAATTCGTTGAGGCATTTTGGACTGAAATTCTGTTAGAGTTGGAACAATGTGAGACAAATTTGCATATTAATTTAGTTGTATAGTAGTGCTTTTGCATTTTCATTGTTATTTAGCATGCATTGCTTGAGGGCAAGCAATAGTTCAATTTTGGGGGTATTTGATAAGTGAATTTTACACCTACATAATGGATATTAATTCACGCGAACTATGCCCATCTCAAGTACATTTTAGTGTGTTTTAGTTGCATTTCATGTTATGTTACATTGCATTTACTTAAAACTCCTTTGATGGAAAAATTGTAGGAAATGACATTATTTGGTGAGGCTAGATGGCATTAGGCTGATGGATACATGGCATGAGGATATAGTGGAGCAAGAAGACCAAGCATGGAAGGAATAAGCAAAGAAAGATCAACACCGCAGAATCGTAACCGTAATGCAGACTTGGTCGCAAAGCCGCATGAAGTGGTGGCTAAAGATGAAACTAATTCGCGCGCCGCATGATGGCCTAGATTTGCCAGATTTTGAAGAAGTGCGCCCGCACGAAGATTACATTGGGGGAGCGCGCGGCCGCACGCGATGACTGCTGCGGCTGAGCTGTTTATTTAAATTTTTAATTTCAAGGGTTGTAATTAATTAAAAAATGATTTCTGACTGGTGTCAAATGTATCTTTCATTACTTTTGACGTATTTTTGATATCAAAACTAGGGTTTACACTTTGGGAGAGATTACAACGAAGAACGAAGCCTAAACTCCATCTGTTCTAATTCTTCTTGGGATTTTCTATCATTGTGGATTACTATTATTATTTTGCTGGATTTATATAAGGATTTGAACGTTATTATTGGAATATAATCAGCAATTGCGTTTGATCATTTCTACCATTTCTCTCTTAATTGTTTGCTTATTAACCATGTCTAGCTATGATCCCATGATGGCTTTTGGTTCAGTCATGAACTAAACTCCATTATGGGAGTCTAACAGATTTTAATATGTAGTTTAATTGCATGGTTGATTGCTGGACTGTTTTGCATATCAATAGGAATTTCTATCATGGTTGTTTTGCATACGTGAATGCTTGATCACCATTCATTTTCAGTAGTTGTATGGAATTGACAATGAACATGTGAGTATGGATTGTAATCATGATAGCATACGTATTTGGGGTTGTTTTGCATGGCTTGTGTATTTCGTGAATTAGATAGACATATACTAATTCACCGTATGAGTTAATATAAGGGCTTGTGCTTAAATTCAATATAGTTGCAATTTCACATAGACATATAGTGATTTTGGTTATATTGATGATTACATGGTGTCTATCGCATGTGGATGTTGTGTAAGTAGGGCATAGTATATTGAAAAATGGCTATGTTTATATTAGTGCTCTTGGCTACTTTCCTGTGATATGTGAACGTTCGTGCATAATGGTGGTAATTAGATGAAGTATTAAATGAAGTTAGGATCCAATTATTTCTAGATTTTCTTTATCACATTCTTATTCTCCTTTTAGTTATTATTGGCATTTAGAACAATTTCACAATTATAATATTTAGTTTAAGCATATAAGAATAGTGATTTAATTGATGAATAGTAGTTTAAAATAAACAACTTTCTCTGTGGGATGATACTCTACTTACTCTGTATTACTTGTTGACACATGTATGCTTACATGAGTTACAGCTCTTTTGTTAGAACTGAAAAAGAGGAAACAATGATCATGTTGATGATAAACTGATATATTGATTTAGTAATGTTCCTTGACATAAGGAGTACACATGTGAGCCATTAGATCATATGAACCATGATCAGAACACTTGGATAATCGAGCTACAAGATGGCCACTCGAACTGCCTGGGTTTATGGAAAACCCAGGTGATGTCTGACAGTGTCTTTAGAAGCTCAAATCTCGTTGTTTGTTTGTTGTATGACCTAAATTGTTGGTGTTAATTGCAGTGCTACATAAACACTATAAGATCCGAGTCTTAGATTAGACAGAACATGCAAGAATTGAGATGAAACTGTGGTCAAACCGAGTACCTTGAAACTGGTCTGACAGTGTTCTTGAGGCTCAAGAACTCCTAAGACGACAGACAAGTGTCACTATAGGCTTTAGCGACGGTTTCTGTGACGCCCCCAAAACAGGTATACATCACCCATCTTGAGTCGCCAAATACATGGTACAAAATTCAAATACAAACTTAATTATACAAACGTCGTTTAATATACGACAAAACATATGCTATGAGTTTTAATACAAATATTGTCATTCAGATAATATCCACACTCAATGGAGTCCTCATTACATTTATTATCACAATATTTAACAGAATAGTGAGGACTACTAATGCTATCATCTGGACCGTCACACCGTTCCCCGACTCGTCCCAGTTATATTATCATTTCCTGAAGAGAATAGTGAAAGAAAGGGTGAGCTCAACTAGCCCAGTAAGAAATATTATGACTAAGATAATGCAGAATAAATTATCATTAGTCTTCAATAATGTTAAACTAATAAAATATAATAGACATCAAGTTTAACTACAGCGGAATAAGCAATCCATTAGAAGAGTCAAGTAGAGCATGATATCTACTATCTTCTATGATTTAAAATGTTTTAATCAATTTTTATCGCTGAGACTCAGCTTAATAAATAAACCACATCATAGAATCATCCCTGCACTACGGGCCAAGGATATTCATTAAATCATCAATGGTCATGACTATACCGAATAATCCCTGGTCATAATCAAACCAAAAATTGTCCATCAATGCACTACAGGCCACTGAGGACTTTTACCACATCATTTATAACATTACAGGTCATGATTATACCGAATGATCCCTGGTCATAATCATACCAAGTCCATCTATGCACGTAAGCCAAAGATGACTTTCATCACAATATAAGCATGAGGATGATGACAATGATATAAGCATTAATCAAACGAAAACAAGGATAAATATTAAAGACTTTAAATTTATCCAGATATTATCAATCACTTAATAAACTCATCATCTAATATTATTAATATTATAACAATATTTTAATCACTTCTTAAACTTATAAACAATTTATTTCAATTGTTTACACTTTACCAAATAATGCATTTAATCATTCAAAAATGCCATACTCACAAGATTTCATCAGCAATGATCAAATCCCTCATCAAAAATTTACATTTACCCTATATAGGATTCTCAAGCCATAAAATCCTATTTTCAAATTTTGTTACTTCACATAAGATATTTAATTCATTTACTCATAACTAGTTCATTTTCATGAAAAATACCAAATCAGTCCCAAAAATATTTCTTTTTTGGGATTTAGCAGAATATAGTCCCATATTGAACATATATTTTTCTCAGAATTTTTAAAATTCATTTATTATTTTTATATAGCCAAAACTGCTGAATATTTAGATATTTATCATAAATTGTACTTTTGTCCAAATATTCCGAAATTTACAGGGTATACTCTTGTTATATACATGTACTCCCAATAAAAATCTCACCAATTTTGGAGTTAACCACAAAGAGTTATAAGGGTTTCCTTTTAAAATAGTCTTTTCCCATAAAATCCATAACTCTTAATATATACATACAAAAATCGCCATTTTTGGACATAATCTATAAAACTCATCAAATTATCATTTCAAATTTTTCTAGAATTTTTTAGGGTCAGAAAAATTATGAAACTGCCCCTGGCAGAAACCCCTTTTGAATGAAAATACTATTCATATGAATACAAAGGATCATTCACCATGCATGCGGTAATCCACATAGGCAAGTTATTCCAGCAGAATAATAAAGAATGGAATAACAGAAGAATTCACCATGCATGAGATAGACGACAAAACAAAGTTATTCTCAGCGTAATAATAAAGAATGGAACCATGCCATGCATAAATCGCATGCATGTGATATTCCAATGTAATAATAAAGAATGGAATAACAGAAGAATTTCACCATGTATGTGGTACTTTGCATAGACAGGTTATTCTAACATAATAATAAAGAATAGAATAACAGAAGCTCTCTTCATGAATACGAAAGAAATAATACCCCTTACCTTAGAAAAAACTGGACACTGGAATAGTGAGGTAGCAAACTTCTCTTCTTCTTTCTCTCTATAATTTCTCTCTATAATAATTGCTCTATAGATTTAGTGAATTGGTGAAAAGTAATGAAGGAATGAGCTTCTATTTATAGGAAAATATAGTTTCGATAATTGCACGTTTTGGGGCTCAAAATATTACAGTATAATACCTTCCTCTTTTCTTTTATTTTTAATTTAGTCTTGCAAGTATTATCAAACTTGCACCACCTCCCCTAATATTAAATAATGTGAATCAATAGTTCAATCATGTGAATCAATAGTTATAATCATGTGAAAATACGAATTACAGAATAGTACCTCCATCTATACCTCCATTTTTAACTTAGTTATGCAAGTATTATCAATCTTGCACCAACTCCCCTAATAGTACAAGAATGTGATTCAATAGTACACACATGTGAACAAATAGTTATATAAGCATGTGAATTAGTAGCAATTAATTGTTCATTTATCCGATTAATTACCCGATTTATCAATATAACCCCCAGACATCAATTATCATCGAAATAGATGTCGATTTCCACTAACACTAATAATCCCAACACAATGGAACTATCAAATTCATCTTTAATCAACACGAAATTATTCATCATTAACATTACAACTCACAATATTTAACAATCAGGTCGTTCCCAGGAAAGAGGTGGCTTTCCGATAAGGATTTCTCCTTATTGGCGCGCAATTAGATGACCAAACCTCTCCTTGACAGAATATCTAGACATTGTAAGTATTTCAATTTAATAATATGAATAACTTTGTCGTCTCAATTACTGATTTAATAATATATAAAATATTATGCAGATGATACTGTGACAATAATCGAATCAATAATATGAGAGATATGATGCAGTAATTACTATAGCAATGATTGAGTATAACTGAGTGACCTCTTACGTTAGCATCAATAACCAATACCGTGTGCTACTATTCAACCACGCGTATTACTGTAATTTTACTACTGGGTAATTCAACAGTTTTAACGGTAACACTTCTGCCATTATTTTTATAAAAAGATACTTATGTCGTTTTCTTACTACAACAATACTTCCGTTGTGGGGTCCACCAATGATTGTGCTGTCGTACGAATATTCCCTATTAAAACGAATATTCCCCGACCAATGGAATATTATATAACCACTTGCTTACTTTGCAAAATTTGTAAATATTACCCATAACTATAACATTATATCAAATCCACACCATAATATTCAAAAAAAATATTTTGAGAAATTTAAATCTTTATTCATAAAATTTGGGGTCTCACAATCTCCCCTCCTTATAAAATTTCGCCCTCTAAATTTACGTACGTACTTGGTATGCCGAATAGGTGAGGATACCTTGACTTCATTTCAGATTCTAACTCTTGAGGTATAACCTTTGAGTGTTGAATATGATCCTTCTTATCCAAGATTTTAACACGTATCTCCTCATTTGTTAAATCTTCTGCTATCTCGTCTAGTTCTAATTTAATAATGTGGTTCGGGTCATCCACATATTTATGTAACATCGATACGTGAAAACATTATGAACACGCGACATACTTGGCGGTAAAACGAGTCTATAGGCCACAGTTCCTACTCGATCAAGGATTTCAAATGGGCCAATAAAATCTAGGGTTGAGATAACGCCTTCTTCAACCTTCTTCTCCACATACATCAGATTCGGGTGTGTAGCATGAGTGGCTTTAACGTTATCGATTAAAATCGATTCTACTCGTATATTTGTTATCTTCACGTGGGTCCCTAGAGTCTTTAATTATATCTTCATCATTTGTAAGTTATACGAAATGGGTTTTTGTGTTAACAACATAGCACTTATAAATGCATACGATCTTCTATTCAACGTGTCAGCTACCACGTTTGCTCTTCCACGATGATATTGAATGGTATGGTTGTAGTCTTCAACAGCTCGAGCCAACATTTTTGGCGCATAATACGTTCGTTTTAAGTTAAGAAATATTTGAGGGTTTTAGAAATAGGTTTTGTACTGGGGTCAATACAAAATTCAATTTCACGCTCTAGGGGTAGGCTAAGAAGTCTTCAAGAATGTCAGGAAATTTATTAACAATAGAAATATCATTGAAAACTATGACTCTCATCCAAGACTTGGATAGCACATGTAATAAAGGTTTCTCCTAACGGAGTTTCAATCGATAAGTCAAAGTCTAACTTCTCTAGAGTTAAATTTAAACGTTGAGCGCAAGCAAGAGAGATAAAAGAATTGGTAGGTATCTAATAAGGTACAGACTTCGCAAGAATTTATAATTAACTAACCCGTGCTAACTTTGTTCGGGTCACTCGCTTTTTGAGGAGTCACAAAAAACGCTCTTCCTAAAACCACCGACTTTGTTTTGTCCGTATCCGCATTTGGTGCCACTGTCCCAGCTGGACTTGACTTTGGTGCATGACAAAATCGGGCTAGGTGACCTTCTTTTCCATAATTGTAACATGCTTTGGACTGCATCACGCAGTTTTGACTGATATGTCCCTCCCCTCCGCATTTGAAGCATACAATTGGTGGTCATTCTCCTTCTTTAAGAACGGGTGTTGGTGCTGTTGTCTCTCCATCATTGTTAAACCTTTTTTTCTTGAAATTTCCACTCCTATTATCTTGGCCATGATTACCACCGAAGTGGTTACCATTCTTGGCATGATAATTTCCTCCACGATGGTTATCATTGTTCCGATGGTCGTTGCCACCGGTATTATTATTATCGTGTTGTTGGTCGTTGCCTTTTGGTTGTGCTGACTCATTATCACGCTCCAATAATTGAGCCCTATTCACAACATCTGAATATAAACAAAGTTTGTGAGAAATGAGGTATTGACGTATATCGGGTTTCAAACCTATTTTCCAATTTTGTTACTTCACATAACATATTTAATTCATTTACTCATAACTAGTTCATTTTCATGAAAAATACCAAATCCGTCCAAAAAATCTTTCTTTTCTGGGATGTAGACACTCGAAATTTTATGCACTCCTATTACTAACATTGCAGGAGGGTAGATTCATCTTTTGGAGATAACCTTGAAAGACAACTTACATCTATTCTGGATACTATCGAAAGTTCAGCTCCAAACCGGAACACAAACCGAGAATTTCATCTCAAACCCGAAACACACACCGGGAATGTCATTTCCAATCTTGGAGATAACCCCGAGATATGCAGATCAAAAGACCAGCAAAAACACCAGAGAGGACAGTTTTATCTCGACAATAACACCGCGATGCTCATTTCCAATCCCAGAGACAACACTAGGAGTAGCAACCCCATCCTTGGTGATAGCCCCAAGAGATGTCATTTCAGTTCCGGCGATAACCCAAGAAATGCTTGTGTCAAACATATGCAATCAGCTTCAACCACAGACATCCTGTCGAGGCACACACACCTCAGACCTGGAGATAACAACGGTCAAACAGGAACATCCATAGATGACAGTGAGACATACAAACAAGCAGCAGTCCAATCCCAGATGCAACCCTGAGAAACGTCTGTTTTCCGCTTAAACCGGCGATAACCCCAGTGAGGAGTCACAACGTCATCTTGTTCCTTTGACAATGGCACGTCGTATTAACACTTCATACATACATACATCCAACAATGTCCCACAAGAGCCGAGGATTTATAATCCCGAGTGACTATTACGTGTGACAGTACTTTGGATAGAATTTGAAGCTTGAAGACCATGGGTATAGACCCCTCTTCCTGACTTCGTACAACCTCTAATCCATGTCATTGCGTAACTCTCGACACAAGCGATCCGAAGAAGGTCAGATATACCTCGTTCGGATGTTCAGATTGAAGTTCTGCAAGTTCGAGCGGACATTAAAGTGCATGAGTGCACGTACTACGAGACGACGGTGTACAACTGCGGCTGCCGCAGGTGTACCTGTGGTCATCCGTCTATATATACAAGCCTTGGGGTCAGCCATTTGGAGAGGAGAGAGAGGAAAAAAGGCGAGGAAGCCCTGTCCATTTTACTCTGCATACACATCTTTTGAGTGTTCCTCACTTCTAAACACTAGTTAGCTCACATATAGCTATCTTTTATCCGGCGAGAGCTGAGTGTTTATCCATTTAAAGTCATAGAAGTCTACTTTGGCAGCCCACTGTAAGCCTTCTTATATTCTATAAAGCTTTCTTCTCATATTATCACACAATGTTGTACACATTGAGTGACTATCTCAACAAGATGATATCGCAGCATACCAACAAGTAGTCCAATCTCAACTGTAACCCTGAGCAACGTCTACTTTCAACTCAAACTGGCGATAACCCCGGCGAGGAGTCAAACATCATCTTATTCCTTTGACAATGGCACGTCGTCTCAGCACTTCATACATACATACATCCAATAATGTCCCACAAGAGCCGAGGATTGACAATCCCGAATGACTAGTACGTGCGACAGTACTTTGGATAAAATTTGAAGCTTGAAGACCATGGGCATAGACCCCTCTTCCTGACTTCATACAACCTCTAATCCAAGTCATTGCATAACTCTCGACACAAGCGGTCCGAAGAAGGACAGATATACCTCATTCAGATGCTCGGATTGAAGTTCTGCAAGTTCGAGTGGACTTTAAGTGCATGAGTGCACGTACTATGAGATGACAGGACCCGCGAGGCTCGGATGCATCACGACCAGCCACAGGTACAAATGCGGCTGCCGTAGGTGTACCTACGGCCATCCGTCTATATATACAAGCCTTGGGGTCAGCCATTTGGAGAGGAGAGAGAGGGAAAAAGGCGAGGAAGCCCTGTCCATTTTACTCTGCATACACATCTTTTAAGTGTTTCCTCACTTCTAAACAGTAGTTAGCTCACATATAGCTATCTTGTATCCGGCGGGAGCTGAGTGTTTATCCATTTAAAGTCATAGAAGTCTACTTTTGGCAGCCCACTGTAAGCCTTCTTATATTCTATAAAGCTTTCTTCTCATATTATCACACACTGTTGTACACGTTGAGAGTCGTGTGAGTGTGTTTGCTCGGACTTCGGTCTGTGGTTTTCATTTCTGTCTGTATATATATATACTTATATATATGTATATAATTTATATATGGACTAACATTATCGAGTTATGCCTCGATTGAGCCTAGACTTCGGTCTGGAGCATTTAATTGCTTTTATATATATATACTTATATATATAACTGTTTTCAGACATATCTGATGAGCCTGGATTTACATCCAGTCCGTTTACTCGCTTTTATATATATATAATTGTTGTCAGACATATCCGATGAGCCTGGATTCACATCCAATGCGCTTACTACTTTTATATATATATATATATATATATATATATATATATATATATATTTTTACATTTGCCAGTTCGGAGTTTACTTCGTGGCCTTTTTACGACTTTTATTTACATTCCAGCCCCGCCTGGAGTTTATTTCATGGCAGTTGATCGCTTTTATAGCTTTATTTACATTTTGTCCCGCCTGGAGTTTACTTCGTGGCGGTTGATCATGTTTATATATATATATATATATATATATATATATTTATAGCTTTTATATATATAACTGCCACTGCTTTCCATACAAATTGCAGTATCGTGTGAGCCTAGGAATCATGTGATCACAAGTTCAGTCTCCTGAATCTAGATTCAGGCCCAATGATGGACATTTTTAGTCAGAAGCGTACTGTACATTATTTTACAAAGGTTCAATTTCCTTGGATGGTTGTCATGCCCATGAGGAGCTCTAAGATCACAGATATTATTTTCTAGAATGCTTCGCATCTCGAAAATAAAAGCAAACAAGCCGAACATATAATAATAAAATGGAAGTATGAAAAGGTCTCAATTCCTATTGAGCATGTGGTTTGAAAAACCTCTTTACAAAACTTCATTGATATATCTTGGTTAAAAGCTGAATTTTTCTATAAAATTCAAACCTTGTGTATATAGGTGCGAACGAGGCCTCGCACTTCTTTCAAATAACTGCACATTGATCCATACACACACACACAAACATACATTCATATAACAATTTCTTTTAAAAGTGTCGGTCACCATGGTAACACGGATGTCGGGGGGTGCCTAACACCTTCCCTCCTCATAATTAAGCCCCCGGACCCAAAATGAATCTCAGTTTCACAGACCCGTCTAGCAGTATCAAAACACTTGGTCAATGTCCAAACCTTTTCGATTGCGTTGGTGCAACTAGTTAAATACACCAACTGGCGACTCTTAAAGTCAAATCGTCGACATTATACATGTCAGACCTTTTTCACTTGTTTTTTTCAAACAAATCTCACATTAACATGAGAACACCAAAGAACAAGTAACGAAAAGGGACACTCAAAAATCCCGACGTCGACAAGTGACGACTCTGCTGGGGACTCTAGTAAGAGGGCTTAAGCCGCTATTACAAGCTTTTCAGAATTGTTATATGCTTGTGTGTGAATGTTGCATTTACATTTTTGATAAATGCGTACGAATGCATCTTAATTACTGCACTGCTAAATATCTATCTGTGATATTAGTGCTTCGCACATGTCATCATTTTGCATAAACGGTGAGACACGTTGTATGTGAATGTATATTGTGTGATACCTCCACCAGGAGGCTATCTTGTCGGTGTTTGATTACTGGACTTGTGGGAAGAATGATTCCTCGGGGCTCAGGAAAGGCACCACTCAGATTTGCTCCAGTTGGACGACCGAATAAATCAAACGCGGAGGGAAGTCTCTTCATACTTTCCATTTTAAATTACCTATAAAAACATTTACTTGTAATTCTATTCCATGTTCATCCATATGTAATGGAAAATATGAAGAATATCTATGCATGCATGACATGTTATCAATTAACAACCGATTTTGCAGGACAAAATTCCTAAACGGACATGTTATGATAACATTTATATTACCCTAAGACTAAACTACGTAAGTCTTTTGTAGGGAAGCAATTGGGCCTGTTACCCGCTCAAAATCAAAAAGGTCGCGAGCCTACAGCCAATCATGTCTTCTTCTGACCGGTCTAATACCGTCTCCCGAGAAGAATTTAATGGATTAAGTAAAAAAATCACAGACTTGGTTATTCTACTAAAAGAATTACACCAGTCTACTCAGGGTACGAAGATATCTACACATACAGAATCCTCTACACAAGGAGGAGTTCAAGGTCTGGAAAAAAAATCCAGAACATCTGTTGGATACAACCAATAAAGACCCTGAAAACACCCATCTCAAAGGAGATCCAGACACCGGTGATATCAGGAAGAAGGTCCTTCAAATGGAGGAAACCATTCGCGTTCTCAAAGGGATTAGAACCCATGACATTATTTCATATACAGACCTTTGCATATTTCCTGGTGTTAAATATCCAGAGAAATTCAAGACCCCTGATTTTTAGAAATATGATGGATTAGGGGATCCTTATACACATTTAAAAGTGTTCATCGGAGAACTTGGGTCTTACGCAGAAAATGAAAAGCTCCGAATGCAGCTATTTTAGAAAAGTCTGACTGGAGAAGCCTGTTCATGGTATACCAGATTAGACAACTCTAAGATCCATAACTGGGAAGAGCTGGCTCACGCCTTCCTCACTCAATACAGTTTTCAATCTCAAATGGCTCCTGACTGGTACCAAATTACCAAGGTCAAGAAACAGTCTAATGAGTCCTTTAGAGAGTATGCTCAAAGGAGGAGGCGCCTTATTGCTCAAGTTATTCCTTGCATGACAGAATCAGAAATGGTCATGACCTTCATAGATGTACAGGAAGCTCCTTTATATGAAAGAGTTCTAGCTGGTATTGGCAAACCATTTTCTGAAATGATCAAACACGGCGAGGTAGCTGAGATGGGATTGAAGTCTGGTAAAATTCAAGACCTAGCCACTCTTAAAGCTGTTGCTGAGCACATCCAGTCCAGATCTTATGGAAACAACCCTCGGAGGTCTATAAAAAGAAAGAGGAGGATGTTTCCTTAATATTACAAGGACAAAAAGGTAATCCAAGCATCCTATGCAAAGGAGAAACTACTCCCCTTTTCTAGCGCAATCTTCAAACCCTCCATTGAATAAAAGTGGAGAAGTAAAGCGACCTCAAACGTTCACACCCTTAGGGGACTCGCTCGAGAATATTCTTGCTCTTCTGACTGCTCAGAAGAAAATTACACATCTTCTTCCACCAGCCAACCCTAATGGGAGGGGTTTTAATGCTACTCGGAAGTGTGCTTATCATGCCGGGGCACCTGGACATGATACTCAAGATTGTTGGGCCTTAAAACATAAGATTCAAGATCTAATTGACAACAATGAGATCGTGGTCACTAAACCAGATCAACCTCATGTACAAGATAACCCTCTTCCTCAACACAAAGAAGAAGAGGTCAACATGATCAGTTGGAGCACTGCACAAGGTTCCAATTCTAATGGTGAATCATCCCAACCCATCAAAGACAGTGTTAACAAATGGGATTATGCAAAGATCCAGTTTAACATAGAACAAAAAATGAAATCTCTTTGCAAACAAATTGAATAATTTGCAGAACTGGTGACCCACCAGCATCAAGTCACACGCCAATTAATCAGGCAGGAGCATGCCTATCTCCTTCCTTTTGTTATGAATGCCTCCTCACCACCTTTAGAAAGCGAAGCTATGGAAGATAAGGTTGTGAAGCGAGCAAATGCTAAAGCCCATCGGGATTTTGCCAATCTGAGGGAATTCACCTATTTGGGCCAATCTATGGAGGAGATACTACATATGTTGATCAACGAAGGAAGAATTACCTTCCTTCTCCCTCCCATCAATCCCCGCTCAGGGCGGTTCAATCTTGATGAAATGTATCAATATCATTCACATTCTCGCAGTCACAGCATAGAAGAATGCCGGGCACTCCGCCATCTCATTCAGAATCTTATTGATAGCGGTGTCCTGGAAATAGCAGATGATTACACTGTGCAGCTCAAGGGTGGGAATGCATGTCCTATCAAATGGAAGGGGTCAGTAGTAGTTATATCCGAAGTGGATGATGAGACTGTCAAAGTATTTCCCATACAACCAATTCAACTGAAAGAAGCTGACAATCCTTTAAAAGTGGCCATACCAGAGCCAATTCCTTTACCTTTCAAACCACAACATCCTGTTGTCAGCTTACACAAAGTTCTATGGAATTATGGAGGAGTTGAAGGATCCACGTCTCATACTACTTCTACAGTGTCAAAGGAAAATCCACTGTATCTTCCTCAACGGGTTATTAAACCAACTTGCGAAGCAAAGGGGAAGTTGCCCGTGGAGAAGATTGAAAAATTCCTCCGCACTATGGGCCACAATGAAGCCAAAGTGGTTTTAAGCTTGCGAGAAGCTCCACAATAAATTTCGATACTGGATTTGGTTTTCTCTTCCGAGGATCATCGAAAGATCTTACTGAAGGTTTTAGAAGAAGCCTATTTGCCAAAATCAGTGGACGTGGAAAAATTTCAACATTTGGTTGATCACATTTTCAAAGAACAATGTGATATCCTTCATCGATGATGACATACCTCCGGAAGGGACCGGCCATCGCAAGCCTTTGCATATTGTAGTTTTGTCTTTCGTGTACATGCTAAAGGGGGAGTATTGATAGATGGAGGATCATCTCTAAATATCTGTCCTTATGCCACCTTGGTAAAGATGAATATCAATCTAGAGCGAATCAAAAGCAGCCATACGATCATTAGAGCTTTTGATGGATCCCGGTGAAATTCCGTTGGAAAGATTGAATTGCCAATTGAGATTGGTCCCAATACATTCAATGTATCCTTCCACGTCCTCAAGATAGACTCAAGATACAACCTGCTATTGGGGAGACCATGGATACACATGGCTGGAGTTGTTCCCTCCACGCTACATCAACAACTCAAATACATTATCAACAACAGTCTAGTCACTATCAACGCTGAGCCGGATTGTCCTGAACAAGGAACTCTACCAATTATCGCCTTCAATTCGGAAGTTGAACCAACCCGGCTTCCATACTTTTGAAGTGAGTAACACACAATACCATTATATGGAGCGCCACTTCCCGTACCCAAGATTTCTGCCAAGGTTATGTCAGCCACTCAAGAAATGATGTTATTGGGTCATCAACCTGGACAAGGGCTTGGCAAAGATAAGCAGGGTATTAAGCACCCTATCCAAATGTCCAGTCAAATTGGAACAGCTGGACTAGGCTATTCTGCCAGTTCCATCCATAGGAATCCTCATAAGCACAAGCAGGTTCCTCAAGCTTCCGCTACACGGTGATTTTCTATACCTTTACCCCATAAGTTGATGCAATCTCCTGTAAAGGTTCCAGCTCACGTTGTGGCTATGCTGTTTCCAAAACCAGTGCCAATCAAAGTAAAAGAGGTGCTGATTCATGATCTCGAGGCGGAAGAAAAGGAATGGAAACTTAAACATGACATTGCCTTGATGATGGCAGGCATTCGCGTCATTGTTCATGATGAACATACAAATAGATACACCCCAGACGATGATTGCCCAGATGTCATGGTTATCATTCGGGAGAAGGAGGACAATGACGATCCTTCTATCACTGCAGTCCATCAGGACTTTGCCCTGGACAATTGGAGCAACACTCCATGCATTGGTCGACAAGGGTAAAATGGGCAGAAAATCCCTCTGCCTTGTAGATAACTTTAATTGTTTATTTTCCTTTACAACATTAGCAGTAATTTTATCAAGTATATGCTTACACTTTTGTATGATCGAACAGTTGCATATATTAAGTGAAAGCATCTTTTGTTTCAGGAATCTGAATTTAGATGTGCATGGCATTGCTGATGACATGCCTTCTCTCCCCAAGGGTTGTAACTTTGATGCAAAGTTGGACTCAGACTTGATGGACCTCCAAGAGGACATTGAGACACCTCAAGAGATTAAGGAATGGGTCGCAGACAAACCCAAACCCAATCTTTATCAAACCACTCCTTTCAATCTCGGAACCTTAGACAACCCTAAGCTAATCTAGATTGGTTCAGACCTTACCACAAATCAACGGAATGACATGGTTGCACTATTAACCCAATTCCAGGATGTGTTTGCATGGTCTCATGAAGACATGGTGGGTTTGTCCACTGACATTGTTCTTCATCGCCTTCCCATTAAATAAGGGTTTAAGCCAGTTAGGCAAAAGCTCAGGTGATTGAAACCTAAATGGAGTTTAAAAGTTAAAGAGGAAATTGTGAAACAATTTCAAGCTGGCATCATCATGGTGTCTACATATCCGGAGTGGATATCCAACATTGTTCCCGTGCCTAAACCAGGAGGAAAGGTATGAGTATGCGTGGATTCCCGGGATTTGAACAAATCTTGCCTTAAAGATAGCTTTCCCATGCCCTTTATCCACATTCTTATTGAAAATACTGCCCAATACGACATGTACTCCTTTGCTGATTGCTTTGTGGGGTACCATCAAATTATAGTCGCTGAGGAAGATCGTGAGAAAACTGCTTTCATCACGCCTTAGGGGACATTTTGCTATAGACGGTTGTCATTCGGTCTCATCAACGCCGGGGAAACCTATCAGTGAGCTATGATGGCTCTTTTCCATGATTTAATGCACAAGGAGATAGAGATCTATATGGATGACATCATTGTCAAATCTCGGAAGGAGGATGACCATTTAGACCATCTCAAAAAGCTTTTCAACAAGTTGCGTAAGTACAACTTGAAGTTGAATCCCGCCAAGTGTGCCTTTGGTGTTAAGTCAGGCAAGTTGCTAGGTTTCCTAGTCAGCCACAAAGGGATTGAATTGGATCCTACCAAAATCTAGCCCATCAAGGAAATGCCCATTCCTTAGACAAAGAAGGAAATACGGGGATTTTTGGGAAGCATCAATTTCATTAGCAGATTCATTTCTCAACTCACAGCAACTTGTGAGCCTATCTTCAAGCTGTTAAGGAAGAACTCCTCCATGAAATGGAACGATGAGTGTCAGAAAGCCTTCCTCACAATTAAAGAGCAACTGATTAATGCTCTTGTTTTGGTACCTCCCAGGGATGATGTTCCCCTGTTCATGTACCTGTCCATAAATGATAATGTCATGGGCTGCATGCTGGGGCAGAAAGACAATAGAGGCCAAGAACGAGCTATCTATTACCTCAACAAAAGATTCAGCATCACTGAACACAAGTACACTCTAATTGAGAAGACTTGTTGTGCTTTAGCATGGGCTTCCATGAGGTTACAACATTACCTCCATGGTCACACAACCCATCTCATATCCCGAATGGATCCTCTCAAGTATGTGTTCAGTAAGCCCATAATGAATTGTTGAGTGTCCAGATGGCAGTTGATCCCACAGAAATTTGACATCATCTATGTGATGCAAAAGTCTGTCAAAGGTTAGGGAATTGCGGATCAACTAGCCGCCGCACCTGTAGGGGATTACAAACCCTTAGAAACATACTTTCCTGATGAAGGAGTAATGACAATTCAGCTACAACATCAGTACGATACATCCCATATGTGGAGAATGTATTTTGATGGAGCTGTTAACACAGATGGATCTGGAGCAGTTTTAATATCCGGTATGGGGGAGCAGTATCCCGTCGCCGTCAAATTATAGTTTGTCAGCACCAACAACACAGCTGAGTATGAAGGTTGTATCATGGGGCCAAAACTTGCTCGTTCAATGGGCATCAGGAGGTTAACTGTCTTTGGGGATTCCAAATTGGTAATCAAGCAATCCACAAGAATCTATTATACCAAAGAATTACATTTGCTGCCTTACCATCGGCAAGTTCTACAGATGGCTTTAGAGTTTGAAGAAATCTCTTTTCTACACATTCCTCGTAATAGGAATGATTTTGCAAATGCATTAGCAACGTTGGCCTCCTTGGTTTACATACCTGACAAGGAAAACATGCCAAGCATCACGTTTACTCTGTAAAAAGCCCCAGTCTATGGGAATTATATTAGAGAAGTATCGGATGAGCTACCTCCCATCCACAACCCTTGGTATCAGCACATCAAGGAGTATCTATGAGATGGATCTACACCCGCTGAGGCGAGCCTAACTGAGAAGAGGCGGATTCATCAACTTGCTATGAAATTCTACCTGAGCGGAGATGCACTCTACAAAAGAGATACAGGATTACGTCTCCTCAGATATCTGGACAAAGACCAAGCTCAGAGACTCATGGATGATATCCATGGTAGAGTATGCGGCCCTCACATGAGCGGACCCCTACTTGTCAAGAAAATTCTCAGAACAGGACATTATTGGCTTACACTCAAAGTTGATTGTGATGATCACGTCAAGAGGTGATATCAATGCCAGATTCATAGGAATGTTATCCACGCCCCTCGAAGGGAACTCCACAATATGAGTTCGCAATGACCCTTCTCAATGTGCAGAATGGACGTGATCGGGCCCAAAGCCAGTAATGGACATCGATTTATATTCACCATGATCGACTACTTCACTAAATAGGTAGAAGCAGCCTCCTTCCCCAGGGTTACTGAAGAAGTTATCATTACTTTCATCAGAAATAATGTCGTGTGTCGATATGGACAACCATAGGTCATTGTGTCAGACAATGCTAAGAACCTCAACAACAACATGATGGAGGAGTTATGCAGAAAATTCCACACCAAACATCTCAACTCCGTCATCTACCATCCAAAGATGAATGGTGCTGTTGAAGCGGCTAATAAAAACATCAAAAAGATAATGCAGAAAATGTCCGCCAATCACAAAGGATGGCCTGACCTCTTGCCTCTAACTTTATTAGCCTACAGAACTTCTATGAAAACCTCCACTGGGGCAACCCCCTACTCATTAGTCTATGGGATGGAAGCAGTGCTCCCTATAGAAGTGGAAATGGAATCCCTCAGAGTATTGATGGATGCTCAGTTGATGAAGACCAATGGGTACAAGACAGGTATCACCAATTGTCTTTGATAGACGAAAGGCGATCCGAAGCTATCTTCCATGGTCAGTTTTATCAGTAAAGGATCGCACGATCCTACAACAGAAAAGTCCGACTACCGTAATTCAAACAACATGACTTGGTTTTGAAGAAGATCATTGACAACCAAGATCAATCTAAGGGAAAATTCGCTCCTAACTAGGAAGGCCCATTTGTTGTCAAGGAAGTATTGATAGGAGGTGCTCTCAAATTGCAGGAAATGGATGGCGATGAATTTCCATAGCTTATCAACTTGGACACCGTGAAACGGTACTATGTCTGAAGTTACCATCAAACAAATATCCTGGTGTTGATCATCAAATCACCAGTCATTCCGGTTTTGAACCCTTTCCTTTTGATAATCTTCTGCCCCTCAGGGGAACATACACTTCAAGCCAGCAGCCTGGTTTTACTTCATTTCAAACCTTTAATACAATCTCGATTATCCTGAAGACGGGATTTAACCTTTCACAATTTCGGTTATCTTGAAGATAGGATTGAACCTTTCACGCCTGCAGTTTATCCTAAAGACGGGATTAAACTTTTCTATGCCTGCATTTTGTCCTGAGGACGGGATCAAACTTTTTACACACTTGCAGTTTGTCCCCATTATGGGATCAAACTTTTTTCTCCACGCAGTATAGCCTACACATGGGATTCACACTTCTCTTCGCCTTTAATTCATCCTGAGGGGCGAACTACGTCGACCTGATCTCCCTAATACCTGGGGGTACGTAGGCAACCATATTCTCTATGGCCCGGTCGTAATAAAGAAAAACAACAAAAACATTTCTGCCCTTTCTCTACAAAACAACAAAAACAACAAAAAATACTTCTACACCCATCTGCCTTTTGCATTCAGCATTGAACCTCCTACACTAGGTTCGAACTACACAGACTTGATCTCCTCTTTAATAGGAGTACGTAGACAGCCATTCATGGTGCAGTCTAACCCCTTTCAGAACAACATACTTGTCACACGGTACCGGGATCTACCTTCAATTTGCCCCATTTCATTGGTTTCAGATCAAAGGGATGGAATTACCCAACCTCTTCTCACAAATAGAAGATTCGGTGACCATCTAAGTTGTGATCGTGCCTCAAAGAGCAATACCAACCCATAAGAGATGGAATTAACTAAGCTTCTCATAAATAGAAGTACTGGCGACCATCTGTGGTGCGGTAAATCTCAGAGAGGAAGAAACCACCCTCCTCTCCACTTTTCCATATAGATACCAGTCCCAAGACACCAAAGATGGTAGGGATTTACAGAAATCAGTGATTCATTCTGAGAGATCTTACGACGTCTCAATGTCCATTTATCAAGGATAAGTTCAGAATGCATTAAGATCACAAGGCCTTGGAGAAATAGGCAAACATCAAGCAAGTATCAAGGCATAACTAAAAGGGAAGTGAATAAAAATATATTTCCCTTCCATATATAATACTGTTTGATAAATACATATGTGTTGTACATGAAAAAATGGCTAAGCTAGTCTGTACAGGAAAATGCAAAGCTATCTACAGATCTGTGTGTATGCGGACTATAAGATCTAACATAGCATCCCTCTCTGAAAACGGAGGAAGCACTGCAAGCTCCTACCCAAGGGTATCTACACGAGCTAGCGGATCAAAGGCTAACTACATGGTGGCATAATGCTCATCAATGTAAGCACTCATGTCGGTAAGACTGACAGTCATCTGGGATCTCACTGAAGCGTTGTCTGCAATGGCCACATCCCTAGTATATGTAAGCACTATGAGTAATGAAGCACGCATGTCTGCAAGCGCTCATCAATGTAAGCACTCATGTCCGCAATCAATGCATCCCTGGCTGATCTAGCCTCATCCCTCTCTAACAGAGCGGTATCTCTCTCATCAAGAGCTGTCAACATCGCAGCCCTAGCCTGATCTCTATCATAGGTCATCAGATGTAAGCTTTGCTCCAAATGTTGTGCCAAATACTAAGTATTAGTGGCACTCGGGGTGGGAGAATCCATCACAAATAATGGCAGCCCAACAGTCAAATCATCGATGGGAATAACAGCCTCCTCTATAGGCTCCTCATCATCGTAATCAATCTCGACCTTTGTGGATATTGCCGCATGACCGATGCGATCTTTTGTCTCCATCCACTTGGAATACTCTGCAGAACAACCTGGATAACTGACAGCAAACTCAGCCAACTCTCGCTGATCCCAACTGGCATACAACCAGGATCTGTCCTCCACTGGCAAATGATGTGACGTAAAGCGCTGACTCACTGCCCCCTCATACAGATGAAAATCCTGAAAATGGTTAAACTGACACATCACGGCAAGTGGGTGGTAAGTAATCATGCCCCTCAATCCAGCCAGGGGGAGATAATCCATGTCCGGAGCATGAGTAATGAAGCTGTAGGGTGAACTAAACCCTGAACATGGCAATATGGCAAACGGATCCCTAATCCCTGCCAGGAAAGCTGACCACGATGCAAAGATCTCGTGCACTCTCAGAAATTTGAAAGGAGTATGACATAGCTATCTCCAGGGTGAAACACAATCCCTGCCATCTAAATGTGCCAATCGGTCTCAAGTGTGACATAAACCACACGTACAGCTTGACCGAGCTACCTGTAAATGTGCTAATCGGTCTCAATTGCAACAGTATGTAGCTGACCTCAAAGTCTCTGTGATAATCATCGGTACAATGGTATGACCCTCCCTGAGAGCTCTCACTGCCATAATGACGCCGATATCCAGCTCATCCATGTACAGCGGCATGAAGACGTATGACAATACGCATAGAAGTAGTACATCTACTCTGGCTGAACGCCAATGATCCTCCGGTGTGGTGAAATCCCTGGAATGCCGTGCATAGCTGTCCTCGTGAGCCAAATCGCCAAACAAAAGAAATTTGGGATATCACGTGGTCGGATGTAATCTAAATCCCGGACCACTCTACGTCTCAATCCGGTGAGGGTCATGAACTGTCTGCTCATGTCTCTAATATCCAAATGCACGCAAGGTCTGTCTAGCGGTAGCATCGTAAACCGTGCATACTCCTCCAAAGTAGGAGTCAACTCCTGGGTCCCAAATCGGAAAACCTGCCTCTCCGATACCTAGTGTACTAGCATGCCCTCTACAAATCCTGTGGGAACCTGAAACATCAACGGGGTGGTGGTAGATGCCGCAAAGAATCATCTATGATCACCCGTGTCGATGGTGATATATTATCATACCATGGCGCAAGATACCGCCTACCACCACAAATGGTGGGGTACGATCAATCTGACTAATCTGTCAAAGTAGACATCTCATGCGGGTCGTGGTCATAAGACCATCCAGGGTCTTTGAATATCTCTAGACATACAAATATATGCATAACATAATCACACGCATCTGATACAATAGATGGCAATATGATATAAGGAATAGAAAAGCGTACATACATTCCTAAGTATATCATCATCTAATACATCTTTATGTACAACTAAAATATGTGGAAATGGGCGGCTACCCAACATACAACAGAGGCCTATCAAAAGAGATAGCGAGAAATACATCAAAAAAAAGTCAAGAGTGTCGATGTTCACATCATCGATCCCATCCACAGATGTAACTCCTCCTAAGTCACTGGATCTCTATCTACAGGGATGTCAGGCCGATACAAAGGAGGATCTGCACCGACAAAACCATATAGGTCGCCAGAGGGACCAGTGTCAGAGCTGGAAGGATCAAAAGTATCTACCTCTGTAGGATCTCTGCCTAAATGCCAAATGAAAAGATGTGACCGATCCAAATTGTCGAGTCAATCATTAATCTGTGTCACATGAGTCGATCTCGACACAAAGCTAGCTAATCCGCTATCAACACGGATCTTAGAACTATATCCCCATAAACCGTGGTGGCGCGGTCCGAGCTCCAATGGTACGAGGATCCACCAATCTTTGGAACATCTCACGAGAGCAGGGGGTCCTCGACAAAGTAAAATCGTCAATCCCCATCAATGGGATGTTAATGACAAAGATCGCTGCGAAATAGGCTAATAACGCTGGCGGGGAGGCAAGATCGACATCTTGACCTCTCAGTAGTGCTCTTAATAAAGACGCTATCCTAAATAGAGCTCCCATCCTCCATCTCAGAAGAGAGGAATCTCATGGGTCGAAATGACATACTCTACTCCAGTCGGGTACCCATCCTCAAAACCAACTCCCAAATGCTCTCTAGAGTAGGGAATCCATGTGATGACATCGGCTGTCAATAACTCCAACTGTAGGCGACAATGAGTGAAACCCTTAGCAATAGGGACCTCCGCCAGTATGGAATGATGCCATCTCCGTCCTCGTGGATAGGTGTCTAAACCTAACACGCTCACAGGACGCAAACATGGAAGTCTCTCATAGGCCCAAAACTTCCAACACAAAGGCAAACATCTGCTGTCAGTCAACACTCTTAACCTATACATGGGAAAAGATAAGAGAAATAGTCACCAGCAGAAATGGGTAGAATCCTAACCATACCACGGTCAAGCCCTACGATCGCATGCACATTCCCTTGAGAAAGTAGGCGAAGGTGTAGGAACCCCAATCATACTCTCCTATATGGTCCATGTGTCGAGTGGCGCTGATCAAAGCGAAGGACACCGTAGAAGAGTTATCTGCTATGAAGCAGCCCCTAATGATCATCAGAACAATCGTAGAAGAATGCGATCCACGATTCTCACATCATCGGGTATGGGCTCACTTAATAGCCCGCTTTCATAGCATCTACGCCAAAGGATGCAGACGAGCAGCCCACGCCGAAGCGCCCGCCGGAACTCCCAACAAGGATCGGCGGCGGTGAGGGTGATATCCACTGTGCAAGGCACCTGGCTCCCCTCCAAACTCCATACCGTGATAAACCGCCAATCCATCGGCGTCATCACCACCATACCAAAAATAGAGTGATCGAGTGCGGTGAAACCACCGCTCAGACAATGCCCTAAGGTAACCCTAAGGACAGCGATGGGGTAGAATGGAGAAGAACATCCCGAATCCACAGCCATGGACGATCGCTCTATAGTCATCATGCAAGGCTTGATACATAGAGTGGATGTTAAACCAGTTCCCTTGAGGCTGTGTGAAGCCGGCAACCTACATCAAATATAGGTCAACATAAGTTTAGAATGCATCAAGATCACAAGGCCTTGGAGAAATAGGCAAACATCAAGCAAGTATCAAGGCATCACTAAAAGGGAAGTAAATCAAAATATATTTCCCTTCCATACATCTGTGTTGTACATGATAAAATGGCTAAGCTAGTCTGTACAGGAAAATACAAAGCTATCTACAGATCTGTGTGTATGCGAACTATCAGATCTAACATAGCATCCCTCTCTAAAGACGGAGGAAGCACTGCAAGCTCCTACCCAAGGGTATCTACACGAGCTAGCGGATCAAAGGCTAACTACATGGTGGCATAATGCTCATCAATGTAAGCACTCATGTCGGTAAGACTGACAGTCATCTAGGATCTCACTGAAGCATTGTCTGCAATGGCCACATCCCTAGTAGATGTAAGCACTATGAGTAATGAAGCACTCATGTCTGCAAGTGCTCATCAATGAAAGCACTCATGTCCGCAATCAATGCATCCCTGGCTGATCTAGCCTCATCCCTCTCTAACAGAGCGGTATCTCTCTCATCAAGAGCTGTCAACATCATAGGTCATCAGATGTAAGCTTTGCTCCAAATGTTGTGCCGAATACTGAGTAACTGTGGCACTCGGGGTGGGAGAATCCATCACAAATAATTGCAGCCCAACAGTCAAATCATCGATGGGAATAACAGCCTCCTCTATAGGCTCCTCATCGTCAGAATCAATCCTCGTGACTGTGGATCCGCCGCAAATTGATGCGCGATCTTTGTCTCCATCCACATGGAATACTCTGCAGAACAACCTGGATGACTGACAGAAAACTCAGCCAATTCTCGCTGATCCCAACAGGCATACAACCTGGATCTGTCCTCCACTGACAAACGATGTGACGTAAAACGCTGACTCACTGCCCCCTCATACAGATGAAAATCCTGAAACTGGTTAAACTGACACATCACAGCCAGTGGGTGGTAAGTAATCATGCCCCTCAATCCAGCTAGAGGGAGATAATCTATGTCCGGAGCATGAGTAATGAAGCTGTAGGGTGAACTAAACCCTGAACATGGCAATATGGCAAACGGATCCCTAATCCCTGCCAGGAAAGCTGACCACGATGCAGCATCTGTGCACTCTGTAGGCTGAAAGGAGTATGACATAGCTATCTCCAGGGTGAAACAGAAGCCCTGCCATCTAAATATGCCAATCGGTCTCAAGTGTGACATAAACCACACGTACAGCTTGACCGAGCTACCTGTAAATGTTCCAATCGGTCTCAATTGCAACAGTATGTAGCTGACCTCATAGTCTCTGTGATAATCATCGGTACAATGGTATGACCCTCCCTGAGAGCTCTCACTGCCATAATGACGCCGATATCCAGCTCATCCATGTACAGCGGCATGAAGACGTATGAAAATACGCATAGAAGTAGTACATCTACTCTGGTTGAACGCCAATGATCCTCCGGTGTGGTGAAATCCCTAATGTCGATGCATAGTCGTCCTCGAGCCAAACACATTAAACAGAAACTTATTTGGGATATCACGTGGCCGGATGTAATCTCGTCCTGGACCACTCTACGTCTCAATCCGGTGAGGGTCATGAACTGTCTGCTCATGTCTCCAATATCCAAATGCACGCAAGGTCTGTCCAGCGGCAGCATCGTAAACCGTGCATACTCCTCCAAAGTAGGAGTCAACTCCTGGGTCCTAAATTGGAAAACCTGCCTCTCTAATACCTAGTGCTCTAGCATGCCCTCTACAAATCCTGTGGGAACCTGAAACATCAACAGGATCATAGTATACTGCAGCAAATCATCTATGATAACCATGTCTGATGGTGATATATTATCATACCATGAGCGCATACCAGCTACCACCACAAATGGTGGGGTACGATCAATATGGCTAACTGTCGAAGTAGACATCTGTACGGGTCGTGTCATAAGACCATCCAGGGATCAATGCTGAATATCTCTGGACATACAAATATATGCATAACATAATAACATGCATGATACAATAGATGGTAATATGATATAAGGAATGGAAAACTGTACATACATTCATAAGTATATTATCATCTAATACATCTCTGTACAGCTAAAATACAGGGAAATGGGGCGAAGCTACCCAACATACAACAGAGGCCTATCAAAAGAGATAGCGAGAAATACATCAAAAAAAGTCAAGAGTGTCGATGTCTACATCATCGATCCTGTCCACCAAATGTAACTCCTCCTAAGTCACTGGATCTCTATCTACAGGGATGTCAAGCCGATACAAAGGAGGATCTGCGCCGACAAAACCATATGGGTCACCAGAGGGACCAGTGCCAGAGCTGAAAGGATCAAAAGTATCTATCTCTGTAGGATCTCTGCCCAAATGCCGAATAAAAAGATGTGACGATCCCAAACCGCCGAGTCAATCATCTAATCAGGTCACATGAGTCAGATCTCTGACACAGGCTAGCCAATCCGTCATTAACACAGATCTTAGAACTATATCCCCCATAAACTGTGTGGCGCGGGTCTGAGCTCCAATGGTACGAGGGATCCACCAATGCTGGAACATCTCCTGAGAACAGGGGCCCTCTGACAATGTAAAACCGTCAATCCCCAACAATGGGATGTTAATGACAGGTGACTGCGAAATAGGCCAATAACGCCTGACAGGAGGCAAGATCGGCATACGGATCTCTCCTATAGTGCTCCTAATAGCACGCTCTCCTAAATAGAGCTCCCATCCTCCATCTGTAAAGAGAGGAATCCTGCGGGTCAAAATGACATACTCTACTCCAGTCGGGTACCCATCCTCAAAACCAACTCCCAAATGCTCTCTAGAGTAGGGAATCCATGTGATGACATCGGCTGTCAATAACTCCAACTGTAAGCGACAATGAGTGAAACCCTCAGCAATAGGGACCTCCGCCAGTATGGAATGATGCCATCTCCGTCCTCGTGGATAGGTGTCTAAACCTAACACGCTCACAAGACGCAAACATGGAAGCCTCTCATAGGCCCAAAACTTCTAACATAAAGGCAAACATCTACTGTCAGTCAACACTCTTAACCTATACATGGGAAAAGATAAGAGAAATACTCACCAGCAAAAATGGGTAGAATCCTAACTGTAAGACCCCGATTTTTATGAAATAAAAGTATTCAATTTTTCTCTTCAGTAAATGGTTAAATTGATAAAAGTTAAAGTTAAGGGTGATATATGAAATTTTTTTTTTTTTAAAATACGCAAGGGGGTATAAAGTATTCATTATTATTGGGAATATTCGTTTGGTCGTGGAATATTCTTTTCCGCTTCTGGGAATATTAAATGCACGACGGCTGCCACTATTTGTGTGGGCCCCATAATGTAATAAACCGCTCGGATGAGGAAAACGACAAAATTAAGTTTTTATAAATAACGACGTAATCGTTACCGTTAATACTGTTGGAATACCCGGTGGTTAAAACACACTAATACGCGTTGTTGAATAGTAGCACTGCAGTATTGCATCAATTATTTATCCTTACGTAGAAGGCACTACTCAATAATTATTCTGAAGTAAATTTATCGCTCAAAGATTTTATTTTATTGATTCAATAATTCTTGCGTTGGTATTTTATATTATTGTTGTTTCAATAATTGTCACCGCACAAGATTTCCCATTATCGGATCAATAATTCATATTATTTGAATAACATTATTAGATAACATTATTGGCAATGTCTAGAAAGTTCGTCTAAGGAGAGGTTTGGTCACTTAATCATGGCGCCCGAGAAGGAGAGATCCTTATTGAAAGCCCCTCTTTCCGGGAGGCGCTGGTTGTCATAATTGTGATTCGTAATATTATTTGGGAATAATTAATTATTGATTTATATGATAAGAAAATATTTATTTGATATGGATATAAATGATGGATTTATTTATTATATGTGGTTATAATTGAAGGATTTAATGTTGAGGTGTTTTATCGGTATTTTTTTCGGAATGGAGGTATTAAAAATCAAATCAAGATATTTTACGATATATCATGCGTGAGTTATAATTTTTAATCGACCGTTGGATCGTTGCGATTTTTGGATATGTTATACATATATAAGTTGAGTATATGTCTACAAATTTTGAACCGTTAAAATGAACGAATGATTTGTTATAAATTTTAAGAGGTGTTTGATTAGGAAAGTTGGGTTATAATTGATTTTGGTGGAAAATTCTAGAATTGAGTGGGCCCCACTTGTGGTTGGTGAAAAAATGTGCTGAATTTTATTTCAAATGTGGTGGGTGGCAATAGTAGCGGTAAAGCCATCGTAAGGAAGTCAAGTCCGCTTTCTACAGGCTAACATTTTCCTATAAATAGAGGGCTAAGTTAGAATTGAAAATCACACGTAAACAAAGTTTTCTCTTTCTCTCTATATTATTGAGCGTATTTTGTGAGTATTTAGATACTTTGAGAGTTCTTTATTCAAGACAAGTTTCATTCAAAGATCACTTAGATCTTTCCTTAGAAATCTTCGATTCTTTGAGGTAAGGGATGTTATTTTCTTCTCAAATGATATTATTTCTTCAATATCATTATGCTGAAATATTGGTTAGAATTTTTTATCAAATTTGGAATTTTTTCATGTCGGGGTTACTATTCACGAGTTACTATTCATGAGTTACTATTCACGAGTTACTATTCACGAGTACTATTCATGAAGCGTGAAGATGTTTTTTTGTGGAATTTCTATCTTTTGGTGTCGGAGTTACTATTCACGTATACGGCACTATTCACGTATACGGCACTATTCACTAATACGGCACTATTTATCGAAAAATGAAAATTTTTCTTTTCGTCTAAAATATCTATTCTGGATACTAGCTTTGATTGTATCCATGTTTTGATCATTCTAGAATTTTACACCACTATGATTATTTTGAGGTATTTTGGATGTATAGATTAGGAGTTATGGATTTTATGAGAAAAGACTATTTTAAAAGTAACTATTTATAACTCCTTGCGGTTAACTCCAAAATTGATGAAATTTTTATTGAGAGTACATCTATATAATATCGATTGTACTACTGTGAATTTGAAATTTTTGGATAAAAGTACAATTTATGATAAATGTTTAAATATTAAATTGGTTTTAGCCATATGAAAAATAGTAAATGAATTTTTAAAATTTCGAGAAAAATATATGTTCAATATGGGACTATTTTATACTAAATCCCGAGTAAAAGAAATATTTTTTAGAACTCGATTTAGTATTTTTCATGAAAATGTTCTAGTTATGAGTAAATGAATTATTGATGAATATCTTTTGCTCGTAATGCAAAGATGACCTGATGTTGAATATCTTTAGCTTTGTGAGTGCAAAGATGAATTATTGATGAATATCTTTTTTGCTCGTAATGCAAAGATGACACTGTTGTTGAATATCTTTGCTTTGTAGTGCAAAGATGAATTATTGATGAATATCTTTGGCTTGTAATGCAAAGATGACTGTTGTTGAATATCTTTAGCTTTGTAGTGCAAAGATGAATTATTGATGAATATCTTTGGCTTGTAATGCAAAGATAACCCGTTGTTGAATATCTTTGCTTTGTAGTGTAAAGATGAAGCTGTTGATGAATATCTTTGGCCCGTAAGTGCAAAGATGAATTTATTAGTATGATTATGAGCAGAGGCGTGATTTGGTATAACCATGATCTTTGATGTTTCGGTAAAGACAAGTGATGAAAATTATCTTTGTCTTGGATGAGGAAAGGAATTTAGAACTACAATTACGATTATGAGTTATACACGTGATTGTGGATAGGAATTGTTGATTGATGTTACAGGGATAAAACATGGTTGGTGGATTTTTAACATGGAGAAGACAATAGACTTTATAATCTATTTGACTCTTCTAATGGATTGCTTCATTCACACTGCAACTATGGTTGAAAAGTTTTATCATCTACCATATGTTCTAAATCTCTGATTTATTACTGATGAAGACTATTGATAATTTATTTATCTTTAGTCATAATATTCTTTACTGAGCTAGTTGTGCTCACCCTTTTGTTTCACAATTCCTTTCGTGTAATAAAAGTGTATTTGGGTCGGCGGGGATAGCGAGGGAATAGAGTGGTGGTCTATAGATGTTGAGGTGAGGTGAATTTAACTTGGAAGGGTGTTTTGTCACTATCATACAAGATGTCTAATGACATACAAACTCGTGTTATCATAAGACAAGGTTGTGCTCATCCACTTCTTTGAGTATATTTACAAGCACTACCTATATAATCTTGGTGTTTGTTTGGAGTATAATACCCAATTAGAGACAGTGGAGATAATGATATGTCAAGAGAAGACTCACCATTGGGAAGAATATGATAGTAATCTTCTCGTTTTTTTTTGGGGTCTATTGGGTCAACCAAGGATAATTTTGTGGCCATATGATATCTACCATAACCTAAAAGCATGGCCTCCCATGTACGAAGGTTTCCTTGAGCACTTCCCAAAGATTCTAATTTCTAAAACAGTTTTTGACTATACCTTTATGTAAGGTGTCATTGTGACGTACTCTGATTGGTATATATTTGTATCCAAACTCACAAAGATATGTGTTGTTGTATTTTGCACGACAATTGTTGTAATAAAGTTGTAGTTGTTTTCTGTACCATATATTTGGCGACCCAGAATGGGTTGGATGGAATGGACCTATTTTGGGGTCGTTACACTAACCATACCACGGTCAAGCCCTACGATCGCATGCACATTCCCTTGAGAAAGTAGGCGAAGGTGTAGGAACCCCAATCATACTCTCCTATATGGTCCATGTGTCGAGTGGCGCTGATCAAAGCGAAGGACACCGTAGAAGAGTTATCTGCTATGAAGCAGCCCCTAATGATCATCAGGAACAATCACCGGAGAATGCGATCCCTGACTCTCACATCATCGGGTATGGGCTCACTTAATAGCCCGCTCATAGCATCTACGCTCAAAGGATCTGTACGAACAGTCCTGCCCTTGAGCGCCTCCGCCGGAACTCCCAACAAGGATCTCGACGCAGAGGAGTTATATATCCGTCTGCAAGGCACCGGCTCGCTCCAAACTCCATACTGTGATAAACCGCCAATCCATCGGCGTCATCATCACCTCACGATCCGGCAAATGGAGTGATCGAGTGCGGTGAAACCACCGCTTCATAATGCCCTAATGTAACACCGAGGGACAATGACGGGGTAGAATGGAGAAGAACATCCGAATCCACGTACCGTGGACGATCGCTTATAGTCATCATGCAAGGCTCGATACACATAGAGTGGATGTTAAACCGATTCCTCGAGGTCGTGTGAAGCCGGGAACCTACATCAAATATAGGTCAACATCAGACTCCTTTACTCCTCATCAATAGGAAATAAAGAATATTAAAGATCTAACTTCATACCTCATTTGCGTGTAGGTATACTGAAGGATGCCTACTCAAGTCACCCAGAAGATCTGGGTTCGCCACTTGAATACCTGGAAATTCCCTACGGGAACACGTACAGCAGAAGTAGGAACTTCGATCGGTGCATCCTCCTCCTCATCCTCGACATTCGACACTTCAACCCGAATAGGACGTATCACCGCCTCCGCCAAACGACGAGGCTGTCTAACAGAACGGTGTTGAGGCTCTTCAAAATCCATCCTCCGTACACTAGAAGTGGACTTGCGAGAACTACTCGGCTGATCCGGATCCATGATATCTAGACAACAACTCTACAAATCACTCCAGAAAGGGTGTGGTAATATCTTACCTGGAGTCTTTTCAAAATGCATTCTATGATTACATGCATGAATGCATTGTTTTAACATGCATCTACAGTAGAGTTAAAAATGCATGACTACCCAATACCTGCATTTTGGGAAAATTTTGCCATAGCCCCCTTTGTAAATGGGACTATCCACATGCACATAGGCATGACTAGGTGGTCATTCAGTAGCACACCTATACATAGTCATATACATCCTACATGCATTAATCACATCACAGTAAAAATCCGTAAGTGTAGTCTAATTACCAGGATTATTTTACTTTTCTACCTTTACTCGTCTGTCCTCATATAGGATAAGAAATGACAGTAAAAGGTGCCAATTTGACTATTTCAAAAGTTAAATTTTTTCACATCATTATGTTCAACATGGTTTAATAGTAACATTTCCTATGTTGAATATTTCTTATCAAATCATATCAGCATGCATATTCACTACTATGTGTCTAAATGCATTTCATGTGATATGTCATTTTCCAACGGATAGAAATTGGAAAAAATACATGCATGTGTTACCAGGACAGTGAAGAACGCTTGTACGGTGGCAGAATAAACAGAAAGTTGCCCTAACTTAGCAGATCTGAAGAAGAGCTCTCGGATTTCCTTCACTGCGCAACTTAAAAATGACTTATGAAAGCAACCAGCCGCCTATACATAGGCACGGTTGGCCGTTAGCTAACATGCGGCTCCTGCAGGTACACCTGCGACACTCCTACATGGGTCCCACACCTCTGGCTCGCTCCAGTTAGAGTTGAAAAGGAGGTCTCACAAGCTAAAAAGGCCAAATCAAGAATAAAAGTGCTACGCGATTAAGCGGAATAGCCTGAAATCCTAGTTTCTTGTCGGTCAGAGTTAAACTCCCATCGTCTCAACGGTATTCACCTAAATATAGGGTATACTATACCAATGAGCTCAGCTTTCATAGATCATGCTCGATAATACCCCATAAAGGTCTGATGCCATCATTTGCAAGGTTACAACCCTAAAACCTCCCCGGCGGGGGTTACAACGCAAAACCACAAAATACTAATCCTCCCCGGTGGGGGTTATAACACCGAAGTTATCAAACATCTATGTATCCCCGGCGGGGGTTACAACGCTGAAGTTATCAAACATCTATGTATCCCCGGCGGGGGTTACAACGCCGAAGTTATCAAACATCTACGTATCCCCAGCAGGGGTTACAACGCCAATGTTATCAACATCTACGTATCCCTGGCGGGGGTCACAACGCACATCTTTCAAGCATCTACGTATCCCCGGCGGGGGTTACAACACAATGCAACCATTGATACACACATTAATGATGGTCAAGCAGCCCTGATATCATGTTAGCCGATGGCAAGTAAGCCCATTAAAGCAACCTTCCCCAGCAAGGGCTACAACACAATTCTACCATTAACACATACATCAATAAAGGTCAAGCAGCCATGACAATGCATCCAACAGGGATTTATCCGGTGATACAAACATCAGCGAAGATCAGGCAACCCTGATAACAACAAACTGTTGGCAGTAACTCCGACCAAATGAGGGAATATGTTATACACATCCTCAAACAGATAAAGCTTTATCCCCACAGATCTCTTACACACAAGAGGTACCTCTATGGAATCTAAGCCAGTGTCTAGGATTCAGGACTTTGGTGATAGCCCCAACGTCAACATCCTTGGAAACATGGATCGCATGTCCAAGACATCACTGATTGTCATCCCAATAGGATTACCTAACAATCATTCATGCATTCTATATGCATTTGCATCATGTTGCTGCATATAGCATCATGTTTATCTTGCTTGCAATTCAAGTGTCTAGTATTCTTTATCCTATCCATGCCTTGCACTTCATGACTATGATAAAGAGGGGCATCTGTAGACACTCAAAATTTTCTATTCTCCTATTACTAACATTGTAGGAGGGTAGATTCGCCTTTTGGAGATAACCCTGAAAGACAACTTACATCCATTCTAGATACTACCGGAAGTTCAGCTCCAACCCGGAACACAAACCGGGGACATCATCTCAAACTCGGAACACACACCGGGAATGTCATTTCCAATCTCGGAGATAACCCCGAGATATGTAGATCAAAAGACCGGCAACAACACCAGAGAGGACAGTTCTGTCTCGGCAAAAACACCGGAAACAACACTGGGAGTAGTAACCCCATCTTTGGTGATAGCCCCAAGAGATGTCATTGCAGTTCCGGCGATAACCCCAGAAATACAAACAAGCAGCAATCCACTCTCAGATGTAACCCTGAGCAACGTCTACTTTCCGCTTAAACCGGTGATAACCCCGGTGAGGAGTCACAACGTCATCTTACCATCTCAACAAGATGATATCGTATCATACCAACAAGTAGTCCAATCTCAACTGTAAACCTGAGCAATGTCTACTTTTAACTCAAACTGGCGATAACCCCGGCGAGGAGTCAAACTTCATCTTGTTCCTTCAACAATGGCACGTCGTCTCAGCACTTCATATATACATACATCCAATAATGTCCCACAAGAGCCGAGGATTGACAATCCCGAGTGACTATTACGTGCGACAGTACTTTGGATAGAATTTGAAGCTTGAAGACCATGGGCATAGACCCCTCTTCCTGACTTCGTACAACCTCTAATCCATGTCATTGCATAACTCTCGACACAAGCGGTTCGAAGAAGGACAGATATACCTCATTCAGATGCTCGGATTGAAGTTCTGCAAGTTCGAGCGGACATTAAGTGCATGAGTGCACGTACTATAAGACGACGGGACCCGCGAGGCTCGGATGCATCACGACTCGAGACTTTAGGTATTAATCATGGCACGCCGCCGCAGTGTACTGCTGGCCATCCGTCTATATATACAAGCCTTGGGGTCAGCCATTTGGAGAGGAGAGAGAGGGAAAAAGGCGAGGAAGCCCTAGCCATTTTACTCTGCATACACATCTTTTAAGTGTTTCCTCACTTCTAAACACTAGTTAGCTCACATATAGCTATCTTTTATCCGGCGGGAGCTGAGTGTTTATCCATTTAAAGTCATAGAAGTCTACTTTGGCATCCCACTGTAAGCCTTCTTATATTCTATAATGCTTTCTTCTCATATTATCACACAATGTTGTACACATTGAGAGTCGTGTGAGTGTGTTTTCTCGAACTTCGGTCCATGGTTTTCATTTCTGTTTGTATATATTTACTTATATATAAGTATATATTTTATATATGGACTAACATTATCGAGTTATGCCTCGATTGAGCCTAGACTTCGGTCTGGAGCGTTTAATTGCTTATATATATATACATATATATATATAACTGTTGTCAGACATATCAGATGAGCCTGGATTTACATCCGGTGCGTTTACTCGCTTTAATATATATATATATATATATATATATATATATATATATATATATATTTACATTTCTATCCAGCCCTGGAGTTTACTTTCATGGCGGTTGATCATGTTCATATATATATATATATATATATATATATATATATATATATATATATATATATTTACATCTTTTATATATATATATCTCGCCATCGCTTTCCATACAAATTGCAGTATCATGTGAGCCTAAGAATCATGTGATCACAGGTTCAGTCTCCTGAATCTAGATTCGGTTCCCATGATGGACATTTTTCAACTGTAAACAGCCTGTACATTATTTTACAGTGTCTGAATTTCCTTGGATGGTTGTCATGCCCATGAGGAGCTTGGCATTGCTGTATATTATTTTCTCGAGAATGCTTCGCATCTCGAAAATAAAAGAAAACAAGCCGAACATTTAATAATAAAATGGAAGTATGAAAAGGTCTCAATTCCTATTGAGCACAGGGTTTGAAAAACCTCTTTTACAAAACTTCATTGATATATCTTGGTTAAAATTGAATTTTTCTATAAAATTCAAACCTTGTGTATATAGGTGCGAACGAGGCCTCGCACTTCTTTCAAATAACTGCACATTGATCCACACACACACACAAACATACATTCATATAATAATTTCTTTGAAAAGTGGCAGTCACCGTGGTAACACGGATGTCGGGGGGTGCCTAACACCTTCCCTCCGCATAATCAAGCCCCCGGACTAAAAATGAATCTCTGTTTCACATTCCCGTCTAGCAGTGTCAAAACACTGGGACAATGTGCACACCTTTTCGGTTGCATTGGTGCAACCAGTTAAATACACCAACTGGCGACTCTTAAAGTCAAATCGTCGACATTATACATGTCGAACCTTTTTCACTTGTTTTTTCAAACAAATCTCACATTAACATGAGATCACCAAAGAACAAGTAACGAAAAGGGACACTCAAAAATCCCGACGTCGACATAGGATTTAGCAGAATATAGTCCCATATTGAACATATATTTTTTTCAGAATTTTTAAAATTCATTTACTATTTTTCATATGGCCAAAACTGCCAAATATTTAGACATTTATCATAAATTTTACTTTTGTCCAAAAATTCCAAAATTTACGGGGTATACTCCTATATATACATGTACGCCCAATAAAAATTTCACCAATTTTGGAGTTAACCACAAAGAGTTATAAGGGTTTACTTTTAAAATAGTCTTTTCCCATAAAATCCATAACTCTTAATATATACATCCAAAAATTACCATTTTTGGACACAATATAGAAAACTCATCAAATTATACTTTCAAATTTTTCCAGAATTTTTTAGGGTTAGAAAAATTATGAAACTGCCCCTGGCAGAAACCCCTTTTGAATGAAAATACTATTCATATGAATACAAAGGATCATTCACCATGCATGTGGTAATCCACATAGACAAGTTATTCCAACAAAATAATAAATAATGGAATAACAGAAGAATTCACCATGCATGTGATAGACCGCACAGATAGGTTATTCTCAACAAAATAATAAAGAATGGAGCCAAGTCATACGTAAACCGCACATACAGGATATTCCAACAGAATAATAAAGAATGGAATAACAGAAGAATTTCACCATGTATGCGGTACTTTGCATAGATAGGTTATGCCAACATAATAATAAAGAATGGAATAACAGAAGCTCTCTTCATGAATACGAAAGAAATAATACCCCTTATCTTAGAAAAAAATGGATACTGGAATAGTGAGGTATCAAACTTCTCTTATTCTTTCTCTCTATAATTTCTCTCTATAATAATTGCTCCATAGCTTTAGTGAATTGGTGAAAAATAATGAAGGAATGAGCTTTTATTTATAGGAAAATATAATTTCGATAATTGCACGTTTTGGGGCTCGAAATATTACAGTATAATACCTTCCTCTTTTTCTTCATTTTTAATTTAGTCCTGCAAGTATTATCAAACTTGCACCACCTCCCCTAATAGTAAATAATGTGAATCAATAGTTCAATCATGTGAATCAATAGTTATAATCATGTGAAAATACAAATTATTGTATAGTACCTCCATCTATACCTCCATTTTTAACTTAGTCATGCAAGTATTATCAATCTTGCACCAACTCCCCTAATAATACAAGAATGTGATTCAGTAGTACACACATGTGAACAAATAGTTATATAATCATGTGAATTAGTAGCAATTAATTGCTCATTTATCCGATTAATTACCCAATTTATCAATATAACCCCCAGACATCAATTATCATCGGAATAGATGTCGATTTCCACTAACACTAATAATCCCAACACAATGGAACTATCAAATTCATCTTTAATCAACACGAACTTATTCATCATTAATATTATAACTCATAATATTTAACAATCAGGTCATTCCCAGGAAAGAGGGGGATTTCCGATAAGGATTTCTCCTTATTGGCGCGCAATTAGATGACCAAACCTCTCATTGACAAAACTTCTAAACATTGTAAATATTACAATTTAATAATATGAATAACTTTGTCGTCTCAATTATTGATTTAATAATATATAAAATATTATGCAGATGATACTGTGACAATAATCGAATCAATAATATGAGAGATATGATGCATCAATTACTATAGCAATAATTGAGTATAAGCGAAGTGACTTCTTACGTAAGGATCAATAATCAATACTGGTGGTTACTTATGCAAACCACGCCAGACATAATACTTTTACTACCGTGTAGTTCGGCGGTTTTAACAGTAATACTTTCGTAGTTATTTTTATAAAAAGATAATTCTATCGTTTTTCTTACTACGATAATACTTACTTTTGTAGGGTCCACCAATGATTGTGTTGTAGTAATACTAATATTCCCCGTTAAAATGAATATTCCCCACCAATCGAATATTATATAACCACTTGCTTACTTTGCAAAAATTTGTGAATATTACCCATAACTATAACATTATATCAAATCCACACCATAATATTCAAAAAAATATTTTGAGAAATTTAAATCTTTATTCATTAAATTTGGGGTCTCACAGTTTTATTTATTTTATTTTCTAATTTTTCAAAAATACTTAAAATAGAAAATAAATTATAAAAATTATTAAAAGGGTTTTAAAAATTATTTTAAATTATGAAAAATAATATCGACCAATTGGAATATTTTTCATTAATATTTATAATTATTTGAATATTAATGGTATTTAATTTATTTAATATTATGAAAAATCATTTTAAATAAGAATAATGTATTTAAAAATATTTTGAGTTATAAAATATAACTTTTAATATTTTTAGAGAATTTTCATTAATAATTTAATATTAATGATATTAGACTTATTTAATTAGTGTATTAAATAAATAAGATAAAATGATTTTATTGATTTAAAAATCATTTTAAAAAGAATAAAGTGTTAGAAAATATTTTGAATTATAAAATATAATTTTCAATATTTTTGGAGAATTCTAATTAATAAATTAATATTAATGATGTTAGATTTATTTATTTATTATATTAAATAAATGAATTAAAAATGATTTTATTGATTTAAAAATCATTTAAAAATGAGAAAAATGATTTAAAAATATTTTAAGTTATAATTAATGACTTTTAATGTTTGGATGATAATTTCATTAATATTCAAATATTAATGGTGATGATTTAAAATGATTTTAATTATTTTAAAAATCATTTATGTGGAATATTGTTGATTTAAAAATATTTTGATTATTGATAATAACTTTAATATTTTGATAAGTATGTCATTAATATTTTAATATTATTAAATATTAATGATGATAAGATTATTTGATAATTAAATCATTTAAAAATGATTCCGATGTTTGAAAAATTATTATAAATTATAATAATTGCTTATAAATTATTAAAAGCTTCCGAAAAATATTATTAATGATATTTGACTTATCTAAAATAATATTGAAGCTTAGAATCGAATTTACTTGACAATAACTGTGTTAATTGTCGGATAGGGTGACCAGAACACCGAGAATAGACTGAAGTCAAACTAGACCACTACAATATTTAAACAATATTAACTCAAGCTTGAGTTAGGAAACTTGCCTCTTCCGCTGATTACAGCTACGCAATAAACTTATCTGCGTTTGTAAGACCTATAACCAATAATATCAGTTTTACAATTAGCACAAGCTTGAGTTAATATTGTTAATTATACCACGTCTAAGAATTTATTGTTGATAATTCGCAGTTAGTGCGTGCTTAATAATTCAAATTGAATTGGTGATTCAGAAAATATACATTCGTAGAATAACTGTTGTTGGATATTTATATCCGTAGAAGCTAGTATTGATTGTAAAGATAATTCCTATTTATTGTCGAATTATGTTGAGAAATGTCTTAGCCAATTATTCTGGCTAGACGAACATTTATTATAACTTGATAGATTCGAGAAGAGAATTCAATTATTATTGACAGATCGATGCTAATTATTTCGGCTAGATCGAGAAGTAATTAGAAATTGAAATCACAGTATTTCGTTGTTAAATCAAAATCTTGATTCTAAGACTGAGAAGAACAACCTTTTATATAAAGGGAACAATTTATTGGTCGTATATTCGGCCTTTGCACGCGATTAAGTATTATGCATAATATATGGTATAATAAAGTTTATCACTTTATATACTTGCAGAGGGGTATGATTTAATCTTTATGGTTATCTCATACACCTGGGTATATCAAATTAAATCTTTGATAGTTACTCGAGAAGAGAAGTTCAAGATCCAATGGATCGCTCAGCATAAATCTGGAAAACATTCCACTTTGCTTTTTTGTAGAATTAATTCTTGATTATTCATTTGAATATCGTAGAAAAGCTTGAAAGCGTTGTACTCTTTCATTATCAGATTATTGTTGCGTGGAATATGAGAAGACTTGTTATTTATTCCTATACATTTATCGTATGTCATAACTTGTGGGGCAAACTTGTTGCTCACCCTTGCTTAATAAAACCTTTCAACTAGGGACGAAGTTGCAGAAGGTGTTGTGAAGAAAAACAAATGAAAAGGCATAATGATAAATTAGTATAATGAACATTATAATTATTATGTTGTATTGTAAACCCTTTTTATATATCTAAGGGGTATGTTTGTAATGTTAACGTTAGCAGACTTGGGACTTATGTATTAACAACATATGTTAATGAGTTATGTATTCCTATTTATATTTGAATGAGTAGTTAGATGGTATTATATTGTGGATCGTGAACACAAAATTCAGGGGTCAGGTAACCCAGATTTTGGGGTGTCACAGTCACCTAATTGCGCGCTAGTAAGAAGAAATCTTTACCAGAAGGCCCCATCTTTCCTGGGAACGACCTGGTTGTCATTATTGTGATTCTGTAATATTATTTGTGAATAATTATTTATTTATTTATATGATAAGAAAAATATTTAATTTATGTGGATATAAATGGAGGAATTTTTAGAAAAGTGACAATTGTTGAAAATTGATATTTTATCTTTTTTGATAAAATAATTCATTCAAATATATTATTATATTACATTATAAATGTATAATGCGATAATATAATAATATAATAACGATGATATTTTTATAATGAATGAGCGATATATGAATAAATGAGGAGAAAGAGTATTTTTGTTACAATAAATGCTAAAAACATGTTAAACATGTTGGTGTGCCCCAATTTTGACTGAAATTTGATTATAGCCTGTAAAATCGTCAGTGTGTGGATTTCGGTCAATTTCTGTTTGGAATTTGGAAAAACTTTCTTCTACAAAGTTATAGAGAATTAAATTTCCTATAGAATGGACATAAGATTTGAATTTTTCTGATAAAAGAGCTATTTATTATGAATTATTGAAGTTCCAGAATATTGGGTTTGAATTGATTTTGTTACAAAAAATGTTTAAAACATGTTTTTCATGTTGGTGGGCCCCACTTACATGTGTAAAATTCTGAATTCAGATTTCAAAGTGTGCGTATGATTTTTTTTATAAATAATATTATTTTATTAAATTTTTTGCTTTGCTGTTCTAAGCATTTTCCTATAAATAGGTTGTTTAGGTTAGAATTTAAAATCATACCAAAATCTGAAGTTTTCTCTCTCTATATTATCGAGCATATTTTTGTGAGTATTTCGATACTTTGAGTGTTGCTATACAGTGCAAGTTTCCTTCAGCGTTATATCTGATATTCCAGCCAGAAGTACTATTTTTTTGAGGTAAGGGATGTTATCTTCTTCTTCAATTATGTTATTTTTTTAATATCATTATACCGAAATATTGGTGTGAATTTTATTATGAAATTTTTACCTTTTCATGTCGACGTTACTATTCATGTATACGACAATATTCACGTATACAACACTATTCACGAATACAGTACTATTCACGAGTACTATTCACAAAGTATGATGTTTCTTGTGGAATTTCTACATTTTTGTGTCGGGGTTACTATTCACATATACAATACTATTCACAAATACGACACTATTCACCGAAAAATGAAATTTTCTCTTCTTTGTCCCAGATGTCTATTATAGTTACTATCTTTGATTGTATCAATGTTTTGATCTTCATTCTTGAATTTTACTCCACTATGGTTTATTATGGAGTGTTTATGAACTTGGATTATCTGAAGTACGAATCCCTAATCTTTGTTCTTTTGTCTCACTGGATTCGTTTCTAAAAAATATTTTTCATCATACTCAATCCTAAATGATGATATAACTGAATATCTTTGGCCTGTAGTGCAAAGATGAATGATTACCTGATGAATATCTTTGGCCCGTAGTGCAAAGATGAATATTTGATTCAAGATGTATATTGATTGATATTACAGGGATAAAATATTGATGATGGATTTTTAAATTCATAGATGATATTAGATTTCATTCTCTACTTAACTCTTCTAATGAATTGTTCTTTCCGCTGAGGTTGTTGATCTCAAACTTATTGTCTATTATATTCTATCAAATTTTTCCTTGTTGGGACTAAGGATAATTTGTTGTACATTATCTTAGTCATAATATTCTTTACTGGGCTAGTTGAGCTCACCCTTTTCCTTTTTATTCCATTTTTCTTCTCAGGGGATGAGAATTTAGCATGAACTAGCCGGGGTATGGAGTGATGGTCCAAGTAAATTGTTATAGTAGTCCTCACTATTTTATTAAATAGTGTATCAATAATTGTAATGAGGAATTATTTGAGTGTGGATATTATCTAAAAGACAATATTTATATTTAAACTCACAGTTTATGTGTTGTCGTATTTTACATGACAATTGTGTTAATGAAGTTATAGTTGTTTCTGTACCATGTATTTGGCGACTCAAAATGGGTGATGTATACCTATTTTGGGGGCATCACAATACAGATACAAAAGAAATAAAAGCCACGGACCGAAGTCTAGGCATACGCACACAGCACGACTCTCAACGTGAATAACTGTGTGTGCAGAATATGGAAAAAGGCTTTAAGAAATGTAAGAAGGCTTACATTGGACTGCCAAAGAAGACTTAAATAGCTTTAAATGGATGAACACTCGGTTCCCGCAGGGAAAATACAGCAGAATATAAGCTCACAAGTGTTTGAAATGAGAAATCACTAAGTTTATAGTGTGTATAGAGCAAATTGGACAGGGCTTCCTCGCCTTTTCTCTCTTCAAAATGGCCACCACAAGCCTTCTATTTATAGGGGGAGCCGTAGGTGTACCTGCGATAGCCGCAGATGCACCTGCGATAGCCGCAGATGCACCTGCGATAGCCGCAGATGCATAAGACCTTTTTTTGAATGTTGTTGTCGAGATTTACATAATAACATGGGATTAGAGGTTGTACGAAATCAGGAAGGTGGGGCCATGCCTAGGTCTTCAGGCTTCAAATTATATCCGGAGTGCTGTCTTGTGTAATAGTCACTCGGGATTGGAGCGCTGGTTCTTGTAGGACATTGCTGTGTAGAATATATGTTGAAATGTTGTTGAGATGGCGCAATGTGGGATCAAGGTGGAAAAATGATGATTTTGCCCCTCACCGGGGTTATCTCCAGTTTGGGCTGATGTAGCAGTCGTTGCTTATGGTTATCTCTGAGATTGGGCTACTATGAGTACTGAAGGTCTTCATGGTTGTCTCTGAGGTGTGCCTGACCTCTCGGGGCTATCTCCGAGATTGGAACTGAGTGCATCGGAGTTATCTTCGAGGTTGAAGCTGACTGCAAAAGTTGAGATGAGCTTTTCCGGGGTTATTTCTGGAACGACAATTGCACTCCTCGGGGTTATCTCTGAGGTTGGAACTGAAACTCTTGGGGTTATCTCCGAAACTGAGTATCTCGGGGTTGTCTCCAAGGTGGAAAACTGATGATTCCGGGGTTATCTCTGAAACTAGAAATGCACTCCTCGAGGTTGTCTCCGAGGTTACAACTGAAATTCCCGGGGTTGTCTCTGGGACTGCAACTGGGTATCTCGGGGTTGTCTCCGAGATGGTAAGACTGATAATTATGGGGTTGTCTCCAGAATTGGAGCTGCTTTGTTCTACAAGGTTATCTCTGAAAGATGATTCTGCCCTCTTGCAATGTTAGTAATAGGAATACAAAATTTTGAGTGTCTACACATGCCCATCTTTATCATATTCATGCAATGTAATGGCATGGATATGATAAAGAATACTAGACACTTCAAATGTGATAAGATAATCATGATGTAATGTACTGTAGCACGATGTATATGCATGATGTATGTGCTTTGTTGGACCATTCTCTAATGGGATGTGATGACTGTTTGCTCCCACGACTTCTGATGGGGACTGGAGTTATCACTAATGTCTCTGATGAACTTCCTGGTTTGGTACTCCAGAGCTCTCAGGAACTTCCAGGATGTTGACATTGGGGTTATCACCAAAGTCCTTAATCCTTGGTACTAACTTCCCATTGAGGATGTACCTCTCATGTACGAGAGACCTACAGGGATGTGTTTTGTCTAAGGAAGTTATATAACAGATTCCATCATCGGTCCACCTCAATGAGGATGGTTCTTCCTTGTTTGTATCAACAGGTCCTTCCAATGCTCTCTTAGAGTTACTACAAATAGTTTGTGTTGTCAGGGATGCCTGACCCTCGCTAAAATGTACATCAACGGATAAAATCCCTACTGTGGATGATGTCAAGGCCGCTTGCCTTTTGTTGACGTGTGCATCAACGGATAAGATCATTGGATGGTTTTCAATGCTTCGCTGGATTTACTTACTAGCGACTGAATGCTGTCAAGGTTGCTTGGCCTTTGCTAACGTGTGCATCAACAGATGAAATGGATAAAACATCCACTAGGGGCAATGTTATGGAGTTACGACCCCGAACTGATTGCATCGGACCTTCGTGAGGCATTATCGAGTGTAGTTTACAACAGTTGTGATCATTGGTATAGTAAACCGTGTGTTTGGACGAATACCAATGAATAATATGGAGACCCACATTTTGGTCTCTGAAAACAAGGATTTCAGGCCTTTTCGCTCAGTCACGTAACATCTTTTTTCTGATTTGACTTTTTCAACTAGTGAGACCTCCTTTGCAACTCATATTGGACCGATTCAGTGGGGTGGGCCCCACCTAGGGGAGCTACAGTTACACTTGAGCCACAGGTACACCTACAGCCAGCCGTGGATGGCTTTAAGGCACTTGGTGCTTTACAAATGTCATTTTTATATTGCGCCACACAAGAAATCCAAGAGCTCTTCTTTAGATCTGCTGAGTTTGGGCGTCTTTCTGCAAATTCTTTCTTTGTACAAGTGTTCTACACTGCCCTGGTAATGTATGCATGTATTCTTTTCCAGTTTTTATCCGTTGGAAAATGAATTATCACATGAAATGCTTCTAAACACTTAGTAGTGAATATTCATGATAATATGACTTGATAAAAAATATTTAACACAGTAAACGTTAGTATTTAACCATGCTGAACATAATGATGTGAAAAAATTTAACTTTTAAAATAGTCAAATTGGTACCTTTTTTCTGTTATTTGTTATCATATTTAAGGACAAATGAGCAAAGGTAGTAAAAAAAGTAATCCTGGTAATGAGGCTACCCTTATGGATTACGACTTTGATATTATAATGCATATAGGATGTTTATGACTGTGGGTAGGTGTGCTACTGTATGGCCACCTAGTCATGTCTATGTGCATGTGGATAGTCTTGTGTACAACAGAGACTATTGCAAACATTTGCCAAAATGTAGGCATTAGGTAGTCATGCATTTTTAACTCTACTGTAGGTGTATGTTAAAGTAATGCATGCATACATATAGTCATAAAATGCATTTGGAAAAGCTCTAGGTTAGAGTTTACCACACCATTTATGAGGTGATTTGAAGACTTGTGTCTAGATACATGGATCTGGATCAGCCGAGTTATTATCGTAGGACCACTTCAGGTGTGTGGAAGAGGGCTTCTGATGTGCCTTGATCCCGTTCACTTAGACAGCCTCGTCGTCTGGCAGATGCGGTGATACGTCCTCTCCGGGTTGAGGTACCGGATGTTAAGGACAAAAAGGAAGATGTACCAGTTGCAGACCCCACTCCTACTACTCATGTTCTCCGTATGGATTTTCCAGGCATTCAGGTGATGATCCTAGAGCTTCTGGGTGATTTGAGTCAACACCCCTCGATTTACTTGCATGCAAATGAGGTACAAGCTAGATTTGATCTTCCTTTTTCCTATTGATGAGGAGCAAGGATTCTAATGTTGATTTGCTTTATGATGTAGGTTCTCGGCTTTATGCAGCCTCGAGGGAACTGGTTCAGCATTCACTCTACTGGATGGGAGATAGTGTGACGCCCCCAAATTCAGGTACTTGAAACCCGAACTTGGTGCTTCACAATTCCTTTTCTATGAGCAGAATAATACTAATAATAATAAAAATAATATAAATTATCAAATTTAATTTACATATTATCAGAGTCTTCAAATCCCAAGTACGCAACCTTTAAACATTCATTACATGATAATTAATAAATATCATCATTATCCTAATAAAGTCTAGTTATTACATAAGATAGCATAAACATTCATTCAGCGACCTTCCCTTTTCCCTTGTTCTTGGCATATCCTTCAGGTTGTTCACACTTAGCTGAAAACATTTAAATTAAGCAAGGATGAGCATTTGAGTACCCAGCAAGTAATTGTAATCAATAATAGTTAGCTGAAAGGATTAAATGTTTTCTTTGAATGACACTTCTACAATAGATCAACAGTTGTGAAGTAAGCTTAACCAATAATAAACAACATATCATTTAGATTTCAAAATTTTGAAACTACGTACTGACTATAAATAAGGATCAGTCGACAGACTATGAACATTGTTTTTTATTTTTGAAAAGGTTAAACAGAACTTCATTTGTAAACCGTCATAACTTACGGGCACAGGGGTGATCAGCTCGTTATGCCCTGTATTGATAAATACTACATTCAAGGATGATATTTTCGTCCAGTATATCCGCCTTAAGCGCATAAAAGCTTCCCATATTTGGGATGTTCATACCAGTCTAGAATCCAAACCAAAACAATTCGGTTGGATAACAATAAAGTTCTATCTTGTTCAACAATAATTTTAAGTTTGTGTCTAACCAGATCAAATAGCTTAGACGACTTTAAATTTAACGTATACATACTGGACACCGATAAGTATGTATCAACATGTGATAAAATATAATGATTATCCAAGTGAGGACACTTGTATAACCATGTTTGGAAATTAACGAACAGAATATATATCTTGATCTATAATAATAGAATTAAGGAACTTATACAACAAATTATAATTTAATAACTTACTTATACATAATCATTGCATAAGTATATACAAAGGTTGAAATATTTGAACAATGAAAAAGATTAGTTGTGATAACCTGGGATTTCGAATAATCTAAATTTTACTTAATAAATTTTTTTTATTTTATTTAATATCGATTTAATATTATTATCGCGTATATACGTGATACTGAGTATCGAGAAGTAGTCAATTTGTGTATCGACCGAGAAATTAGAGTAGAGTCGTGCTTAAGCGGAGAATAGAAACCCTAACCCTATGTCCGGATAGGGATTCGATTAAAAATATAATGGAAATAATTATACTGATGAGTACGTGTTTGTACTGTATAGAATGTTGATCAATGATTGGTCGGATAGGGTACAATATTGGTAAACCCTAATAAGGGATTGGAAACTCTAATCTCAAGATTTAAAACCCTAACGCGTAGTTAGGAACCCTAATCAAAAGCCGGGAAACCCTAATTTTTAATTTGAGAATCCTAAACCCTAATTAGGAAACCCTAATCCTAATTATTAAGCTCTAAAGTGATTAGTATTCTTTAATGTGATTAGTAACCTTTAATATAATTAGGGAACACTAATTATATTTTTGAACATCTTAATTTTCTATTTTAAATATCCTAATTTAGAAAATCCTAGAAGCTAAAGTTGTAAAACTTTAGGGTTAGAGCCTTAGGGTTAAACCCTAAGGGTTTGGTAAATTCCTTGTATACCATTAAAATTTCATGTACAAAGTCCAAAATACCCTTTTACTTAGATATTTAGTTAGAAGATTTGCAAGATCTAGTGAGTCATCACTTGAGATTATCCCATGTGCTTAAATTCTATATCAAATCTTATCCATATGGGTTCATTACATGTAGGATATAAGAGATCTAGAGAGAGAAAGTTTATAAAACTTGCTCATTTTCAACTTTGCTCTCACCAACTCTTATTCTCTCTCATACCTCCAAAATCCTAAGGTAAACCAGTCCTAAATACAACCCCTAGATCAACCAATAACAGATTGGAGAGTATAGATCAAGGATTGGAAGGCTAGAAGGTATAAACCCAAATTGATTTTTGATCTTTGTTGCTAAGAAAATAATTGTGTTTAAGTGTTTATAGTTGTGTTATATGGTGTTTTTAGTCGATCTATGTTGATCCATCATGGATCCATAGCAATATTAAAGTGGTAAAAATGGTGTTTTTCAAAATTTTCTCTTGAGTCTAAAAAGTTTCTAACAAGCAAATGTCAGTTGCTTCAGATCTTACCCTGTTCATGTTTTGTAATGTTTTAAGTTTGGAATCGATAGTCTAACATGTTGTCTTTAAACTGGAAGTGGTATTACAGTTAGTTGATGTCAAGATTTGAAGTTATTTATGGTCAAAACCCGTTGACCGAACATAACCATGAACTTTCTGGGTAACCCAGGAAGTGTTAAAGAGCGTCTGACAAGATTTTGTAGTGTCCAGATCTGTCAGTATTTATGAATTATGTTGTTGTTGTTTTAATACATGTGTAGCCTGGTATCCTGACTATAGATTTATAACTTTATATCATATAGCTGATCAACAGGATGAGTGTAATATTTGGTCAAAGTAGGCCAATCGGCCATGACTTCACTTTTTGGGAATTTCCAAAAAATTTATGAACTTAGTTTCTGACAACGTTTGACCGGATTAAATTTGGCTGTTGTGTTGTTGTTTATCTGATATGTTGTTTCGTGCTTGTTCCTTGACACAAGTAGTATGTAATGGAACCATTGTATTACATGAATCATGAACGGATCTTATAGAAAAATTAATTGGAAAGTGGTCACTCAGACTGCTGGGTTTCTGGGTAATCCCAGAAACTGTCTCACAATGAATTCGAAGGCATAGATCAGCTTGTTGTGTTATTGTTTGATCAAAGTGTGAGTTGGATATTGTAGAGTTACATTTTCACTACACGACTGAAGATTTAACCTAGCCAGAACAAGATTAGATTTGATTTTATGATTGGTCAAACAGGGCAGCCTGATAATGAAGCTGTAACTGTTCTTGAGCTCAAGAACACCAACAACGACGCTTTGTGTCGCTAAAGCCCTATAGCAACGGTTTTTATATTTTTTTTAATTTCTGATATTTCTGGAAAATGATTAAAAATAGAAATAAATTCAAAGAATTACCAAAAATGGTTTTAAAAATTATTTTAAATTATGAAAAATAATTTTTGACTATTTGGAATATTTTTCTTTAATATTTATAATTATTTAAATATTAAAGGTATTTAATTTATTTAATTAGTGTGTTAAATAAATTAGAAAAAAATGATTTAATATTATTAAAAATTATTTTAAATAAGAATAAAGTGTTTAAAAATATTTTGAGTTATAAAATGTAACTTTTAATATTTTTAGAGAATTTTCATTAATAATTTAATATTAATGATATTAGATTTATTTAATTATTATATTAAATAAATGAATTAAAAATGATTTTATTGATTTAAAAATTATTTAAAAATGAGAAAAATGATTTAAAAATATTTGAAGTTATAATTAATGACTTTTAATATTTTGATGATAATTTCATTAATATTTGATTATTAATGATAATGATTTAAAAATAATTTTAATTACTTTAAAAATCATTTAAGTAGTAATATTGATGATTTAAAATATTGTAAGTTATTAAAAATAACTGTAATATTTTGACAAGTATGTTATTAATATTTTTATATTATTAAATATTAATAATGATAAGATTATTTAATAATTAAATCATTTAAAAGTGATTCCGATGTTTGAAAAATTATTATAAATTATAATAATTGCTTATAAATTAGTAAAAGCTTCCGAAAAATATTATAAATGATATTTGACTTATCTAAAATAATATTGAAGCTTAGAAACCGAGTTTAATTGACAATAGCTGTGTTAAGTGTCGGATAGGGTGACCAGATCACCAAGAATGGACCGAAGTCCAATCAGACCGAAATAGTTAGACTTGTTATGTGTTTATATAGGTTATAAACACTGATGTGGCTATGTGGTAATGTGTCTAGGAGAAGTTTGACTGTGAATTACAGTGTTATGTGTTATAAATTATTGTGCTAATTGTGAGACCGATATTATTGGTTATAGGTATTACGAACACAGTTAAGTTTATTGTGTAGCTGTAATCAGCGGAAGAGGCAAGTTCCCTAACTCAACCTTGAGTTAATATTTTTTAATTATTATTGGTGGTTAATTATTGCTAATTAGACCACGTCCAGGGATTTATTATTGATTATTCGCAGTTAGTGAATGCTTAATAATTCAAATTGAATTTACTGATTCGGAATATATATACATTCGTAGAATAACTGTTGTTGGATATACATATCCGTAGAAGCTAGAATTGATAGTACATATAATTCCTGTTTATTGTCGAATTATGTTGAGAAATGTCTTAGCCAATTATTTTGGTTAGACGAACATTTGTTAGAACTTGATAGGTTCGAGAAGAGAATTCAATTGTTATTGACAGATCGATGCCAATTATTTCGGCTAGATCGAGAAGTAAATAGAATTTGAAATCACAGTATTTCGTTGTAAAAATCAAAATCTTGATTCTAAGACTGAGAAGAACAACCTTTTATATAAAGAGAATATTTTATCGGTCGAGTATTCGGCCTTTGCGCACGATTAAGTATTATACATAATATAGGGTATACTAAAGCTGATCACTTTATATACTTGCAGAGGGGTATGATTTAATCTTTATGGTTATCTGATACACCTAGGTATATCAAAGTTTAACTTTGATAGTTACTCGAGAAGAGAGTTTAAGATCCAATGGATCGCTCAACATAAATTTGGAAAATATTCCACTTTGCTATTTCGTAGAATTAATTCTTGATTATTCATTTGAATGTCGTAGAAAACCTTGAAAGCGTTGTACTATTTCATTATCGAATTATTGTTGTGTAGAATGTGAGAAGGTTTGATATTGATTTCTATATCTTTATTATATCTCTTTGAAAGTAGTATGCACACAAGCCAATCATGTTTAATGATAAAGCATATACTTTGTAACAATCTTATTCATTTATTAATAAAAAGTATTAATTTATTAAAGGCTTTTAATTATCTACATGATGCTGTTTTATAATATGTGATAAACCCATAGTTTTAAGCAATGCTTTTAGAATAATGATGATGATCATTCTAATGAGATCTAAATTCTTAGAAAGCTTAAAACTAAAATAGTTCTCAATCATTGGATTACTAAATTGGGGATTAGTGAATCCGGATAGATTGGTACATACGTTGCTTGCTCATTGGATGGGGATGATTGATCTCATGATCATTTGTGTGGAGACACTAAAGCAAGTATGTAGGTGCTTATTAGAGAATAAGTTCACTGAACGTGGCTCGCTAAGGAATACCTAATGGAGTTTTATTTGCCTGTCAATAGGAATTCCTGTAGTAATAGTAGTACAAGTGATCCTTGGACTTGAGATCATCATAGTATCTTGTGTATGATGAGTTATACTTTGACTTATTCCTTAAGACCCTTAGGGTATATCAAAGGGTATGCTTGGGTATAATAAGTTGTACATGGAGATAATGTATGATCAATAAAGAATCTACCACTTCTAATAAAAGAAGAGAAATGTCCTATGTGATTCGATAAATGATAACCCAAAGAGTCCTTGGTTATAGCGTAATGAAATTAGAAAGGAGTTTCTAATTTGCATTATTTGGAGTCATGCATTTAAGGGTCGAAATACATATAATTAAATAAAATAAGACTTGTGAAGAATTCCATGTCTTATATTTAATTGGGACATTGTATGGTGGAAGGATTGAATTGTACAGTAACTATTTACTCAAAGGTTCTTTAATGATTAATGTTGAAATCTATATTATCCGGAAAGTCGTTGATCATTAGGGAGGCTTATCCCTATTGTAGAATAAATATTATTTATTTAAATAAATTAATTGTTTAATTTATTTATTTAAATAAGATTAGAATTGTTCTAATTGATTTATTCACAATAGGTTTAATATGGAGAACCTAAAGGGTCACACCATAAAAGGAAGAATAATTATTTAAGAAGTTAATGGCATAATCGTAATAATATGTTATGTATATTTAATTTAATCTATGGTGATAGAATAAATTAAATAGCTTAATATTTATTATTTAATATTTTAGAAATATTAAATATAAATTAATAAGAGGAGTCTTATTAATATTATTACAATTATTATTATTTTAATTTCTAAAAGAGTTTAGGAATTAATTTAATATAAGTACTCTCATTTATTCCTAATAAGATTAGGAGGTTAAATTAATTAAAAGAGTTTAATTAATTATCCCTAATAAGATTAGGGAGCTTAATTAATTAAAAGAATTTAATTAATTAAATAAAACCCAATTCCTTAATTGTTAAGGTGGGTTGCCCACATCTATAAATAAGAGGAGTCTTATTATGGGTGGGTATGGGTTGTTGATTTTTCAACATACGTAATAATTCCAATTGTTGGAAGAGTACACCCTTTCTATAGAGATAGAAAAACTAGGGTTTAGCCAAACACCCATCTTCTTGAATTTTCTTCTTCCTTGGTGGATCACCTCTAGAGGCCAAACACATGGGTGGCTAACGTTGATCAAAGGAAGGAACCAAACCCGGTGGATTCAAGTTGAACGCGAAAGGATTTGGAGGTGAACTTGTACCTGAGGAAGCTCGATCTTCAAGGGTATGATTTTATTCTTTATCTTTTCGTTTAATTAATAATTATGCATAAAGGATGATCCGGGTTTATGGTTTGTAAATAATTTTTAAACTCTGATTTTACCACGCTTCCGCACTCTTATGCAATTTGATTGCGCACATGAATATTACAAACCTAACACTCTTAACTTGCGGAGAAAACTTGTTGCTCACCCTTGCTATAAATAAAACTTTTTAGCTAGGGACGAAGTTACAGAAGGTGCTGCGAAGAAGTTCAAAGGAAAAGGAATAGTTATGAATTAGTTATGATGAACAATATTATTATTATGTTGTATTGTATTGTAAACCCTTTTTGTATATCTAAAGGGGTATGTCTGTAATGTTAAGGTTAGTAGACCTGGGACTTTTGTATTAACAATCTATGTTAATGAGTTATGTATTCCTATATATATTAAAATGGGTAGTTAGATGGTATTATATTGTGGATCGTGAACACCAAATTCAGGGGTCAGGTAACTTGGATTTGGGGGTGTCACATTAGTTCAGATATTCTCTTACGCATGTCTATTGCATAAAGTAAATGCAAAGGGTTAGATACTTGCCTGGTCTGTTGCTTACAGTTATGCAACTTAGTTTTATCTTTTATATCAAGCCCTATCATTAAATAGACCATTCGTTCAATTAGAATAACATACTATCACACATAGTACTGCTATTTGCAGACAGCACATAACCTAATCACATTGTCACGTAAGTTTAACAACCATTGAATCACAAATAAACACATATACATACATATTATATAAGTCCAGATCAATTTCTGAAACATGTCGGTGTATCGACGACTTTATCGGGTAATTATCGAGTTTAAGACTCTATTCTGTAGTTCAATATCCATAAGTATCAGACATATTATTTTTTGTGGCCTTGTAATAATTTTTAAATAATTATTATAATTTATCATGATTTTTGAAACACCGGAATCATTATTAAATGATTTAAATATTAAGTAATTTCATTATCATTAACATTTAATTAATATTAAACTATTAATGAAACTATTACAAAAATATTAAGTTATTTAAAATAACTTAAAATATTTTAAAAGTATTTATATTACCTTTAAATGAGTTTTAAAAAATTAAAATTATTTTAAATAATTACCATTAATATTAAAATATTAATGTATTATTTATCCAAATATTAAAAGTCATTAATTATAACTTAAAATATTTCTAATTCATTTATATCCCTTTTAAATGATTTTTAAATCAATAAAATCATTTTTAAACTATTTATTTAATATAATTATTAAATAAATTTAATATCATTAATATTAAATTATTAATAAAATCTACCTTTAAATATTAAAAGTTATATTTTATAACTTCAAATATTTTTATAACACTTAAATAATTTTTATATTATTTTTAAATCATTAATTTATTTTTCCATAATTTATTTAATATATTTATTAAATAAAATAATTATCATTAATATTAATTTATTAATGAAATTCATCACATAATATTAAAAGTTATTAAAAATAACTTCAAATATTTTTTATATTTTAATATATTTTAAATGATTTTTCATGTATTAAAATCATTTTTAAATAATTTATTTAATATTATAATTAAATAAATTAAATACCTTTAATATTCCAAAAATATTAAATATTTATGAAATATATTCAAAATTATTAAAACCCGATTTTTAAGCTTTAAAATAATTTTTATCAATTTATTTTGTAGTTTTCATAATTAAAAACTAATTTTCTATAATTATTTAATAAAAATTATAATTTTATAAATAAAGTGTCGTTGAAGAATGCCTATAGCGACAGAACCGTCGTTATAGGTGTTCTTTATGTTCTTGATGAAACCCAAAAATTCATGTGCAGTAACCGAGGGACCCTGTTTGACCAGGTTTAATTTAGTGTGTATTGTGTTTCTAGGCAAGTTGTTGATCAGATCGTGTAGAGCTAATGCCAGACTGTGAGACCCCGAATTTTATGAAATAAAAGTATTCAATTTTTCTATTTTGGTAAATAGTTAAATTGATAAAAGTTTAAAGTTAAGGGTCACATTTGAAAATTTTTCAAAGTAAGCAAGTTGTCATAAAATAATTGTTGGTAAAATACGTGTTGTTGCATAGTAGCACACAGTATTGATTATTAATACTTATGTGAGAAGTCACTCAGTTTGATTCAATTATTGTCGATATTTTATATATTATTAAATCAATAATTGAGACGATACAGTTATTCAAATTATTATTTGCATAATTAACAATGTCTAGAAGTTCTGTCAAGGAGAGATTTGGTCACCTAATTGTGCGCCAATAAGGAGAAATCTTTATTGGAAAACCCTCTCTTTCCTGGGAACGAACTGGTTGTTAATATTGCGAGTTATAATAATAGTGAATAAATGTTATTAAAAATCAAATTTGAGTTTGAGTTGAATTTAGAGACGTGGACGTGATATTTGAGTCCTAACGATGAAATTAGTAAGAATAGACTATAAACACAGGGTTTTTTCGGTGTTGACTTTTTTTGGTCAAAGTCAACATTGATTTTTTTTTAGAAAAAGTCAAACTTCGAAATTTTAAAAATGAAATTGTTGAGAAAAATATTTCCATTGTGTTGGGATTATTGGTGTTAGTGGAAATCGACATTTATTTCGATAGTAATTGATGTCTGGAGGTTATATTGATAAATAGGGTAATTAATCGGATAAATGAACAATTAATTGCTACTAATTCACATGCTTATATAACTATTTGTTCACATGTGTTTACTATTGATTCACATTTTGGTACTATTAGGGGAGGTGGTGCAAGATTGATAATACTTGCATGACTAAGTTAAAAATGGAGGTATAGATGGAGGTACTATACTGTAATTCGTATTTTCACATGTCTAGAACTATTGAGTCACATGATTTACTATTGATTCACATGATTTATTATTAGGGGAGGTGGTGCAAGTTTGATAATACTTGCAGGACTAAATTAAAAATGCAGGAAAAGATGAAGGTATTGTACTGTAATATTTCCAGCCCCAAAACGTGCAATTATCGAAACTATATTTTTCTATAAATAGAAGCTCATTCTTCTTCATTTCTCATCAATTCACCAAAACAATAGAGCAATTATTATAGAGAAATTATAGAGGGAGAAGCTATAAAGAGAAAGAAGAAGCGAAGTCTACTACTTCACTATTCTAATATCCATTCTTCTCCCGAGGAAAGAGATATTATTATTATAGTAAGGGATATTATTATTATTTTCAGGGGTATTATTTCTTTCGTATTCATGAAGAGAGCTATTGTTATTCCATTCCTTATTATTCTATTGGAAGAACTTGTATACGCAGACTACCGTATATATGGTGAAATTCTTCTATTATTCCATTCTTTACTATTATGTTGGAATAACATGTCTATGCGAAGTACTTCATACATGGTGAAATTCTTCTATTATTCCATTCTTTAATATTCTGTCGGAATATCCTGTCTATGCGTTTACGCATGACCTGGTTCCATTATTTATTATTCCATTTAAATATCACATGCATGACGTTTATGCATTGAATTGGTTTCATTATTTATTATTCTGTTGGAATAACTTGTTTGTGCGGTCTATCGCATGCATGGTGAATTCTTCTGTTATTCCATTCTTTATTATTCTGTTGGAATAACATGTCTATGTGGATTACCACATGCATGGTGAATGATCCTTTGTATTCATTCCTTATTAAATTGTGGAAATGATCTGTATACGTGGATTACCGCATGGTGGGTGAAAATCCATTTTCAGTTTCGTATATTCTATTATACTCGGGTATTCAGGGCACTTTTCGTGTTGGAGTACTATTCACTAGTTACTATTCACCTAAATTACTATTCACTCTATTATTATTCACTCGGGTATTCGGGGCACTTTTCGTGTTAGGGTACTATTCACGAGTTACTATTCACCCAAATTACTATTCACTCTAGTATTATTCACTCGGGTATTTGGGTACTTTTCATGTTGGGGTACTATTCACGAGAAGTACTATTCACAGGGTACTATTTATGGGGTACTATTCACCCAAAAAATATATTTCTTTTCTGTCCAAATTATTTTTGATACAGAAATATTATTCTTGAATTTTACTCTACAAAGCAGTATCATGTTGTCAATTTGGATATTTTAAAACTCTGGATAAATTTAAAGTCTTTAATATTTATCCTTGATTTCGTTTGATTAATGCTTATATCATTGTCATCATCCTCATGCTTATATTGTGATAAAAGTCATCTTTGGCTTACGTGCATAGATGGACTGTTGATTATTGGTTTTATGGTTGTATATCTTTGGCTTACGTGCAAAGACGGACAAGTATATGACATGATCATGACCACTGGTGATAATAACGAATATCCTTGGCCCGTAGTGCATGGATAATTCGATGATGTGATTGGCAGGATCATGACCATTAGTTAACAGTTGAATGTCTTTGGCCGTGGTGCAATCGATGATTAATTGATTGGTATGATCATGACCATTGGTTTTATAGTTGAATATCTTTGGCCCGTAGTGCAAAGGTAGACAACTGATTGGTATGATCATTGTTATTACATTTGAATATCTTTAGCCTTTGGGGTAAGGATATTGAGTAAACGTTCTATTAAGCCTTTGTGGTAATGAGAAACTGTTGATTTACATGATTATAAATATGAATTGTGAATTTAACTATAATATTTAGTAGTTTAGGTGAATACAAGTGATGAGAGTTCTTTTGTCCTGGGTATAATTTATGAGTATGATTATGACCAGGGATTATTCTGAGATAGTCACGTGACCATTGATGATTACATGATTATCCTGGCCCGTAAAAGTGTGGATGATTCGATGATGTGGCTTATTTATTGTCGAGTCTCGCCGATAGAAATTGATGAAAACATTTTAAATTATAGAAGATAGTAGATTTTATGCTCTACTTGACTCTTCTAATGGATTGCTTATTTTCGCTGCAGTTGTTGATCTAAAACTTGTTGTCTATTGTATTCTATCAGTTCTTATACTGTTGAAGGCTAAGGATAATTTATTCTGCATTATCTTAGTCATAATATTTCTTACTGGGCTAGTGAGCTCACCCTTTTCTTTCAATGTTCTCTTCAGGAAATGAGAACGAATGGATTTAGCCTGGGAATAGAGTGATGGTCCAGGATAAATGGCTTTAGTAGTCCTCACTATTCTACGGAATAATGTGATAATAATTGTAATAAGGACACCATTGAGTGTGGATATTGTCTAGAAGATAATATTTGTATTAAAACTCACAGCTTATGTTGTATATTTAAGGTTGTATTTGTATTCTGTACCATGTATTTGGCGACTCAGAATGGTGATGTATACCTATTTTGGGGGCGTCACAAAGACTACAAGATCCAACAACAAACATGTTCATATAACACATAACCAAAGAGATCTGAGCCATTAAAGTAGCTGTCAGAGGCTGTTCTTCATTTCTGGGTTACCCAGAAATGAAGAACAGTTCGTGGGTCATACTTTGAGACTCCACTACATAATATTCTTGCAATATTTTAGTGATCTATTGATCTCAGGTTATAGCCAACATGTCATATTACAGATCTATTACAAAACATCATCATAACAACAACACAAACACGAGATCTAGTCTGGTCAAACTATGTCAGACGACATGTTCTTATGTTTTCTGGGTTACCTAGAAAACAGAAAACATGTTCGACTTAACTAGTTTGACCGGCCACAAATTTCAACCTGTTTATTATTTATGTGATCTTAAGGCATGAGGATGTAATCTAAACAACATAATACATGTTAGATGCAAAAACCATAACAAGTCATTAAATCATTGTCAGATCCAAGCCCTTAAACCTCTTGTCAGAACATCCTGGGTACGTTTCTGGGTTACCCAGAAATGTTTGGTCAATGTCAGTCAACACGGTTTAACCACATATATCTTTCGATCAGGGCTAGATCTAACCTTGATTCATGTTCTAGAACAGAGATCAGATAGCATACTACAGGTTCAGATCTTTAAACAATAAAAACACCTAACAGAATGGGATCTATGGAACCTGACATTTGGTTGTCAGACCATATTTCCTAGTTTTCCAGATTATGAAAATCTCTCAATTCGAGCTCTTAAATGTTATGGATCTATCATGTGCCAACCCAGATCACTTATATATACCACATAAAACATATTCTAACACTCAAACATAACATATAACACAAGATTAAAGTTCAAAATATAGCTAGGGTTTTTATACCTTCTATGACCAAATCTGATTCTAGGCTTCTGAGTTTGATATGGGTGTTAGTGGGGCTGGTTTTGGTACTAAAATGCCTTGATATTTTCGGAGGTTGAGAGAGAGAAGTGTTGTTTGAGAGTTAGATAGCAAAATGTGCAACTTTAGCAACTTTACTCTCTCTTATCTTTTATAATTACTTGATGCAATGAATGTTGCTGATATAGCTGCTACCCTAGACTGATTTGTTGGAGTTTTTCTCATGCTAAGTCAATATTTTAGGTTACTAACTCCATATTTGGTTAGATACACAAGCAAGCTTAATAAAAAAATATTACAAAGGATATTTTAGTCATTAGACTTGTGATTTTAATGGCCCATTTGTCATTTGCCTAACCCTTAGGGTTTGACCCTTAGGATTTAACCCTAAGGTTTTGTACAATAATTTCTAGCATTTTGCAATTAAGGCGAAAATAAAGATTTTCAAAATTCTAGTTTTTAAAGAAATGAAATTAGAGTTCCTTAATCATGTTTAGGTTTCCTAATTACTTAGAACCACAAATTAGGATTAATAATTTACTAATTATAATTAAGCTTGCTAAACTTAGCAATTAGGGTTTACAACTAGCAATTAGGTTTTAAAATTACTAATTAGGGTTACTAAATATAGAAATTAGGTTTTCTATTTTCATGATTAGGGTTTTGAAAATTAGGGTTTTTCTAATTAATGTTAATATTAATAATAATTGTCATAAATCACAATACACAATTACAAAACAATCTTGTACTCTAATTTGGATCTCAAATTAGGGTTTTGCACAGTAAAACTAGGGTTTGACATAATACACCATAATTGACCAACCGTTGTCAGTCCGTATACATACAGTACATATTTATATTACAGAAATAATAATAATATTATATTATTATTCTCATGCATTGATCAAAATCTAAAATTAGGATTTGGATTCCATATCTGATTTATCTTCATATATAACTTTATTAATTAAGTTAAAAAAATAATTAATTTAATTAATCTAACATAAATTCATATAATTAAATAAATTAATTATTATAATAATTCTAATAATCATTCCATATATTATTTAAATAATATATAATTATATTTTCATGAAAATAAATAGTAAGAACATTTCTATAATACAATTAATTATTATAAAAATATAGTTGATAATGATCAATAATCCTAAAATAAAATTATTTGTAATTATTCATGTAATAAATATATTTTTATTTATCCCATAAATATATATCCATATTATCTTGGCACATATTCCCCATATTTATTTTAATAAATAAATAAAAATTATACGCACAATTTTTGATTTATTTATATAGAAAATATCGGGTTATTACATTCACCATCCCTTATAAAGATTTCGTCCTCAGAATCGTCGTTTTAAAACCAGTACATACCATGGTACATAGCATACATAATCATTGCAAGTAAATCTCGATCAAATCTGATTGAACTGATCTTTAACTAAACACATAAAGCTTGTCTATCTGATGAAATTTGATTTCTAAAAGAACTCAAATTCCTCCTTCAAAATTCCTTTATAAAATAATTTACTATAAATATGGAAATCATGTATAAGAAAATAAAATTTATACGAATAATACCTGGAGTTCCATTGCATGCTGCCACCGTATCCTGGACCGTCATATTGAATACCCCTTGCAGTAGATTTTGTCGGCTTGCTAGATGATGTTGGTCCTGTGATCGCCAAAACCCCGCTGCCTTTCCCCATGTTCACGCTTTCTGCCTCCGTTCTCCTTTTTGGACAATCCTTCACCTTATGCTTCTTTGATCCGCATAGAAAACACCCATTAATCATTTTAGGATTGGGGCAGTTGGGAGAGATATGGCCATCCTGCCCGCACTTAAAACATGCAAATTTACCTTTTAGACTTTCCCCCAAATGGTTCTTCCCATAGTTCCCACATTACACCACCTGCTTCTTCTTTACACCTTCCTGCTTCACCTGCACACTCCCAAAGTTGTTCCCCTTCCTCTTTCCACCCCTATTCCCACTGTTTGTTTCCACCTTCCCAGCTCCCTCGACCTTACCCTTGTTCCTTCTTTCCTTGTTGTAGAGGCTCATGGCATCACTCCCCTCCTCAGCTATAATCGTTTTCTCCATGAGTGCTATAAATATAGGGATCTGCAACACTGCCACCTTGTTGTAGAGCCAGGGATTTAATCCCAGCTCAAACCTTCTTGCTTTTCTAGCCTCCGTATCCACTTGATGCGGAGCGAACCTAGCCAACTCATTAAACTTTGCGGCATACTCCACAACAGTCATATTCTCCTGCTTCAACTCCATAAATTTCACCTACATCCTAGCCTGCATACTAGACAAAAAATAATTTTCAAAAAACAAAGTTTTGAACCTATCCCAAGTAACTACACCTTCTCCTGCCCTTGACTGATTCGCTTCCCACCAAAAATTTGCCTCACCCTTCATCATGTAGGTGGTAAAAGCGATCTTTTGCCCCTCAACTACCTTAGCTATCACAAATGCCTTTTCGATTCCCTTAACCCAAGTTTGGGCTTCTACAGGGTCAGTTGTCCCTTTGAATTCATGCGGTCCTACAGCCTTAAAATCCTTGAAGTTTGCTAAATGATTATCTGGCTGGTTCCCTGCGACTGGCATTCCTTGTTGCATCGCCTGAGCTACCATGTTTGCAAATTGCTGCATTGGATCTAGTTGTTGTCCCCCAACGTTGTTAACAGATTCTTCTGCCCTTTGATTTCGAGTTTGACGTCTTGGCGGCATTATCTGATTAAATAAAACATAATATATACTTTATTAACTTACATTCTAAACCTTATCATATAAGTTTAATATATTAAACTTGTTTCATTACTCAAACATAGATTCATATTCCTTAATTCAAAGTACTTTACATAACATAGCACATACTACTATCCCTTTGTGACCACAAAAGTTGGGATTTACGGCATTGACTTATACAAAAGTTGAGAATATTACATTACACAAACATACTTATCACACATATTACATCAAACACACCTACACCACAGAACCTATACTACATATTCACTATGCCTTTTTCTTGATCTTGTACAACTTTTTGCCTGATGACCTTCTATCCCACAAATAAAACATACACCTTATTTAATTTGGATTGGGAAAATGAGGAGAAAATTGTCCCTCACGTCTGCAATTTTAGCAAACATTCTCTCCTTTCCTACACACGCCTTCAAGTTTCTTGTAACAGTTTGTACATTTTTCTATTTGGTTAAGGTTCCCTCGGTTGTTATCAGGATTTCCTATATCGCGGTCTTTCATCTTTCTTTTCCCCTTCTTGCTCGGAGCTGCGCACACTTTGTTCCTTTTAGCTCCTATTTGGTCAATTTGGATTTTAATCTTATCTTGTTCTTCAATTGTTTCTATTAATGCTTTCCGCAGTTGACTATATAACAACTTTTCTATTTCCCACAGCTTTTCTAGTGAAGAAACCTTGTTCCTCAGATTCTGCACTTCGGTTGATGCTTGATCAGCTCCAACTTCAATGTCTGAATCACTATCTATAAGTTCCACGATTTCCGGATCTAGTACTATTTTTCCACAATAACCACCTCATCGAGGTTGCTTTCACCTTGAGCCTCTATTTCAACTATTGGCTTTGATATTGGCTCCTTCTTTACGATCCGAGGGTATCCTAATCCTTTTTCACCTGACATCTACACACATAAATTATCCTGATTAGCATATAATATATACACATAACAAATAATAGTTTTATAAAAGTTATCTTTTATTTTGTTTGATGATGAATTTATCCGATTCATCTCTTTTTAAACTCTATATGAGTTATTTGTATTTTCAACGTTTCACTCTGTCCTAAGGTTATAGCCTAAGGTCTATCCCACCTAAGGTTTCTAACCCTATAGCTCTGATACCATGATGTGACGCCCCCAAATTCAGGTACTTGAAACCCAAACTTGGTGCTTCACGATACCATTTCTATGAGCAGAATAATACTAATAATAATAACAATAATATAAATTATCAAATTTAATTAACATATTATTAGAGTCTTCAAATCCCAAGTACGCAACCTTTAAACACTCATTACATGATAATTAATATATATCATCATTATCCTAATAAAGTCTAGTTATTACATAAGATAGCATAAACATTCATTCAGCGACCTTCACTTTTCCCTTGTTCTTGGCAGATCCTTCAGGTTGTTCACACATAGCTGAAAATATTTAAATTAAGCAATGATGAGCATTTGAGTGCCCAACATGTAATATTAATCAATAATAGTTAGCTGAAAGGATTAAATATTTTCTTTGAATGATACTTCTACAACGGATCAACAGTTGTGAAGTAAGTTGAACCAATAATAAACAACATATCATTTTGATTTCAAATTTTTGAAACTATATACTGACTATAAATGAGGATCAGTCGACAGACTATGAACATTGTTTTCTATTTTCAAAAAGGTTAAATAGAACTTCATCTGTAAACCATCATAACTTACGGGCACGGGGGTGATCAGCCCGTTATGCCCTGCATTGATCAATACTACATTCAAGGACTATATTTTTGTCCAGCATATCCGCCTTAGGCGCAAAATATTAAGTTATTTAAAATAACTTAAAATATTTTTAAAGCATTTATATTACCTTTAAATAATTTTTAAAATAAGTAAAATAATTTTTTAATAATTACCATTAATATTAAAATATTAATGTATTATTTATCCAAAATTAAAAGCCATTAATTATAACTTAAAATATTTTTAATTCATTTATATCCCTTTTAAATGATTTTAAATTAATAAAATCATTTTTAAAATATTATTAAATATAATTATTAAATAAATTTAATATCATTAATATTAAATTATTAATAAAATCTACCTTTAAATATTAAAAGTTATATTTTACAACTTCAAATATTTTTATAACACTTAAATAATTTTATATTATTTTTAAATCATTAATTCTATTTTTCCATAATTTATTTAATATATTTATTAAATAAAATAATTATCATTAATATTAATTTATTAATGAAATTCATCACATAATATTAAAAGTTATTAAAATAACTTAAAATATTTTCTTATATCATAATATATTTTTAAATGATTTTTCATGTATTAAAATCATTTTTAAATAATTTATTATTATTATAATTAAATAAATTAAATACCTTTAATATTCAAAAAATATTAAATATTTATGAAATATATTCAAAATTATTAAAAACAAATTTTTAAGCTTTCAAATAATTTTTAGTAATTTATTTTGTATTTTTCATAATTAAAAACTAATTTTCTATAATTATTTAATAAAAATTATAATTTTATAAATAAAGTGTCGCTGAAGACTGCCTATAGCGACAGAACCGTCGCTATAGGTGTTCTTCATGTTCTTGATGAAACCTAGAAATTCGTGTGCAGTAACCGAGGGACCCTGTTTGACCTTGTTTAATTTAGTGTGTATTGTGTTTCTAGGCAAGTTGTTGATCAGATCGTGTAAAGCTAATGCAAGACTACAAGATCTAACAACAAACATGTTCATACAACACATAACCAAAGAGATATGAGCCATCAAAGTAGTTGTCAGAGGTTGTTCTTCATTTCTGGGTTACCTAGAAATGAAGAACAGTTCGTGGGTCTTACTTTGAGACTCGACTACATGTTATTCTTGCAATATTTGAGTGATCTATTGATCTCAGGTTATAGCCAACATGTAATATTACAGATCTATTACAAAACATCATCATAACAACAACACAAACACGAGATCTAGTCAAGTCAAACTATGTCAGACGACATGTTCTTATGTTTTCTGGGTTACCTAGAAAACAGAAAACATGTTCAACTTAATTAGTTTGACCGGCCACAAATTTCAACATGTTTATTAGTTATGTGATCTTAAGGCATGAGGATGTAATCTAAACAACATAATACATGTTAGATGCAAAAACCATAACAAAGCATTAAATCATTGTCAAATCCAAGCCCTTAAACCTCTTGTCAGAACATTTTGGGTACGTTTCTGGGTTGCCCAGAAACGTTCGGTCAATGTCGGTCAACGTGGTTTAAACAAATATGTAAGACCCCGAAATTTTTAAATAAAAAGGAATTTCCTTTATTTATTATTTTGAAATAGTAAGGGTTGATTTGATTAATGTGGATAGTTAAGGGTTAAATACGCAAATATTTTAAAATAAGCAAGTGGTTATAAAATATTCATTTTGTCGGGAATATTCGTTTGGTCGTGGAATATTAGATCGTTTCGGGAATATTCGCAAATACTGACAGTAGCGACCATGTGTGGGCCCCATAACCGGAAAGCGATTGGATGAAGAAAACGACAAATATAAGTTGGTTAAAAATAACGGCGTAGTTATTACACAGATTATCATTGTTGGAATACCTTGGTTAAAATCTGATAATACGCTGCGTGGTTGCAAAGAGTAGCACCAGATTGCATGTAATTGTTGAATTATTGATCCTTACGTAAGAAGGCACTACTCAATAATTTTCACGAAGAGTTCTTGCTCAATATTTTATTTTATTGATTCAATAATTCTTTGCGTTGATATTTTATATTATTGTTGTTCAATAATTGTCACTGCACAATATCTCCATTATCAGATCAATAATTCATATTATTTGAATAATATTATTAGATAGCATTATTGGCAATGTCTAGAAAGTTCTGTCAAGGAGAGGTTTGGTCACCTAATTGCGCGCCAGTAAGGAGAAATCCTTATCGGAAAGCCCCCTCTTTCCTGGGAATGGCCTGGTTGTCATAATTGTGATTCTGTAATATTATTTGTGAATAATTAATTATTGATTCATATGATAAAGAAATATTTATTTTATGTGGATATAAATGATGGATTTATTTATGTGGTTATAAATGAAGAAATTATTGTTGAGGTGTTTTATCAGTATTTTATCGGATTGGAGGTATTAAAAATCAAATCAGGGGTTTTGAGATATATCATGGGGTTATAATTTTTAATCAAACCGTTGGATTGTGGTAATTTTGGGTATGTTATACATACATAAGTTGAGTATATGTCCACAAATTTTGAAACGTTTAAAATGCACGAATTATTTGTTATGAATTTTAAGAGGTGTCTCGATTAGGAAATTAGGTTTATAATTGATTTTGGTGGAAAATTCTAGAATTGAGTGGGCCCCACTTGTGGTTGGTGAAGAAATGTGCTGAATTTTATTTCAAATGTGGTGGGTGGCAATAGTAGCGTGTAAAGCCATCGGTAGCGCAGTCAAGTGTCTGCTTGGTGGGCTAACATTTTCCTATAAATAGAGGGTTAAGTTAGAATTGAAAATCACACCGTAAACAAAGTTTTCTCTTTCTCTCTCTATATTATTGAGCGTATTTTGTGAGTATTTAGATACTTTGAGAGTTCTTTGCTCAAGACAAGTTTCATTCAAAGATCACTTCCGATCTTTCCTTAAAATCTTGATTCTTTGAGGTAAGGGATGTTATTTTCTTCTCAAATGATATTATTTCTTCAATATCATTATCTTTGAAATATTGGTTGGAACTTTTATTAAATTTGGAACTTTTTCATGCTTGGGGTTACTATTCATGAGTTACTATTCACGAGTTACTATTCATGAGTTACTATTCACGAGTTACTATTCACGAGTACTATTCATGAAGCGTGAAAATGTTTTTTTTGTGGAATTTCTATCTTTTGGTGTTGAGTTACTATTCACGATATCAAGACTATTCACGATATCTAAGACTATTCAATATACGGCACTATTCACGATATCTGACACTATTCATCAAAAAATAAAATTTCTTCTTTTTGTCCAAAATATCTATTCTGGATACTAGCTTTGATTGTATCCATGTTTTGATCATTCTTGAATTTTACACCACTATGATTATTTTGAGGTATTTTTGAACATGGATAAAACAAAGTACGAATCCTTAATCCTTAATCCTTGTCATTTTGTTTCACTGGATTCGTTTCTTTAAAAATATTTTCATCATCCTCGCCTTAAATGATGATATTATTGAATATCTTTGGCCCGTAGTGCAAAGATGAATGATTTCAAGAATATCTTTGGCTTTGTAGTGCAAAGATGAGCGGTGTTTAAATGAACATGACCGATCGATGAATATCTTTGGCCTTTAGTGCAAAGATGAACAGTGTTGAGATGAACACGACCGATTGATGAATATCTTTGGCACTTCGTGTAGTGCAAAGATGAATATTTGATTCAGAGATGTTTATGGATTGTTGTTATGAGGGATAAAAGATGAGCGATGAACTTTTAAATTCATACATAGAAGATAGTAGTTTGCATTCTCTACGTAACTCTTCTATGAATTATTATTTCCGCTGCGAATATTGATCTGAAACTTGTTGTCTATTGTATTCTATTAAATTTTTCCCTGTTGAAGACTAACGATAATTTGTTGTATATTATCTTAGTCATAATATTCTTTACTGAGCTAGTTGAGCTCACCCTTTTCCTTTTTGTTCCATTCTTCTCAGGAGGCGAGAATATAGCGAGTACGAGTCGGGGTATGGAATGAAGGTTTTAGAAAGGATTGTTTAGTAGTCCTCACCATTTTTGTAAAATAATGTATCAATAAATGTGATGAGGATTTATTTGAGTATAAATATTGTCTAGAAGATAATATTTGTATTTAAACTCACAGATTTATTGTTGTAATAATAAAGTTGTAGTTGTTTTCGTACATCATGTATTGACAACTCGGAATGGGTGATGTATACCTATTTTGGGGGTGTCACGGTTGGTATCGAGCTTAGGGATATGATCTCTGGCGGAGATGGGGAATAGAACTAGGAGGGAGAGGCGAGTAAATCCTTCGCTAGTGTGTCCTACCTAAGCTTATTTGTTAGTTGGTTAGTATATAAGGGATATTATGTGATATATTGATTTCCTTAATTAACCCTTGTTTTATGACGAAGATTTGAGAATGTCGATCGAGAATATTAACAATGGAAATGAGAACGTGGAGACGCTCTGTACTCACCAACGAGGAGAACGTGCAACAGTCGTGGCAATGTTCCTCCTGTGAACAACACCATTGAAAGCGAGATGATGAACGAGGGATGTTTAGAAGTTTTTGCAGTTTCATGCAAAATCGAGACGAGGGAGACTCGTGTTCAAAATACTGAGGAGGAAATGATAGCAATTCACGGGTTGTCACACAAGCAATTCAAAGAGTTGGGACCACGAATTTAAGGGAAAGCCAGATCCGATCATGGCGGAAACATGGGTCAAGCAAATTACCAAGATATTCGATGTCTTGGGATGCACGGAGGAACAGAAGGTTCCATTCGCCACCTTTATGTTCCGTGGCGAAGCGAGACCATCGGTGGGAGTCTCGTGAAGCGTATCCATCCAAACCGCAAGACTCAAAGATGTCTTGGGAGGCGTTTGAGAGACTATTTAATGACAAATACTTTCCGAAAGTGTTCGTCATATGAAGGAAGTGGAGTTCATCGATTAGAGCAAAACAACATGGCGGTGTCTCGAAGACGAGGCAAAGTTTGCAGAGTTATCCGAGTTTGCACCTCATTTGGTGGAGAATGAGGAACGATGACGCGGATGTTTCTTAGAGGTTTGAAACCCGGATACGTCGGTATCTCATTTCTCATAAACTTTCTCTTTATTCGAGATGTTGTAAGCAGGCTCAATTATTAGGCGAGATAACGAGTACTACCAACTAAGGGACCATAACCGTGGATCGTACTCGAGAGATAGCGATCAATGAATAATGATAACTGCGGAGAAAGAAAATGACGAGACGAAATGGTAACCACTCGGTGGTAATCATGGTCATGAAAAAATGAAGAAGCGAGTTAGAGGTGATTTTAAAAGAGGAGATTTAACAACGACTATGTGAAGACGACAAAGGTCTTTAAGAAGAATCGGTTCTAAGTGGAGGAGAACGACCACCCATTATATGCTACAAATGCGAAAAGAGGGACATATCGGTCAAAGCGCCCACAACAGTTCAAGGTATGCTATAGTTGTGGAAAGGAAGGACATATCGCTTCGAGATCAGACGGTAGCGAAACCTAGTTCAATGAGGGACGGTGACTCAAAAGATCGTCCCGTAAAAGTCAAAGTCAACGATTCCGGAAGAGCGTTTGTTGTGGTGGTCATAATGCGAGGAACCCAAACGAGGTGATCACGGGTAAGCTATTTATAAATTCTTGCGAAGTTTATACCTTACTTGATAACTGGGTGTTACCCATTCATTTATCTCTCCCGCATGTGCTCAACGTTTAAACTTGACTCAGGAGAAATTAGACTTTGACCTATCTCGTGGAAACTCCGTTAGGAGAAACTTTCATCACATCCATCGTTTATAAATCTTGTTTGATTCAAGTTGGCACCATCACCTTACACTGTTGACCTTATCTCTTTAAAGATACTTGCTTTTGATGTGATTTTAGGGATTGATTGGTTAACTACTCATCATGCCAAAATTGATTGTTTTCGTAAGGTTGTTAGTTTTCATATTCCTAACCAACCGTTATGCTTAATTCAAGCAACTAAACCATTAAAATCAATCACTATCATATCTAATCATAAAGCTATTCGTTTATTGAAAAACGGATGTCAAGCTTTCTTAGCCCATGTTATGGATTTGAATAAAGACACGTCAAATTTGAATAATATTCTGTTGTTATTGACTTTCCGACGATTTCAAGAACTTCCGCCTCACCCAGTAACGTGAAGTTGAATTCTTTATTGATCTTGAACTCGTACAAAGCCCATTTCTAAAACCCCATATCGAATGGCTCCTATTGAACTTCAGAGTTAAAGGTCCAACTACGTGAATTGTTGGACATCGGTTTCATTCGTCTAGTACATCTCCTTGGGGTGCTCTGTTTTATTTGTAAAGAAGAAAGAGCGGGAGTATGCGACTTTGTATCGACTATCGGGAATTGAACCATGTCACCATCAAGAATAGGTATCCTCACCTCGTATTGATGACTTGTTTGACCGATTCTGTAAGGGCACAATTCTTTTCAAAATTGATCTTAGATTCGCTCGATATCATCATTTGAAGATTAAAAGCGAGGATATTCCAAAGCGCCTTGAGAATCCCGGTATGGGCATTATGAATTCTTAGTCATGTCTTTCGGACTAACTAATGCTCCTATGGCTTTCATGGATATGATGAACCGAGTATTCAAGGAATATTTGGATCGATTCGTTGTTGTCTTTATTGATGACATCCTTATATATTCCAAAAGTCGTGAAGATCATGAGCACCATTTGAAGTCGGTACTCCAAAGGCTTCGTGAAAACCAACTATATGCCAAATTGAAGAAATGCGAGTTCGGCGAGGAAGTAGCATTTCTTGGGCATGTGGTGTCAAAACATGGAGTATCTGTTGATCCGGCCAAGATTGAAGCAATACAAAGTTAGAGCAAACAAAAGTCGGTGATCAAGTACGTAGCTTTTTGGGCTTAGTGGTTATTATCGGAGATTCGTGGAAGGGTTTTCTCGAATCGCTACTCCATTAACTCGCCTAACTCGGAAGGATACAAAATTCGTTTGGAGCGAAGAATGCGAGAAAAGTTTCCAAGAGCTTAAGAGGAGACTTATTTCTAAGACTGTTCTAACAATACCATCCGGTTCGGATGGATTTGTTATCTCTGATGATGCTTGAGCAAAGGGTTAGGATGTGTTCTCATGCAACGTGGGAAAGTCATAGCCTATGCCTCGCGACAACTTAAAGAGTATGAGAGGAATTATCCTACTCATGATCTAGAGTTAGCGTGAAAATCGTTTCGCACTAAAGATATGGAGGCACTATCTATATGGGGAGAAAGTGGAGATATATTCAGACCATAAAAGCCTTAAATATTTCTTCACTCAAAAAGAACTCAACATGCGGCAGCGACGTTGGCTCGAGCTATTGAAAGACTACGACCACACTATTCAATACCATCCTGAAAAGCGAACGTGGTAGCTGACGCGTTGAGTAGAAGATCATATGCGGGAAGGAGTGCGATGATGTCAAGTATACGCATAGAGCCAACTTTAATAGAAAAAGTTAAGGTTGCTCAAGCCACCGACCCGGAGCTGATGCGTATGAAGAAGAAAGTACAAGAAGGAGCTATTCCGGAAGCGAGAATTGATGAAGAAGGAATACTTCGAGTCCACTCTAGACTTTGTGTTCTAACGACTACGATTTGAAGTACAAGATTATGATGGAGGCACACAATACACCATTTGCAATCCATCACGGAAGTACTAAAATGTATCGTGATCTTGACATACATTTTGGTGGAACAATATGAAGAGAGAGATTGCAAAGTTTATCTCAATGTGTTTAACTTGTCAACGTGTAAAGGCGGAGCATCTAGTACCTAAGGGTCCGTTGCAACCACTTGAGATTCGGAATGGAAGTGGGAACACATTACCATGGATTTCGTTACGGGTCTTCCTACGGTTTCTCAAGGCATCAATGCTATTTGGGTTATTGTTGATAGATTAACCAAATCCGCTCATTTCTTGCGATCACGGAGACTTATTCCTTGAACGTCTTGCTAGTATATACGTAAATGAGATTGTGAGGTTGCATGGCATGCCTGTATCCATAGTTTCGGATCGTGACCCAAGATTCACTTCAAGATTTTGGGTTAGCTTGCAAAAAGCTATGGGCACGGATTTGCGATTTAGTTCGGCATACCATCCCCAAACGGACGGACAATCAGAGAGGACTATTCAAACTCTTGAAGATTTATTAAGACTCTGTGTCCTAGACTTCAAGGGTAGTTGGGATAAGTATTTACCATTGGTAGAATTCTCCTACAACAACAGTTATCAGGCAAGTATAGGTGTGGCTCCATTCGAAGCATTATATGGACGAAAATGTCGTTCTTCAATATGTTGGGATGAGGTGGGTGAAGCAACATTGTTGGGACCCGAGTTAGTACGTATGACTACCGAAAAGATCCAAATAATTCGACAACGTATACAAACGGCTCAAGATCGACAAAAGAGTTATGCGGATCTTCATCGAAAGGACGTGGAATTTAATGTAGGGGATCATGTATTGTTACGAGTTGCTCCATGGAAAGGAGTTACAAGATTTGGGAAGAGAGGAAAACTCAATCCACGATTTATTGGTCCATTTCAAATTCTTGACCGAAGTAGGAAATGTAGCCTATAGACTTGCGTTACCTCGAGTATGTCTCGTGTTCATAATGTATTTCACATATCTCGTGCATTTCGTAAATATGTGAAAGACCCGAACCACGTTATTGAGTTAGAACAGGACGAGATAAAGAAGACTTAACGTATGAGGAGGTACTGTCAAGATCTTGGATAGGAAGGAGCATGTCCTACGCCAAGAAAGGTCATACCACAAGTTAAAGTTTTGTGGAGGAATCATGCTATAGAAGAAATGACACGGGAATTGGAAAGCGGAAATGAAAGCGAGGTATCCTCACCTTTTCGAAACACAGCACGCGACGTCAATTTCGAGGATGAAATTTCATAAGGAGGGAGGTTGTAAGACCTAAATTTTTAAATAAAAAGGAATTTCCTTTATTTATTATTTTGAAATAGTAAGGGTTGATTTGATTAATGTGGATAGTTAAGGGTTAAATACGCAAATATTTTAAAATAAGCAAGTGGTTATAAAATATTCATTTTGTTTGGGAATATTCGTTTGGTCGTGGAATATTAAATCTTTGTCGGGGAATATTAAATGCGACGGTAGCATGAAAACCATGTGTGGGCCCCATAACGGAAAGCGATTGGATGAAGAAAACGACAAATATAAGTTGGTTAAAAATAACTGGCGTAGTTATTCACAGATTATCTTTGTTGGAATACCCGGTGGTTAAATATGTGAATACGCGTGGTTGCACAAAGAAGGCACCGGTACGTACGTAATTGTTGAATTATTGATCCTTACGTAAGAAGGCACTACTCAATAATTTTCACGGTGAGTTCTTGCTCAATATTTTATTTTATTGATTCAATAATTCTTTGCGTTGATATTTTATATTATTGTTGTTCAATAATTGTCACCGCACATTATCTCCATTATCGGATCAATAATTCATATTATTTGAATAATATTATTAGATAGAATTATTGGCAATGTCTAGAAAGTTACATCAAGGAGAGGTTTGGTCACCTAATTGCGCGCCAAGAAGGAGAAATCCTTATCTGAAAGCCCCTCTTTCCAGGAATGGCACTGGTTGTCATAATTGTGATTACGTAATATTATTTGTGAATAATTAATTATTGATTCATATGATAAAGAAATATTTATTTTATGTGGATATAAATGATGGATTTATTTATGTGGTTATAAATGAAGAAATTATTGTTGAGGTGTTTTATCAAGATTTTATCGGATTGGAGGTATTAAAAATCAAATCGGGGTTTTGAGATATATTATGGGGTTATAATTTTTAATCCGATAGTTGGATTGTGGTAATTTTTGGGTATGTTATACATACATAAGTTGAGTATATGTCCACAAATTTTGAACCGTTAAAATGCACGAATTATTTGTTATGAATTTTAAGAGGTGTCCGATTAGGAAATTAGGTTTATAATTGATTTTGGTGGAAAATTCTAGAATTGAGTGGGCCCCACTTGTGGTTGGTGAAGAAATGTGCTGAATTTTATTTCAAATGTGGTGGGTGGCAATAGTAGCGAGTAAAGCCATCGGTAGCGAGTCAAGTCCGCTTTACGGGCTAACATTTTCCTATAAATAGAGAGGTTAAGTTAGAATTGAAAATCACACCGAAACAAAGTTTTCTCTTTCTCTCTCTATATTATTGAGCGTATTTTGTGAGTATTTAGATACTTTGAGAGTTCTTTGTTCGGTACAAGTTTCATTCAAACATCACTTTCCGATCTTTCCTTCCGGAAATCGATTCTTTGAGGTAAGGGATGTTATTTTCTTCTCAAATGATATTATTTCTTCAATATCATTATCTTTGAAATATTGGTTGGAACTTTTTATCAAATTTGGAACTTTTTCATGTCGGGTTACTATTCATGAGTTACTATTCACGAGTTACTATTCATGAGTTACTATTCACGAGTTACTATTCACGAAAGTACTATTCATGAAGCGTGAAAATGTTTTTTTGTGGAATTTCTATCTTTTGGTGTCTGAGTTACTATTCACGATATCGGACTATTCACGATATCTGAGACTATTCACGATATCTGACTATTCACGATATCTGGCACTATTCATCAAAAATAAAATTTCTTCTTTTTGTCCAAAATATCTATTCGGATACTAGCTTTGATTGTATCCATGTTTTGATCATTCTTGAATTTTACACCACTATGATTATTTTGAGGTATTTTTGAACATGGATAAAAAACAAAGTACGAATCCTTAATCCTTAATCCTTGTCATTTTGTTTCTTTGGATTCGTTTCTTTAAAAATATTTTCATCATCCTCGGTCTTAAATGATGATATTATTGAATATCTTTGGCTGTAGTGCAAAGATGAATGATTCTGAAGAATATCTTTGGCACGTAGTGCAAAGATGAGCGGTGTTTAAATGAACATGACCGATCGATGAATATCTTTGGCCTTTAGTGCAAAAGATGAGCAGTGTTGAGATAGACATGACCGATTGATGAATATCTTTGGCTGTAGTGCAAAGATGAATATTTGATTCCAGATGTTTATGGATTGTTGTTACAGGATAAAAGATGAGCGATGAACTTTTAAATTCATACATAGAAGATAGTAGTTTGCATTCTCTACGTAACTCTTCTATGAATTATTATTTCCGCTGCGAATATTGATCTGAAACTTGTTGTCTATTGTATTCTATTAAATTTTTCCCTGTTGAAGACTAACGATAATTTGTTGTATATTATCTTAGTCATAATATTCTTTACTGAGCTAGTTGAGCTCACCCTTTTCCTTTTGTTCCATTCTTCTCGGGAGGCGAGAATATAGCGAGTATGCAGTCGGGTATGGAATGAAGGTTTTAGAAAGGATTGTTTAGTAGTCCTCACCATTTTGTAAAATAATGTATCAATAAATGTGATGAGGATTTATTTGAGTATAAATATTGTCTAGAAGATAATATTTGTATTTAAACTCACGCTTTTCTTGTTGTAATAATAAAGTTGTAGTTGTTTCTGTACCATGTATTGACAACTCAGAATGGGTGATGTATACCTATTTTGGGGGTGTCACAAAATATATCTTTCGATCAGGGCCAAATCTAACCTTGATTCAAGTTCTAGAATAGAGATCAGATGGCATACTACAGGTTCAGATCTTTAAACAACAAAAACACCTAACAGAATGGGAACTATGGAACCTGACATTTGGTTGTCAGACCATATTTCCCTGTTTTCCATATTATGAAAATCTTTTAATTCGAGCTCTTAAATCTTATGGATCTATCATGTGCCAACCCAGATCACTTATATATACCACATAAAACATATTCTAACACTCAAATGTAACATTTAACACAAGATTAAAGTTCAGAATATAGCTAGGGTTTTTATACCTGGTGAGTGAGTTTTATACCCATGAATTGGATACATTCGGGCTTAATTTATTGTTGTTCTCAAGTCTTTTAGAATAGTTTTTAAGTTTTTGTGTCTATTTATGCATGTTTTATGTTGTTTTATAGGAATTGGGACAAAAGTTACTTGGATCGACGTTTGGGGTGGATAGATTCTTGTTTTCGGCTTGCTATTTACATATCAGTCACTTCAGAGCCAATTTGAGTATTTCTATGGACCTTATTTTGAAAACCTTAAAGAATTAAAGTTGTCGATCTACGTCTCCTCTTTCCAGAACATCTTGAATCATCAAAATCGGAGTTTGGACGAAGAAGTTATGGCCATTTTCCCAAAGGACGTCGAGCATGAGAAAATTTCGAGAGTGTGCAGTGCCAAGGGCCCATTTTAAACCTATGCCCAGCTCGAGGCGCCGGGGAGGCGATGTTGAGCATCGTGCCCAGTCGAGGCGGCTGGGAAGGTCTTGGTAAGGCTTGAACGCGTTTTGGGGCGAATTTTGACACATTTTTGACTCCAAATTGGATTGGGTTTGTTCCAAAGATAATAATTGGACTTGTAACCTAGAAATACGATGTAAGGCATAAAATAAAGAGAGATTACATAGATTACACTAGATAAAACACTCCATTAGATTAGAATATAAACCCTAGTTCTTATTAGTTTTGGAGATTGAAGCAAATTAAAGAACACTGGAGATCAAGAGCAAGAGCAAGAGGGGAGCATCAGATTTGCTGACAACAGATTCTATTCTCTTCTCTTATCATACTTTTATATTTTAATGTCTATTCAGTTGTGGATTCTTGGTTTTAATTCATTAATTATGAACTAACTCTTTTATTAATATTTTAATTGAACCTTTTATGGCTATAAAATAATTATTTGATTTATTCCAATTAATTGTGTCAAAGTGAGTTGTTTATCTTGCCTTATGATTATTGATTAATTATCTTATCAGTAATTACCTTGTTACTCTAGAAGGAATTGAAAGAGGAATTCTAGGGTTAGAACTGAGCATGATATCATGTGACTTAGTTATTTGCAAAGTGAATAATTAGGTTTGTGAATTGAATGGAAATATATGTTCACCGCATGTAACACATAAGCAATTGGGATTGAAAAGAGTTTAATTTAATTGTTTTGCATAGGAATATAGCAAGATTAATCTTGATTAAATAGAAGGCAATTGATCGCTTATAAAAGGACTTTTGGCATTTGAGAATTCCTGTTAACAATTCAGTAGGCATAAATATTGGGATAATTGGATAATTGATTTAGAGTTCATAATTGGGGATATTGAAGTCTTAATCCTTATTTAACTGAATTCATTCAAATCTTAGTTTTGTTTATTTGATTTATTTAGAATAATTTCTTTTAATTGTTAATTTAGTTTTCTTAATTAGAAAAATCACAATTTATAGTTGTTTAAATAAAATTGATTTGGTTAAGAGTTAGTATTTGGTAATTTTTATTAAATAATTCTTCGTGGGAACGATACTCTACTTTAACTTTATTACTTGTTGACCGTGTATACTTGCACGTATTCATTGATTGTGAAATCGATCAACAAGTTTTTGGTGCCGTTGCCGGGGTCTTAATTTAAACATTTTTATTTTTATTTTTCATCCTCTTCCTATATTTTCTCTTTTCAGGTATCATGGATGACTTTGCGTATCAATGGCCATACACGAACATGACTCAACCAAGGGAAACAGGATTGATGGACTTAATACATTTTCTGCATTGTCAGCACAGATTGAGACACTTTTGAGGAGTTTAGAAGCTTTTGAAGCTCAACGTCATCAAAGTGTTGCGGTTACTTGTGATTATTGTGCTGGAAATCATATGAGTCATCAATACGCCATCGATTTCGAGTTTAAGATGCGATATAGTGGTGATTACCCCAACAATTATGTCTATCCCAACAACTATAATCAGGATTGGGGGTATCACACAGATTTTTCATGGAGTAAATAATTCTTCGTGGGAACGATACTCTACTTTCACTTTATTACTTGTTGACCGTGTATACTTGCACGTATTCATTGATTATGAAATCGATCAACAATACCTTCTATGATCAATTCTGATTCTAGGCTACTGAGTTTGATATGGGTGTTAGTGGGGCTGGTTTTGGGACTAAAATACCTTGATATTTTCGGAGGTTGAGAGAGAGAAGTGTTGTTTGAGAGTTAGATAGCAAAATGTGCAACTTTAGCAACTTTACTCTCTCTTATCTTTTATAATTACTTGATGCAATGAATGTTGTTGATATAGCTGCTACCCTAGACTGATTTGCTGGAGTTTTTGTCATGCTTAGTTAATATTTTAGGTTACCAACTCTATATTTTGTTAGATACACAAGCAAGCTTAATAAAAAAATGTTACAAAGGGTATTTTAGTCAATTAACTTGTGATTTTAATGGCCCATTTGTCATTTGCCTAACCCTTAGGGTTTGACCCTTAGGGTTTAACCCTTAGGGTCTAACCCTTAGGGTTTAACTCATTAAACAGAACTTCATCTATAAACCGTCATAACTTACGGGCACAGGGGTGATCAGCCCGTTATGCCATGTATTGATCAATACTACATTCAAGGACGATATTTTTGTCCAGCATAACCGCCTTAGGCGCAACAATATTAAGTTATTTTAAATAACTTAAAATATTTTTAAAGCATTTATATTACCTTTAAACAATTTTTAAAATAATTAAAATCATTTTTAAACAATTACCATTAATATTAAAATATTAATGTATTATTTATCCAAATATTAAAAGTCATTAATTATAACTTAAAATATTTTTAATTCATTTATATCCCTTTTAAATGATTTTTAAATCAATAAAATCATTTTAAACTATTATTTAATATAATTATTAAATAAATTTAATATCATTAATATTAAATTATTAATAAAATCTACCTTTAAATATTAAAAGTTATATTTTATAGCTTAAAATATTTTTATAACACTTAAATAATGTTTATATTATTTTTAAATCATTAATTCTATTTTTCCATAATTTATTTAATATATTTATTAAATAAAATAATTATCATTAATATTAACTTATTAATGAAATTCATCACATAATATTAAATTTTATTAAAAATAACTTAAAATATTTTCTTATATCATAATATATTTTTAAATGTTTTTTCATGTATTAAAATCATTTTAAATAATTAATTTAATATTATAATTAAATAAATTAAATACCTTTAATATTCAAAAAATATTAAATATTTATAAAATATATTCAAAATTATTAAAAACTAATTTTTAAGCTTTAAAATAATTTTTAGTAATTTATTTTGTATTTTTCATAATTAAAAACTAATTTTCTATAATTATTTAATAAAAATTATAATTTTATAAATAAAGTGTCGCTGAAGACTGCCTATAGCGACAGAACCGTCGCTATAGGTGTTCTTCATGTTCTTGATGAAACCCATAAATTCATGTGCAGTAACCGAGGGACCCTGTTTGACTAGGTTTAATTTAGTGTGTATTGTGTTTCTAGGCAAGTTGTTGATCAGATCGTGTAAAGCTAATGCAAGACTACAAGATCCAACAACAAACATGTTCATACAACACATAACCAAAGAGATTTGAGCCATCAAAGTAGCTGTCAGAGGCTGTTCTTCATTTCTGAGTTACCCAGAAATGAAGAACAGTTCATGGGTCTTACTCTGAGACTCCACTACATGTTATTCTTGCAATATTTTAGTGATCTATTGATATCAGGTTATAGTCAATATGTAATATTATAGATCTATTACAAAACATCATCATAACAACAACACAAACACGAGATCTAGTCTAGTCAAACTATGTCAGACGACATGTTCTTATGTTTTCTGGGTTACCCAGAAAATAGAAAACATGTTCGACTTAACTAGTTTGACCGACCACAAATTTCAACATGTTTATTATTTATGTGATCTTAAGGCATGAGGATGTAATCTAAACAACATAATACATGTTAGATGCAAAAACCATAACAAAGAATTAAATCATTGTCAGATCCAAGCCCTTAAACCTCTTGTCAGAACATTCTGGGTACGTTTCTAGGTTGCCCAGAAACGTTCGGTCAATGTCGGTCAACGTGGTTTAACCACATATATCTTTCTATCAGGGCCAGATCTAACCTTGATTCAAGTTCTAGAACAGAGATCAGATAGCATACTGCAGGTTCAGATCTTTAAACAACAAAAACACATAACAGAATGGGATCTATAGAACCTGACATTTGGTTGTCAGACCATATTTCCCAGTTTTCCATATTATGAAAATCTTTCAATTCGAGCTCTTAAATCTTATGGATCTATCATGTGCCAACCCAAATCACTTATATATACCACATAAAACATATTCTAACAATCAAACATAACATCTAACACAAGATTAAAGTTCAGGATATGGCTAGGGTTTTTATACCTTGTATGATCAATTCTGATTCTAGGCTTCTGAGTTTGATATGGTTGTTAGTGGGGCTGGTTTTGGGACTAAAATGCCTTGATATTTTTGGGGGTTGAGAGAGAGAAGTGTTGTTTGAGAGTTAGATAGCAAAATGTGCAACTTTAGCAACTTTACTCTCTCTTATCTTTTATAATTACTTGATGCAATGAATGTTGCTGATATAGCTGCTACCCTAGACTGATTTGCTGGAGTTTTTGTCATGCTAAGCAAATATTTTAGGTTACCAACTCCATATTTGGTTAGATACACAAGCAAGCTTAATAAAAAAATGTTACAAAAGGTATTTTAGTCCTTTGACTTGTGATTTTAATTGCCATTTTTCATTTGCCTAAACCTTAGGTTTGACCCTTAGGGTTTAATCATTAAGGTATAACCCTTAGGGTTTAACCCTAAGGTTTTGTACAATAATTTCTAGCATTTTGCAATTAAGGCTAAAATAAAAATTTTCAAAATTCTAGTTTCTAAAGAAATGAAATTAGAATTCCTTAATCATGTTTAGGTTTTCTAATTCCTTAGAACCACAAATTAGGTTTAATAATTTATTAATTATAATTAAGCTTGCTAAACTTAGCAATTAAGGTTTACAACTAGCAATTAGGTTTTAAAATTACTAATTAGGGTTAATAAATATAGAAATTAGGGTTTCTATTTTCATGATTAGGGTTTTGAAAATTATGGTTTTGACATAATACATCATAATTAACCAACCATTGTCAGTCCGTATACATACAGTACATATTTATAGCACAAAAATAACAATAATATTATATTATTATTCTCATGCATTGATCAAAATCCAAAATTAGGATTTGGATTTCATATCGATTTATCTTCATATATAACATTATTAATTATGTTAAAAAATAATTAACTTAATTAATCTAACATGAATTCATATAATAAAATAAAGTAATTATTATAATAATTCTAATAATCATTCCATATATTCTTTAAATAATATATATTTATATTTTCATGAAAAATAAATAGTAAGAACATTTCTATAATAAAATTAATTATTATAAAAATATAGTTGATAATGATCAATAATCCTAAAATAAAATTATTTGTAATTATTCATGTAATAAATATATTTTTATTTATCACATAAATATATATCCACATTATCTTGTCACATATTCCCCATATTTATTTTAATAAATAAATAAAAAAAAATTATACGCAAAATTTCTTATTTATTTATATAGAAAATATCGGGTTATTACAGGTAGCTCATTCGATACTTCTCCGATTTAATTCGCATAGGCTGGAGCCTTTTGCTAGGCAAATGTGATGCTTGGCATATTTTTCTTGTCAAGTATGTTGATCAAGGAGGCCAAAGTTGCTAGTGCATCTGCAAAGTCATTCCTATTTCGAGGAATGTGGAGGAATGTTATTTTTTCAAACTCCAAAGCCATCTGGATAACCTGACGATGGTAAGGCAACAAATGTAGTTCTTTGGTGTGATAGATTCTGGTGGTTTGTCTGATTACCAATTTGGAATCTCCCATGACAGTTAACTGTCTGATACCCATTGATTGGGCAAGTTTTAGCCCATGATACAACTATCATACTCAGTTGTGTTGTTGGTGCTGACAAACTGCAATTTGACGGTGACGGGATACTGCTCCCCCATCAACATTTACTTTATTGAATATTTTTTATCAATTCATATGAGCATTCATATTTAATACTATGTGTTTAGAATAATTTCATGTGATCATTCATTTTCAAACGGATAAAAACTGGATAAGAAGACATGCATACGTTACCAGGGAAGTGTAGAACACTTGTACGGTGACAGAATGATATTGTCAGTGGGTAGGCGATGAATGAAAATGTCAGTAGACAAACCCACCATGTCTTCATGAGACCATGCAAACACATCTTGGAATTGGGTTAATAACGTAACCATGTCATTCCTTTGGTTTGGAGTGAGGTCCGTACCGATCTGGATTAACTTAGGGTTTTCTAAGGTTTTGAGGTTAAAAGAGGAGGTTTGATCAAGATTTGGTTTAGGTTTGTTTTAGACCCATTCTTTGATCCCCTGAGGTATCTCATGGTCCTCTTGTATTTTCATCAAGTCTGAGTCCAATTTTACATCAAAGTTACAGTCCTTGTGGAGAATAGGCACCTCATCAGCAAGTTTAAGCACATCTAAATTTAGAGTCTTGAAAAAAAAAATGCTTTCACTTAATATATGAAACTGTTCAATCATACAAAGTGATATCATGTAATGACAAAACAATCGCTAATCATGCTGAGAAAAGTAAGCGATTATTGCTATATCTTTAGGCGAGAGGGATTTTTCGCCCTTTTTTACCCTTAATGTTAAGCAAATGCATGGAATGCTGCTCCAATTGCCAAGGGTGAAGTCCTGTTGGACAACAGTGATAAAGGGGATGTCATCGTCCTCCTTCTCATGAATGATGAACATGATATCTGGACAATCATCATCTGGGATGTCTCTATTCATGCCTTCAGTATGGACAATGATGCGTATGTTCGACAACCGCCTGGCGATGTCTTGTCTAAGTCTTCGTTCCCTTTCTTCCACTTTGGGATCAGGAATTAAGACCTCTTTTTCTTTGACCGGTATCGGTTTGGGAAATAACATAGCCATTATATGGACAGACACCTTTACCGGAGACTGTACAGGCTCATGATCTATAGGTTGAGATAATCGCCGTGTGGCTGAAGCTGAAGGTGAAGGAATCTGTTTGTGCTTATGAGGATTCCTGTGACTGGAACTAGCAGAATAGCCAAGTCCAGTTGTCCCGGTTTGACTGAGAATTTGAATTGGGTGTTAATGCCTTGATGATCTTTGCCCAAACCTTGTCCAGGTTGATGACCCAATGACATAATTTCTTGAGTTGTCTACATTACCTCTGCAGAGATCTTGGGTATTAGAGGTGGCGCCCCAATAGGATGATAGTGAGTGTTACTCACCTATAGGGTATGGAAACTGACCGGTTTAACTTCTGAATTGAAGCTGATGAGTGGTATGTCACCTTGTTCAGGATATTCCGGCTCAGTATTGATAAATGGATTTCATATCCACGAATCCTTGTCCATTTCGCGCTTAATTGTTGTTATTTTCTTATATTCATGTTTGTTTTTATTTTTTTTGTGTTCTTTTATGTGTAGGGTGGTTGATGTGGCATTTAACAAGATTTGGAGTTAATTGGGAGCATTTCTGGAAAAATTCATGAAGAAAGAAAAGTCACTCAGCAGAATAGACCCCCGCCAGGGCGGACCTATTTGGCTTGTATACCCCCGCTGGGGCAGGGGGACTTCATAAGACTTTAGCAGAATGGGCGCCCGCTGGGGCGGGCTCAATATAGGCATAAATCCCAACCGGAGCGGGGTGTCTCAACTGATGAAGTCTCCTGTTGTGTTTGGAACTTTGCTGGGATACGATTTTGAGCATTTAAATAGCATATGGACTCTAATTAGTGGAGAATTTTGACTAGAAATTGAGTGTTGGACATCTATTACTCCATTAACAACGAATTAAACAAGACACGAGGCATATTACGAATATCAATTCTAGTTTTTCTGAGCAAGCATTGGAGGAAGATTTTGAGGAGATTTTCGGAACAATTGCAATTCTAGGCTACGTGAAGGGTGTTTTTCAATATTCTTCTTTTTAGACTATTATTTGTAAGTGAAAGAATGTTATCTTTAATTTATTCAGTAGTTAATTCATTTAAGATGAACTAATTCACTTTTTAGGCTTATGGTGGATCCTTAAGTGAATCGATGATTTTGTAAACCTTGATTTCCAGTTCAATAAGCTATTTCCAATTTATCTATATCAATTTGAGCTTGAATTTATGATTTGCCTGATCAACAATTCTTTGTGGATTTGAATGGAATCGAGAGAGGATATTCGAATCTAGACTTAGTTAATATAGCATGTGTGTGACGCCCTCAAAATAAGTATACATCACCCATCTTGGGTCGCCACTTATATAGTACAAAATTCAAATACAACTTAATTATACAACAGTCGTGTAAAATACGACAAAACATAGTTTAAGAGTTTTAATAATAATATTGTAATCTAGAAAATATCCACACTCAATGGAGTCCTCATTACATATATTATCACACTATTTAATAGAATAGTGAGGACTACTAATGCTATCATCTGGACCGTCACTCCGTTCCCCGTCTAGTCCCAGCTACGTTCTCATTTTCTGAAAAGAACAGTGAAAGAAAGGGTGAGCTCAACTAGCCCAATAAAAAATATTATGACTAAGATAATGTAGAATAAATTATCCTTAGCCTTCAACAAAGATAACAATGATGTAATATAATAGACAACAAGTTTTAGATCAACAACTGCAGCGGAATAAGCAATCCATTAGAAGAGTCAAGTAGAGCATAAAATCTACTATCTTCTATTATTTAAAAAGATTTTCATCAACTTTATCGCTGAGACTCAGCTTAATAAATAAAACACATCATCCCTCCACCACAGCAAAGGATATTCATGTAATCATCAATGGTCATGATTATACTGAATAATCCCTGGTCATAATCATACCAACAACTGTCCACGAATGAACTACAGGCCAATGAGGACTTTTACCACATCATTCGTTACATTACGGTCATGATTATACCGAATAATCCCTAGTCATAGTCATACCAAGTCCATCTCTGCACGTAAGCCAAAGATGACTTTCATCACAATATAAGCATGAGGATGATGACAATAATATAAGCATTAATCAAACGAAAACAAGGATAAATATTAAAGACTTTAAATTTATCCAAATATTATCCATTACTTAAATAACTCATAATCTAATATTGTTAATATTATAACAATATTTTAATCCCTTCTTAAACTTATAAATAATTTAATTTAATTGTTTACACTACAAAATAATGCATTTAATCATTCAAAAATGCCATACTCATAAGATTTCATCACCAATGATCAAATCACTCATCAAAAATCTGCATATACCTTATATAGGATTTTCAAGCCCTAAAATCTTATTTACCAATTCTTCAACTTCACATAACATATTTAACTCATATGTTTGTAACTAAACCATTTTCATGAAAAATCAACTTATTATTTTTCTATCCTTTGTCCAAACATATATACATATATTTCATACACAACAAGTATTTTTTTTATAATTTTTCAACTCCCTTAAGTATTTTTCAAAAGTAAATTTCTAATTAATTCCTTAAGAAGTTAGCTACCTCAAGTTTAACTCCAGAAATTCCCTAATCTTGGCAGGATCTTACACATGTTAACGTGAGCTTCCAGTTCAATCTTGCTCATTTTAAGTCGGAATGAGCTCGTTTTTGGACAGGAGGTACTTTATACCATATATTTCCATGTCCCAAAAGGACGGATTTTTTCTCACAAATTAAGTGGTAAAACAAATTTTACAAAATTGTGGGCAGTAGTTTTTTCTCTTTTTTTTTCACTTTTTCATGCTTTGTTAAAAATAGTCCATACAAAAATCTACAACTCCTCTTTCAGTGATTCCACTTGGAGATGTTAGAAAACTTATCATAATATCCTCCAAACCTTTTCCAGAATTTTTGAATGGCCAAAAAATTACGAAACTGCAAATGGATTTTAACCCGCCATGCGGTAATCCACGTAAACAGATCATTTTCACAATTTAATAAGGAATGAATACGAAGGATCATTCACCATGCATTAGGTAATCCACATAGATAGGTTATTCCAACAGAATAAAAAAATAATGGAACTAGGTCAGACGTAATACGCACCGACAGGATATTCCAACAGAATAATAAAGAATGGAATAACAACAAAAATCACCGTGCATGCGATAGACCGCACAGACAGGTTATTCGAACAGAATAATAAATAATGGAACCAGGTCAGGCATAATAAGCACCGACAGGATATTCTAACAGAATAATAAAGAATGGAATAACAGAAAATTTTCACTATGTATGTGGTACTTCGCATAGACATGTTATTCCAACAAAATAATAAGGAATGGAATAACAATAGCTCTCTTCATGAATACGAAAGAAATAATACCCCTTACCTTAGAAAGAAACTGGATATTGGAATAGTGAGGTAGCAGACTTCTCTTCTTCTTTCTCTCTATAATTTCTCTCTATAATAATTGCTCTAAAGCTTTACTGAATTGGTGAGAAATTAAGGAAAAATGAGCTTCTATTTATAGGAAAATATAGTTTCGATAATTGCACGTTTTGGGGCTCAAAATATTACAGTACATTACCTCCAATTTTTCTTTCATTTTTAATTTAGTCCAACAAGTATTATCAAACTTTCACCACCTCCCCTAATAGTAAATAATGTAAATCAATAGTTCAATCATGTGAATCAATAGTTATAATCATGTGAAAATATGAATTACAGTATAGTACCTCCATCTATTCCTCCATTTTTAACTTAGTCATGCAAGTATTATCAATCTTGCATCAACTCCCCTAATAGTACAAGAATGTGATTCAATAGTACATACATGTGAACAAATAGTTATATAAGCATGTGAATTAGTAGCATTTAATTGCTCATTTATCAGATTAATTACCTGATTTATCAATATAACCCCCATACATAAATTATCATCGGAATAAATGTCAATTTTCACTAACACTAATAATTCCAACACAATATAACTATCAATTTCATCTTGAATCAACACGAACTTATTTATCATTAATATTATAACTCACAATATTTAACAACCAGGTCGTTCCCAGGAAAGAGGGGGATTTTCGATAAGGATTTCTCCTTATTGGCGCGCAATTAGATGACAAAACCTCTCCTTGACAGAACTTCTAGACATTGTAAATATAGCAATTTAATAATATGAATAACTTTGTCATCTCAATTATTGATTTAATAATATATCATTTTATGCAGATGATAATGTGATAAGAATTGAATCAATAATATGAGAGATATGATGCAGCAATTACTGTAGCAATAATTGAGTATAACTGAGTGACTTCTCACGTAAGCATCAATAATCAATACCGTGTGCTACTATGCAACCACGCGTATTACTGTACTTTTACTACCTAGTAGTTCAACAGTTTTAACGGTAACACTTCCACCGTTATTTTTAGAAAAAGATAATTCTGTTGTTTTACGACAATACTTCCGTTGTGGGGTCCCCCAATGATTGTGTCGTCGTACAAATATTCCCTATTAAAATGAATATTCCCTGACCAATCGAATATTTTATAACAACTTGCATACTTTGCAAAATTTATAAATATTACCCACAACTATAACATTATATCAAATCCACACCATAATATTCAAAAAAAATATTTCGAGAATTTTAAATCTTTATTCATAAAATTTGGGTTCTCACAATCTCCCCTCCTTATGAAATTTCGCCCTCGAAATTTACGTACGTACCTTGTATGCCGAAAAGATGAGGATACCTTGCTTTCTTTTTGTATTGTACCTTCCCGGTTATTTCCTCTCTATCATGATTTTCCCATTTCCCATCTCCTGTATTTCAGATATCATTCTAGAATATAGTTTCAAAATAAGGGTTAATTAACATATCACATATTATCCCTATACTCTGACCGACCAGTTAAATACCAAATAAACTTAGGTAGGTCATACTAGCGAAAGAATTCCTCGTCTCTCCCCTCCTAGTTCTTGTCTCACATCTCACCCAGGATCATATCCTAAGCTTTGATATAATTTGTGGCGCTTCCCCAAGCAAGTATACATCACCCATCTTGGGTCGCCACTTACATGGTATAAAATTCAAATACAACTTAATTATACAACAGTCGTGTAAAATACGACAAAACATAATCTAAGAGTTTTAATAAGAATATTGTCATCTAGACAATATCCACACTCAATGGAGTCCTCATTACATTTATTGTCACACTATTTAATGTAATAGTGAAGACTACTAATGCTATCATCCGGGTAGTCACTCTGTTCCCCGACTAGTCCTCGTCCACTCGTTCTCATTTTCAAGAGAACGGTGAAAGAAAGGGTGAGCTCAACTAGCCCAGTAAGAAATATTAAGACTAAGATAATGCAGAATATATTATCCTTAGCCTTCAACAGTAAAACAACTGACAGAATATAATAGACAACAAGTTTTAGATCAACAACTGCAGCAGAATAAGCAATCCATTAGAAGAGTCAAGTAGAACATAAAATCTACTATCTTCTATGATTTAAAAATATTTTCATCAACTTTATCGCTGAGACTCAGCTTAATAAATAAACCACATCATCCCTGTACCACGACCAAGGATATTCATGTAATCATCAATGGTCATGATTATTCCGAATAATCCCTGGTCATAATCATACCAACAACTGTCCACCAATAAACTACAGGCCAATGAGGACATTTACCACATCATTCATTACATTACGGTCATGATTATACCGAATAATCCCTGGTCATAATCATACAAAGTCCATCTCTACGTAAGCCAAAGATGACTTTCATCACAATATAAGCATGAGGATGATGACAATAATATAAGCATTAATCAAACGAAAACAAGGATAAATATTAAAGACTTTAAATTTATCCAAATATTATCCATCACTTAAATAACTCATAATCTAATATTATTAATATGATAACAATATTTTAATCACTTCTTAAACTTATAAATAATTTAATTTAATTGTTTACACTTTACCAAATAATGCATTTAATCATTCAAAAATGTCATACTCATAAGATTTCATCACCAATAATCAAATCATTCATCAAGAATCTGCATATACCTTATATAGGATTCTCAAGCCCTAAAATCCTATTTACCAATTCTTCAACTTCACATAACATATTTAACTCATATGTTTGTAACTAAACCATTTTCATGAAAAATCAACTTATTATTTTTCTATCCTTTGTCCAAACATATATACATATATTTCATACACAACAAATATTTTTTTTTATAATTTTTCAACTACCTTAAGTATTTTTCAAAAATCAATTTCTAATTAATTCCTTAAGAAATTAGCTACCTCAAGTTTAACTCTAGAAATTCCCTAAACTTGGCAAGATCTTACACATGTTAACGTGAGCTTCCAATTTAAATTTCATGGTCATCGGAGTTATAGAACTCCGGTTATTGCGTTTTTCATCGAAAAAACCTAAATATTGAAATAGTCATAACTTGCTCATTTTATGTCGGAATGAGCTCATTTTTAGACAAGAGGTACTGTATACCATCTATTTGCATGTCCCAAAAGGTCAGAATTTTTCTCACAAATTAAGTGGCCAAAACAGCCCTTACAAAATTGTGGGCAGTAGCTTTTTCTTTTCTTTTTTTTTTCATTTTTTCATGCTTTGTTAAAAATAGTCCATACAAAAATCTACAACTCCTCTTTTAGTGATTCCACTTGGAGATGTTAGAAAACTTATCATAATATCCTCTCAATTTTTTCCAGAATTTTTGAATTTCTGAAAAATTACAAAACTGCAAATGGATTTTAACCCACCATGCGGTAATCCACGTAAACAGATCATTTTCACAATTTAATAAGGAATGAATACGAATGATCATTCACCATGGATGTGGTAATCCACATAGACAGGTTATTCCAACAGAATAATAAATAATGGAACCTGTGTCAAAGTAATATATACCACCGGCATGATATTCCAATAGAATAATAAAGAATGGAATAACAATGAAATCACCATCCATGCAATAGAATGCATGTGATAGGTTATTCCAACGAATAATAAATAATGGAAACCGGTATAAAGGTAATGTCGACCGACATGATATTCCAATAGAATAATAAAGAATGGAATAATGTAAGAATTTCACCATGTATGCGGTATCAGATAGACATGTTATTCCAACAGAATAATAAGGAATGGAATAACAATAGCTCTCTTCATGAATACGAAAGAAATAATACCCCTTACCTTAGAAAGAAACTGGATATTGGAATAGTGAGGTAGCAGACTTCTCTTCTTCTTTCTATTTATAATAATTGCTCTAAAGCTTTAGTGAATTGGTGAGAAATGAAGGAAGAATGAGCTTCTATTTATAGGAAAATATAGTTTCGATAATTGCACGTTTTGGGACTCGAAATATTACAGTACAATACCTCCAACTTTTCTTTCATTTTTAATTTAGTCCTGCAAGTATTATCAAATTTGCACCACCTCCCCTAACAGTAAATAATGTGAATCAATAGTTATAATAATGTGAAAATACAAATTACAGTATAGTACCTCCATCTATACCTCAATTTTTAACTTAGTCATGCAAATATTATCAATCTTACACCAACTCCCCTAATAGTACAAGAATATAATTCAATAGTACACACATGTGAACAAATAGTTATATAAGCATGTGAATTAGTAGTATTTAATTGCTCATTTATCCGATTAATTACTCGATTTATCAATATAACCCCAGACATCAATTATCATTGGAATAAATGTCGATTTTCACTAACACTAATAATTCCAACACAATGGAACTATCAATTTCATCTTTAATCAACACGAACTTATTCATCATTAATAGTATAACTCACAATATTTAACAACTAGGTCGTTCCTAGGAAAGAGGGGGATTTCTGATAAGGATTTCTCCTTATTGGCGCGCAATTAGATGACCAAACCTCTCCTTGACAGAACTTCTAGACATTATAAATATTGCAATTTAATATTATGAATAACTTTGTCATCTCAATTATTGATTTAATAATATATCAATTTATGCAGATGACATTGTGACAATAATTGAATCAATAATATGAGAGATATGATGCAACAATTACTGTAGCAATAATTGAGTATAACTGAGTGACTTCTCGCGTAAGCATCAATAATCAATACCGTGTGCTACTATGCAACCACATGTATTACTGTATTTTTACTACCGAGTAGTTCAACAGTTTTAACGGTAACACTTCTGCAGTTATTTTTATAAAAAGATAATTCTGTCGTTCTACGACAATACTTTCGTGTGGGGTCCCCCAATGATTTTGCCGTCGTACGAATATTCCCTGTTAAAACGAATATTCCCCACCAATCGAATATTTTCTAACAACTTGCATACTTTGCAAAATTTATAAATATTACCCACAACTATAACATTATATCAAATCTACATCATAATATTCAAAAAAAATATTTCAAGAATTTTAAATCTTTATTCATAAAATTTGGGGTCTCACAATGTGTTCATGAATTTTGTGAATAACAGAATCATGATGAATTTTAAGGTAGAGATATGCTTGACATCGCATGTAATTAGATAGAGAACTTAATCTTCAACCATCTTTAATTGTAATTCACATAGAGATATAGTGAGTTAGTTGATTAAGGTGTTTAACTTGCTTCTATCTAATTTGTGGATTTAAGTTAATACGGTATTAGCGCATCGAGAGGTGGCTATTACTACATTCATGTTCTTGATTAATAAAATGGGACAGTGATTTGAATTAAGAAATAAGGTGCAGAAATCAGAGTGAGCTTAGGGTGAAATCATAAGTCTAATTCTCAATTCGTTGTTTGAGATTCCAGATTTTGGTATTGGTTATTGTTTTGTGGTAGATTATTTATTTCTTAATTTAGTTTCTATAATTTTTAATCATCGAGTTGATTAGTTTAATAAAATTAGGATTAATAGGAAATTTATAATTGTAAGGTTAAATTCTTAGTATTTGTCTCTGTGGGAACGATACTCTACTCATCACTTTATTACTTGTTGACCACATATACTTGCGTGTTGTGCCTATATAGATTTTACCCAACAAGTTTTTGGCGCCGTTGCCGGGGATAATTTAGTATAGATCTTAATATTTTTACAATATCAGTTTAATTAATCCAGTTTTACTTAAACATTTTAATTTTTGTTTTATTCCTCTTATTTCAGGTTTTTGAAGTGGTTTATGCAAACTCGGTCCAAAAATCTAGAGTTTCTGCCTTTTGAGGACGACATTAAGAAACGGTTTCAGAGGTTAAGTAAGTAGATCAAGGAAACGAGGCAGGACTTTGAAAATTCTGAGATTGAAGAGGCAATGGCAGCTGAAGATCAGACAACGTTAAGGGACTTCGCCACACCCAAGGTGACTGAACTGCAGTCAAGCATCACCAGGCTCGCAATTGCTGCAAATACATTCAAAATCAAGCCTGGGACAATTCAGATGATCTAGAATTCAGTGTAGTTTGGGGGATTGGCAAATGACTATCCGAATGAACATCTAGTCATTTTTCTGGAGATTTGTGACACCTTCCGGTATAATGGGGTGTAGGATGATGCGGTGAGACTTCGCTTGTTCCCATTCACTTTACGGGACAAGTTGATGAGTTGGTTACACTCTCTATCCCTGGGTTCGATAACTACGTGGGAAGACTTAGCTCAGAAATTCCTCGCCAAATTTTTCCCACCGGTGAAAACTGCAAAAATGAGGAATGAGATAACAATGTTTGAGTAGCAACATGGGGAGTCGCTATATGAGTCATGGGAGAGATACAAAGAGTTGCTTAGAAAGTGCCCACATCATGGATTGCCCAAGTGGCTGCTAATAAACACTTTTTACAACGGACTATATGGGAATCTCAGAACCAGTATTGATGCAGCGTCGGGTGGAGCGTTCATGGCTAAGAGTTACGAGGAGGCCTACAATTTGATTAAAACCATGGCGGCTAATAACTACCAGTGGCCCACAGCAAGAATGACACAGGCAAAGGCAGCTGGGGTGTTAGAAGTAGATGGGCTAACAGCAATACAAGCACAAATTTTTACGCTATCCAAGAAGTTGGATGCCATGACATGGGCTCAGGTACAGCAGGTTGCGGTCGTATGTGAATTATGCACGGGTGACCATTCTATAGATTAGTGCACAATCAATCCAGCGTCCGTCCAGTTCGTAGGTAGCTACAATAGGGGTTCACAGAATATGTACCAAAACACCTATAACTAGGGGAATAGGAATCACCCAAATTTCTCATGGAGCAATAATCAGCAACATCAAGCTCCACGACCATCATATCCCCTAGGTTTTCAGAATCACCAACAACCGGCTCAACATCAGGAAAGAAAGTCAGATTTAGAGGAGTTATTATCGAAGTACATAACTAGCAATGAGGCAGTAATGAAAAATCAAGCAATGGCCATTAAGAAGTTGGAAAATTAGATGGGGCAAATTGCCTTAGCATTAAATAACAGGCCACAAGGGACCCTACCGAGTGATACAGAGAGAAATCTGAAGGGAAACCACGAACAATATCAGGCAATTACGTTGAGGAGTGGAAAACATCTCGTTGGTAAAGAAGCAGAAAATTCAGCAATTTCAGATGAAAAAGTTGATGACAGTAAAGTGGTTGAAGGAAACAAGGGTGAGGATAAGCAAGGTGAGAAAATAAAGTTAGATGACAAACCAGTTGTATATCCTCCACCACCGTTTCAGCAGAGGGTACACAAACAGAAATTAGATAAGCAGTTCGCGAAGTTTTTGGAAGTTTTCAAGAAACTTCATATTAACATCCCGTTTGCAGAAGCCCTAGAGCAGATGCCGAGTTATGCAAAATTCATGAAAGGGATTTTGTCAAGGAAAAAGAAATGGGAAGACTTTGAAACAGTGGAACTAACAGAGGAGTGTAGTGCGGTGTTACAGCAGAAGTTGCCACCCAAGTTGAAAGACCCGGGGAGTTTCACAATTCCATGCATGATCGGGAACATGTCTTTTAACAAATGTTTATGTGATTTGGGGGCTAATGTGAACCTTATGCCACTGTCAATATACACAGAATTGGGTTTACCTGCGCCAAAGCCTACGAATATTTCATTGCAATTGGTGGATAGGTCAGTCACATATCCGAGAGGCATAGTAGAGGACATTTTGGTTAAAGTGGATAAGTTTATATTCCCTGCGGACTTTATTATTCTGGATTTTGAGGAGGACAAGAACATCCTGATTATCCTAGGGAGACCTTTTTGGCCATGGGTAGAACACTCATAGACGTACAAAAAGGGGAACTTACTATGAGGGTTCAAGATTAAGAAATCAAATTTAACGTGTTCAAGGCCATGAAATTCCCTACGGATGAGGAAGAATGTTTTCGGATGGATATAATTGAGCAAATTATCAGTGAAGATATAGGCAAGAGTTTGGTCAACGATTCATTAGAAACAACATTATTGGGGGATGAAGAGTTCGACGACCCAAAATTTGTGGACTACTTACAGATGCTAGATTCGTTGCCACGAGTGAGCCGATTTAGCGCACCATTTGAACCCTTGCACACGGAGGAGACAACCATAGAAAAATTAAAATTGTCATTGGAGGAGCCACCAACTTTAGAACTTAAGCCACTCCCTAAACATCTCAGGTATGCATATTTAGGCAATTCAAATTCTTTACCTATTATTATTTCTGCTGCACTTAACAATTTTCAGGAAGAAAAGTTGCTGAGGGTGCTTCAGGAACATAAATCAGCGATTGGGTGGACTATAGCTAATATAAAGGGAATCAACCCTTCATTTTGTATGCACAAGATTCTGATATAAGATGATTCAAAACCGACGGTAGAGCAACAATGACGACTTAACCCCATTATGAAGGAAGTTGTAAAAAAGGAAATTTTGAAGTTGTTGGATGCCGGTATCATCTACCCGATTTCCGACAGTAAGTGGGTTAGTTCGGTCCAGTGTGTGCCAAAAAAGGGAGGAATGACTGTGGTGAAGAATGAGGATAACGAGTTAATACCGACAAGAATAGTGACAGGTTGGAGGGTTTGCATGGACTATAGGAAGTTAAATAAAGCAACCCAAAAAGATCATTTTCCACTACCCTTTATCGATCAAATGTTGGACAGATTGGCAGGACATGAGTACTACTATTTATTGGATGGATACTCGGGCTATAACCAGATCATCATCGCTCTTGAGGATCAGGAGAAGACTATATTTACGTGCCCTTACGACACATTCGCATTTAGGACGATGTCATTCAGGTTATGTAATGCACCTGCGACTTTTCAATGGTGTATAATGGCCATTTTCTCAGACATTGTGGAGAAAAATGTTGAAGTCTTCATGGGCGACTTTTCTGTCTATGGGGACAACTTCGATACTTGTATAAGAAATTTGGTATATGTTACAGCAATGCAAGGATACGAACCTCGTGCTTAACTAGGAAAATGGCCCCTTCATGGTTGAGGAGGGCATAATTTTGGGCCACAAGGTATCGACTCAAGGATTGGAGGTTGACAAAGTAAAGCTGGAAACAATCGAGAAATTGCCTCCACCGAGCTCAGTTAAGGGAATTAGAAGTTTTCTGGGACATGCTGGGTTCTACAGGAGATTTATAAAGGACTTCTCTAAAATTGCAAAACCTTTATGCAGTCTTTTAGAGAAGGATGTTATTTTCAGTTTTGACGACAATTGTAAGTCAAATTTTTTGAGTTGTTGAAGAAGAAGTTGACTATAGCCCCCATGATCATCACACTGGATTGGAATATGCAGTTTGAGCTGATGTGTGATGCTAGTGACTATGCGGTTGGGGCTATTTTAGGTTAACACCGAGAGAAGGTGTTTCACGCCATATATTATGTAAGTAAAACACTCACAGAGACCCAAATGAATTATACAATTACAGAAAAGGAGTTACTTGCAGTGGTGTATGCATTTGACAAATTCTGGGCATACTTGATTGGGACGAAGGTGATAGTTTACACGGACCATTCGGCTATTTGGTACCTAATTGCGAAAAAAGATGCTAAGCCATGCCTTATTGGATAGATTCTCCTACTTTAAGAGTTTGATTTAGAAATAAAGGATAGAAAGGGGATGGAGAATCAGGTAGCCGATCACTTGTCTAGGCTGGAAAACCAAGAGAAATTGAAAGAGGACAAGTGTGAAATTAACGAATCATTCCCGGATGAGCAATTGTTTGGGATAAATGCAGAATTTCCATGGTATGTGAATTATCTTGTGAGCAACGTTCTTCCACCTGACCTCACAAAACAACAGAAAAAGAAGTTTCTTCATGATGTAAAATGGTACATGTGGGACAAACCTTATTTGTTCAAGCAGTGCACCGACAAAATGATTAGAAGGTGCATGCCTTACAGTAAAGTGAAGAACATTCTGCATGAGTGCCACTCATCTGCATATGGGGGACATTATGGGAGTGAGAGGACAACAACAAAGGTACTACAAGCTGGGTTTTATTGGCCTACACTATTCAAGGATGCCCACCATTTTGTTAAAACATGTGATATATGTCAAGGGGTGGGCAACATTTCATAAAGGAATGAGATGCCTCTACAAACGACTCTTGAAGTTGAAATTTTTGATGTATGGGGCATCGATTTCCTGGGGCCATCCCCTTCGTCTCTGAACAATTAGTATATTCTACTTGCAGTGGATTACGTATCAAAGTGGGTTGAAGCTGCAACACTACCATCAAACGATGCCAAGGTGGTCCTAAAATTCCTACAGAAAAACATTTTCATGAGGTTTGGCACGCCAAGAGCAATTATAAGTGACGAAGGTAGTCACTTTTGCAACAAGTCATTCACAGTGCTTTTGGCAAGGTATGGGGTCAACCACAAGGTAACGACGGCTTATCACCCCTAAACCAGTGGGCTGGCTGAAGTGTCGAACAGGGAAGTCAAGAAAGTATTAGAGAAAGTGGTGAATCCGAATCGTATGGATTGGTCACTCCAATTGGATGATGCACTATGGGCATACCGGACTGCGTATAAGACACCACTCGAAATGTCATCATACCAACTACTATACAGAAAGGCTTGTCACCTACCAGTCGAGCTATAACATAAGGCTTATTGGGCAATTCAGAAACTCAATTTCAATCAAGAAGCTGTAGGGGAAAAGAGATTACTTCAACTAAATGAGCTCAATGAATTTCGCCTTCACGCCTATGAGAACTCCAAGTTATACAAGGAAAAGGTCAAGAGATGGCACGACCAGAAAATTATGCATCGAACATTCGAGCCGGGTTACTCAGTCCTCTTGTTCAACTCACGGCTACGATTTTTCCCAGGAAAGCTTAAGTCGAGATGGTCGGGACCATTCACTATAAAACGGGTGTTCTCTCATGGCGTCGTTGAACTTTACAGTCGCAATCCATTAGAAACATTCAAAGTCAACGGTCAACGTTTAAAGCACTATTGGGGTGGCGAGTCCAACACCGATGTCATTGCCATCACATTGGCTGACGCACCATGAACAGGGAGTAGTCAGGCTGAACGACTTAAAATCAAGCGCTAATTGGGAGGCAACCCAATCTTTCATTTATTTCTCGTATTTTCATTCATAATTGTAGAATATAGTTTTTATTAAGTTATTAGGTAGTATTATATAATAAAATTCTTGTTAATCTCTGCACAATACTCTATTTTATCAATAATCCACTAATGTTTATGTTTCATGTCTTGCAGGATGGGGAAAGGAACATTGAGTGGCTTAGCATGAATCAAGAATTAAAAAACAGGGGAAGTTAGCAGAAGGCACCCCCATCGGGGCGGGCCTATTTTTCCTTGCACCCCCCGTCAGGGCGGGGGTCTCCCAGATTTTAACAAAACACATGCCCACCGGGGCGGGCCATATTTGCCTTTTACCCCCCATCGGGGTGGGGGTCCCTTACCTCAATTAACAGAGGCTATGCCCGCCGGGGCGGGCCTCCTAAGCCTATTATCCCCTGCCGGGGCAGGGGTCCTAAAACTCAACAGACATATGCGACAGTTATGGAGCCCTTCCCATTGCCACCACCTCTCCACTACTCCAACCAACCCCAATTACACCCACATCTACCCCACGTTTTCTAATACTCCACTACTTCTCCCCACCTCTTCAATCCACCAATAGACCCCATCACACCACCTCTATATATTGCCACATCTCATCCCATATTACTCATAAAACTCTTCCACTACATTCAACTATTTTCGAATTAGGGCATAAATAGAGGCTACCTGAGAGCATTGAGGGTCAAGTATAACATTATTTTCGAGTTCTTCAACTACACTCACCATTATTGCCACACACAATTGCCAAGTTTGGGGGATAATCATTTGTGCATACCAAGTGTTCGACAAAGTGTGTGAACCACGTTTGGAGGGGCAAGGTACTATGATACAAGCAATAGAGAGCACATGGCTTCACAACTAACTTCGAAACGCCAAAGGGGAGAGAGTTCAAGCCCCGCACAACCAACCCGGACCTTTGATCGCCGGAAATTTGTGATTACCGCTGTCGTCGACCGGTATGAGTACATCCTGATAAAGGCCCTTACACCGGAGCGGGGATTGGCATCGAATCTAGTTGATGGGGAGATGATGCAACAAATCTATTAGAAGGGGTGGAATAAATTCATCGAAGAGCCAGAACCCGCCATGGTCAACATAGTTAAGGAATTTTATGCAAATGTTGAGGACAAAGCCCCATTCAACGCTTATGTGTGGGGTCGCCTGGTCCCGTTCAATGCTGATGCCATAAACACCTATTATTAGCTATGGGTGCCTCGATAATGCTAATATGCCCAACTACGAGATTTTGATCTGGACTATGAGGCAATACTTAAGGAAATGACTAAGCCAGGCATAACATGGATCAAAGGTCGGAAGGGAGGCACAGTGTTCCATAGCAAAGATCTCAGTCGGTATGTCAAAATTTTATACGCATTCCTATGTGCTAAACTGTATCCATCCCAACACACCTCGGATGTGACCAAAGAGAAGGCGTTACTGTTATACGCGAATGTACAAGACTTCATCATTGACGTCGGGACCATTATTTGTTTCTCCATCCGCCGGTGCTTACATGGAAACTTTTCGGGCGGCTTGCCACACCCATCACTCATATGTGGGTTGTATCGCAAAGCGGGTGTAAGATGGTCTGACGATGAACCCACATAAATGCCGCTTGTATTGCTAGACTCCAGAATGATAACACAGTATTCCGTATGGGCTAGGGGCAATTCCCATCCTCGAGGACTGGGCTTTATTTTTTCATCAGCTTCGGAGGATGAAGTTGATGCTACAGACACGTCAAAGGATCAAGATGAAGCTATGGGAGATCAAGGGGTCGAGCAGGTACCGCAGACCGAAGCACTATCCAGTCCTCAGTTCCTTGAATTTCAACGTCAAATGGATGCCCAGAACAAGGCAGCACGTCGGGAGATGCGGCGACTCGCATTTAGGCAAGACCACATGTTTGAAGCTATAAATGCGTCATTCGTTTCACTCAACACGACGCTTCAGAGCTTCAACCCAGCTGCACAATTTCCTTATTAACAGCCTATGCCAATGCCGAGGTTTCCTCCAAGTGATTCAGAAGAAAAAGATCAACCACCACCTCCCCAGACTTAGGCGATTGCAGGGAAGTCCTCACGCACTTAATTATGATTATTCATCCAATGAGGGCATTGTATTACTTAAGTTTGGGGGATTTAAATTTGTGTTTGCATGTTTATGTAGTAGTTAGGTTTAAATTTGTCTTTGCATTCTAGTTTTGCATGCTAATTAGGAATTATGATCTTGCATATAGGTTTTGACAGAGTTGCATGATAGATTAGGTGCATACATAGTAGCTTAGGTTATTTTTGTTATTGCATTGTTTTTTATTTTGTTATTATCGCATTTTGTTAGGTTATCTAAAAAAAATAAAAATAAAGTAAAATAATATTTTAGTTAAATATTGTGTTTGCATATGTCCAGCAATGTTGTAGTTTATGTTATTTGTGGGCCAACGATGAGATTGCGAATAAGTTAACCAATACAACATTGATTATTAGAACTGTGATTTAATTTCTATTATGAATCGAATCTTGCACTCGTTTGAAACTGGTATAAAAAGGTTAGCACGCTAATAACATCTTTGTTGACTGGTCAATTCAAATTGAAACATAAATAGTTTCTAAAGGATAATGCTAGAGTAAATGAGAAAACGACAAGGATAGGCAGTAAAGGCGAAGAATTGGGCAAGAACCTGAGTTTGGTGGAATAACTGTGGGGTATATAAGCTTTATGTAAAAAAATGAATAATAAAAATAATAATATCGTGGCTAGTTTTGTTTCGGGGCCTTTGTTACTTGAGCAAGTACGCCCGAGGGGATTGTCTTTACACCTAGCGCCCTAAGGTCTTTTATGGTCTGGGAGTCGTTGGTTGAAAGCTCGCTAAGGGGTAGCACTGTTAGCCTAATGGAATGAGACATTGCACAGTCATGGTTAAAAAAAAGGGAAATGAGCAAAAAGCCCCTGTGAAAAAAAAAGAGAAGGAAAAGGAAAAAAATATATTTATAAATAAAGTATAAGTACCCTGTGTGAACCCCTAGAAATAGTAATTACTTAGTTTTAGTTGGAACTTGTCTATTTTTGGAATTTTTAAGTTTGCATTGTATGATTCCTTCTAAGAAATTGGTTATGTATTGAATTTGAGTTCGTATCAGTTATCATGGATGTTGATCACACACGCACACTATACTAGTGATGATGGTGTAAGATTTGAGAATTAATACGGAATTGTGGATTGGTTTGGGTGATTAATATTAGAGAGCTGCTTGTTTTTTCTAATGCCGATAAGATAATTTTGATTATGCAATATTGTTGGATTTGTAAGCATAAAGATTAGATCATATTTATTTCATCTCATTGAATTGCATAGCATGTAGTTTATTTTATTCTCGAGGACTAGCACGATTTAAGTTTGGGGGATTTTGATAAGTGGATTTCATATCCATGAATCGTTGTCCATTTTGCGCTTAATTGTTGCTATTTATTGTGTTTATGTTTGTTTTTATTTGTTTTTATGTTCTTTTATGTGTAGGGTGGTTGATGTGGCATTTAACAAGATTTGTAGTTAATTGGGAGCATTTCTGGAAGAATTCATGAAGAAAGCAAAGTCAATCAGCAGAATAGACCCCCGCCGGGGCGGGCCTATTTGGCTTGTATACCCCTGTCGGGGTGGGGGGTCTTCATAAGACTTTAACAGAATGGGGCCCGCCGGGGCGGGCTCAATATAAGCACAGACTCCCGTCGGGGTGGTGGGTCTCGACTGATGAAGTCTCCTGTTGTGTTTGGAACTTTGCTGGGATACAATTTTGAGCATTTGAATTGCATATGGACTCTAATTAGTGGAGAATTTTGACTGGAACTTGAGTGTTGGACATCTATTACTCCATTAACAACGAATTAAACAAGACACGAGGCATATTACGAAGATCAATTCCATTTTTTCTGAGCTTGGAGGAAGATTTTGAGGAGATTTTCAGAACAATTGCAATTCTAGGCTACGTGAAGGGTGTTTTTCAATATTACTCTTTTTAGACTATTATTTGTAATGGAAAGAATGTTATCTTTAATTTATTCAGTATTTAATTCATTTATTATGAACTAATTCATTTTTTAGGCTTATGGTTGATCCTTAAGTGAATCGATGATTTTGTAAACCATGATTTCTAGTTTAATAAGCTATTTCTAGTTCATCTATATTAATTTGAGCTTGAATTTATGAATTGCCTGATCAACAATTCTTTGCGGATTTGAATGGAATCGAGAGAGGATATTCGAATCTAGACTTAGTTAATATAGCATGTGTTCATGAATTTTTTGAATAACAGAATCGTGATGAATGTTAAGGTAGAGATATGCTTGACATCGCATGTAATCGGATAGATAACTTAATCTTCAACCTTCTTTAATTGTAATTCACATAGAGATTTAGTGAGTTAGTTGATTAAGGTGTTTAACTTGTTTCTATCTAATTTGTGGATTTAAGTTAATACGGTATTAACGCATCGAGAGGTGGCTATTACTACATTCATGTTCTTGATTAAAAAACTGGGACATTGATTTTAATTGGAAATAAGGTGTAGAAATCAGAGTGAGCTTAGGGTGAAATCATAAGTCCAATTCTTCATTCATTGTTTGAAATTCTAGATTTTGGTATTGGTGATTGTTTTGTGGTAGTTTATTTATTTCTTAATTTAGTTTCTATAATTTTTAATCATTGAGTTGATTAGTTTAATAAAATTAGGATTAATAGGAAATTGATAATTGTAAGGTTAAATTCTTACTATTTGTCTCTGTGGGAGCGATACTCTACTCATCACTTTATTACTTGTTGACCACATATACTTGCGTGTTGTGCGTATATAGATTTTACCCAACAAGTATTGACATTGACTAAGTTATTGTTAATGATGTATTTGAGTTGCTGATGGAGTGTGGAAGGAACAAATATAGCCATGTGAATCCACGGTCTTCCCAAGAGAAAATTTTATCATGTGGCTATTTTGAGCATGTGAAAGGATATGCAAAAAGAATGCGGTCCAATCTCCACAGATAGTTCAATATCTCCGACAACATTACGTCGGGATCCATCAAAAGCTTTGATAACCGTATGACTTCTTCTGATCCTCTAGAAATTGATGTTCAGCTTCTTCAAAGTGGCATAAAGATATATATTTAAAGATGAACCTCCATCTATGAAAACTCCTCCCACCATGTATCTGGAGGACAAGATCGCTATGTGTAACGGCTTGTAATGACTAGTCCCTTCGGGAGGTATGTCGTCATCAGTGAAAGATACCACATTGTTGTTAAAAATGTGATCAACCAGGTGCTGGAATTTTTCTACATCCACTGATTTCGACAAGTGGGCTTCTTCCAAAACCTTTAGCAAGCCCTTCCTGTGATCTTTGGAAGAGAAAACCAAGTTCAGTATGAAAATTTTTTATGGAGCTTCTCTCAAGCTTAAAACCACCTTAGCTTCATTATGGCCCATAGTACGGAGGAACTTCTCAATCTTCTCCATGAGAACTTTCTTCTCCGATCTGATGGTAAGCTTCATCACCCATTGGGGAAGATACAATAGATTCTCCTTCAACACTGCAGCAATTTTATGGGATGTGGATCCTTCAGCCTCTCCATAATTCCATGGTACTTTTTTTCAGGCTGACAACAGGATATTGTGGCCTAGATGGCAATGCAATTGGCTTTGGCACAGGCACTTCCAAAGGATTGTTAATGACTTTGAGTTGAATTGCTTGTATTGTGGGTGGTATAACAGCCAACTCATCCTCAGTGGATATAACTGCTATGAACTCCTTCCATTTGGTAGGAAACGTGTCCCCACTCTCAAGTAACACAGTGTCATTGGCTGCCAACTGCAGGACACTGCTGTCAATTAGATTCTAAATAAGATGGCAGAGTGCCCAACATTCTTTAGTGATGCGTCCACGAGAGTGGGAGTGATACTGACATACTCTATTAGAATTGAATCGTCTTGAACGGGGATTAATTGGAGGTAGCAGAGCTGTGATTCTTCCATCATTAATCAGCATATGAAATATCTCCTCCATCGGTTGGCCCAGATAGGTAAATTCACTTTTGTTGGCAAAATTCTGATGGGCTTTGGCACTTGCTCTTTTTGCAATTTTATCCTCCAGTGTTTAACTTTCTGGAGTTAATGATGGAGTATTCGTAACTAGAGGAAGGAGACTAGAATGCTTCTGGCTAACTAATTGGCGTGTGACTTGGTGCTGATGGATCATCAGTTCTGCCAATTTATTAACTTTCTCACACATAGCCTTCATTTTATGTTTCATTATAAATTGGAGCTATGTATAATCCGATTTATCAACACCATCCTTGCCGGTTTGGGAGGATTCAACACCGTAATTGGAACTCTGTATACTGTTCCAATTAATCATATTAACCTCGTCTTCTTTGTGATGAGGAAGAGGGTTGTCTTGCACATGAGGTTAGTCTGGTTTAGTCACCACTATCTCATCGTTATCAATTAAATCCTGGATCTTGTGTTTTAAGGCCCAGCAATCCTGAGTATCATGTCCTGGAGCTCTAGCATGATAGGAACACTTTCGGGTAGCATTAAAACCCTTCCCATTCGGGTTGGCTAGTGGAAGAAGATGAGTAATTTTCTTCTGAATAGTCAAAAGATTGAGAATATTCTCGAGTGAGTCCCCTAGGGGTGTGAACACTCGATTGCGTCAGACTTCTCCACTCTTTGGCAATGTAGGGTTGGAAGACTGTGCTTGCAAAGGGGAGTAGTTTCTCCTTTGGATAGGAATGTTCTAACTGCCTTTCTGGCCTTGTAGTATCAAGGAAACATCCTCCTCTTTCTTTTTATGGACCCTTCTGGGGTTGTTTCCATAATTTACAAATAGGATGTGCTCAGCAACAGCTTTCAAAGTAGCTAGGTCTTGAATCTTTCCTGACTTCAATCCCATCTCAGCCATCTCTCCATGTTTGATAATTTTAGAAAATGGCTTTCCAATGCCAGCTAATACCCTCTCAAAGAAGGGAGCTTCTTGTATGTCTATGAAGGTCAACACTATTGCACCCCTCTTTCCTGGGAATGATCTGGTTGTTAATATTGTGAGTTATAATAATAATGAATAAATGTTGTTAAAAATATTGAGGGGATTTTTATGAAGTATTTGTTGTAAATTTTGATTATTATTTGGACCCCATTTACCTATTTTTCAAAATAATCGGTAGAAAGTTATTCAAATATATATATATATATATATATATAATATGGGGCCACATATGGGGCCCACGTGTGGAAGAAAATTGAAATGGAAGGGGGAGAAAAATTTGTCAGGGGGGATTTTTTCAAAGAAACATGTGTTTATATATATATATTTGTTTTGTTTTTACTTGATGATTGCTTGTAATTTCAGTCGTATATGATGTTTCGTAAGGCTTCCGTGAATTTAAAAACTGTTTCATCCATGATTTTCTTAAACAGTACCCCTTCCATTCTCTTATAAATAGGATGCTTAGTTTAGAATTGAAAATCACACCAGAATCAAGAAATTCTTCTTCTATAATATTGAGCGTATTTCTTCCGAGTTTTATGAAGCTTTGAGTGTAGAAAATAGTGAAAGTTTTCTTCAAGAATATCCCCGCCCTACCAGTCAGAATACTTTTCTTTTTAAGGTAAGGGATATTATTTTTGTTCAATATTCGTATGAAATAATATTTTCTTCCATACTCTATAGTATGCGAGTAATATTATTTCACTTTAGATTCTGAATTCTACCCTCATTTTGTTAAAGTATGGCTTCAATACTCCTTGAAATTAATAGAATATCATTGAAATTTGTGTTTCATCTAGTATCTTTTTATGAAAATATTATTTTGAGCATTCTTGATAAATTTTAATCTTTTCATGCCAGAATACTATTCACGGGGTACTATTCCCAAACTATTCACTCGGGTACTATTCACCCGGGGTACTATTCACGACAAAAAAATAATTTCTTTTATGTCCAAATCATTTCTAATACACTATTATTCTTGATTTTTAATCCACGAAGCAGTATCATGTTGACAATTTCGACATTATTGAATTCTGGATAAATTAAATTATAAATTCTTTAAAATTTATCCTTTGCTTTCATTTAATTGAATTCTTATATCATTGTCATCATCTTCATGTTTATATTGTGATGAAAGTCATTTTTGGCGCGTAGTGTATAGATGGAATATTGATTGGTATGATTATAACCAGTGATCATTCGGTATAATCATGGCATGTAATGTTACAAATGATGTGGTAAAAGTTCTCATTGGCCCGTAGTGCATTGATGGACAGTTGTTGGCATGATCATAACCATTACTGAAAGCACGAATATCCTTGGCCCGTAGTGCATGGATAATTAGTGGTTGTGATACTAATGAATATCCTTGGCCCGTAGTGTGACGCCCCCAAAATTAGGTATACATCACCCATCTTGGGTCGCCACTTACATGGTACAGAATTTAAATACAACTTATTAACATAAGCGCCGGTGTACAATACGACATAAAGCGTGAGTTTAAATACAAATATCGTCTACTAGATATTATACAAACTCAAAAAAAGTCCTCATTACAATATTATCACTTTATTTCACGTAATAGTGAGGACTACTAATGCTATCTTCGGACCATCACTCGTTTCCCGACTCGTCCCAAACTATATTCTCATTTCAAGAGAGAAACGGTGAAAGAAAGGGTGAGCTCAACTAGCCCAAGAAGAAATATTATGACTAAGATAATGCGTAATAAATTATCAATAGTCTTCAACAATGTTAAACCGATAAAATACAATAGACAACCGGTTTAATCTGCAGTGAATAAGCAATCCATTAAAAGAGTCAAGTAGAAAATAAAGTCTACTATCTTTTAGGTTTTAAAAGGTTTTTCATCATCGTTATAAATTTGAGACTCAAACTTTAATAAATATTCCACATCATCGAATCACCCGCACTACTCTGACGAGGATATTCTTTAGTATCACGACCACAATTATTCATGCACTACGGGCCAAGAATATTTGTGTGTTCATTAATGGTCATGATCATGCCAACAATCGTCCACCAATGCACTATGGCCATCGAGGATTTTTATCACATCATTTGTAACATTACTACCATGATTACATCGAATAATCTCTCGTCATAATCATACCAAGTCCATCTATGCACTTGTGCCATGAGATGACTTTCAACATAATATAAACATGAGGATGATGACAATGATATAAGAATTCAATAAAACAAGTTCAAGAATTATTTTATCCGGGGAATTATTAACGCCCAAATTATCAACATGATCTTGTTTTTGTAGAGTAAAATTCAAGAATGATCGGAAGAATATTTCCATGAAAGATCTTTGGATGAAACGCAAATATCAAGGATATTCAACTAATTTCATGGAGTATAAGTCAAAGTTTTAACTATTTGGGTATAATAAAGAATAGAATAACAAAAGAAATCACCCCGCATGCGATAGGCCGCAGCAAAAGTTATTCCAACAGAATAATAAATAACGGAACCAGGTCCGGCGTAAAACGCACAGACAGGATGTTCCAACAGAATAATAATAAAGAATGGAACCAGGTCCGGCGTAAAACACACAGACAGGATGTTCCAACAGAATAATAATAAAGACGGAACCAGGTCCGGTGTAAAACACACAGACAGGATGTTCCAACAGTAATAATAATAAAGAGCGGAACCAGTGTCCGTGTAAAACACATGCATGAGATAGGATGTTCCAAATGAATAATAATAAAAGGCGGAACCAGTCCGTGTAAAACACATGACGGGATGTTCCAAATGTAATAATAGAAGAATGTCACCAAGTATAGGTAAACCAGCAGATACAAAAGTTATTCCAATGTAATAATAAGCAATGGAATAACAACAGATTCTCTTCATGAATAAGAAAGAATAACACCCTTACATTTGGTAGGAGATTGAATAATGCAAAGCAGTTGTAGTAACAAAATACTCTTCTTCTTTTCTCTTATTCTCTCTATACTTTCTCTCTATAGCTTGAATGAATTCGTGAAAAAAATAATGAAGCCCTCAGGCCTCTATTTATAGAAGATTTCTAGCTTAGCACCGCCAGTGTGAAAAGGCAAGTGGCTTCGACGACTAATAATGTGAAAAGAAAAGTGGTTTGGCGCTTTGTAATGTGAAGCGACAAGTGGTTCGACGTCTGGTAAAGGTAATTACTATTAACGAAGGTAAATACTATTGACGAAGGTAAATACTATTCACAAGGGTAATTACTTATCGATTGAAGGTAATTACTATCGACGAAGGTAAATACTATTCACAAGGGTAATTACTATCGACGAAGGTAATTACTATCGACGAAGGTAAATACTATCGATTGAAGAGACTCTTAGATGATGACATATGAGCCCCCATAAAATAATCAAACTTACCACAAATCATTTTTTTTCATCAACACATAATTAATCTTTCAACAATTATTAATCATTTATAACTTGTCGTCTCAATTATTGATTTAATACTATAACATATTATACGGATGATCTTTGTGACAATAATTAAATCAATAATATAAGAGATATGATCAAAGAATTATTGTAGCAATAATTGAGCATAGGTGAGTGACTTCTCACGTAAGCATCAATAATCAATACCGTGTGCTCTTATGCAACCACGCCATTCATCGCATACTTTACCACCGGGTAGTTCAACAGTTTAAATGGTAACACCTCCGCCGTTATTTTTATAAAATATTTTTGTCGTTTTCTCTATCCGACAATAATTCTGTTGTGGGGTCCACCAATGATTGAGCCGTTGTACGAATATTCCCTAACAAAAAGAATATTCCCTGACCAAACGAATATTTTATAACAACTTGCATACTTTGCAAAATTTATAAATATTACCCACAACTATAACATTATATCAAATTTATTCCATAATATTCAAAAATAATATTTATAGAAAAATTCATCTTTATTTATAAAAAGTCGGGTCTTACAACCTCCCTTTCTTATGAAATTTAGCCCTCGAAATTAGGGTACGCACTGGTATGTCGAAGAGGTAAGGATACCTTGATTTCATTTTGATTCTAACTCCCAAGTCATTTCCTCAACATCGTGGTTCCTCCACAAAACTTTGACTTGAGGTATAACCTTGGAGCGTAGAATATGTTCCTTCTTATCCAAAATTTGAACAGGAACCTCTTCATACGTCAAATCTTCCGCTATTTCGTCCGGTTCTAACTCAATAATATGGTTCGGGTCTTTCACATATTTACGTAACATAGATATGTGAAAAACGTTATGAACACGAGACATATTTGGCGGTAAAGCGAGTCTATAGTTCCTACTCGATCGAGGATTAAAAATGGACCGATGAATCGAGGATTAAGTTTTCCTCTCTTTCCAAATCTTGTAACTCCTTTCCATGGAGCAACTCTTAACAACACATGATCTCCTATATCGAATTCCACGTCCTTTCGATGAAGATCAACATAACTTTTTTTGTCGATTTTGTGAGGTTTTTATACGTTGTCGGATCGTTTGAATCTTTTCCGTAGTCATACGTACCAACTCCGGTCCCAACAACGTTGCTTCACCCACCTCATCCCAAAGATATCTTGAGAAACGACACTTTCTTCCATACAATGCTTGAATGGAGCCATGCCAATACTTGCTTGATAAGCTGTTGTTATAGGAAAACTCCACCAATGGTAAGAACTTGTCCCAACTCCCTTGAAATCAAGGACACGAGTCTTAATAGATCTTCAAGAGTTTGAATAGTCCTCTCCGATTGTCCATCCGATGCGAGGATGATATGCCGAAGCTAAATCGTAAGTCTGTGTCCATAGCTTTTTGCAAACTAACCCAAAATCGTGAAGTGAATCTTGGGTCTCGATCGAAACTATGGATCTTAGAAAGATACCATGCGATCTTACAATCTCGTTTATGTACATACTGAGCAAGGCGTTCAAGTGTATAAGTTTCTCGATCGAAGAAATGAAGCGGACTTGGTCAATCTATCAACAATGACCCATATCGCATCAATGCCTTGAGAAACCTTAGGAAGACCCAGAACGAAATCCATGGTAATGTGCTCCCACTTCCATTACGGAATTTCAAGTGGTTGCAATGGACCTTTTGGTACTTGATGCTCCGCTTTAACTCGTTGACAAGTTAGACACCTTGAGATAAAGCAGCGTATCTCTCTCTTCATATTGCTCCACCAAAATGTATAGCGAATATCATGATACATTTTGGTACTCCCGAGATGGATTGCAAATGGTGTGTTGTGCGCCTCCATCATGATATTATACTTTAAATCGGGTCGTTAGGAACACAAAGTCCGGAGTTGACTCAAGTATTCCTTCTTCATCAATTCTTGCTTCCCAAGATAGCACCTTCTTGCACTTTCTTCCTCATACGCATCGACTCAGTGTCCGTAGCTTGAGCGACTTTAACTTTATCGATTAAAGTCGATTCTACTCAGATACTCATTTGTCATCACACGCGTCCACAGAGTCTTTAACTCTATCTCCATCCTTTGCAAGTCACACAAAATGGGCCTTTGCGTTGACAATATCGCACTCGTACTTGCATATGATTTTCTACTCAATGCGTCAGCTACCACGTTCGCTTTTCCAAGATGGTATTAAATGGTATGATCATAATCTTTCAATAGTTCAAGCCAACGTCGTTGTCGCATGTTGAGTTCCTTTTGAGTGAAGAAATATTTGAGGCTTTTATGATCCGTAAAGATCTCCACTTTCTCTCCATACAAGTAATGCCTCCAAATTTTAAGTGCTGAAGACAATACCGCTAACTCTAGATCATGAGTAGGATAATTCCTCTCATATTCTTTGAGTTGTCATGAGGCATAGGCTATAACTTTTCCATGTTGCATAAGAACACATCCCAACCCTTTGCGAAGCATCACTTTGTAGATGACAAATCCTCCGAGCCGGATGGTATTGTCGAACAGGTCTTTGAAATAAGTCTCCTCTTGAGTTCTTGAAAACTCTTCTCACATTCTTCGCTCCAATAGGAACTTTGTATCTTTCCGAGTCATTTGAGTCGATGGAGTAGCGATTCGAGAAAATCCTTCCACGAATCTCCGATAATAACCAAATTAAACCGAGAAAGCTACGTACTTCGATCACTGATTTAGGTTGTTCCCAGCTTTGAATAGCTTCAATCTTTGCTGGGTCAACAGATATTCCATGACTTGATACCACGTGCCCAAGGAATGCTACTTCTTCAAGCCAGAACTCACATTTCTTCAACTTGGCATAAAGCTTATATTCACAAAGCTTTTGGAGTGTCAGCCTCAAGTGTTGCTCATGATCTTCACGGCTTTTGGAATAAATAAGGATGTCATCAATAAAGACGACCACAAAGTGATCTAAATATTACTTGAATACTCGATTCATCATATCCATGAAGGCAGCAGGAGCATTAGTCAATCCAAAGGACATGCCTAGGAATTCATAATGCCCGTCTTAGAAGTTCGAAAAGCCGTCTTTGGAATGTCACGGTTCTAATCTTCAATTGGTGATATCCTAAACGAAGATCAATCTTTGAAAAGAATTTGGCTCCTTGCAACCGGGTCAAACAGGTCATCAATACGTGGCAATGGATACCTATTTTGATGGTGACATGATTCAACTCCCGATAATCAATACAAAGTCGCATACTCCCATCTTTCTTCTTCACGAATAGAACAGAGCACCCCAAGGAGAAGTAATAGGGACGAATAAAGCCAATGTCTAACAATTCCTGCAGTTGGGTCTTTAACTCACGAAGTTCAATAGAGCCATTCGATATGGGGCTTTGGAAATAGGTTTTGTCTGGGGTTCAAGGTCGATACAAAATTCAATTTCACGCTCACGGGGTAGGCGGGGAAGTTCTTGAGAATACGTCAGAAATTTATTAACAATAGAAATATCGTTCAAAACTGACGTATTTTTGTTTAAATCTGTGACATGAGCTAAGAAAGCTTGACATCCGTTTTTCAATAAACGAATAGCTTTATGGCTTGAGATGACCGTGATTGATTTTAATGGTTTGGTAGTTTGAATTCGCATAATAGGTTGATTAGGAATATGAAAGCTAACAACCTTACGAAAATAATCAATTTTTGCATGATAAGTAGTTAACCAATCAATCCCTAGAATCACGTCAAATGCAAGTATTTTTAATGAAATAAGATCGACAGGTAATGTGAGGGTACCGATTTGAACCAAACAAGACTTATAAACAGTGGATGTAATGAAGGTTTCTCCCAACGGAGTTTTCACGAGATAAGTCAAAGTCTAATTTCTCCGAGTCAAATTTAATCGATGGCGCAAGTAGGAGAAATAAAAGAATGGGTAGAACCGGTATCAAATAAAGTATAGACTTCATTAGAGTTTATGATAAGCTTACCCGTGATGACCTCATTCAGATTCCTTGCTCTTTGGGAGGTCACAACAAACGCTCTCCTTTGCAGACTCTGGGTTTTGAATTTTACGGGATGGCCTTTGGTGCCTCCATCCTAAATTGAATTTGTCTTGATAAACGACAAAATCGAGTTAAGTGACCTTCTTCTTCCACAATTATAACATGCTTTGGACGGCATGACGCAGTTTGGACTGATGTGTCCCTCTCCTCCGCATTTGAAGCATATGATAGGTGGTCTTTCTCCTTCCTTAACAATGGGTGTTGGTGTTGACGTCTTTCCATCATTGTTGAATCTCCGTTTCTTGAAATGTCCATTCTTATTGTTTTGGCCCTGATTACCACCGAAGTGGTTACCATATCTGACCTGTTGATTCCCTCCACGCTTGTTGTCACCGCTTCGATGACTACTCTCGCTGGTATTATAATTTTACCGGCTGCTCTCTTTTAGTTGTGTTGACTCATTATCGCGTTCCACTAACTGAGCCCTATTTACAACATCTGAATACAAACACAGTTTATGAGAAATAAGATGTTGACGTATCTCCAGCTTCAAACCTCTTAAAACATTCGCGCCCATTCTCTTCATTATCCACCAGTGGGACGCATGAACCGTGATAACTCCGCAAATTTTGCCTCGTATTGCGACACGGCCATATTGTTTTGTTCCAACTTGATAAACTCCACCTCCTTCATGTGGCGAATACTTTCGAGGAAAGTATTTGTCGTTGAGCGACTCTGGAACTTCTCCCAAGATATCTTCAATCAAACGAGTTGAGTACGTTTTTACCGATTCCCACGAAGAATCGCCTCTCGCGCAACATAAAAGCGTGAAAGGGAACCTTTTGCTCCTCGGAGCATCCCAAGACATCAAATATCTTGGTAATCTGCTTTATCCATGCTTCCGCCGAAGTGGTTTTGGCTCACCCTTAAACTCCGGTGGTCCCAGCTCCTTGAATTGTTTTAGCGGTGATCACCGAGAGTTTTCCGTGTTTCCACCTACGTTTTGGACAGAGTCGCTCTCATTTCTTTGTTGCATAAATTGCATAAAGCCTCCGAACATTTGATCATTCATCATTTGGTCGGTGTTATTGTTTGCATGAGGATATCGCCTTCGATGCACATTATCCCGATTATTGATATGTGGTGAATCAACGATCGCTGCGCTCCATTGCTATCCTCAACATTCTCGGATGTCATTTTTCGACATCGCCACAAAACAAAAGGTTAATTGACATGTAACAAATTATCCCTATCTTCGACCAACCAATAAAATAGCACATAAACTTAGGTAGGTCATACTAGCAAAGGTATTCCGTCTCTCCCCTCCTAGTACTATTCTCACATCTTAGCCAGGATCATATCCTAAGCTCGATATTAATCGTGACGCCCCAAAATTAGGTATACATTACCCATCTTGGGTCGCCACTTACATGGTATGTAATTTAAATACAACTTATTAACATAACTGCCGTGGTACAATACGACATAAATCGTGAGTTTAAATACAAATATAAATCTACTAGATATTATACAAACTCAAAAAAAGTCCTCATTACAATATTATCACACTATTTCACACGAATAGTGAGGACTACTAATGCTATCTTCGGGACCATCACTCGTTTCCCAGACTCGTCCCAACTATATTCTCATTTCAAGAAGAGAAACGGTGAAAGAAAGGGTGAGCTCAACTAGCCCAAGAAGAAATATTATGACTAAGATAATGCGAATAAATTATCAATAGTCTTCAACAATGTTAAACCGATAAAATACAATAGACAACCGGTTTAAGCTGCGGTGGAATAAGCAATCCATTAAAAGAGTCAAGTAGAAAATAAAGTCTACTATCTTTTAGGTTTTAAAAGGTTTTCATCATCTTTGTTATAGTGAGACTCAAACTTTAATAAATATTCCACATCATCGAATCACCCCCGCACTACTGGCCAAGGATATTCTTTAGTATCACGACCACAATTATTCATGCACTACGGCCAAGAATATTTGTGTATTCATTAATGGTCATGATCATGCCAACAACCGCCCACCAATGCACTATGGCCATCGAGGATTTTTATCACATCATTTGTAACATTACGGTCATGATTACAAGAATAATCTCGGTCATAATCATACCAAGTCCATCTATGCACTACTGAGCCACGTAGATGACTTTCAACATAATATAAACATGAGGATGATGACAATGATATAAGAATTCAATAAAACAAGTTCAAGAATTATTTTATCCAGAATTATTAACGCCCAAATTATCAACATGATCTTTGTTTTGTAGAGTAAAATTCAAGAATGATCGGAAGAATATTTCCATGAAAAGATCTTTGGATGAAACACAAATATCAAGGATATTCAACTAATTTCATGGAGTATAGAAGTCAAAGTTTTAACCAATTTGGGTATAATAAAGAATAGAATAACAAAAGAAATCACTGCATGCGATAGGCCCGCACACAGTGAGTTATTCCAATGAGAATAATAAATAACGGAACTGGTCCCGTAAAAACGCACGCAGCATGGATGTTCCAACAGAATAATAAAGAATGGAACCAGTCCGCCAGAAAAAAACACATGATGAGGATGTTCCAATGTAATAATAATAAAGGCGGAACCAGTGGGTGTAAAACACATGCATGTGATGTTCAGCAGATGTAATAATAATAAAGGCGGAACTGAAGTCCGGTGTAAAACACATGCATGAGGATGTTCCAACAGAATAATAATAAAAAGCGGAACCCGGTGGGTGTAAACACATGACGGGATGTTCCAATGAGAATAATAGAAGAATGTCACCAAGTATAGGGTAAACCAGCGTACACAAAGTTATTCCAATGAGAATAATAAGCAATGGAATAACAGCAGTTCTCTTCATGAATAAGAAAGAATAACACCCCCTTACATTTGGTAGGAGATTGAATCTTGCAGAAGTAGTAGTAACAAAATACTCTTCTTCTTCTCTCTTATTCTCTCTATACTTTCTCTCTCTCTATAGCTTGAATGAATTAAGTGAAAATAATGAAGCCCCAGGCCTCTATTTATAGAAGATTTCTAGCTTAGCACCGCTAAGTGTGAAAAGGCAAGTGGCTCGGCGACTAATAATGTGAAAAGAAAAGTGGTTTGGCGCTTTGTAATGTGAAACGACAAGTGGTTCGACGTCGGTAAAGGTAATTACTATTAACGAAGGTAAATACTATTGACGAAGGTAAATACTATTCACAAGGGTAATTACTATTGTGAAGGTAATTACTATCGATTGAAGGTAAATACTATTCACAAGGGTAATTACTATTGACGAAGGTAATTACTATCGACGAAGGTAAATACTATTGTGAAGAGACTCTTAGATGATGACATATGAGCCCCCATAAACTAATCAAACTTACCACAAATCATTTTTTTCATCAACACATAATTAATCTTTCAACAATTATTAATCATTTATAACTTGTCGTCTCAATTATTGATTTAATACTATAACATATTATATGATGATGATCATTGTGACAATAATTGAATCAATAATATAAGAGATATGATGCGCAATTATTGTAGTAATAATTGAGCATAATGAGTGACTTCTCACGTAAGCATCAATAATCAATACCGTGCTACTTACGCAACCACGCCAGCGTATTCGCATTACTTTTACCAGGGTAGTTCAACAGCTTTTAACGGTAACACCTCCATGTTATTTTTATAAAATATTTTTGTCGCTTTCTATCAAACAATAATTACATTGTAGGTCCACCAATGATTGAGTAGTTATGCGAATATTCCCTAACAAAAAGAATATTCCCGACCAAACGAATATTTTATAACAACTTGCATACTTTGCAAAATTTATAAATATTACTCACAACTATAACATTATATCAAATTTATTCCATAATATTCAAAAATAATATTTATAGAAAAATTCATCTTTATTTATAAAAGCTGGGGTCTTACACGTAGTGCATGGATAATTCAACAATGTGGATTATTTATTAAGCTGAGTCTCAGCGATAAAATTGATGATAAACTTTCTAAATAGTAGAAGATAGTAAATATCATGCTTTACTTGACTCTTCTAATGGATTGCTTGTTCCGTTGCAGATAAACTTGATGTTTATTATATTTTATCAGTTTAACACTGTTGAAGGTTAACAATAATTTATTCTGAATTATCTTAATCATAATATTTCTTACTGGGCTAGTTGAGCTCACCCTTTGCTTTCATTGTTCTCTTCAAGAAATGAGAACGTAGTCTGGTCTAGTGGGGGAACGGAGTGATGGTACGAGTTGGTGGATATAGTAGTCCTCACTATTCTATGAAATAGTGTAATAATATATGTAATGAGGACTCCATTTGAGTTTGTATATTGTGTAGAAGACAATATTCATGCTAAAACTCTCACCTATGTTTTGTCGTATTTTACCCGATAGTTGTATAATTAAGTTAGTATTTGAATTTTGTACCATGTATTTGGTGACCCAAGATGGGTGATGTATACCTATTTTGGGGGCATCACAGTTGGTATCAAAGCTTAGGGATATGATCCTTGGCTAAGATGTGAGACAAGAACTAGGGGGGAGAAACGGGGAAATCCTTCGCTAGTATGACCTACCTAAGTTTATTTTTATTTAATTGGCCGGTCAGAATATAGGGGTATTGTGTGGTATGTCAATTAACCCTTGTTTTGTGGCAGTATTTGAAAATGGCATCTAAAAATGTTGAGATAAGCAATGGAACATAGGAGACCGTTGAGTCACCACAGATCAATAACCAAGAAAATGTGCATCAGGAAGGCAACAATCCTCATGTACACAACAACACCGACCAAATGATGAACGATGAAATGTTCAGAGGCTTTCTGCAATTCAAACAACATCAGGCGAGAGAGACTCCTATTCAAATTTTAGGTTAAAACATTGGCAACTCTCGGATGGTTACCGCTAAGTAGTTCAAGGAGCTGGGAACACCATAGTTTTTGGGAAAGCCAGAACCACTTAAGGCAGAGACATGGATAAAGCAGATCACCGAGATATTTAATGTATTGGGATGTTCCGAGGAGCAAAAGGTTCCCTTTGCCACCTTCATTTTGCGAGGAGAGGCAGATTACTAGTGGGAATCTGTAAAGTGTACTCAGCCTAGCGCACTCAAGATGTTTTAGGAGATGTTCCAATAATTTTTCAATGATAAGTACTTTCTCGAAAGTATTCGTCACATGAAGGAGGTAGAGTTCATCAAGCTGGAGCAAAATAATATGACCGTATCGCAGTACGAAGCTAAGTTTGCCGAGTTATCCTAATTTGCATCCCATTTGGTTGATAACGAGGAACGTGTGACGCGGATGTTTCTAAGAGGTTTGAAACCCGAAATAAGTAAATACCTCATTTCTCACAAACTGTGTTTGTATTCAGATGTTGTAAATAGGGCTCAATTATTAGAGAACGATAATGAGTCAACCCAATCAAGAGATAGCAGCCGACAAAATGATAATACCAGTGGTAGCAGTCATCGAAGCGGTGACAACAAATATGGAGGGAATAAACATGCCAAAAATGCTAACCACATTGGTGGTAATCATGGCCAAGACAATAGAATTGGAAATTTCAAGAAGAGGAGATTTAATAATAATGGAAAGACGTCAGCACCAGCACCCATTGTTAAGGAAGGAGAACGACCACCAATCGTATGCTTCAAATGAGGAGGGGATGGACACATCAGTCCAAACTGTACGCAACAGTCCAAAACATGTTACAATTATGGAAGAGAATGCCACCTAGCTCAATTTTGTCATGCAGTGAAACCAAGTCCAGTTGGGATGGTGACACCAAATGTCATCCCAGACAAGTTAAAGTCGGTAGTTCAAGGGAGAGCATGTGTCATGACCTCCCAAAAAGCAAGGAACCCGAACGAGGTCATCGCGGGAAGCTAATCATAAACTCTTGCGAAGTCTATACCTTATTTGATACAAGTTCTAACCATTCTTTTATTTCTCCTACTTGCGCTCAACGTTTAAATTTAACTCTGGAGAAATTAGACTTTGACTTATCTGTTGAAACTCCGTTGGGAGAAACCTTCATTACATCAATTATTTATAAGTCATGTTTGATTCAAATCGGCAACCGAACATTACCTGTCGATTTTATTTCTTTGAAAATACTTACATTTGATGTGATTTTAGGGATTGATTGGTTAACTACTCATCATGTAAAAATTAATTATTTTCGCAAGGTTGTTCGCTTTCATATTCCTAACCAACCTATTATACGAATTCAAGCAACCAAACCACTAAAGTCAATAACTGTCATATCAAGCCATAAAGCTATTTGTTTATTGAAAAATGGATGTTAAGCTTACTTAGCCCATGTCACAGATTTAAACAAAAATACGTCAGATTTGAATGATATTTCTATTGTTAGTAAATTTCCTGACGTATTCCTTGAAGAACTTCCTGGCCAACCCCCAGAGCGTGAAATCAAATTTTGTATCAACCTTGAACCCGGTACAAAACCTATTTCTGAAGCCTCATATTGAATGGCTACTATTGAACTTCATGAGTTAAAAACCAACTGCAAGAATTGTTAGACATTGGTTTCATTCGTCCTAGTGCGTCTCTTTGGGGTGCTCCTGTTATATTCGTTAAGAAGAAAGATGGAAGTATGAAACTTTGTATTGATTATCGGGAGTTGAATCATGTCAACATCAAATATAGGTATCTGTTACCTCGTATTGATGACCTATTTGACCAGTTGTAAGGCACCAAATTCTTTTTAAAGATCAATCTTCGTTCCAGATATATATCATTAGTTAACGATTAAAACTAATGACATTCCAAAGACTGCTTTTAGAACTCGATACGGGCATTACGAATTCCTAGTTATGTCTTTTGAATTGACTAATGCTCCTGCTGCCTTCATAGATATGATGAATCGAGTATTCAAGGAATATTTAGATCATTTTGTGGTTATCTTTATTGATGACATCCTCATATACTCCAAAATCCATGAAGATCATGATTAACACTTCAGGCTGATACTCCAAAAGGTTCGTGAAAATAAGATTTTATGCCAAGTTGAAAAAGTGTGAGTTCTGGCTTGAGGAAGTAGCATTCCTTTGGCACGTGAGATCAAATCACAGAATATCTATTGACCCGTCAAAGAATGAAGAAATTCAAGGCTGGGAGTAGCCTAAGTCAATGACCGAAGTACGTAGCTTTCTGGGCTTAGCTAGTTATTATCAGATATTCATGGAAGGATTTTCTCAAATCGCTACTCTATTAACTCAGCTGATTTGAAAAGATACAAAGTTTGGTTAGAGGAAGGAATTTGAGAAGAGTTTTCAAGAACTCAAGAGGAGACTCATTTCAGCACTTGTTCTGACAATACCATCTGGTTCAGAGGGATTTGTCATCTACAACGATGCTTTAGGCAGAGGGTTAGGATGTGTTCTAATGCAACATGGGAAAGAATATGAGAGGAATTATCCTACTCATGATCTAGAGTAGGCAGCAGTCGTTTTTGCACTAAAGATCTGGAGACATTACCTATATTGGGAGAAGGTGGAGATCTATATCGATCATAAAAGGCTCAAATATTTCTTCACCCAAAAGGAACTCAACATGCGACAACGATGTTGGCTTGAGCTGTTGAAAGATTATGATCATAACATTCAAATCCATCCTGGAAAAGTGAACGTGGTAGCTGACGCGTTGAGTAGAAGATCATATGCAGGGACAAGTGAAATATTGTCAACGTAAAAGCCCATTTGGTATGACTTACAAAGGATGGAGATAGAGTTAAAGACTCAAGGACCCAAGTAATGATGTCAAATATACGAGTAGAACTGACCTTAATCGATAAAGTTAAAGCTGCTCAAGCTACATACCTGGAGCTGATGTGTATAAAGAAGAAAGTGCAAGAAGGTTCTATTCCAGAAGCAAGAATCGATGAAGAAGTAAAACTTCGAGTCAACTCTAGACTTTGTGTTCCTAACGACCCTAATTTAAAGTATAAGATCATGATGGAGGCACACAACACACCATTTGCAATCAATCCTGGGAGTACCAAAATATATCGTGATCTTCGACATACATTTTGGTGGAGCAATATGAAGAGAGAGATAACGGAGTTTATCTCAAGGTGTCTAACTTGTCAACGAGTCAAGGCGAAGCATTAAGTGTCAAAAGGTCCATTGAAACCACTTGAAATTCCAAAATGGAAGTGGGAGCACATTACCATGGATTTCGTTACTGGTCTTCCCAAGGTTTCTCAAGGCATAGATGCAATTTGGGTCATTGTTGATAGATTGACCAAGTCTGCTCATTTCTTACCTATACTAGAAACTTATTTACTTGAACGTCTTGCTCGTATGTACATAAATGAGATTGTAAGACTGCATGGTATGCTAGTATCCATAGTTTCTGATCGAGACCCAAGATTCACTTCATGATTTTGGGTTAGTTTGCAAAAAGCTATGGGCACAGATTTACGATTTAGTTCGGCATATCATCCTCAAATGGACGGGCAATCGGAGAGGACTATTTAGACTCTAGAAGATCTGTTAAGACTCTGTGTCCTTGATTTCAAAGGAAGTTGGGACAAGTTCTTGCCATTAGTGGAATTCTCCTACAACAACAGTTATCAAGCAAGTATTGACATGGCTCCATTTGAAGCGTTGTATAGATGCAAGTGTCGTTCTCTAGTATACTAGGATGAGGTGGGTGAAGCAGTAAATGTTAGTATTTTACTATGCTAAATGTATTGATGTGAAAAATATTTGACTTTTGAAACAGTCATTTTCACCCTTTTTTGCTATTTTTTCATACTATCTGAGGATAAATGAGCAAAGGTTTTGAAGCAAAGTAATCCTGATAATTAGGCTACCCTTATGGATATGACTTTGATGTTTTTTCATTCATATAAGATGTTTATGACTTTGAATTGGTGTGCTACTGAATGGCCACCTAGTCATGCCTATGTGCACGTGGATAGTCCTTTTTACAAAGGAGACTCTGGCAAAAAAATTTCACGAGTCTAGCATTGAATGATAATGCATTTTTAACTCTACTGCAGATGTATGTTAAAGTAATGCATACATGCATATATCTATGAATGAATTTTAATGAGCTCCAGGTTAGAGTTTAAAACACCATTTTTGAGGTGATTTGGAGACTTTTGTCCAGATATATGGATCTAGACCAGTCGAGTAGCTCCCGTAGGACCTCTTCAGGTGTGAGAAGGAGAGCTTCAGATGTTACTCGGCATCGCCCAACCTAACAGCCTCGTCAGTTGATTGAGTTAGTGATTCGTCCTATCCGCGTTGAGAGACTGGATGTTGAGGATGAGGAGAAGGACGTACCTAGTGTGGATCCTACTCCTTTTACTTTTATTCCCCGTAGAGAGCTTCCAGCTATAAATGTGATGATTCCAGAGCTTTGGGATGATTTGAGTCGTCACCCCTCGATATATCTTCATGCGAATGAGGTAATAGTCGTGTTGTTCTTCCTTTTCCCATTTATGGGGGCAAGGGTTTTAATTTTAATTTACACTTTGATGCAGGTTCATGGCTTTACGCAGCCCAAAGGGAACTGGTTTAGCATACATTCTTTGTACCAGACTCTTCATCAAGAGTACCGAGAGATTGTTCATTCTTGGGACTTCGAGGCTTTCTTTTCCATCCTCCCCCATCGTTTTCATTGGGGTTATCTCAAGGATTTGTCTAAGCATTAGTTTCACCAGACCTAGCCTCTTCATTTGTTGGATTGCGAGGTGATGATGACACTGATGGATTGGCGATTCATCACTGAGATGGAGTTTTCTAAGGCATTAGTGCCTTTGGTGGCTGATATTTCCCCGACACCAGCCAAATCCTTGTTGGGAGTCCTGGCTATGGCACTTAAGGGTAGGACAGTCCGTTCTGGTCCCTTAAGTGTAGATGCTATGAGTGGGGCTCTGACTTAGCCATTGCTAGATGATCGGAGGGTTAGAGATTGCATCCTTTGGCGATTGTTTCCTGGCTGATATCTCTTTGATGATGTCATTCTCTTTAGTTAGCGCCACTCGGGAGGTGGACCATATCGAAGGGTTTGATTGGGGCTCCAATACCTTTGCCTAATTCCTTTAGGGGATGCGCCTATGCTCAAAGGGCGTGTTGAAGTCTTGGTTAGGGTTCTACCCATTTTTGCTGGTGAGCATTTTCTCTTTTGATTTCCCTTGTTTGGGTTGTTAGTTTGACTGAACGCAGATATTTGATCTTTGTATTTGCATTTTTGGGCCTAGAAGAGGCTCTCATGTCTTCGTCCCGTTAGCACATTAGGTTTAAACACCTATACATGGGGACGACACTAGCATTTCTCCACTTTGGCAGAGGTTCCTGTAGTTGAGGGTTTCACGCATTCTCACCTATAGTTGGAGTTGTTGACCGCAGAGGTCATTACATTGGTTCTTTACTCTGAGGACCACTTGACAGTTAGTTTCAAGGATGGTTTCTCGACTAGTGTCGAGTATGTATTGTCCACCCGTCGGATTCCTTTCCTTACTGACGGAGGTTAGGAGCTCTATTTGGGAGAGCATGCTATTAAGAGCAGTATATGAGAGATACACATTCCGCTCTTTCCTCTTGCCTGGCGTCATAGGCCTTTGTCATAGCCAATCACTGAGATCCCATTTATGGGCGTGGATGGCTTTATTTTGTCAAAGGGACCTTTCACTCAAGAGGCTTTTTACCGCTGGTGGTTCGCTCGCACCATTGGAGCTCAGACCCGCGCCACACAGTTTATGGGGGATATGGTTCCTGGCTCTGCCATGATGATAGATTGGATTTCCTGCATCCGAGAGCCGACTCATTTGATGAAGATTGATAGTTTGACCAAGCAGTTAGACCAGACACATTTCTTTATCCGGTATTTTGGGCAGAGATCTATTAGAGGCGGATACTTTTGACTTTTCCAGTTTTGGGGCTGGCTCTTTAGGTGGCCCATATTCAAATGGTTTTGTCGGCGCGGATCCTCCGTTATATCGGCCTGATATCCCTTCTGGAAGAGATTTAGTGATTCAAGAATTGTTACATCAGATTGATAGGTTAGATGATGTAGACATCAACACCATTGACTTCTTCTGAAGTATTTATCACTATTTCTTTTGATAGGTCTCTGTTAGATATTGGGCGGTTGTGCCCCAGTTCTCGTTATATCTTTTGATAGGCCTCTGTTAGATTTTGGGATATTTTGTCCCATTTCCTTGTATTTTTTAGTTGTATACAGAGATGATGTATTTAGATGATGATGTACTTAAGAATGTATGTATAATGTTTTCTATTCCATACATCATATTGTCATCTGTCATTTATTATGTATGCATTATGTCATGGATATGCATTTCCAGAGATAATTTTAGCATTGACCCCTATTAGCTGAATTGAGCATACCCCACCTATGTTGGTGGCCTCTTCTTTGAGATCGTGGCATGGCAGTTTGTCTTCCCTAGATCGGGTGACAGTTGATCAGCTATTACAACACTCTATGACCCTCCTTATATTTTAGGTTCCACCGGGCTTCATAGATGGCATGCTTGAGCATTGGGTCTTAGAAAAATAGGTGTTTTGATTCGATACCCATGATTTGACCCATATATCGGAGGAGTATGAGCGTCTTACAAACTTGCAATTAGATAGGCCTTACACTCGGATGGTTGTCGGTGACATGAGCCGACAGTTTATGACCTTTACAGGCTTGAGGCATAGAGTTGCCCTAGATGAGATTACCTCGGGGTATGTGGTGTCCATGAGTTTCTTGATTAACCGATTTGGTATTCTTACAGTGCATAGTGGCCTATCTGTACATGCCATTATACATGGACCATTTAGATATCAGCGTGACCATGGCAGTCTGTGCTCTTCGGGAGGGTTATACCATCTTACCGATTATTTTGGCAGAAACCTTGAGGTCGACAATGTTTTTCCATTCCCATTTAGTGTGGGTTTTCATAGGCACTGCGGTCCTGTTGTACGTGTGGTTTATGACACACTTGAGACCGATTGACACTTTCAGACGTCAAGGGTATTATTTTTCCCATGAGATAGCCATGCCATACTCCTTTCCGCTGGCTGAGTGTACAGATGTAGCATCTTGGTTATCTTTTTTTGTCAGGAATCGATGACCCATTTGACATTTTTCTATGTTCAGGGCTCAGCTCTCCCTATAGCTTTATCACTTATGTAGTTGGCATGGATTATCTTCCCTTGGCCAATTTGAGGGGGGTGACCACATATCATCCGCTGGTTGTTATGGCACAGTTTGACTAGTTTCAGGATATTCATCCCTTTAACAGGGCATTGGGTTAGCGATTGTTATCTTGACTTCTGTCAGCAGAGGATTTGTGCAGGATTTATGCCTGTTAGACTTGTCGCGAGAGGGCTAACTTTTCGACTAGCCATCCAAGTCACTCTCCAGAGTATTCTGCATGGTTGGAGGCAGAGATTGCATCGGCTAGGTTTGTATCCTCAGAGCCGAGTATTGATTCTGATGATGGGGATTCTATGGAGTACCCAGATTCTCCTATTGAGGATGCTGTTTTTTACTGGTTCGTCAGTAGTTCTCGTTGATTCCCTCAGTATTCTTACTGATGTGGCTCACATTCTACAGAGTATTTAGAGCAAAGTTTATATTTGATAACATTTGAGAGGGATCAGACTAGGGCCTTGATGTTGACAGCTCTTTCTGATAGAGATGCCACTCTTGTTGTGAGAGATGATGCTCTAGCTCGCAGGGATACCTTTTTTTGTTGAGCGAGATGAGGCTCGATCATCTAGGGATGCAGTTGTTATTGAGCGGGATGATACTTTAGCTACCCGAGATGCTTCCACTACAAATAGTACTGCACTTAGATCTCATACTACTGACATTGTTACAGAGATGAGTACATTTATTGATGAGCACGGTAGTACCATGCAGATGGCCATAGATCTCCTGACTCGTGTGGATATCCTGGGGCAGGAGCGCATAGATTTACCTCCATCTACTGAGAGGGATGTCATATTGAACTTGATGGCTCGCTTATCCACGGGTTTGTAGATTAGCTTTGATTTTCCTACATAGACTAGGTTAGTTATTTTTGTCATGTTTAAGACACGTTGTATTTATCAAACATTATTATATGGCAAGGAACACTACTACAAAATACTAAATAGACAACACTTAAACCACAATATTTTTTATAAAAATGTTGTGATATTTTTTTTATAAAATTTTAAAAAAAAACGTTGTAGATATATATGCAAAAACATTATCTATTTAAAAGAGCATTTTTTTGGTTTTAACTATATAACTTTTTTTTAAAAAAAACGTTGTCTATCAAGTAAAACATGGAGATAAAGAAAAGGCTATTAAATGAAAACTTAAAACTCTCTTTCGCATTTCTCACTGGGTGTCTTCGTCTCTCATCTCTCTGTTTAGCCTCTTTTCGTTCCATCAAACCCTAGATTTCCAGTAACTCTCAAATTTCTAGATCCATGACAAAGACAAGAGGAGGGCACACCTTTAACACCGATCGACAGTCGGTTCAACGAAGCACAGAGTCAACCTTAACACCTAGAGAAGCTCGACGATCAACAAATGAAGGGCTTGATGCTGTAGGGCATGCTATAACGATGTCGTTGAGCAATTGGTAAGTGTACTCGGGCCTGCTGCAGTTGAGTGGTGAGCAGTCGAAAGTTTCAGCGGTAAAAAGAAAGTGGGCGAAACCCTAGAGAGAGCAAAAGATGGTGATTTCGGGAGATTTAAGGGTCTCTGCAGCATTAGGCCCTTATCCCACGAGCCCCATTTGGAGTTCTTTGCCTCCTTCAAAGGTTTTAACTATTTTACATTTTCTGTTTGTTAATTTTATGTTTTCTATAATTTATTTTTAATTGATTTGAGTATCATCAGCTTATTGGATTCATCTGAAATCTTGCTTCCATATTTGATGATTACGAGTTTTGGGTTTTGCATTTTCTGAAAATTGATAGGTTAAACGCTAATATATATAATTTGGCTTAATTTTTGTAGATTATATCCAAGAAATAGACCTATAGAATTTTATATAATTAGCACATAGTCTGTGATTCTAGCCGGTTTATCTATGTGATTCTGTTTAAACTTTGGCTTCTTAATCATCTTCGTGTTTCTTCTGTGTTTCTGCTGTCTTTTTAGTTCTTATCTTCATGCTTTTGCTATCCTTTGTGTACTCTATGTTTCTTTGGTCAGCCTAAAATGGAAGTTCTGGTTGTTATTTTGATCGACTGAGCTTCTAAGGGTGGCTCTCAATTAGGTTCTAGAGTTGTGATTGGATGATTAAAAGTGTATCTCATCATGTCAATCTTGGTTAATGAAATATTAATCTTACAGTCCTCACTAACAGTGTCATTTTTAGCTTGCATTTGCAATTTTCTGCTGAGTATTCCACATTCCATTGTGAATTGTTATACATTATGTGTTAAGGTGGTTGAGGGGGTCAAGTATGTTCCTGGTGAATTACACAAAAGAATTTGATAGAAATGGACTCAACTCTCAAGTATCTCCATGAGTATGCCATGGTAGTCCATTCATTTGTGGAGTTCATGCTTCACTATTTTTTTTATTCTTAGCAGGCTATTATAAGTTATAACTATAGATAAGCATATATACATATATAGGTGTTAAAGTATAAATTGGATTTCACATGGTATTGAAACATCCGGCTAAAAAGTGCTTAATGGGTCCTTGGTATAGAACGACTCCCGCATGTATTGGTTTACAAGAAAATTTCACAAATTTTTAGATACCTTTCTTGCTATGCAACTTTGTATGATATGGTAAAAAATTTAAACAAGTATTTTCTTGTAGAAACCTCTTCTTTACAAATTTCTTCTGACAACCAATAGTGGAAATATTAGAGCAGAATAGTTATTTTTCTTCTCCCTTTTCTTTGTTGTTCATTAAAATTCGTGTAGGTGTATGGCCTTCTATAATCATTGAATTGTGTCCATTACATATAACAGTTTTAGCAGGTGTAATATTTCCATCACCTACATCAGTAAGGAAGTCTAATGCAAACATTGCTAAACAGCGGCTGAAGATGATTCTCTTTTCTGACCAATGTGCAGTTAGTGATGAGGCAAAACAGAAGGATAATGAGCAATATTGTTAGTACTCTGTCAGACTTTGTGGAGATAGAATCACAAGATAAAGTTCAGCTGAGTGTCTCTACTGATGCAGCTCTTTGAACCGTTTACTCGGTCACAGTACCCGTCCGTCGGGTGAGACCAGAATATCAGATTGAGGATGAAACCGGAACAATCACAAATATCAAGTACAAAGATAATGGTGAAAATTCTGGCTCTGACGATGTCAAATTTGATTTCTATGTTCCTGATGAAAATTTTAATGATTTTAGCATGTGAAATATGAAGATGGCTTGAATTATTGTCCTTTTCTTGATGATGTTGAGCAGCAAAAGAGGGTTTCACTTCTGATGGCAGCTGGCCTTTTTGAAGGTGCCTCCATTGGACCTCTAATTGAATTGGCCATTGATTTTGATCCAAGGTAATTGCCTAATGGATTTTATATAACTCAAGATATTATTGAGAAGGCTATTTTGATATAACTCAGGATATTTTGATCCTCTGATTTTTTGGCTACATGGTAGTTGATACCCAGGATATTATTGAGAAGGCTCACCTTGGAGATCTGGACTATGTGAAGCATGCCCTAACTCTTTTCACTGATTTCATTGCAGTCTTTGTCTGTATCCTTATTATAATGGTGAACATTCTTAAGTTGGATTACCAACCTTTTTATTCATTTTACATTCATTTTGCTGTAGTGACTCAGCTACTGTTGCACACTTGCACCTTGTGGGTTCTTTTGAATGGAAATAGTGTGTGACGTGTTGCACTTATGTCATTGGTTTTGCAGTTGAAGAATGCATCATTCGAGAAAGAAGAGGCTGAATGGAAATATTAATATTCAATTTCTTTTATGCATCCAGTGCGGGAACTGCAAGAAAGGTGTCAACAACAGGCTAAAGGCTTGGAGTACAAAGCTACTTGAAGTGGCAATTTAGCTACTGTTGAAGTATACATTGATGGCATCCAGGTTGGGACTGCTCAAAATCAGCATAAGAAAATGGCACAAAAATTAGCTTGACCTTTGAGTATTTCTCTTTCCTATTTCTGCTTTATTGGTTAGGTGTGGCTATATTTTAGTTTGAACTTTGAGTATAACTGTAGTTTTATTGCTGCAGTATACGGCACTTCAGTGCTTATGGATAATTTGAAACTGTAAATAAATGGTATTATTGGGATGTATTTTGAATGGTTGATACATTTTGGCTTTAAATTTAAATGAGAATTTAGACCTTTTAGCTATATATCATGACATTAGTATATTGCAGGTGCATTGGTAATGTAGGTGAATTATAATTTTTTTTTCTTTTTTTTTAATCTACAACATTTTAAAAATGTTGTGTAAATGTGCTTAAACGTTGTCTGATATACTAAACAACAACGTTTTGTTTCAAAAAAACATTGTGGAATCATACCTACTACAACATTTTTTAGCATCTATTAATTTTTGTAAAACAAATCTACAACGTTTTTTTCCTAAAAAACATTGTGTATTGTGCTTAACTATAACGTTTTTAAAACGTTGTGTAAGGGTGTCAAATAGACAACACCCTTAATCACGACGTTTTCCTTACTGAAACCATAGCATTTTTTCCGCGTTGTCTATTTACTATTTTGTAGTAGTGGAAATATATTTTGATTTACTTCCCTTTTAGATATGCCTTGTTACTTGCTTGGTAGTTGTCTTTTCTCCAGGACTTGCGATCTCGATGTATTCTGAACTCTTCCTTGATGGATGGACATTGAGATATCTCAGAATCTTTCAGAATGGATCATTGATCTTTATGTTCCCTAGCTCTTTTATATCTAGGGACTAGTTTCTGAATGTGGTTGTGGAGAGGATTTTGGCTTTCCTTTCTCAGTTTGACCGTACCACAGATGGTCACCGGTACTCCCGTGTACGGGGGAGACCAGGTTGTTCCATCTCTTATGGATTGGTGTTTCTCTCTGAGGATTTAACTACAGCTTAGATGGTCACCAATTTTTTCTCCCATTTGTGTAGGGAGACCAGGTAGTTCCATCCCTATGGTCTAAGACGATGAGGTGTGGTTTAACCGCCCCAAAGATGGTCGCTGATGTATTCTCGTGTATTGGGGAGATCAGGTAGTTCCATCTCTTATGGTTTGGTTTGCAAGGTTGAAGGATGATCCCAGTACCATTGACTTGATTTTGTGGTTTTGTAGGGGTGAGACCGCACCGTGAATGGTTGCCTACGTGCTCCCATTGATGAGGGGAGATCAGGTCTTTGTAGTTCGAACCTAGGGTGAAAAGGTTAGAAAGGTTGACAAAGTTGAAGGGTGTAGATTTATTTTGTTTTTTTTCTGTAGTTAGACCGCACCATAGAAGGTTGCCTACGTACTCCCGTGTATAAGGGAGATCAGGTCTGCGTAGTTCCAACCTAGCGTGAAAAGGCTGAAAGTTGTATGTGGTGAAAGGGTTTTGTTTTTGTTTATTTTCACAAAGGTTAGACTGGACCATAAATGGCTGCCTACGTACTCTCGTGTATGGGGGTGATCAGTTCTGCATAGTTTGTCCCTTGTGGGACAAATTGATGTGGTTAGAAAGGATTTGAAAACCTAAATTGACTAATGGATTAATGATTCAAAACCAGGATGTCGGTTTATAGGTAACTTTAAACATAATACCTTTTTATGGTGTCTGAGTTGATGAGTTGGGGAAATTCTTCGTCATCCATTTCCTGCAATCTGAGGGCTCCTTCTATCAATACCTCCTTGACAATGAACGGGCCTTCCCAATTTTGGGTGAACTTTCCTTTAGATTGATATTGGTTGTCAAGGACTTTCTTCAAGACCAAGTAATTTTCTTTGAACTTCCATAGCTGGACTTTCTTGTTGTAGGATCGACCGATCCTCTGTTGATATAATTGACCATGGAAAATGGATGAGGCCCGCCTTTCATCTATTAGAGATAATTGGTTGTACCAATCTTTTAACCATTGGTCTTCCTCCATTTGAGCATCTATTAACACTCTTAGGGATTCCATTTCTACCTCTATGGGAAGCACTGCTTCCATGCCATAGGTTAATGAATAAGGGGTTGCCCCAGTAAAAGTGTGCATTGACGTTCTGTAGGCTAATAGAGTCAAACGAAACAAGTCAGGCCATCCTTTGTGATTGGCAGACATCTTTTGCATGATCTTTTTGATGTTCTTATTAGCTGCTTCAATAGAAACATTTACTACATAATTCTTCCATTTTTAAGGATAGATCACGAAGTTGAGATGCTTGATATGGAATTTACTGTATAATTCCTCCATCACTTGGTTGATGAGGTTTTTGGCATTATCTTATACAATCACCTCTGGTTGTCCATATCGACAAATGACATTGTTTCTGATAAAACCAATGATCACCTCTTTGGTAACTTTGGGGAAAGAGGCTGCCTCTACCCATTTGGTGAATTAGTCGATCATGGTGAAGATAAACCGATGACCATTGCTGGCTTTGGGTGCGATTGGCCCAATCACGTCCGTTCCCCACATTGAGAAAGGCCAGGGTGAACTTTTAATGTGGAGTTCTCTTTGAAGGGCGTGGATAGCATTCCCATGAATTTGGCATTAATAACATCTCCTGACGTGATCATCACAGTCAGCTTTGAAAGAGAGCCAATAAAGCCACGTTCTTAAGATCTTCTTGACAAGTAGAAGACCACTCATGTGTGGACCGCACACTCCACCATGAATTTCATCCATGAGTCTTTGGGCTTGGTCTTTGTCTAGGCATCTTAGAAGGCCTAGTCCCGCATCTCTTTTGTAGAGTGCGTCTCTGCTCAAATAAAATTTCATGGTCATTCTATAAATCCGCTTTCTTTCAGCTTGATTCACCCTAGTTGGCGGATATCCATCTCGCAGATAGTCGTTGATGGACTAGTACCAAGGGTGTTGGATGGGAGGCAGCTCATCCGATACTTCTCCAATGTAATTCCCATAAGTTGGGGCCTTTTGGCTGGCAAATTTGATATTTAGCATGTCTCCTTTTTCAGGTATGTTGATCAAGGAAGCCAAAGTTACTAATGCATCCGAAAATTCATTCCTGTTACGAGGAATATGGAGGAAGGATATTTCTTCAAACTTCGAAGCCATCAGGATAACTTTCCGATGGTAAGGCAGCAAATGTAATTCTTTGGTGTGATAGACCCCAGTGGTTTGTTTGATTGCCAGCTCGGAATCTCCCAAGACAGTTAACCGTTTGACGCCCAGGGATTGGGCTAGCTTAAACCCCATTATACAACCTTGATACTAAGCTTTGTTGTTGGTGCTAACAAACTGCAATTTGATGGCACCGGGATACTTTTCTCCCAACATAGACACCAGAACTTCCCCAGCTCTGACACCTTCCTTGTTTACAACTCCATCAAAATACATCTTCCATGAATGGATTGTATCCTCCTAATGGTGTTATTTAATTTTCATTACCCCTTCATCGGTGAAGTACATTTCCAAGGGTTTGAAATCCCTTGATGGTGATGCGGCCAGTTGATCCGCAATTCTTTGACCTTTGATAGACTTTTAGGTCATGTAGATAATGTCATATTGCTAGAGGACCAACTGCCATTTGGACAGTCGACAATTCAACATAGGCTTGTTGAATACGTGTTTTAGAGGATCCATGCGGGATATGAGATGGGTTGTGTGACCATGGAGATAATGATGTAATCTCATGGAATCCCATGCTAATGCAAAACAAGTCTTTTCAATCAAGGTATACTTGTGCTCACTGATGCTGAATCTTTTGCTGAGGTAATAGATAACTCTTTCTTCTCCTCTATCATCTTTTTGTCCCATCATGCAGCCCATGGTATTGTCATTGATTGATAGGTACATAAATAGAGGAATGTTGTGATGCCCCCAAAATAAGTCCACACAAACCATTCTGAGTCGCCAAATACATGGTACAAAATCCAAATACAAACTTCATTAATATAAATGTCGTGCAAAATACAACAACACATAAGTTGTGACTTTGAATACAGATATTGTCTTGTAGATAATATCCAAACTCAAATAAAGTCCTCATTACAATTATTGTCACACTATTTTACAAAATAGTGAAGACTACTACAATAACCATCTTGGACCATTACTCCACTCCCCGACTAGTCCCAACTATATTTTCGCCTTCTGAGAAAAACAATGGAACCAAAAGGAAAAAGGTGAGCTCAACTAGCCCAGAAAAGAATATTATGACAAAGATAATGCAGAACAAATTATCTTTAGTCTTCAACAGGGAAAAATTTGATAGAATACAATAGACAACAAGTTTTAAATCAACAACTACAGCAGAAATATCAATCCATTAGAAGAGTTAAGTAGAGCATGCTGTCTACTATCTTCTATGATTTAAAAGTCTATCATCAATATTTTATCCCTGTAACACCAATTAATAATTATTTCCAATCAATGAATTATCTATGCACTATGGGCCAAAGACAATCGTTTCTATCACCAGTGGTCATGATTATACCAAACACCTATCCATCTATGCACTACGAGCCAAAGAAAACTTTCACCACAAACCTTTGTCTGTAACATTTCAGGTCATTGTCGATGTCGGGATTTTTAATTGTCCCTTTTCGTTACTTGTTCTTTGGTGTTCTCATGTTAATGTGAGATTTGTTTGAAAAAAAAAGTGAAAAATGTCCGACATTTATACTGTCGACGATGGACTGTTAAGAGTCGCCAGTTGGTGTTTTTAACTGGTTGCACCAACACAACCGAAAAAGGTTTGCACACATTGACCAAGTGATATGACACTACTAAACGGGTCTGTGAAATCGAGATTCATTTGGGTTCGGGGGCTTGATTATGCGAGGGGAAGGTGTTAGGCACCCCTCGACATCCGTGTTGCCACGGTGACCGCCACTTTTCAAGAAACTGTTATATGAATATGTGTGTGTGTGTGTGTGTGTGTGGATCAATGTGCTATTATTTGAAAGTAGTGCGAGGCGTCATTCGCACCTATATACAAAGGGTTTGAATTTATAGAAAAATTCAGTTTTAAGCAAGATATAGCAATGAAGTTTTGTAAAAAGAGGTTTTTCAAACCCTGTGCTCAATAGGAATTGTGACCTTTTCATACTTCCATTTTATTATTAAATATTTGACTTGTTTGCTTTTATTTTCGAGATGCGAAGCATGTTCAAGAAAATAATATACAGCAGTGCCGAACTCCTCCTGGGCATGACAACCATCTAAGGAAATCCGTACACTGTAAATAATGTAGAAGCTGCTTACAGCTAAAAATGTCAATCACGGGAACCGAATCTAGATTCAGTAGACTGAATCTGTGATCACATGATTCCTAGGCTCACATGATATCGCAGTTTATATGAAAAGTAGTAAGCAGGTATATATATAGAAGCTATAAATATATTTATATTCAACCACCACGAAGCTACTCCATAGAGGATCGGAAATGTAAATATATAAAAGCGGTAAATATATATATATATATATATATATATATATATATATATATATATATATATATATATATGGACATGATCAACCACCACTTAAGCAACTCCATGGGAGATCGAAAAGTAAATAAAGCAAGAAGATTTATCAACCGCCACGGTAAGTAAACTCCAAAGGGACTAAATGTAAATAGCAAAGAAAAGGCCTAGAAATAAACTCCACTTTGTGATGTAATGTGTATATATATATATATATATATATATATATATATATATATATATATATATATATAAAAGCAAGTAAACGCTCCAGATAGAAGTCTAGGCTCAATCGAGGCATAACTCGATAATGTTAGTCCATATATAAATATATAAGTATATATATACACATTGAAATGAAAACCACGGATCGAAGTTCGGGCATACACACATAACATGACTCTCAATGTGTAGAACATTGTCTTCAAAGATGAAGAGAAAGGCTTTAAAGTGTGTAAGAAGGCTTTTAGTGGATTACCAAAGAAGACTCCAATAAATTTAAATGGATGAGTACTCGGCTCCCGCCGGTAAAAGTATGACATAATATAAGCTCAAAAGTGTTTAAAATAAGAAAGCAATCAGTTTATGGTGTGTACAAAGCCAATTGGACATGATTTCCTTGCTCTTTCTCTCCCTAATAAGGCCACCCCAAGCCCCATATATATAGAGATGGGTACCACAGTCAACTGGTGCCCCAAGCTACCCAGAGGCACTTTGTGGGTCCCGCCAGTGTTATAAAGACGTACACTTTCGGATAACGCGTTGTTCGCTCGGTCGTTCATAACTTTCAATCCGGGAGTCCGATGGAAGCGTGACATAACATTTCAGAAAGCTCTTTCCGAGAGCTACACAATGACATAAAGCTACACAATTTATCATTATTTTCATATTTCTAGTGGCTTTTGTTGGAATATAAGGCTTCTAGTTTGAAGAGGTTTTGGAGTTCAACACTCGTGAGAAACATTTTCTTTAAGGAAAATTTTAAGCCTGACAATGCATTTCAAATTAAAAATAATGATCATTTTATAATTTTTAAGAGTACAATTATTCGATTGTAACAAAAAAAAGTTTCGGTAACCACAATGAAAATCGGGCCCAAGTACGGTGACCAAAAAATGTATTATCCCAAATCTTTTATAATAAGTTGTTACTTGTTAAGATTTTATTTTTGTATTTTTAGGAAGTTTGTTAGGATATCTTTCCGTATCTCTAAGAAGATTTTATTTTTATGGCCACTTGCTTACTTTGCAAAATTATCACATATCACTCATAACTATAGCATTATATCAAATCAACATCTTATTATTCAAAATAATATTTAGAGAAAATAATTTCTTTATTCATAAAAGTTGGGGTCTTACAACCTCCCCTCCTTATGAAATTTTGTCCTTGAAATTAATTTACATACTTGGTATGTCAAAAATATGAGGATACCTTATTTTTATTTCAGATTCTAACTCCCAATTCATTTCATCAATATCCTGGTTTCTCCATAAAACTTTGACTTGAGGTATAACCTTTGAGCGTAGAATATGCTTCTTCTTTTCCAAGATCTTGACATGTACCTCCTCATACGTTAAATCTTCAGCTATCTCATCTGGTTCTAATTTAATAATGTGGTTGGGTCTTCCACATATTTACATAACATAGATATGTGAAAAACGTTATGAACACAAGACATACTTGGTGGTAAGGCGAGTTTATAGTCCTCAATTCCTACTCGATCGAGGATTTCAAATATATAGAAAAATAAATCGAGGGTTGAGATTTCATCTTATCGTCGATTCTTCATTCTAGAATAGCACCTTCTTTCACCTTCTTCTTCATATTCATCAGCTTTGAGTCTGTAGCTTGAGCAACTTTAACTATATCGATTAAAGTCGGTTCTACTCGTATATTTGACATCATCATGTGGGTCCCTAATGTTTTTAACTCTATCTCTATCCATTGTAAGTCATACAAAATGGGCCTTTGTGTTAACAATATCGCACTCGTAGTCGCATACGATCTTCTACTCAACGCGATAGCTACCACATTCATTTTTTCCAGGATGGTATTGAATGATATGGCCGTAATCTTTTAACAACTCAAGCTAATGTCGTTGCCGCATGTTGAGTTCCTTTAGGGTGAAGAAATATTTAAGGCTTTTATGATTTGTGCAAATCTCCACTTTCTTCCCATACAGGCAGTGTCTCCAGATCTTTAGCGCAAAAATGACTACTGCCAACTCTAGATTATTAGTTGGATTATTCCTATCATATCCTTTGAGTTTTCGAGAGGTATAGGCTATGACTTTCCCATGTTGCATGAGAACACATCCTAAACCTCTACCTGAAGCATCGTTGTATATGAAAAATCCCTCTGAACCTGATGGTATTGTCAGAACAGGTGCTAAAATGTGTCTCCTCTTAAGTTCTTAGAAATTAGGGTTAGGGTTTATAAATTAGGGTTAGGGTTTGTAATCTAGGGTTAGGGTTTTTAATCTAGGGTTCCTAACTTAGATTTTCCACAAATCCTAATAAGCACGACAAAGATTTTTGTCAATGTAAGCATGAAAAAGCAACTTGTCAAAACAAATATACCAAAAATTCCATTTTCGAAAGAAACTTTTTAAGCACGAGGTGTCAAGCACGTCGATTTTCGGACGAAAATTTATTTGACCTAATTTGTTAAAAAGAGTGTATATTAACACAACACTTTCATAATAGAGAGATTTTATTAATATAACTGAATTTGCATATCTGAGTCTTATTAGGGTTTTGGGTTTTACATCCACCCCCACTAATAAGAATTTCGTCCTCGAAATTACAATACAGGTTAAGTAAATAGTTGAGGATAGTTCTCTTGCATTTTATCTTCGAGCTCCCATGTAGCCTCTTCAATGTTCTGATTCCTCTAAATCACTTTGACCGATGCTATATCTTTATTCCTCAGGACTTGTTTTTTACGATTAATGATCTACACATGTTCTTCTATAAAAGAAAGATCTTCTTCGATTTGGATTGGCTCATAATTTATAACGTGTTTGTAATCAGGTTTGTATGGTCATAATACGGACACATGAAACATATTATGTATATGGTTTAACTCAAGAGATAATTGTGACAACCCAAGAATTTAGAAAATTTTTAAAATTATAATTGATTGATTTAAGGTTAAATATTAGGACCTGGACAGAAAATAAGTGTATAGAATTGACAGTTCTGTAAAGAAATTTGAAGAATTTCAAAATCTTTGGACAAGAATTGAATAATTTGGTGGACTTTAAGTGATAGTCTGGTAGTGAGGTATAAGATTTTGGTGGGTTTAAATTTTTTGTGAAGAACTATCAGGGTTACGTATCTAAGTGTATACGAGTCGGTATATGTGATCATATATGTGAACAGTGAATTTTTATGTGTATAATTTGTGGATAAGGATCAAATTTTGATCAGATAAGTTACATAAATGACAAACCCTAAAATTATAATGAGAACGTTAAGGTCAAGTTATTAAACCCTAAGTATATCTTAAGAACGTCAATGTTAAGTTATTAAACCCTAATCAGAGATTTTATATGTACTGTTTGTGAATAAGGATCAAGGATTTATCAGATAACTTGTAACTTTAGCAAACCCTGAAGTTATGTGAGAATGTCAAGGATTACGTTAGTAAACTTTAACGAATTGTTAGAAACCCTAACGATCAGGTCGAAAACCCTAATCTAGGTTCCGTGAATTCAAAACCCTAATTCGGATATTCAAAACTGTAATTTGGGAATTTAAAAGTTAACTTTATTTGGCTAAGTGTTAAATGTAATGGAATAAATGAGAAATGTCCAAAATTCCCTTCAAATTGTTGAGGAAAAGACCAAATTGTCTTTAGTGAATGCGAAATGATCGAAACACCCTTTTTCTTAATAGTTAAGTAAAAGATTTGTAAAATCTTGGTGACTCATAACCACTTGTTTATCCCATGTGCCTTAAAAATCTTCCCATATCAAATTTGGTATACCACCTTGCAACATTACATATATTGTATACAAAATCAAAGATTTAGAGTAAAGAAAATCTTACTTTACTTCTCATTCTCTCCAAGTCTCTTCCCTCTCTATAATTTTTGAACTTAGAGTGAGAGAGAGTGAAAAACCAAACCATGATAAAGTTTTATCCTTCCAAGAACAGGAACAAAAATCAGAATCAAAGGATCAAGCTTAGAAAGGTATAAAACCCTAATTTTGTAAATCTATATGTGTTATGTTAGATGTTGTTTAAAAGTGTGTTAAGAGATGTTATTTAGTGATCCAAGATGTAATATCAAGGATCCATAACATCTAGATGTTAGAAATCAAGTTTTAAAAACTGGTCAAGAACCCTAATTTTGTTGTCTGACAAGCCAATGTCAGGGCTCTTAGATTCTTGTGTGTTAAAGATTTATGGTGTTTGAAGTTATATATTTGTAGTATGCCATGTTGTATGTGACCTGGAACTGGAAACAGAGCCAGATCATGTGTAGATTTCAAGATATAAGCAGTCAAAGGTCGTTGACTGACCATGACCAACTAAAATCTGGGCAGCCCAGATTTTTCCAGAAAGTCTCACAAGCATATTCTAAGCTTCTGATCTTGTTGTATGTTAATGTTTAGGCCAAGTTGTTGCTTGATGTTTATAGCCTGTCATGTGAACTACATGTTAAAGGCTTTAGATCACCCAGATCCTGAACAGCATAAAAGATAATCATGGTCAAACTAAGTTTACCGATCTACCTGAAGAACGATCTGGAAAACCTAGATCCTTCAAGAAATTATTTTCTGACACCACTTTGACCGACCTTGATATCTCTCCCGTGGTGTTGTTAGACTGAAATAATGATATGTATGTGTTCTCTTACATATGTACTACAGGTTTGAAGCAATAGAACATAAAACTAATGACCAGAACCATAAGATTTGTGAGCCACAAAGTGGTCACTCGAAACTGACTGGTTTCTGGGAAACCCAGAAATCCCAGCAAGCCTCTGACATCAACTTTGCAAGCTGGGATCTTGCAACTGTGATGCTTAATGACTTAGATGATGACATATACTTGTAGTATTACATAAATACTACAAGATCAATGTCTTAGCAAACCCAGAAATCAATAAGAACACTGATTTAAAACCGGTCAAACTAGGTACCTTTAACACTGACAAGAATTTTGGGTTTGGCCAAGAACAGCTGAAGAACACAATCAGCGACGGATTCGTCGCCTAAAGTCCCTATAGCGACAGTTTATTTAGAAAATTAATTATTTAATTTAAAAAAATAGAGAAAATTAGTTTTTAATTATTAAAAATACAAAATAAATTTCGAAAAATTATTTTAAAGCATAAAAATTAGTTTTTAACTATAACTATTTTGAGTATATCCCATAGATATTTAATATTTTTGGAATATTAATGGTATTTAATTTATTTAATTATAATATTAAATAATTTATTTAAAAATGATTTTAATACATGAAAATCATGAAAAATTATATTATGGTGTTAGAAAATATTTGAAGTTATTTTTAACAACTTTTGATATTTTGTGATGAATTTCATTAATAATTTATTATTAATGGTAATTAATTTATTTAATGAATATATTAAATAAATTATGGAAAATTAGAATTAATGCTTTAAAATCATATAAAAATGATTTAGGTGTTATAAAAATATTTTAAGTTATAAATATAACTTTTGATATTTTTCCATGAAAATATTAATATTTTAATATTAATAGCAATTATCGGATAATGGATTTATTTGTTTAAAAATCATATAAATATGATTTTAAGGTATTAAAAATACTTTGATATAATATGAATATATTATAATATTATGTTATGATTTTCATTAATATTTGGTATTAAATAAATATTAATGATAAAGGAATTATATGGTATTTAAATTACATAAATATGATATTAATGATTGAAAAATCTTGATAAATGGTAATAATTTTTTGAAAATTATTACAAGCTATTGAAAAATGTTTTGGCTAATAATATAATTGTCTAAGATAATTTTAAAGTGTTAGACAGAGTTTAATTGAGCTTAAACACGTGAATAGTCCGACTAGACCGTCGGGATGTTAGAATTGTGTCGGGTTCAACTCAGACAGTAATAGTTTGACTTGATACCGAGTTTTATGTGTTGAATAGACTAATAGGGTTATGTGTTTAGGTTATTTTTTGTATATATATATATATATATATATATAATAGTATTATATTGTGATGATATTATTCTAATTTGTATATCGATATTATTTATATATTAGGTCTTCAGACAAAGCTTATTAAAATGTGTAACGATAATCAACGAAACATGCAAGTTTTTCTTAACTCTACTTAGAGTTGTTTCATTCAGATATGCTTATGGTTTATCATTGCTAATTTCCATTGTAGAATTGTACCCTGTACATATTGCATGTATAAGTCAGGTATGAATGGCTGATCACCTTCATTACCATTCGGTCCAGATATATTTATTGTGACAGCCCCGAATCCGGGTCCCAAGTCACCGCGGATTCGGTTCAATCATTCTATAACTATTGCGGAAGATATAAACATAAATTGTTTATACAATACACTTTACACACTATTCCCCAAAATCGAATAACCTTAACTTATACACAATTCGTAAACTATCTAACATATATCCTTAATATCCAACTATACTATTACAAACTAGCCACACATTTTATCCCAAGCTGAACTTGGCATTAACCTTTTCCTGTATCCGATCGCATTCGCCTTATCTGCAATATTTTATCATGATATAGCAAGGGTGAGCATGAAAATTGCCCAACAAGTTTATATACAATTTAAAGATATATCATGATTGAAAGAGTCTGAATAATAAGCTGGCTATAATTCATCAATATAATTGAGAACTAGCACGAACAAACTTTTGACTGAACAAGTATTGAACATGAACAAATATATCTGGACCAACTGGTAATGAAGATGATCAGCCTTTCATACATGACTTATACATGCAATATGTACACAGTACAATTATCCATGGAAATCAGCAATGATTAACCATAAGCATATCTGAATGAAACAACTCTTAGTAGAGTTAAGTAAAAACTTGTCTGTTCCGTTGATTACCGCTACATAATTTATAACGCTTTATCCGAAGACCTAATATTAGTAATATAGATCCCCAATATTAGAATAATATTATCACTATTATAATACTATTATATATATACACATAGAATAACCTAAACACATAACACATAACCCTATCAGTCCATAATACACATAAGACATACCATCAGGTCAAACTATTTAAGTCTGAGTTGAAACCGACACAATTCTATCATCCCGACGGCCTAGTCAGACAATTATCGAGTTTAAGTTCAATTAAACTTTGCCTAAACACTAAACAATATCTTAGATAATCATATTATCAGTCAAAACAATTTTCATAGGCATGTAATAATTTTAAGATAATTATTACCATTTATCATAATTTTCAATCACTAATATTGTATTTAAATGAATTAAATACCACATAATTCCTTAATCATTAATATTTATTTAATATTAAATATTAATGAAAATCATTACATAATATTATAATATAATTATAATATATCAAAGTATTTTTTAATACCTTAAAATCATATTTATATGATTTTTAAACACTTAAATCCATTATCGATAACTCGATATTAATATTAAAATATTAATATTTTCATGAAAAAATATCAAAAGTTATATTTTATAACTTAAAATATTTTCCTAACACTTAAATCATTTTTATATGATTTTTAAATCATTAATTCTATTTTTCTATAATTTATTTAATATATTTATTAAATAAATTAATTACCATTAATAATAAATTATTAATGAAATTAATCACAAAATATTAAAAGTCATCAAAAATAACTTAAAATATTTTTTAATATCATAATATAATTTTTCATGAATTAAAACTATTTTTAAATAATTTATTTAATATTATAATTATTTATTATATTCAAAAAATATTAAATATTTTTGAAATATACTCAAAATAATTAAAACTATTTTTCAAGCTTTAAAATAATTTTTAGGAATTTAATATTAATTTTTAATAATTAAAACTATTTTTAATAATTTTTATAATTTATTTCCTATTTTTAAGTATTTTTGGAAAATAAGTGTCACTAAAGGGTCCTATAGTGATGTAATCGCCGCTTCTGGTGTTCTTGAGCCTACCTTGATTTTCATGTCGACTTGAGGTATGAGGTTCAACCGACTTTTTAATCTATGATCTTGTTGTTTTCGGGACTACTTGATGGTTTAGAACTGTAGTATAAATGTAATACTATCATTATCTATAAATTTCATGGAAATCCAACAACTAAACATCATGATTTGGGCAAATAGAAAATCATGTCAGATTTGTTCTTCATTTCGGTTTCCCAGAAATGAAGAAAGAAATTTCAGTGTCTAGTTTGCAAGCCTTAAATCTAGCATTCGGACTTTGTTAGTGTAATGATAAGGTTCAAACATGTAGTAATCATGCCAGGTACGATCATATAACAACAATCTAGTCTAACAATAACATAATTAAAAGATCAAGGTAGAATCAAACTACGCATCAAGAATCGTTTCTTGAACATTTCGAAAACCCAAAATGTTCTTTGAGTAGTTCGGTCAACGCTTGTTTGACCTCTAATTCTTTCGTGATTACATGCAAGATAATGGTGATCTAAAAGCTTATAAATGTAGTCCACATGATAGACAACACCATCAACACAACAACTTGACCCAACAATTAAACCACAACAAGATCAAAAGCTTCAAAACGTTGTCGACCATTACGGGTTTCGGGTTGCAGAAACTCAAAACTCATTATGGTCATGGTTTCGATCAAAGGGTTTTCAATCGCTTATAACTTTAAATCGACACCGATTACGGACTTGATTCAAGTTTAAGATCAAAGAAAACATGGCATACATGATATATAACTTAAAACACAACAAAACATTAACAGGTAAAGATCTAGAGTCCCTGACATATGGCTGTCAGGCCTTAAATTTCCAGATTTCCAGATTTGAGAAATCTTCAATTTCGTGCACTTTGAGCTAAGTTTTAGCAACCCAGATCATCAAATGACACCCTATTACACATATCTAACCAACAAACAACAACATTTAACATCAAATCTAAGGATTTTGAAAATTAGGGTTTATACCACTTTGAGATTTGATCAAGATTCTGATCCTTGATGTCTGTTCTTGGCTTGATAGAGATCATGATAGGGACTGAATTACTTATACACTTCGTGGGTCTAAAGAGGAAAATGTTGGTTGAACATTTGGTGAACAAATGAGGCATACTAGTGTCCTTTTCTCTCTCTAAATCTATATATATATAAATTGGTGCAATGTATTGCAAGGTGTCATGCTAAATCAGTATCAGAAATGAGTAATAAGTCAAAAGGCTAGCATTAGTTGGTTACCAAATCAAGATTTGGTAAGATTTACAATCAACATTTTATAAAATGTGACAAAAGGGCATAATTATCATTTTCATAAAATTTTTAATTCTAAAAGTGTCATTTTATCAAACCCTTAGAGTTTAGGGTTTAGCATTTTAGGGTTTAGGGTTTAACCCTTTGGGTTTAGGTTTTAACCCTAAAGATTTTAGCAAATTAAAATTCTAAGATTTTCTAATTAGATTTTAAAATAGAAAATCATGATTTCTAAATTGTAATTAGGGCTTCCTAATTATATTATAATTTCCTAATCACATTAGGACATAAACAAATTAGGATTAATATTTCCTAATTAAGATTGCTAATTTAGCAATTAAATCCACCACTGTAAGTTAGGGTTTCTAACGGAACAATTAGGGTTTAAAAATTGAAATTAGGATTTACAAATTAATTAAGCTTTACCCTGATTAAGCTTATACTCAAAAGTACTTGAGCATTATAATTATCATTTAAGTTTCAAAATTAGGGTTTCAAATCCCCAGAGTCTGAAATTAGGATTTCTAGATCTGGTATTAGGGTTTTCTAATAATTAATTAGGGTTTCAAGTAATTAATTAGGGTTTTCCTAATTAATTATAACTAATAACGTTTAAACCTTATACATGGCATTTGCATTCCCAATCTAGGGTTTTCAAAAACCGAAATAGGGTTTTAAATCCTCGGAACTGAAATTAGGGTTCCAAAACTGGTTTCTAGGGTTTCTTATCAAACGTTAGGGTTTTCTAACAGAGCGTTGACATTCTTAATATACGATTAGGGTTTGACATAGCTATAATTTATTTGGTCAACCCTTGACCCTTAACCACATTCTGAACACATACATAACCCTATACACAGAACATATTCACATAAACACTTAATCCTGAATAATTCACCTAAATCCTTCACAGAATTTTGAAACCTTCAAAATTCCTTCCCAAAAATATCAAACTCATACACTTATTTTCTGTCTAGGTCTGTTATTTGACCTTAAATCAATCATTTAAGATTTTAATAAATTTTCTAAATTCTCGGGTTGTCACATTCACCCCTTCTTCTAAGAATTTCGTCCTCGAAATTTACCTTACACCTTACACCGTACTGCTTACACCATTCACACATCATCACATGCTACCCAATACACCACTCACAAGAGTAAAAGTTTTCAAATTTGTGCTGAGGGGTTATATAGACCATGAACACCTAGTTTTTATGGTATTCATACCGCAAAACTTTACTTTACTTGGTAGGTTTACAATCACAAAGAAGGTAAACTACCATTGCTAGTACTTTAGGTGATTAGCCTATCGTACTCTTACGTCATGCATAACGTATTAATCATGTTTAGCGAATATTTACGCTACTAGATTGGATTATTTATCCAAACAACATTGTTCACCTCAGTCTTATCATAGGATTCCGCACCAAAATAATTTGGTTCGGGAAATTTCTTTAAATGAACACTTAGGAGTTTTCATAAACATTAGTCTAGCTGAATTGAATAGCATAGACTCATATCGATAATTCAATTCAATCAAATTATTTAGGTGTAGCCAAACCCTGTTGGCAAATTAAAATTTTAAAAACATTTTTGAGAATGACGTCATGATGCCGCACTGTATTAACGGTCCGTTTGAGGATGCCGTCATTGTATGACTTTGTCATAACACATCATACAATAGTGGAACAAACGACTTAGGTCAAATTCACACTAAGTATTCCTGTATTTACAACTCCATCACATTTTTATCATCTCTGCACCAGGTTTTATGGTACATAAGTGATAAATAAAATAAATTTTGATATTTCAAATCATTTGAGTCTAGCTGAAATAAGTAGCATAGACTGTACTTTAGACCGTTTCAAAAATGGTTATGAGTCTACATTTTTTTTAAAAGCACATAGTGCGTATTTAGCTTGATGTCAAAATTTCGAAGTCTAACATAGCTAGGAGTTTAGGAAAACCTAATGCCTCCACTAATAATCATTTGCTTAAATAGTTTATCTATTCCTATTATCCTTAACACTCCATTCACACACAACTATACCCAGTTCGTCAAACCATACTTATGAGTCCATAAATTTGCCACAATTATATGAGTTTAAGAATTTACCCTAGTCAGACCTTTGGCATCCATTCGCTGAGGGGTCCATAAACATTTCATATAACTATGAGTCAAGAATGTCATATAAGTATGAGTTTTAAGAACTCGTACTTAACCCTATATTCTCTACCTATGACCTATCTATCTGTTATACACATGAGAAAGGAATCACCCTCTTAACATGCATATTGAACCGAATCCGCGGTGACTTGGGACCCGGATTCGAGGCTGTCACAGTTGGTATCAAAGCTGTTGGTTATGAAGCTTAGGTAGGAATACCTGAGACCAATAACTGCAGTGATTAGGATAAGTACTGACTCGCATAGAGTTAGTTGGTCGGTAAGATTCAAAGACGAATCTCGGTGAGTTGTTAAGACATAGAGTTCCCTAACTCTGATAATAAAAGTGAACAGTAATGGTCGTTAGATAAAGTCTAAAAGACTAAAGTGCAGGGATAGGAGATCGTAAAACAAAATGATCAAGATATAGAAATGAATCGTAATTTATACGATGAGATCACCCCATGATCGGATAAGGTTATGACAGTCAGAAAGAATCAATCTGATGATTGGAAAGTTTACAGCAAGAATGTTGTGTGCAAGTTGTACAATAAATTGGTACAGATTCAAGAAAGAATACGGGTTAAATGAAATTCATATTGAGAAGGGGGTTAAGATTAGGTGGGGATTTTAATTGAGGACTCATGTCGGCGGCTGAGTTGTATGATTCCTTGTATGGGCGGGGAATTGTACTTGGTATAAAAACTACTTAGTTTTTGGCATTGATAAACATAAATTATTTATACAATACACTTTACACACTATTCCCCAAAATTGAATAACCTTAACTTATACACAATTCGTAAACTATCTAATATATATCCTTAATATCCAACTATACTATTACAAACTAGCCGCACATTTTATTCCAAGCTGAACTTGGCATTAACCTTTTCCTGTATCTGATCGCATTCGCCTTATCTGGAATGTTTTATCATGATATAGCAAGGGTGAGCATGAAAGTTGCCCAACAAGTTTAAATATAATTTAAAGATATATCATGATTGAAAGAGTCTGAATAATAAGTTGGCTATAATTCATCAATATAATTTAGAACTAGCACGAAAAAACTTTTGACTGAACAAGTATTGAACATGAACAAATATATCTGGACCAACTAGTAATGAAGGTGATCAACCTTTCATACCTGACTTATACATACAATATGTACAGAGTACAATTATCCACGGCAATCAGTAATGATTAACCATAAGCATATCTGAATGAAACAACTCTTAGTAGAGTTAAGTAAAAACTTACCTGTTCCGTTGATTACCGCTACACAATTTATAACGCTTTATCCGATGACCTAATATTAGTAATATAGATCCCCAATATTAGAATAATATCATCACTATTATAATACTATTATATATATATATACACATAGAATAACCTAAACACATAACACATAACCCTATCAGTCCATAATACACATAAGACATAGCATCAGGTCAAACTATTTAAGTCTGAGTTGACACAATTCTATCATCCCGACGGTCTAGTCAGACAATTATCGAGTTTAAGTTCAATTAAACTTTGCCTAAACACTAAACAATATCTTAGATAATCATATTATCAGTCAAAACAATTTTCATAGGCATGTAATATTTTTCAGATAATTATTACCGTTTATCATAATTTTCAATCATTAATATTGTATTTAAATGAATTAAATACCACATAATTCTTTAATCATTAATATTTATTTAATATTAAATATTAATGAAAATCATTACATAATATTATAATATAATTATAATATATCAAAGTATTTTTTTAATACCTTAAAATCATATTTATATGATTTTTATCCGATAACTCGATATTAATATTAAACTATGAATATTTTCATGACAAAATATCAAAAGTTATATTTTATAACCGAAAATATTTTCCTAACACTTAAATCATTTTTATATGATTTTTAAATCATTAATTCTATTTTTCTATAATTTATTTAATATATTTATTCAATAAATTAATTACCATTAATAATAAATTATTAATGAAATTCATCACAAAATATTAAAAGTCATCAAAATAACTTAAAATATTTTTTAATATCATAATATAATTTTTCATGATTTTTCATGAATTAAAACTATTTTTAAATAATTTATTTAATATTATAAATAAATAAATAAATACCTTTTATATTCCAAAAATATTAAATATTTTTAAAATATACTCAAAATAATTAAAAACTATTTTTCAAGCTTTATAATAATTTTTAAGAATTTAATATTAATTTTAATAATTAAAACCATTTTTAAATAATTTTATAATTTATTTCTTATTTTTAAGTATTTTTGGAAAATAAGTGTCACTAAAGGTCTATATATGACAGGTAACTGTATATAGGTGATCTATGTGTGTGTTCTGAGCCTAGCCCAAATTTTCATGTCGGACTCGAGGTATGAGGTTTGGACCTGACTTTTAATCTATGATCTAGTTGTTTCATGGGCTACTTGATGATTTAGAACCGTAGTATAAATGTAATACTATCATTATCTATAAATTTCATGGAAATCCAACAACAAAACATCAAGATTTGGGCAATCGAAAATCATGTCAGCTTGTTCTTCATTTCGGGTTTCTACTAGAAATGAAGAAAAATTTAGGTGTCTAGTTTGCAAGCCTTGAATCTAGCATTACGGACTTTGTCGATTGTAATACTAAGGTTCAAACATGTAGTAATCATGTTAGGGTACTATCATATAACACCAATATAGTCTAACAATAACATAATTAAAGATCAAGGCTTCATTAAACTATGCATCAAGAATCGTTCTTGAACATTTATGGAAAACCCGAAATGTTCTTGAAAGCGATTCTATCAACGCTTGTTTGACCTCTAATTCATGTGATTCATGCAAGATAATGGTGATATAAAAGCTTATAAATGTATTCCACATGATAGAAAACAACATCAACACAACAACGTGACCCAAAAATTAAACCACAAAGAAGATCAAAAGCTTCAAAACGTTGTCGACCATTCGGGTTTCGGGTTGCCATTTAAACTCGATTTGGTCATGGTCGATCAAAGGGTTTTGACCGCTTATAACTTTAAATCGACACCTATTATGGACTTGATTCAAGTTTAAGATAAAAGAAAACATGGCATACTATAGATATATAATTTAAAACACAACAAAACATTAACAGGTAAAGATCTAGAGTCCCTGACATATGGTTGTCAGGCCTTAAATGTCCAGATTTCCAGATTTGAGAAATCTTCAATTTCGAGCACTTTGATGATATGGATCTGAGTTTTAGCAACCCAGATCATCAAATGACACCCTATTACACATATCTAACCAACAAACAACAACATTTAAAATCAAATCTAAGGATTTTGAAAATTAGGGTTTATACCACTTTGAGCTTTGATCAATATTCTAATCCTTGATGTCTGTTCTTGGCTTGATAGAGATCATGATAGGGACTAAATTACTTATACACTTCATGGGTCTAAAGAGGAAAATATTGGTTGAACATTTGGTGAACAAATGAGGCATACTAGTGTCCTTTTCTCTCTCTAAATCTATATATATATAAATTGGTGCAATGTATTGCAAGGTGTCATGCTAAATCAAATTGTAGCTGAGTAATAAGTCAAAAGGCTAGCATTAGTTGGTTACCAAATCAAGATTTGGTAAGATTTACAATCAACATTTTATAAAATGTGACAAAAGGGCATAATTATCATTTTCATAAAATTTTTAATTCTAAAATTGTCATTTTATCAAACCCTTAGAGTTTAGGGTTTAGCATTTTAGGGTTTAGGGTTTAACCCTTTGGGTTTAGGTTTTAACCCTAAAGATTTTAGCAAATTAAAATTCTAAGATTTTCTAATTAGATTTTAAAATAGAAAATCATGATTTCTAAATTGTAATTAGGGCTTCCTAATTATATTATAATTTCCTAATCACATTAGGACGTAAACAAATTTTGATTAATATTTCCTAATTAAGATTGCTAATTTAGCAATTAAATCCACCACTGTAAGTTAGGGTTTCTAACGGAACAATTAGGGTTTAAAAATTGAAATTAGGATTTGCAAATTAATTAAGCTTTACCCTGATTAAGCTTATACTCAAAAGCACTTGAGCATTATAATTATCATTTAAGTTCCCAGATTAGGGTTTCAAATTCCCAGAGTCTAAAATTAGGGTTTCCAAATCTGGTATTCGGGTTTTTTAATAATTAATTAGGATTTTTCTAATTAATTACAATTAATAACATAGCATTTTCATTCCCAATCTAGGGTTTTCAAATACCGAAATAGGGTTTTAAATCCCCAGAACTGAAATTAGGGTTCCAGAACCGGTTTCTAGGGTTTCTTATCAAACGTTAGGGTTTTCTAACAGAACGTTGACGTTCATAATATACGATTAGGGTTTGACACAGCTATAATTTATTTGGTCAACCCTTGACCCTTAACTACATTCTGAACACATACATAATTATATACACAGAACATATTCACATAAACACTTAATCCTGAATAATTCACCTAAATCCTTCACAGAATTTTGAAACCTTCAAAATTCCTTCCCAAAAATATCAAAAGCATACACTTATTTTCTGTCTAGGTCTATTATTTGACCTTAAATCAATCATTTAAGATTTTAATAAATTTTCTAAATTCTCGGGTCGTCACATTTATTCATTTTTAATACTTGTTCAGTCAAAAGTTTGTTCGCGCTAATTCACAACTATATTGTTGAATTATAGACAGCTTATTATTCAGACTCTTTCAATCATGATATATCCTTAAATAAATTTAAACTTTTTGGGCAACCTTCATGCTCACCCGTGCTATATCATGATAAAACATTGCAGATTAAGATGAATGCTTCAGATACAAGGAAAGGTTAAAGACAATTCCAGCTTTAAGTTTATGTGTGCAGCTTAATTTGTAACAGCATAGTATGATAATATCTTTATATGTCAGATAGAATAATGAATTGTGTATAAGTTAAGGTTACTTGACCTTGGGGAAATAGTGTGTAATGTATTGTATAAACAATTTATGTTTATATATTTCGCAATAGTTATAGAATGATTGTACCAGATCCGTGGTGATTTGGGACCCAGATTTGGGGCTGTCACTATAAAGATATTTCATAAGAAACTTCACCTATCCTTCTCAAAATTTCAAAAGGTCCAATGAATCTCGGACTCAGTTTTCCTTTATTGCCAAAACGTATCTTGCCATTCCAAGGAGATACTTTCAAGAATACGTGGCTTCCTACACTAAAGTTTCGTTGTTGATGTTGATCAGCATATTTCTTCTATCGATCTTATAATTGTTCACGTATAATTTTGATGGTTTCAGTAGTTTGTTGGATTATTGCAGGTCCTAACATTTGTCTTTCCCCGACTTCATCCCAACATAAAGGTGTTCTATATTTCCTCCCATATAAGGCTTCATAGGGTGGCATACCTATGCTAGCATGATAACTGTTATTATAGGCAAATTCTACCAAAGGTAATTGATCTTCCCAACTTCCTTTGAAGTCGATGATACATGTTCTTAACAAATCCTCTAATGTTTGAATGGTTCTCTCACTTTGCCCATCAGTTTGAGGGTGATAAGCTATACTCAATCTTAATTGTGTTCCTAAGTGTTTCTGAAGGCTCTTCCCAAAATTTGAAGTAAAACGTGGATCTCGATCTGAAACTATAGAAACGGGTACTCCATGCCTAGAGATGATTTCATTAATGTATAGCCTGGCAAGTTGGTCTAAGTTATGAGTAACTTTAATCGGTAAAAAGTGAGCTGATTTTGTTAAACGTTCAATTATTACCCAAATGGCATTCTGGCTTTTCTGTGTAGCTGGAAGGCCTATCACAAAGTCCATGGTTATATATTCCCACTTCCACTCAGGAATTGGTAAAGGTTGAAGTAAACCACTAGGCTTTTGATGTTCAGCCTTGACCCTGTTACACGTGAGACATTTTCTTACTCATTCAGCTATTTCTCTTTAGATATTCGACCACCAAAAGTGTCAACTTAAATCCTTGTACATTTTAGTACTGCCAGGATGTATGGAAAATTTAGAATTATGAGCTTTGTTTAAGATTTCGTCTTTTAAGGCTTGATTTAACGGAACCCAAATTCTATCATCATATCTAATTATTCCATCCTTGTCTATTCTGAATTTGTTATTCTTAATGTGAGTTATATTAGACTTACATTTTTGACAATCTTCATCATTTTCCTGCATTTATTTAATTTTATCAAGTAGAGACAAAACTCCCTCTGATATGAATAACTTTAGGGTAGAGGTAGTTGGACATTTGTTGCCTCCTTTTTGGTTTACAAATATGGACTCTATCTCATGTAAGTATACATGGGTCAACAAGTAGTATGGAGTAAAACAAGAATCGATCCACGGAGAAAGGTGTTAAATCTAAATTATCATACAACAACTTAATCACTATTTCTATATGGTTAAACGATTAATTCACAATTAAATTGAATTCTAAATTAATTAATGAAACAAAATTATAATTACTAAAGTAATGAAATAAATTTGAGATAAATGGGATTCTAATATCATTTAATGTTTCATCTAAAATGCAGCCCTCATGTCATGTTTAATTATTTATCATGGAAAGCTAGTCAAGAGCACAAAAGTGGAACATAACTATTTTTCAATGAACTATGACCAATTTACATAAAATCCAAATTTGATAGAAATTATTTAAGCATCACAATTACCAAACTCACTATATTTCTATGTGAATTTACAACAATAATGATTTAAAGTTCAAGCTCTCTTACTGACTACAAATGGTGAACCGGTATATGCCTATCAGGGTCACAAATCGCAAAGCCTAATACACATAAGCTTCACAAACATATGCCATCATGGTCTAATCTATACTTATATTTCATTTTCCAAATTCATACAAGCAATTAGTGTGAATGGTGATCAAGCATTCAAGCAATTAGCATAACCATAATGGGCATTCCAATGATAAATATACGACATCACAATCAGATACACATATTTAAACTACGCATCAAAATCCATTAGAATCCCATAATGGAATTTAGTTTATTTCTGAACCAAAAGCCATTATGGGATTGAAGCAAAACATGGAATTAAGAAATGCAATCAATAGATATAAGAGAAATGATAGAGCAAATTTGATAATCTCTGTTGCAAAGTGTGTTTCCAGGCTTGTTCGAATCCACAAGAAATTTCCAGAATTGTAAACTAATATTAATAAGCAATTCAAATTAATGAGAGGAGCTTAAAGTAGTAATTAAATGCTCAAACCCTCCTTAGAGTAGCTAAAACCTAAGAACAGTAATGATAAAACTAAAACTAACTAACAAACACGTCTCTGGTACCAACCATATTGTTTCAGATGAGCAAAACACACTCAAATTCAAATTACAAAAAGTAAGCAAAATTAATTGGATATAACTAGTGTGGCCGCGTAGTATCACTCTTCAGATCGAGCGCGGGCGAGCTATAAGAGTCTCTAGCATATGCATGGCGCGGGCGCGCCATGGTCCTTCCTTGTTGAATCGCGTGCAAGATGCGATAGTGTAATTCCTCAGATTCTTGTGTAGTGGGCGCATATATATATAGCTTTACTTGCATAGTCTTGTCACATTATTCGTTTGACTTAACATTCTGTTGTCTTTTTACTGTTACTGCTTTTTGTTGCTTCTTTCTGTACTCTACTACCTCATTGATCTTCCTCCTTAGTTGGTCAAGTTCAATTACAATCTTCACTCTAGCTCGCGTACACCTTGCCATGTTCTTGCTAGCTCAATGCCGCTCCTTGCATTTCAGGCCATTCCATGCTTTAAGTTTCTAAAAGGGGTTCCAATTCTATATACTGCAAAATAAACACAAAACACAAATAAAACATAATAAAACTACTTAAGTTGAGCATAATTCTCGTGAGTTAGTAACCAATAAGTAGGTATACAACTTACTTATCAAATACCCCCAATCTTGAATTAGTGATTGCCCTCAAGCAATGCACACAAAAATAAACAATGTAATGCAACTACATGCTATGCAAACTATACTATGATGCAAGTGAGTCCTAAGATTTCCAGTCCAAAGTAGAATTCCAATTAATTATGCCTCGGAGAATTATCCAGATTCAAGAATAATGTATCAAACTAAGTTATAGACATAACATCATATAATCAAATAATCTATACTCACTATAAAGATGATGTGTGTATATGATGTGTTCATAAATAAGCTTGATAGAGGCAAAGACTACACATGTTATACTGCTTAAGACAGAAAAATGAAGTCTAAATCAAGAACCATGTATACTAATGCAACAAAAACTACTCCAACTAATCAATACAAACTAAGGTTCAATAATGAGTTTATTTTGCTTTATTATTACTCATGAGGGCGATTTTTGCACTTTCCCGCTGTGTTTATTTATTTCATTTCTTTTTCCCATAACTGTGCAATGCCTTATTCTGTTAGGCTAACAGTGCTACCCCTCAGCGAGCTTTCAACCAACGACTCCCATACCATATAATAACTTAGGGCGCTAGGTGTAAAGACAATCCCCTCGGGCGTACTTGCTCAAGTAACAAAGGCCCCGAAATAAAACTAGTCACGGTATTTTTCTATTTTTTCTATTTTTTTTTTTTATATATATATATATATATATATATATATATATATATCAAGCATACACATGTGTTCCTAAAGTTTCATTATCAGTGTTTTCATAGTCTAAGTCCATTTTCTATACAATTCTCTCTTTAGAAACAAAATTTTCTACTCAACAAGCAAAACATGCTATTCGTATACCAACAAGTAGATATGAACATCTATGTGCTAACCGTTAGCATCTAGACAACAAATATGGACCAAATCATATAGAATATTATAACCGAGCTCATGTTATTCACTAAATTAAAAAATCCATCAAATTTATATTCATCATTGGCTAAATTAAAATTCCATACAACTAGATACTTGGGAAATGCAATTAAATACACAACTAAAACATATATTAATCACTAAAATGCAATAATTTTACTGCAATTATTAACTAAACACATAAACAAGCAAAAAATAAACTAAACATGCATAAAATGATGCAAATTAACTACATGAACTACACTACACTAATAAACACCCAATACCCCCAAACTTAAACTATTCATTTTCCCAAATGAATGAAGGAAAAGGGTTTAAAGGAACTCCCCTAATTATCAGCTGTACCACCCTCCTCGGGTGGTGAATCTGGTGGTGGAAATGGCACTACAGTCCCGAACTGTGGCCACTCAGGCATGGTTCCTTACTGTGCGAAAGTCTCGGCTAGGGACCTCGTCAATCCATTGGCAAATGCTAAAAATTATCATACATTATGTTGACCTTCCTCTCCAACCTTCGGAGATGACGATCATCATTTGCAGCGGTGGCCTGAGTTGACGTGCCTGTTTCAGTTGTTCGCGTGGGCTGTGGTGATGGCATTGATGATGCAGGTGGAAGGATGAAATCCTTGCCCCTTGGGTGCGGAGTACCTCCTACCCAATCCTCAAACTTGGAAATTGTGGCATGAGTGATATCTTGGCTAGGATACTATAATTTTTTATTGGCGCATATGACCCCTTGTCGTGCACAAAGACTGGCTACAATGGACACGTGTGGGATGCTTCTTGTAGTGCTCCCCCTCATGTAGCATAACATATTCTGATTAATAAGGTGGCCCACATCGATGAACTTGCATGTGACTATTCCCCAGAAAATAATTGCCTACTCAATTGTGATCTCATGTTGATGTGATGATGGTATAAGCTTTGCACAAATGAATAAATTCCAAGCCATGGCGTGGCGATTGAGGGCTAAGGCTTGAAAAGTTCTAAGCTGATTCGTGCCTGGCTTGTAAGTACATTGTGTACACGGTACACAGAAATCAATGATAACCATGTCGAGGTCAGTCTCGAATCATGCAGCTTCGACCCAATTAGTACGTCCAACTTGTGGTGCATCGAGTTTCTTGAAAACTTCTCTAATTTCTTGTAGACGATAGTCTACTTGAACTCCTCTGACATAGGAAAACCCGCTCATAGTCTCTTTAGCATTGACATAAAATTTTTGAACAGTCCCCATAGGTACAGGCATAGGAGTAGCAGTTACTCCAACCCATCCTCTTTCACGTATCATGTCCCATAACTGGCCATCTTGTCTCTCGGGCTTGAAACCTCGCTCCCTCAAAAAGGTCTTTGCCACTATTATGTAGTACTTTGTCTGGGCCTCAAGGCTAACAAACTTAGAAAAGTCAACAGTGTCCTCACTCTGGCTGCTTGAGGAAGATGACTCTAGAGTGTGAGAACGTGCTCCTTTTGGACCCACTGCACTTGATGAAGAGAAGAAGAACTTTACTGATGGAACAATGTCTGTATATTCTGACAAACAAAGAACACCCCCAAATTTGTTATTTTTGCTCACCCTAATAAACCCTAGTACTTCTTTGAAACTGAACAAATGAGTATAGGAATGCGTAAAATATGTAGTGAGTGGAGGAATTAGGATTTGAAATTGAAACGGTTTGGGATAGCTGAAGAGATAGGTGTCAGTTTTTAGGGAGAGAAGTGGAGAGGCGCACATTGGAAATAAAGCTAACTGAAATAAGAAGTGGGGTTGGACACGGTTTTAAGTCTTTAAAATTTTTCTATAACCAAACTCGGGTGCGGCCGTGCGATTTTTATACCTATGAATGGTGCGAAAGGCCATGCTATTATGGCACGCAGCACGCACGCCATTGCGCCATGGTAATGGTATTATGGTTAAACTTGGAAAGATGGTAGCGCTTAATGACTAAATCAAGAAAGAAACACAGGTATGGTAGCGTCATTTTTGAATGACGAGACGCTGATCGTGATGCCTGCGTGCTTCTGAATAAAATTGAACTGCATTTTGAAGTAGAAATCAGTAGCTCATTACATTCTTCACTTAACCTGCACATAAAACATTTACACTTATAAGATATAACAATTCTGTAAATCTAAATATGTACTAATAATATGTGAGAATGAATATATCAAAAAGAATGCTCTAAATGCTCCTCCTAACAAAAATGATATGTACAATCAACTCCAATCAAACTTATATCAAATATTCTATGCTATCAAGAACTAAATATGTAGATGAGAAATAGACATGATTCAAAAAGAATTAAACAAAAGGTAAGGATAGAAATAATGGGGTGCCTCCCATTAAGCGCTAAGTTATAGTCAGTTAGCTTGACTATCTCTGATTTAATCATGTAGTAGAAAGAATTGAGGTGACCTTCTACCTGTCAACCTCACCACCATAATAGTGCTTAAGTCGCTGTCCATTGACCTTGAAAGGCTTGTCTGAGAACTTATTGAATATCTCGACCGCACCATGTGGATAAACCGTCTTCACTGTAAATGGCCCTGACCACTTTGACTTAAGCTTCCTAGGAAATAGTTTATGCGAGACCCCAGATTTTATGAATAAAGATTTAAATTTCTCGAAATAATTTTTTTAATATTATGGTGTGGATTTCATATAATGTTATAGTTGTGGGTAATATTTACAAATTTTACAAAGTAAGCAAGTTGTTATATATTATTCGATTGGTCAGGGAATATTTGTTTTAACAAGGAATATTCGTACGACAACACAATCATTGGTGGACCCCACAACGGAAGTATTCTCGTAGTAAGAAAACGACAGAATTATCTTTTATAAAAATAACGGCGAAAGTGTTACCGTTAAAATTGTTGAACTACTCGGTAGTAAAAGTACAGTAATACGCTTGGTTGCATAGTAGCACACGGTATTGATTATTGATGCTTACGTAAGAAGTCACTCAGTTATACTCAATTATTGCTACAGTAATTTCTACATCATATCAATCATATTATTGATTCAATTATTGTCACAGTATCATTTGTGTAATATGTTATATTATTAAATCAATAATTGAGACAACAAAGTTATTCATATTATTAAATTGCAATATTTACAATGTCTAGAAGTTCTGTCAAAGAGAGGTTTGGTCATCTAATTGCGCGCCAATAAGGAGAAATCCTTATCGGAAAGTCCCCTCTTTCCTGGGAACGACCTGGTTGTTAAATATTATGAGTTATAATATTAATGATGAATATGTTCGTGTTGATTAAAGATGAAATTGATAGTTCCACTGTGTTGGAATTATTAATGTTAGTGAAAATTGACATTTATTTCGATAATAATTGATGTCTGGAAGTTATCGGGTAATTAATCGGATAAATGAGGAATTAATTGCTATTAATTCACATGATTATAACTATTTGTTCACATGTGTATATTATTGATTCACATTCATGTACTATTAGGGGAGTTGGTGCAAGTTGATAATACTTGCATGACTAAGTTAAAGATGGAGGTACTATACTGTTATTTATATTTTCACATGATTATAACTATTGAATCACATGATTGAACTATTGATTAACATTATTTACTATTAGGGGAGGTGGTGAAAGTTTGATAATACTTGCAGGACTAAATTAAAAATTAAAGAAAAGTTGGAGGTATTGTACTGTAATTTTTTGAGCCCCAAAACGTGCAATTATCGAAACTATATTTTTATATAAATAGAATCTCATTCTTCCTTCATTTCTCATCAATTCACTAAAGCTATAGAGAAATTATTATAGAGAGAAATTATAGAGAGAAAGAAGAAGAGAAGTCTTCTACCTATCTATTCTAGTATCCAGCTTTATTCTATGGTAAGGGGTATTATTTCTTTCATTTTCATGAAGAGAGCTATTGTTATTCCATTCCTTGTTATTATGTTGAATAACCTGTCTATGCGAAGTACCGCATACATGGTGAAATTCTTCTGTTATTCCATTGTTTATTATTCTGTTGGAATATCATGTCTGTGCGTATTACGCATGACCTAGTTTCACTATTTATTATTCTATTGGAATAACCTGTCTATGCGAAGTACCGCATATACGGTGAAATTCTTCTGTTACTCCATTCTTTATTATTCTGTTGAAATATCATGTCTGTGCGTATTACGCATGACCGGGTTTCATTATTTATTATTCTGTTGGAATAACCTGTCTGTGTGGTCTATCGCATGCTTGGTGAATTATGTTGTTATTCCATTCTTTATTATCCTGTTGGAATATCCTGTCTGTGCGGATTTCGTATGACCTGGTTCAATTCTTTATTATTCTGTTGAGAATAACCTGTCTGTGCGGTGTATCGCATACATGGTGAAGTCTTCTGTTATTCCATTCTTTATTATTCTGTTGGAATAAACTGTCTCTGTGGATTACCACATGCATGGTGAATGATCCTTTGTATTCATTCCTTATTAAATTATGGAAATGATCTTTCTACGTGGATTACCGCATAATGCGGCGTAAAATCCATTTTGCAGGTTCATATATTCTATTATACTCGGTTGGTTAAAGTTTTGGCTTCTATACTCTATGAAATTAGTAGAATATCCCGGATATTTTGCGCTTCATTCAAGATCTTTTCATGGAAATATTCTTCCGAGCATTCTTGAATTTTACTCCACAAAGCAAAGATATCATGTTGTGATTTGGACGTTTTTGAGTTCGTGGATAATTAACTTATAAATCTTTAAAATTTCATTACGAACTTGTTTTATTGAATTATTATGTCATTGTCATCATCCTCATGTTTATATTATGTTGAAAGTCATACGTGGCTCAGTAGTGCATAGATGGACTTGGTATGATTATGACTGAGGATTATTCGGTAGATAGTCATGACCGTAATGTTACAAATGATGTGGTAAAAGTCCTCATTGCCCGTAGTGCATTGATGGACGCTTTGTTGGCATGATCATGACCATTGATGAAAACACGAATATCCTTGGCCAGTAGTGCATGGATAATTTGTGGTCGTGATACTAATGAATATCCTTGGCCGTAGTACAGGGATGACGTGGTTTATTTTATAAGTTGAGTCTTAGCGATAAAAGTGATGAAAAACCTTTTAAATCATAGAAGATAGTAGATTTTATTCTCTACTTGACTCTTCTAATGGATTGCTTGTTCTGCTGCAGTTAAACTTGATGTTTGTTATATTGTATCAGTTTAACACTGTGGAAGGCTAACGATAATTTATTCTGCATTATCTTAGCCATAATATTTCTTACTGGGCTAGTTGAGCTCACCCTTTTGCTTTCATTGTTCTCTTCAGGAAATGAGAACGTAGCAGGGACTAGTCGGGGAACGAAGTGACAGTCCAGATGATAGCATTTGTAGTCCTCGCTATTCTATGAAATAGTGTGATAATAAATGTATTGAGGACTTATTTTGAGTTTGAATACTGTCTAAAAGACAATATTTGTATTAAAACTCACAGCTCATGTTGTATATTTAAGATTGTATTTGTATTCTGTACCATGTATTTGGCGACTCAAAATAGGTGATGTATACCTGTTTTGGGGGCGTCACAGTTTAAGTCTGGAATTAAACAATAGAACTTTTTTGCCCCGGCTTAAATACTCTTTCCATAATCTTACGATCATGACATCTCTTCACCTTTTCCTTGTATATTTTGGAGTTCTCGTAGGCTTGCAATCTAAATTCGTCCAACTCATTGAGTTGGATTAGGCGATTTTCTCCTGCAGCCTTCAAGTCAAAATTTTGTTTCCTTATAGCCCAATATGCCTTATGCTCGAGCTCCATGGGAAGGTGACAAGCCTTTCCATATATAAGCTGAAATGGTGACATTCCTAATGGTGTCTTGTAAGCGGTCCTGTAAGCCCATACAACATCGTTTAGCTTCAATGACCAATCCTTCCTTGTGGGATTCACTATCTTTTCAAGAATTTTCTTCACTTCCAGATTTGACACCTCTACTTGGCCATTGGTCTGAGGATGGTAAGCTGTAGCAATGCAATGATTTACCCCATACTTAGCTAATAGAGCTGTGAACTGATGATTACATAAATGACTGCCCTCATCACTAATAATGGCCCTTGGAGTCCCAAACCTTGTGAAAATGCTTCTTTGTAAAAATTTGAGGACCACTTTAGCATCATTAGTTGGAAGAGCTGCCACTTCCACCCACTTAGAAACATAATCGACTGCTAACAAGATGTATAGATTCCAACATGACGAAATGAAAGGCCCCATGATGTCTATCCCCCAAACATCAAAAATTTCTACCTCAAGGATTGTATTCAAAGGCATCTCATTTCTCTTCAATATGTTCCCGACTCGCTGACATCTGTCACACTTCTGAACAAAACTGTAAGCATCTTTAAAAATTGTCGACCAGTAGAATCCTGCCTGCAAAACTCTAGCCACTGTCCTTTCACCACTATAGTGACCTCCATATAATGACACGTGGCAATCTTTCACAATACCCTCTGTCTCGCTATATGGGATATATCTCCTTATCATCTGATCAGCATACTGTTTAAACAAGTATGGTTCATCCTATATAAACCACTTCACATCATGCAAAAACTTCTTCTTTTTATGTCCAACCAAGTCTATAGGAATGATTTTGCTCACTTATTAGTTAGCATAGTCTGCGAACCAGGGCACTTCACCTTTCACCACAAATAATTGCTCATCTAGGAAAGACTCATTAATCACAACCTCGTTATTTACATCCCTTCCCGGTTTTCCAATCTATATAAGTGGTCCACCACTTGATTCTCAGTCCCCTTCTTATCCTTGATTTCCAAATCAAATTCGTGCAGCAAAAGTATCCACCTGATTAGTCGAAGCTTTGCATCTTTCTTTGCCACTAAGTACCGAATTGTTGCATGATCTGTGTACACTATCACCCTTGTCCCAATCAAATATGCATGAAACTTATTAAACGCATACACAACTGCCAGAAGTTCCTTCTCTGTGGTAGTGTAATTCAACTGAGCATTAGTAAGGGTCTTGCTCGCATAGTAAATCACATGAAAGATCTTTTCCCTTTGCTAGCCCAACACTGTTCCCACAACATAGTTACTGGCATCACACATCAATTCAAATGGCAGGTCTTTATCGAATACTCAAATGGTGTTGTAATCATTGGTGTTGAAGTTAACTTTCTCTTCAAATACTCAAATGTAGACAGGCATTCCTTATCGAACTTAAACTGTGCATCCTTCTCCAATAAACTGCAAAGTGGCTTTAAGATCTTGGAGAAGTCTTTAATAAACCTGCGGTAGGAGCCTGCATACCCTAAAAAAACTTCAAACACCTTTAACAGAAGTTGGTGGAGGCAAATTCTCAAAGGTCTCTAGCTTTTCCTTGTCCACCTTTAATCTTTTCTTCGAAACCTTGTGGCCCAAAACGATACCCTCTTGTTCCATAAAATGGCACTTTTCCTAATTCAACACCAATTTCGTTTGAACACATCTTTTCAATACCATCACTAAATTCTCTAAACACAAATCAAATGAATCACCAAATACTGAAAAATAATCCAATAAACACTTCCACATTGTGCTCCACTATATCCAAAAAGATTGCCATCATACACCTCTCAAATGTAGCTGGGGCATTACACAACCAAAAAGACATCCTTCTGAAGGCAAATGTACCTTATGGACATGTGAAAGTTATCTTTTACTGGTCTTCTAGAGCTATCACAATCTGATTATAGCCTGAATACCCATCTAGAAGGCAATAATACTCATGACCTGCTAGTCTGTCCATCATCTGATCAGTAAATGGCAGTGGGAAGTGATCTTTCCTTATAGCTTTATTAAGTCTGTGGTAGTCCATGCAGACTCTCCACCCCGTCATTGTCCTGGTCGGTATCAATTCATTGTTCTCATTGGAGACTACAGTTATTCCCCCTTTCATCGGCACACACTGTACCAGCCTCACCCACGAGCTGTCTGAGATCGGATATATAATTCCTGCATCTAGCCACTTCAACACTTCCTTCTTTACCACTTCCTTCATAATTGGATTAAGTCTCCACTGTTGCTCCAGTGAAGGCTTACTATCATCTTCCAGCAGGATCTTAAGCATGCAGAATGATGGGCTAATCCCTTTGATATCTGTTATGGTTCATCCAATGGCTGATTTGAACTCTCTCAAAACTCTTAGCAACTTTTCTTCCTGGAAAGATGTTAGTACAGAAGAAATAATAACATGTAACTTTGAATTATCATTTAAAAATGCATACCTCAAGTGGTCTGGAAGAGGTTTTAACTCAAGTTCTGGAGGTGTCTCAAGAGATAGCTTAAGCTTCATTGATGTCTCCCCAGCAATCTTAAGTGGCTCAATAGGAGTCTTGAATTTTCTAAACTATGGTGTTGTGTCAAGTATTTGAACAATCTCTACAATCTCCTCATTTTCCATTTCTAAATTTCCCAAAATAGAACTCTCCAAAGGCTCATTTTCCACCAATTGCCTTACTTCATCAATTAGCATCTTGTCCACCATATCAATCATGAAACATTCCTCCTCGTCTATGGGAAACTTCATAGCCTTAAACACGTTGAAGGTGACTTCTTGATCATGAACCCTCATTGTCAATTCACCCTTGTGAACCTCCATCAAAGTACGTCCCGTGGCTAGGAATGGTCTCCCAAGGATGATAGATATACTTTTGTCTTCTTCATAATCCCATATGATAAAATTAGCCGGGAAGATAAATTTATCCACTTTAACCAGTACATCTTCCATAATACCCCGTGGATAGGTAGTGGACCTGTCAACAAGCTGTAATAAAATGTTTGTCGGCCTTGGAGCCAACAATCCCAACTGATTGAACACTAACAGTGGCATCAAGTTGATGCTCGCCCCTAAATCACATAAGTATTTATCAAAACATATCTTTTTGATTGAATAAGGTATTGTGAAGCTGCCTGGGCCTTTCAACTTCGGAGGTAATTTGCGTTGAAGCACTGCAGTACATCTTCATTCAACGCTACTGTCTCAAAGTCTTCTAGCCTTTTCTTCCTTGACAAGATACCCTTCATAAACTTTGCGTAACTTGGCATCTGTTCCAATGCCTCAGTAAAAGGTATATTAATCTATAACTTTTTGAACACATCCAAAAACTTGTTAAACTACTTATCTTCCCTTTTCTTCTGTAATCTCTGTGGATATAGATGATAAGTCAGTTTTATACCTACTTATTCGGCATCTATTACTTGAATTATTTGCTTAATCTCATATTTTATAGTTACTTTTCATGCATTTTGTTTCCATTTTGTAGATTATATGCTTGAAAGCGGAGTGAGCAACTATTGGTATACAATTTGCAAGGAAAAGCAATTCCGGATATAGTTCGGGTTTTAATGTTCATTTTATGTGCATTTCATGTTCGTGGCGTGGAACTTGGATTATGTTGAGGGACTCTTTCTTGGCGTTCTGGAACGTCTTGCATCATTCTAATCGGAAGTTCGGATGCGAGATTATAGCCGTCTAGCAACAAAGACAAAGTTAAGAGTTGTTTCGGTTGTCATTACACAGCAGCAGCTGCTTCCAATGCAATTTCGACCTTCATACGTTTGTTATTTCTGAAAGGTCAAGGAATGAAAATTGTAGAGCTCGTTGATAGCTTCGATTTCATAGGTTGCGGGCCCCGTAACTCCTCCCGGTTTAAAAGTTATGGCAGTTTTAGCAGAGGAGGTTCCAGTAGGAAAAATAATTGGCAGATTGGGGGCAAGCCGGGGCTTGGGGTATGGGTGGATTAGAAGATTGGGAGCAAGCTGGGGCTTGCTCTTACAAAGGGAAATAGCAAGCTGGGGCTTGGGTACTCAAAATTTAAGTCTTCTAGTTGGTTTCTAATGCTACAAACTTGGAGTTTTAGTGATGGTGATAACTTGGGACTTGTTTTGGAATGGAATTGTAATCAAAATACATGTTGAAGTATATAATTTATAACAAACACTGAGATTAGAGGACACAAGGCAAATTACGAAGGTGAATCTCAGTTTTCTAAGCAAGCGTTGGAGGAGTTTTTCAAGGAGATTTTCGAGACGATTGCGATTCTAGGCTACGTGAAGGGTGTTTTCCAATATTCTCCGTCTTAGACTATTATTTGTAATTGAAAGAATGATTTCCATGATTTATTTAGTGTTTATTTCGTTTATTATGAACTAATTCACTTTTTAGGCTTATGATGGATCTTTGAGTGAATTGATGATTTTGTAAACTTTGATTTCCAATTTAATAAGCTATTTCCAGTTTATCTATATTGATTTGAGCTTGAATCTATGAATTGCCTGATCAAAAATTCTTTGCGGAATTGGATGGAATCGAGAGATGATATTCAAATCTAGACCTAGTTAATGTAGCATGTGCTCAGGATTTTGTTAATAGCTTAAACTTGATGAGTGTTAAGGTAGAGATATGCTTGACACCGCATGTAATCAGATAGAGAACTTATTCTTCAACCTTCTTCAATTGTAATTCACATAGAGATATAGTGAGTTAGTTGCTTAAGGTGTTTAGCAGATTTCTATCTTAATTATGGATTGACGTTAATACGGTATTAGTGCATCGAGAGGTGGTTAATACTACGTTCGTGTTCTTAATTAATAAACTGGGATAGTGCATTGAATTGGAATAAAGGTGTTAAAATCAGAGTGAAGCTTAGGGTGAAGTCATAAGTCTAATTTTCCATTAATTGTTTGAAATTCCCGATTTTGATATTTGTGATTGGTTTGTGATAGTTTAATTACTTTTTAATTTAGAATAATTATTTTTAATCATTGAATTAGATAGTTTAATAAAATTAGGATTAATAGGAAATTGATAATTGTGAAGTTAAGTTTCTTATTAAATTGTCTCTGTGGGAATGATACTCTACTTAACACTTTATTACTTATTGACCACGTATAATTGCGTGTTGTGCATAACTAGATTTTACCCAACAAGTTTTTGGCGCCGTTGCCGGGGACTATTTAGTATAATTGTTAATAGTTTTACAATATCAGTTTAATTAATCCAGTTTTACTTAGACATTTTTATTTTTGTATTATTTCTTCTATTTCAGGTGTGGAAGCAGTTTATGCAAACTCGGTCCAAAAATCTAGATTTTCTGCCGTTTGAGGACGACATTGAGAAAGGTTTCAGAAGTTGAGTAAGTGGATCAAGGAAACGAGGCAAGAATTCGAAACATCTGAAAAGGAATAGGTAATGATAATGGCGGTACCAAGATCAAAAGCATTAAGGATTTATGAACACCCAGGTGGTGAGGCGAATCATCAAGCATCACTAGGCCAACAATAGCAGCAAATACGTTTGAAATTAAGCCTGTGATGATACAAATGATTCAGAATTCAGTTCAATTTGGGGGATTTGCAAATGACGATCCGAACGAGCATCTGTCAGCTTTCTGGAAATGTGCAACACTTTTAGGTTCAACGGGGTTTCGGATGAGGCGGTGAGACTTCGATTGTTCCCATTCTCTTTACGGGACAAGGCGAAGAGTTGGTTGCATTCTCCACCGGCGAAAACTGCGAAGATGAGGAACGAGATTATGATGTTTGAACAGGAACATGGGGAGTCATTATATGAGGCTTGGGAGAGATATAAAGAACTGCTTAGAAAATGCCCACATCATGGATTGCCCTAGTGGCTACAAATGAACACCTTTTACAATGGACTACATGGGAATCTCAGGACAAGTATTGATGCAGCGTCGGATGAAGCATTCATGGCTAATAGTTACGAGGAAGCATACGAGTTGATTGAAACCATGGCGGCTAATAACTACCAGTGTCCCACAACAAGAATGACACATGCGAAGGCAGTTACGGTGTTAGAAGTGGATAGTATGACAGCAATGCAAGCACAGATATCTGCACTTTCAAAGATGTTGGAGTCGGTGACAGCAGCACAAGCACAACAAACACAACAAGTACATCAAGCGGATATAATATGCGAGTTGTGCGCGGGAGAGCACCAAATAGAGCAATGCGTGATTAACCCAGCAGCTGTGCAGTTCATCGGCAATTACAACAAAATTCCGCAAAACACATATCAAAACACATATAACCAAGGAAATAGGAATCATCCGAATTTCTCATAGAGAAACAACCAGCAAAATCAATCTTCACGACAATCATATCCACCAAGATTTCAAAACTAGCAACAACCAGCTTAATATCAAGAAAGGAAACTCGATCTAGAGGAAGTGTTGGCAAAATTCATGACTAGCACCGAGTTGGCTATAAAAAATCACGCCATGGCTATGAAATCACAAGAGATGTCGATAAAAAATTTAGAGAATCAGATGGGTCAAATGGCATTGGCATTGAATAATAGACCACAAGGAACGTTACCAAGCGACACCGATGAAATCCAAAGGGAACTCACGAGCAGTGTAATGCTATTACACTTAGAAGCATTAAGGAGTTGGTTTCTAATTAGGATAAGAAAGCTAGTGCAGGAGATAAATGTGAGGATGAAGGGAAGGAATAAAAGAAGAAATGTACAGAAAAAGTGGTGCAAAAAGCAAAGGAAGAGAAATAACTTAAAGCTACACCACTTGCACCCTTTCCTTCAAGGTTAGAAAATAACAAGTTAAGGAACCAGTTTTTGAGGGTTATGGATATATTCAAACAGTTACACATTAATATTCCATTTGCCGAAGCACTTGAGCAGATGCCGCATTACATTAAATTCATGAAGGACATACTTTCGAAAAAACTTAAGCTCCAGGATTTTGAAACAGTGGCGTTAACCGAGGAATGCAGTGCAATACTACAAAAAAAGCTCCCGCCTAAATTGAAAGATCCTGGAAGTTTTACAATTCCTTGTGCAATTGGCAATCAAGATGTGGGAAGAGCTCTATGCGATTTAGGAGCAAGTATAAATCTTATGCCACTGTCCATTTACCGAAAGCTTGGATAAAATGAAGCAAAACCAACCAATATTAGTCTACAACTCACTGATAGATCAATAACATACCCTTTAGGAATAGTCGAAGATGTATTGGTCAAAGTTGAGTCACTAATATTTTCAGCCGATTTTGTGGTATTAGATTTTGAAGAAGATAAGAACATCCCTATCATCTTGGGATGACCATTCCTGGCAACTGGACAAACACTGATTGACGTGCCTAACGGAGAACTGATTATGAATGTGTTTGATCAGGTAGTAACGGTAAAGGTGTTTAAGGAAATCCCAATCCCAACTGACAAGGAAGAGTGTGAGTTGCTCAAGGAATCTACACGTGTCAAGTTCAGGGGTTGCAAAGAGGATAGTGGTCTTAAGGCATTAGTTGAGGATAGAAAGTCAAATTCATTATCCAACATGCAAGTGAACGGGCATGCATTACAATAATGTTGGTGTTTCACGATAAATAATCATCATGCCAAAGTTAACCCAACCGATCCGGGATGAAACAAGGAGTAGTCTGGCTGAACGACTTATAATCAAGTGCTCACTGGGAGGCAACCCAATTTTTATTTATTTTTATTCTTTATCATCATTTTTTTTTCTTAAGTAATTTTATCCATGCTAGTGAAATGGTAGTTTATAGAATATAGTAATGTCAAGTCATTAAATAGTATTTACAGTATACTTGATAGCTAAATAAGCTTAACCTCCATGCTTGAATTTGCTCAATATCCACTCATGAGTAGGTTGCAATGTCGAACAGGAACTTAAGAAGCTATGGGATGCACTAAGGAGGCAAGGAAGATGAAAATATATGCACTTGTAGACCATTAGCAAGTTGGGGCTTGCCATTTTTAGCCTAGGAAGCAAGATGGGGCTTGGGCTTGCCATGCTTGGGCTTGCCCCTTCAAGCACAATTAGCAAGCCAAGGCTTGCCCCTCATAGTACAACAGAGCAAGCCGGGGCTTGCCCCCTTACTTCCTAGCAGACATATAACAAGTCGGGGCTTGCTTTTTAGTGAAGAGGAGGCAAGCCGGGGCTTGCCTGTCCGGATTTTGAAGAATCAGTTACGGCAGTTACATGTTTGCAGCCATGACATCCTAATCCCATTACACTTCATCTTCCTACCATCCCACACCTTCATAACCTACACCCACGACTACAATTTACTTCCCATCTCCTCACAACAATCAAACACAATCCCACTCCTCCCACCTAGTCATCCACTACCCACCTACATAAATTCCCCTCTATAAAACCACCCATTCACCACACAATCTAACAACCTTAATTCACACCAATTGGAAGTTCAAGGATAGGATTTGTGCAAATCTCTACAACCAAATTCGACACATATTGCACGTAAAAAGTTAGTTTTCTAATTCCTCATCTTCTATCACCATAGTTCAAGCCAAATAACCAAGTTTGTGGGAATTTCAAGTCTCGCACACCAAGTGGACGACAAATTACTTAAGTAAAGTTTAGGGGAAAAACTCATCAATTCCAAATCAATGGCACCAAAACCGACATAAAAAGGCAACAAGGAGAGAGTTCGGGGGCCACACAACTAACACGAACCTTTGATAGGCAAAAATTCATAAGTGTCTTACCATTTAATCGTTAATTACGACTATATGGTGACAAAATCACTAACACCTGAGCGGGGGTTGGCACCTGAGCCTGTGGATGGCGAAATAATGCAACAAATATATCCAAAAGGTTGGAATAAATTCACAGCAGAGCCCGAGGCCGCAGTGGTAAGTGTGGTCAAAGAATTCTACGCTAACGCCGACCACCAATGCCAAGGTTCCCACTCAGCGATTCTGATGAAGAACAACAACCACCACTAACCCAGACTTAGGTGATTACAGGGAAGTCCTCTATTATGTATTTCTTTATCTATACAATGAAGACATTATAATTTTCAACTTTGGGGGCTTTAGTTGCATGTTACATGTTGCATATTTAAATTCATTAGCTAGGTTGCATATGTTAGTTCATGGTTTATGTTTAGGATTATTACATGTTGCATTCATGTAATCATGTAGTTGCATAGTAGCTTAGGAATGTAAATAGTTTTTTTATTTATCTTTGCAATCATGTTATGTTTATCATATATTATCTAAAAAAAAATTTCAAAAATTCAAAAATAATAGTTAGTTATTATGTTCATTTTACATGAGTCCAGCTGTTTTATAGTTACAGTCTATTTTGGCCAATGATGAGAATGAGATTGGATAGACATGTATAATACTGATTATTAGAGCTTTTGATGTGATTTCTTGTTATGAATTGATTTTTTTTTTCCGATAATATATGATAAACATAGCATGATTGCAAAGATAAATAAAAAACTATTTACATTCCTAAGCTACTATGCAACTACATGATTACATGAATGCAACATGTAATAATCCTAAACATAAACCATGAACTAACATATGCAACCTAGCTAATGAATTTAAATATGCAACATGTAACATGCAACTAATAGAACAAGGGGATGTACAATTGGTGGCTTGGTCATTGGTTTCTCAGTTGACTCTTTACTGTTTTTCTCCTCTTCCCGCTGTTCTGAACCTTCTTTAATTAAAACTTCCTCAGAAAATTTTTCTCCATTGCGCGGCCGCGCGATTTCCTCTTGTAAAAGTGGTGCGGGCGCGCCATGCTATAAACCTGCCTACTTCCCTGATCTTAAGGTAATGGCATGACATTTTTCTTTACCCTCCCTTCTTGGATTAGCTTCTGTTGTACTAGGCAAGGTCCCTGGTGGTCTGTTCTTGAGCATACTGGCCATTTGACCCATCTGCGTCTCTAAATTCTTTATAGCCACTACTTGGTTGTTGATCATTACCTCAGTATTCGCCATGTACTTTATCATCATCTCATCTATTTCTGACTTCTTCTCTGGCTGAGGTGCAGGTGGTGGATGATGTTGAGGTTGCTGTTGAAATCTAGGAGGGTAGGGTGGTTTTGGTGCAAACTGCTGATGAGATGATTGTGACTGAAACTGATGTTGTGGTTGAAACTGTTGATTTTGTTGATTGTTTGATCAACTAAAATTTCTATGATTGCGGTTGTTGGGGTTGTAGGAATTCTGGAACTGATTTTAACTTTTCTGATAGTTGCTCACATACTGTACAGATTCCAAACTGATAGCACACTGATCAGTTAAATGTGAACCCGCACATAACTCACATACAAAAACAACTATCTTCACTTTACTTTCTGCCAAAGAATCAATCTTCTTTGCCATAGATGCCATCTAAGCTGACAACTGTGTGATAACATCCACCTCTAACAATCCTGCAACTTTAGGTTGGGGCATTCTGGTCGTAGGATTTTGAAAATCATTTGCTGTTATAGTCTCTATAAGATTATTAGCCTCTTCATAACTTTTAGCCTATAAGGCTCCTCCTGCAGCTGCATCTACAATCGGCCTTGACTGCCATCCATTATAAAAAGTATTAATCACCATCAAGTCCGACATTCCATGATGGGGACATTTCCTTAGCATCTCTTTATACTGTTCCCAAGCTTCATATAAAGATTCACCCTGCTGTTGTTCAAACTGGGAAATTGTTGTTCTCATTTTTCCAGTCTTAGCCATTGGGAAAAATTTGGCGAAGAACTTTTGTGTTAAGTCCTCCCAAGTGGTAATAGATCCTGATGGTAAAGAGTAGAGCCAACTTCTAGCTTTGTTCCATAATAAAAATGGAAACAATCTGAGCCTGATTGCATCTTCAGACACCCCATTGTACTTGAAGGTATCACATATCTCTATGAAGCTCAATAAGTGCTCGTTCGGGTCATCTGTAGCAGCACCCCCGGATTATATCGAATTCTGCACCATTTGTATTGTGCTCGACTTTATCTCAAAAGTGTTGGCTGCTATAACTAGCCTCACGATGCTCGTCTATAACCCATTTATATTCGGCATTGAGTAATCTCTTAAGGCCATGTGTTCCTCTCTTTGCTCTTCTGCTGCTATGATGGATGTTAAATTATTAAAATCTACTTGTATATTCTTGCGTACTCTCAATTTCCTACCTCTGCCATTGATATTATCCTGTGTAGGCACCAATTCATGGTTTGTTGACCGCGTGTGCATAAAATGTATACAAGTACCTGAAATACAAACAAAAACAAAATAGAAATAAGATAAGAATAGAATTGTCCAAGTCACACAAATTTAGCTTTAGTTGATGACTCCACTATTAAAAATAAACGCCTTTCCCCGACAACGGTGCCAAAAACTTGTTGCCTCCTTTTTGGTTTACAAAAATGGAATCTAATTCATGCAAGTATACATGGGTCAACAAGTAGTACAGAGTAAGAAAAGTATTGATTCACGGAGAAAGGTGTTAAATCTAAATTATCATGCAATAACTTAATCACTATTTCTATATGCTTAAACGATTAACTCACAATTAAATTAAATTCTAAATTAATTAATGAAACAAAATTATAATTACTAAAGTAATGAAATCAAATTGGAGATAAATAGGATTCTAATATCATTTACTGTTTCATCTAAAATACAGCCCTTGTGTCATGTTTAATTATTTATCATGGAAAGCTAGTCAAGAGCACAAAAGTAGAAAATAAATATTTTTCAATGAACTATGACCAAATTACATAAAATCCACATTTGATAGAAATCATGTAAGCATCACAATTACCAAACTCACTATACTTCTATATGAATTTACAGCAATAATGATTTAAAGTTCAAGCCCTCTTAATGACTACACATGGTGAACCGATATATGCCTATCCGGGTCACAAATCACAAAGCCTAATACACGTAAGCTTCACTAACATATGCCATCATGGTATAATCTATTTTCCAAATCTATACAAACAATTAGTGTGAATGGTGATCAAGTATTTAAGCAATTATCATAACCATAATCGGCATTCCAATGATAAATATACGACATCACAACCAAATACACATATTTAAACTACGCATCAAAATCCATTAGAATCCCATAAAGGAATTTAGTTCATTTCTGAACCAAAAGCCATTATGGGATTGAAGCAAAACATGGAATTAAGAAATGCAATCAATAGATATAAGAGAAATGATAGAGCAAATCTGATAATCTCTATTGCAAAGTGTGTTTCCAGGCTTGTTCAAATCCACAAGAAATTTCCAAAATTGTAAACTAATATTAATAAGTAATCCAAATTAATGAGAGGAGCTTAAAGTAGTAATCAAATGCTCAAACCCTCCTCAGAGTAGCTAAAACCTAAGAACAATAATGATAAAACTAAAACTAACAAACACGTCTCTGGTACCAATCATATCATTTCAGATGAGCAAAACACGCTCAAATTCAAATTACAAAAAGTCGGCAAAATTAATTCGATATGACCAGCGCGACTGCACAATATTACTCTTCAGATCGAGTGCGGGTGCGCCATGTATAGCTTTACTGGCAGTGCGGCCGCGCTGCTGCTGCACTTAACCTTCTGTTGTCTTTTTGTTGTTGCTAATTTTTATTGCTTCTTTCTTCACTCTACTATCTCGTTGTTCTTCTTCCTTAGTTGATCAAGTTCTGTTGCAATCTTCACTCTAGCTCGCGTCCACCTTGCCATGTTCTTGCAAGCTCAATGCCACTCCATGCCATTTCATACCATTCTATGCTTTAAGTTGCTAAAAGGGGTTCCAACTACATATACTACAAAACAAACATAAAATGCAAATAAAACATAATAAAACTACTTAAGTTGAGCATAATTCTTGTGAGTTAGTAACCAATAAGTAGGTATAAAACCTACTTATCAACATTCCTCCTCAATTTCTAGTTTTTCAAAATCTTATATTAACGTATTATTGGTGGTTAATACATTCAACTTTTCTTGATTCTTTCTACTTAACGCATCAGTTATGACATTAGCTTTACCGAGATGATATAAGATTTCACAATCAAAATTCTTTATCAGTTCTAACCATCTTCTTTGCCTTAAGTTTAGTTCCTTATATGTAAAAATATATTTCAGACTTTTTTGATCTGTATAAATGTCGCACTTCTCCCCGTATAAGTAATGCCTCCAAATTTTTAAGGCAAAAACTACCGCGGCTAACTCTAGGTCATGAGTAGGATACCTCTTCTCATAATCTTTGAGTTGTCGTGATGCATAGGCAATCACTTTCCCATGTTGCATCAACACACAACCTAAACCTCTATGTGACGCATCACTAAATACTACAAGGCCTCCTATATCATCTGGTAAGGATAACACTGGAGCCATGCTCAGTCTCTTCTTCAACTCTTGAAAGCTCTCTTCATATTTATCTATCCAGACATATTTCACCATCTTTCGAGTCAAATTAGTCAGTGGGGTTGCTATTTTGAAAAATCTTTTATAAACAGTCTATAATAACCCGCTAAACTAAGAAAAATTCTTACTTCTGTTGGAGTTATTGGTTGGTCCCAATTCACAACTGTTTTGATCTTAGTTGGATCTACTGATATTCCATTTTTGTCAATTACATGACCTAAAAATTGAACTTTTTTTAACCAGAATTCACACATGGAGAACTTTGCATAAAGTTGTTCATTTCATAATATTTCCAAAATGACTCTCAAGTGTTCAGCATGCTCTTCCCGTGTTTTCGAGTATACCAGAATATCGTTGATAAATACTACGATAAATTTGTTTAAGCATGGTTTAAACACTCGATCATCAAGTCCATAAATGTTGCCGGTGCATTTGTCAACCAAAATGACATTACAAGAAACTCATAATGTCCACAACGTTTCCTAAACGATGTCTTCGGCACATCTTCATTTCTTACCTTTAACTGATGATAACATGTCCTAAGGTCAATCTTTGAAAAGTGTTCGACCCCCTTTAATTTGTCAAATAAATCATCAATCCATGGTAAAGGATATTTATTCTTAATGGTTAATTTATTTAATTCTCTATAATCTATACATAACCTCATGGTTCCATCCTTCTTCTTTACAAACAATACTGGTGCTCCCCAAGGTGAAACACTAGGTTGTATGTACTTTTTATCTAATAGTTCCTGTAGTTGTACTAGTAACTCTTTCAGTTCTACAGGTGCCATTTTATATGGTGCCTTAGAAACTGGTGCCATTCCCGGTGCAAGATCAATGACAAACTCAATTTCTCTATCTGGAGGTAAACCCGATAAGTCCTCTGGAAACACATCGGAAAAATCCTTAACTATAGGTATTTGATCTAGTTTTACTCCTTCCTGTCGAGTATCAACTATATAGGCCAAATATCCTGAACAACCTTTTCTAAGTAACCTTTCTGCCTGAGTTATGGTCAAACATCAAGATTGCTTCGGTGAAAAACCTTCGTTGAACACTACCTTTGAATTCAACGCAGTCAAAAGGTTTATACATTTTTGATGACAATCGATCATCGCGTTATGGTTAACTAACCAATCCATTCCTAAGATTACATCAAATTCTCCCAACTGAATTAGAATAAGATCTACAAAAAAATTATGTCCCTTTATCTCCACACTACAGTCCCTATATATGGACTTAATTGGTATCTTTTCATTGTATGCAATTTCTACACAGAACGGTTTGTCTAAATTTTCACATGGTATATATTCAGATTTTTAGAAAAACTATTAGACACAAAGGAACAAGTAGCACTAGAATTGAATAACCCATATGCATTTATTGTGTTAATAGGGATGATACTTGTCACCACGTCCTGTGAAGCAACAACATCCCTCACCGACATATTAAATGTTCTCACGGTTGGTCGATTCTGAGCTCCAACTGCAGCTACTGTTGACTAATTATTGTTATTCTCCGGTATTCTATTTCCTTTTCATCCCTAGTTCTCGGGTTTGGGACAGTTCCTTACGAAATGTTCCAAAGAACCACAATTAAAACATTTATTTTTATTAGAGAGAGGACACTGTGGACAATGGTGTCCCATTTGTCCACAATTGTAACATTTATTTATACTTTTAAAACATTCCCCTTTATGTTTTCCTCCACAGGTAGGACAAGGTTTAATATTATTATTACTAAAGTTATTGTTATTATTACTTACCTTCTTCCCAGGTTATTAGAAAAATATGAATCCCATTTTCACTTATTATTAAACCCACCTGAACTGGTTTCGGTCTTAGGTTTCCCCTTTTCATTTTGACTCTACTTTTCCTGATGAAATTTAATGAGATTCTCCTTTTCACTATCAGCTATGGAAGCTTTCTCGAGTATTTCAGAATAAGTCTTTAGTTGGAAAATGGATAACTTACTACGTATCTGAGGTTTCAAACCTTCTCGATTCCTCTGAGTCTTTCTAAGTTCAGTATTAGCTTGGTGAGGAAAAAACATGGACAGTTCTTTAAACTTAGCCGTATATTGAGATACAGTCAGATCTCCTTGTTTTAATTCTAGAAATCGTACTTCCATACGATCTTTCAAAGATTGGGAAAAATAGTTTACAAAGAACAATTCTTTGAATCTATCCTAAGGTACAACTTCAGTTTCTACCCGACCCTTAGTGGATGTCCACCAGTAATTAGCCTCACCTTTTAAGAAAAAAGTTACAAAAGTTGTCTTTTGATTATTATTGACATTGGTTACTAAGAAAAAAATTTCTATTTTAATAATTCAGATTTGTGCACCGACAGGTTCAGATGTACCTTTAAACTCGGGTGGACCAACTAATTTAAAATCATTAAATGAAGTGTTTTGGGTTGTGGGTCTATTCATAGCACCTAACAAAAGTTCTACTAAATTTTGGGTAGGATTATCATCATTATCTATCTCTCATTGGGGTCTTCTGGTTGGTGGCATGATTATATATAAGACAACAACAAAAATCCACATAAGAATTTGAATAATACAACATATATTTTATTCATATATTACAACATTTATATAAAAAAAACTTAGTAGTTTACACAAACTGCTAGCTATATTACAAACTTTAACTGCTCCTTAATTCATACTATTATAGAGCATTTAGACTTCTATACTACCTTTTAAAACTCATTAACATCATCGAAGGAATCCTGGATCTTGTGGCATACCACAGATCGATCTAACAGATAGGCAGTTTTCTTCTCCTCCACCGGATATCGAACTACTTGGCACTGCAAATCATTGAAAACATCTTGAGTACCTAGAGCTAATTTGAGTAGCCTCGACTATATTTCATTCCTGCCCCTTTGTGCATGGTGCAGTTGTACTTTCAGTCGAGTATTGGTTCCCCTTTCATGCTCTAACATTCCCTCAGCTAAGTGTGCCCTAAACTGCATTTTATTATTCCCATATTCAGAAGTCTTCATTAGTGATGCCATAGCATCATCATGTTCATTAACTCTCACTAATTGTCCTACTACTAGATCTTCCTCTTCCTCAGCATCTAGCAGTTATTGGTCATGAATCAATTCTTCATCCTCTGTATCACTAGCTATAAATGACTCAATTTGTGGTGGATTGTTTACTATCACCATTTCTTCAGCACTGGAGTTGCTCATCTATAAAATAAAACTCCTTTAATACTGGTATATAAATTTACACAAACATAATATTTTTTTAATATTATTTTTATGTGTACTTTAATATTTTTACGGACTCAAAGACTATATACTAAGATTTCTCTTCCTTATATCTATAGCCATAACAGCTCTGATACCACAACTGTAATGCCCCCATATCTATACTCCCACGGTATCCGATATGGTACTTACTATAAGTCAATGTATATAATGCATTCAAATCTATACGCCCATGGTATCTGATTTTATGCTTATATCTAATTGAGTGACTATACAATTTATAACCAGATATAATTCCCATAGATCCAAGATTCACATTATCCCATAACAGATAACAATTCTCAAGAGAATTATTGTTGTGTTTGGATACCCTCACTTGGATATATGAATTATATCTGTGAATAGTATCTATCTATCTAAAATTTAAAGTATCAGTAATAACATGAACAATCCATATTAGCAGTACCCTCACACAGATTTATAATCTATGTCATGCGAATTACACTATCATATCGATAGTACCTATCTATCCGAAATCCAGAGTATTAACAACAACATGAACAATCCATGTTGTCAATACCCTCACTCAGATAAATAGTTCCCAAGGATCTAAAACTATATAGAAAATTCTTATTACATCTATATATGTAAGAAAACACGGTTGCAGAAATAAAAGATGTTAGATATATATATATATTAATATATTATTAAAGTTTGATTACATCATTCTTAATAAGAATTTCTTATTACAAAGTATTACATTCAACTAGACAGTAATATAAACTAATCTAAGCAGGGATGCTTCCCTTTATAAACTCCAAAAGTGTCAGGTTTACCATCTAATACTGAAAAGGGAATAATTTGCAAGGGTGAGCTATGACATGCTCAACAAGTTCTATATTTATAACAATATATGATTCGAAGAAGTATAACAATTCAAAATTTAACTGATAGTTGCTACCATTTTTAGAATTTCTTTTTCAACCATTTTTGGACTTTTTATTTCTGTTAGTCACGCAGACTTAAAAACTTTGGTTAGATATAAGGTAGGGGATTAGCCTATTCAATATCTTAGGAGTATGCATCTCATTATAATAGTGCTTACATGCACTAATCGTCAATATATTATTGACCAAACATCGATCCCTTTACGGGATACACAACTTCAGTATAAGATGTCTTACCAAAATAATTTGGTTTGACATAACAGTTTATGCTCAATAAATAATATCATATGAATAAACAATTCATTTCTTAGTTATGTTGAAGCAATAACAATAACTTTTCAACAATTGGCAATTCAAGTTTAAGTTTAGTATAACATATCAATAGAAATTCAAGATAGAATTGTGTTCAACGAATAAATAGGGTTTGAGAAATTTGCGTAAGTAATTAATAATTTGGGTTTAGTAAACTTGCGAAAGTTATTAGGGCATATGAAACTTTCCTGAACGAAGATTAGTCAAGCAATGCTACTCGATTCGTTAATAAACACCTATGATGTTCATTCATATAAATCTAACACATTAGCATTGATAACAATGCTCAAATACTAAATCTACAAATGTTCGGGTTAGGTTTAATATGGTTTCGGTGTCCAAAGACTTTATCGAGTATTAAATATGTTGGTAAATCGACTAAATTTTATTTATAAGCTTTATTATATTATTAGATAATTTAAATATCCATTATAATAATTTCTAGAAGCTTATAATAATTTTTAAGTATTTATGTATCCCTTAAATGATTTTTAAATCATTTATTTCTATTTCTAAATAATTAATTTTTACTTAGAATATTATAAAAATCTTGTTTACTATTTTTAAATAATTTATAACCATTTATTATGATTTTTATATCATTAATATCATTTTTCAATAATTATTTATTATTTATAAGTAATCATTCTAATTACATTATTATTAACTTAATTATTAATAATATCTAAATAAATTAAAATATTTATTGAATTTATGTAAAAATATTAAAAGTTAACTATTATAATTTATAATTTTTTATTAATTAATTTATTAGAAAACATTTTTTGTTTGTCGCTAAAGCTCTATAGTGACAGGAAGTGTCGCTATAGGTATTCTTGAGTTTCTAGGTTTCAGTCGGTCATGGCCTAGGGACATTTTGACATTGATCTACTTTGCTACTGTTAATGATTCTAGGTTTGGTCATGTATGGATGTTATAGTACTCATACAATAGTACAACATCTGAATAAATTTATGCTTTAACCTACATATAACAAGAATTTATAGAGGCTCAAAGTCACTGTCAGAGCTTTTCTTGAGATTCTGGGAAACTCAGAACAGTAGTCATGGTCGGTTAACGGTTTTGTAGCTTCTATATCTTTCAATTCGTGTAATAGATTTGTGTTTTATTTGTTGTCCTAGGTAGTCTATATGTCAAGGTACATATATGTAACACTGATTTGGACCAAGTATGATTCTAAGGTCTCGATCTATGTTGGTCAAAGTACAGTCAAAGGTTGTTCTTCATGTTCAGCAGTTTTCTAGGTAACCTAGAACACTTGGTCATGCTCGGTCAACGACTTTTGACCATTAATTCTGGTAATCCTATAAATTGTTTAAGCAATTGAGTGTCATAAAATAAGTAGTAGGTATGTCAAGGTATTAATTCATTACAAAAAGTCATTATAACAACAATCAGAAAGCGATTAAAAGGTTGGTCAAAGTAGCCAGTTCAACCTGTTCTTGAGTTTTCTGAGTAACCCAGAAAACAGAACTTCGTGATCGGTCAACAACTTTTGACCACCTATATCTTGCAATATATGGTTCTAATGAACATGTTTTCTTTTCCAGATTAAAGACCTTTTGTCATACTAAAAATAACATACAATTAACAGACCTAACTATTAACACACATGGATCTATAGGCTTTGACATTCGACTTTCAGACCTATTTTTCCAAATTTTCTAGATTGCTTAAAACACTTATTTGAGGCATCTAGATGTTATGAAAATGTGTTCTATCAAATTAGCATACTTTCTAACATGTTATTACATAAATCTAAACATCTAATCAATAATTTGAACATAGCATCAAAGATCTAGCTATAAATTAGGGTGTGCACCTTTCTTGCTTGATTTTGATTTTAGGCTACTAAATCTGATGTTGCTATCACTCAGGCTTCATTTGGTATGTTTATAAGAGTGTCCAGGCTTAGAGAATTCGTAGGTTTGGCCAGAGGATGTGTTGCTATTTATAGACTTAAGCAACTTAGAGTTTTTTTGTCATTTTTACCTACTTGTCTCTCTAAATATCTGATGCTAAGTTACTTATGCTGCTTGGGGATTGTTGCCAGATCATGTGCACCCTTGGGACATGGTTTGGTAACTCCTAACATACTTGTGAGCTAGTTAGGTTAGATTAGTAGCTTAATTTTGCCCTAATCCTCATTAATGTTGATTAGGGTTACTTAATAATGTTTATTAGCACCTAATTGAAGTTTAGTAATCTTGATTAGGTGTTAGGATAACCTAATTAGGGTTTATTTTAGCTAATTAGGGTTAGGGTTTACAAATTAGGGTTACGATTTGTAATCTAGGGTTCATAACTTAGATTTTCCACAACTAACAAGCACGACAAAGCATTTTGTCAGTGTAAGCACGACAAAGAAACTTGTCAAAACAAATATAATTTTGTCAGTTCACACATGATTTAGGACTTTTTCTTGCACTATAAATAGAGGATGATAGTAAGGGTTTTATTCATTCAATCATCTACTACATTCTCTCATCTATAATATTGGAGGATTGAAGACATAAGCTAAATTCTTTTTATTCAGTTCTAAGGGATGTTAAACCTTATTTATAATTAATGGTTAATTGAGTATTCATTATTTATTCATTCTCATATGAAATTTATTCTTGATAATTTAATTTAATTTTTGAATGCTATTTGGCTTAACTGATTTTATTTCTGCAGGATTGAGTTGGTTAATGAATATCACATGCTAGATTAAGGAATAATATTACGTGTAATTTATATTGTTCCTAATCACAAGTAGTAATTAGTAATACTTGATTGTGGACAAGCTTTTGAGAACTGCTATGATTATCAGAAGACAAGTTAAACAGTCCGAGCTTATGTGTTTGTTGCTTGGAATAGTCTAATTCCCTAATTCTTAATGCTGCTGTAATATTTAATCTAGAGAGCTTGTTCTAGGTTATATAATGGTTAGAATCTTGTGAAGAACTTGTTTCATTGAGTGACATTCTAAGGGGAGTTTCAGGTAGCAAAGCTTATTGTTACCTAGGGCTATTAGTTTCATTTAAGGGTTAATAATGTTACACTTGATTAATCTATTGTTGTAAAAAGGTGATACTGAACTGAAGAACTGAAGCTTTTTATTCATTGTTTATTCTTATTAGTTTATTCTTGTTAATTTAGTTAATTAATTCAAAATCCCCTTTTCATTAGAAATCATAGGATAAATATAAAATAAATCACTCTCTGTTGGATCGATCCTTGCATACTACTCTGTTAATTGTTTGAATTTGTAAAGTGAAAGTGAGGTTAATTTAGGAGTATAAACGACAGCTCCCAATATGAAACCCACTCATCAAACTCCCCCAAACTTAAACCGTACTAGTCCTCGAGCACAACAATATGCTATGCAATGCAACAAACTATATGCCTACTGTCGATGTCGATATTTTTATTTGTCCCTTTCTGTTCTTGTCTTTTTGTGTTCTCATGTTAGGTGAGATTTGTTTGAAAAAAACTAGTTTGAAAAGGTCCAACATGTATATATCGAAGATTTAACTGTAAGAGTCACCAAATGGTATTTTTAAATGGTTGCACCAACTCAACCGATAAATGGTTTGCATATAGACCTAGTGATGTAACATTGTTTAACTAGTCTGTAAAACCGAAATTCAATAGGGTCGGAGGCTTGATTAAGTGGAGGGAAGTGTGTGGAGACACCCCAGCTTAGTGGTGTTTCTGATCGCCACTTTTTAATTTAAACTTTTATCTAAATGTATGTGTGTGTAGGTCTATTTGCTGTTGTTTGGAAGTAGTGCTATGCCTCGTTTGCACCTATATACAAAGGGTTTGAATTTTGTATAAAATTTTAATTTTAACGAAATATGGCAATGATGTTTTGTAAAATAGGCTTTTCAATCCCTTGTGCTCAATAGTAATTGAGGCTTTTGATACTTCCATTTTATTATATGTTCGGCTTGATTGCTTTTATTATTTTTGAGATGTGAGGCATCTTCGAGAAAGTAAGATACATAGCAGCGCCCAACTCCTTGTGGGCATGAGAGACATCTAAGGAAATTCAGACACCATGAATATTTTACAAAGTGGCTGGAGCTGAAAATGTCAATCACGAGAATCGAATCTAGATTCAGTCCCTGAATCTGTGATCACGTGATTCCTAGGCTCACATGATGGTGCAATATGTATAAAAGTTGTAAATAGTTATATATATATGTGTGTGTGTGTGTGTGTGTGTGTGTGTATGTATAAAAGTTGTAAAAGGCCACGAAGTGATCTCCAAGCTTGACTGGAATGTGTGTATATATATATATATATATATATAAGCCACTACAAGAAATAGGACTATTTACGACGGAATTAAGGTCGACTGAATGGATTCGCTCGGCATTAACGTATTGTCGGTGGAATATTCAGTCGTTCATAACTCCCTCGAGAATAGTACAAATTCAACTGAATTCAATCGATCCTATACCATGCTTGTGGCGCACAAGTTTCCCTCCAGCGCCAATAACAACCTCGACGGAAGATCTATTAATATCGACTGATTGTCCGTCAAGGATACCTTATCGTCGACTGAATGAATCCCGACGGAGTTCCGTCAAAAATAGTCCTTAAAACCTACACACTAACAGACGCGAGCCTCACTTCAGCTTCTCCTAATTTCTTTTTCCTCTTCTCTATCTGCCTCTCTTTCTTGCGTTCTGTCCTCCTCCCGTCCCTCTCTCTCGTGGCCAGACCTCTCCTCGTCGACAACCCTATCTCCCGGCAAGAGCCCGCTCGTGAGTGAGCCTCCTCTCCTCTCCGTGACCTTTACCTCTGGCTCCCTCTGGTGCTCTCTCTCTCTAGTCCCTCTCTGCTCCTCCTTCTCTCTCAATTTAAGGTTAGTTTTATTAATTAATTTTAAATTTAGAACCCTAAATTTTCATATATGTATATGATTATGCATAAATTTGGGTATAAGTACTTTGAACCCTAAATTTTCTGTTTAAATGTTGTTAAAAGTGTTGAAATACTGTTGATAGTGTTGAAATATTCTGTTGAAATGTTGTTGAACCCTAAATTTCCTTTGCAGTGTTGTTGAAATTGGGATTTTCTGTGATAGTTTACTAAATTTGGTTTGGTATGAAACTGATTTTGAGACTGAGATGTTGCTCGATGACTGATATTGGTTTACTGATATTGGTTTATTGTATTGGTGTTTAATTTGTGCCCAGCCAGTTATAATGTCCATAATCAGTAGTGTGTGTAATTTGTTATCTGATATTGAGGAGTTATAATGCAATGTGATAAACTTAATTTGCAGTGTTCAAATTTCTGCCTTTTCCAGCATTGTGAATTTTAATTTGTGAATCAATTGAAGACTTCCTTTATTTTGGTGTTAAGTATTATTTCCGACTGAATTTTTGTGGAAGTTATAGATGGTAATAAATAAATATTTAATTAACTATATAAAAGATAATATATTATAATATAATATAATAAATATTTATATAAATTAATAAATCAATACAAAAAAATACTAGGAGCTTTAAATAACTTTAATAAATTATATAATATAATTTAATATATTATAATATAATATAATAAACTTTAAAATAAAATAAATTTACTTTATTATTTAATATAATATAATTAAAATAAAATAAAATAAATTTAATTTAATTTAATTTAATTTAATATAATAAAATAATTTACTTTATTATTTAATATAATATTATAAAAATTAAAATCAAATAAAATATAATAAAATAAATAAATAAATCTAAATAAATAAATAAATTTAATTTAATTTAACTAAATTAAATTAAATTAAAGCAAAAAACATGTAGTAAAAATAAAATAATACAAAATAAAATAAATTAAAATACATAAATTAATAAATAAAAGTATAATTATAAATTAATTTTAATATAAATTTAATAATAAACTAGAATATATTAAAATTAATTAATTTAAATAATATAATATAATAAAAAATAACATATAAATTAAATATAGTAAAATAAAATAAAATACAATAATTATCTTAAACTAAGTAGCATTTGCTTTGTTTTACCGTTACATAAAAAATATCTTGAATTAAATAAAATCGAAAGCTAATAAATTAAGTAAACTTAAATTAAAATAACATAATATATTTGAAATAAATTTACATAAAATAAAATAATAAACTAAGTAGAATTTGCTTAGTTTTCTACAATTATATTATGCTGAATAATAAGTTGTCTATATATTCAATAAATAAAATAAAATACATGTTGATTGGGTAGCATTTACCTAGTTTTTCATTGGTAAAATAAACCAAATACCATATTTGCTTAGTTTGTCACAATTTTCAAATATAATAACATATAAATTAAATGAAGCACTTCCTTTTATGCAAGATTCGACATAGTAGTTGCAGCTAATAAAACTCCAACCAATTCCTCGACAGCAATTTAAAAAAAAGGGTCGTAGTTTCGGTTTGTGTCTTATACTCGAATAATAAAGTTAATTGAATTATTCAAGAAATTCCTCACTGTTCCATCATAACAGATGCCAACACACGGAAGGAGTGCCATTAAGTTGTTGAACAAAGTTATAGGTTAAGCAACCCTCAAGATGAGCGAACGATCACTTCTCTACTAGGAATGAATTATTGCCTGATATGGGTCTAATCCATGACATAGACAACTTCTCAACACTTCAAATTCTTCAGATGGGTAGTGCTCACAGAATGTCTTACCGCTTTTTCTATGAGAACTACCCATTTGAGGAATTTGGAGTGGTGAGAAGCTGTCTATGGCATGGATTGAACCCATATCAGGCAATAATTCATTTCGAGTAGAGAATTAATCGTTCGTTCATCTAGTAACTCGCCAAGGTACAAGATCACAAAACGTGGGGGGAAGGAGAAACATGTTCCAAAGAAGATTTTACGATATTTTCTCTCTTGCCGAGGGTTGTAGTGCTAGCTATTAAAGCGCATTAATCGCCAAAGATATGAGTTGGCATAGAACAGTATCGTCATGCATGCAGTGGTCACCGACTCACCAAGCAGATGGAGATGAATGGAAGAATTTTGATGCCAATTTTCCATAATTTTTTGAAGAAATTAGGAATGTCAGGCTTGGCATGGCTACAGATGGATTCTGTCCATTTAATAATTTTAGTCAGCCTTATTCTATTTGGCCAGTGATTATGGTAGCTTACAATCTTCCACCGTCAATTACATGAGGGATCCGTATCTTTTCTTGACCTTACTTATACCGGGGGATAAGAGTCCTACAAAAGATATTAACGTGTACCTCAGGCCATTAGTCGATGAACTTAAGATGCTGTGGGAAACATGTGTTCAGTCTTTTGATAAATCTATCGGGTAGAATTTTGTGATGAAGGCGTCCTTGTTGTGGACTATCACTGACTTTTCGGCACTTGGGATGATTAGTGGTTGGTCGACTCATGGCAAGTTGTCATGTCCAGTCTGCATGGGGGATGTGCAAGGCACTCAACTACGTCATGGACGGAAAACTAGTTTCTTTGGAACTGCTCGTAGATTCTTGCCTGCTGAGCACAATTATAGAAAGATGTCTACACAATTCAACAGAAAGACAAAGAAGAAAGGGGTTGTTGGTCACTTGTCGGGCAGCGACATATTGGGCTGACTAAATGATCTAACATTTACACCCCCTAGGAAGGAGCATGGTACGTTGAGAGCTATATGATATAGGATATGGGACTCACTCGCCAATTTGATTTGAGTTGCCATACTAGGTAACACTAGCACTTCGTCATTGTATAGATGTTAAGCATACAGAAAAGAATGTATTTGAGAACTTATTTTACACCGTACTAAATACAAGTGGTAAAATAAAAGACAATGAAAAAGCACATAAAGACTTGGAGGAAATGAATATCAGGCAGGAATTGTGGCTCCAACCTAACAACACAAAACCAAAAGCTCCATTTTGTCTTAGCAAGCAGCAGGTTAAAAACATTTGCAAGTGGCTTAGCGCATTAAAGCTCCCAGATGGATATGCTTCTAACATATCTCGTTGTACTAAGGTTGAGCAGTTGAAAATTACTAGGTTCAAAAGTCACGACTGTCATGTATTCATGCAGAAGTTGATGCGAATTGCATTTTGTGAGGTGTTACCCAGGAATATTAATGATACTTTTACCGTACTTTCAAATTTCTTTCGGGATATTTGATCAACTGCTATAAGGTATAGTGATGTGGAGCAGATGGAGAAAAGCATAGTGTTGACAATGTGCAAGCTCGAAATGATTTTACCACCGGGGTTCTTTGATAGCATGGAGCATTTGCCTATTCATCTGCCATATGAACTTAAGCTTAGAGGACAAGTGCAATATCGATGGATGTATCCATTTGAGAGGTAATATCACATACATTGTGCAATATTCGTCATCTTTATATTTAACTTATCAGGTAATATATATCACATACTTTCATATTTCAGGTATATAAGTCGATTAAAGTAGAAAGTTAAAAACAAAGCTCGCGTAGAGGGTTCTATTGTTGAACGCTATACGGAGGAAGAGCTTGTCAACTTCTGCTCGTTGTACTTTGATGATGTAGTCGCAATGAAGCATAACTGTCTAAGTCAGAATAAGGTCTGGGATCCGTCTGGTCGTGCTGATGATGAGTTGGTGGTATTCACTTATCCAGCTAAACCAATTGGACATGAGATGAAGACTTACCTAACCGATAAAGGTTTAAAGATTTTCTCTACATACGTACTTCTAAATATTCCTGAAGTATCGTCGTACATCAAGTATGTATTATTACAAGTTGAAAATGATTTATCTATCCTTAATCAAAAATTAATTAATTGCCATATTATTGTACACAGTTCATTCAAATTTGAAGCACATGCTTCTAAACCGGGGTTGACATAATCACAAATGGAAGCATTCACTAATGCAAATTTTCACCAGTGGTTTAAGAGAAGGGTCGAATAATAGAAAGCGTTTGAGAATTTTAGAGATGTCATTTTAGGCCCGTAAAAACTTATTAGTTCATTTCCAGGTTGTATCGTGAATGGGTATAGATTAAAGTTGATGACTTGAATGAATTGACATCAGTCAACTCCGGCGTTGTTATGTTGGGAAGTTGTTATGGAGATTCTAAATCCAATTACTATGTAAGATTAAAGGAAGTGGCTGTGCTCAATTATTCAGGGGCTAAAAAGGTCGTTACATTTAAGTGTCGCTGGTTTGATACTGCAAAGGGTGTTAAAGTTGATCGTAATAGAATCGTCACTGTAGATATAAAATCGAATTTACAGTCTGATGATGTATTTGTGTTAGCCAGACAAGCAACTCAACTGTACTACGCCCCTAATGTCATTCATAGTAGAACCCCCTGGTATACAGTTGTGACAACGAAGACTCAGTCATTTAATGGTACTAATTTGTCTGCTACGGATGACCCGTTGCAAGAACAAGTTAGCAATCCCAGCCACGTTGTGGTATATGATGATGTGTTGGGTGATGATGTCGTTAACGTACTCGATGTTGACGAAGTGGAGGAAGATGTGGTTGTTAGTCCGTTTGTTATGGTAGAAGATGATATTGAGGAAGAAATTGATACAGAAGAGGAAGAGACAGAATCAGAGGATGAAAATGATTTTGATTCTGACGGGTTTGACGACGTACTACTTCTTCACTAATTGGTGTTTTGTAAATACTATACAACTAAAATCAATCATTATATATAATATAAGACTTCAAATTTAATTAAATTCATCGTATCTATGTCTGTTATTTCAGTAGTACAGCTATATATACCTCGACATAGCGGTGGAGGTGGCCGTGGTGGCGGCCGCTCTGGATCGGGTGACGGCTCCCAAGGAGGGTCGTCTTTAGATGCTAGTGAGTTGATTTCTTTTTTGGTTCAATAACATTATTTTAATAACAATATTATACATTCATTTACTATTTTTGGACAATGTCATAACTATATATATTAACATACAGATGCTAGACGTCGTCGTTCACGAGGGCCTAACCTCGATCGATTAGGTCATCCACCGGCAGTGCCTGACATAGTTCTAGTTGATGTCGGATCGTTTGTGTAGGTTTCAACTATAATATATCACATATGTTTAATTAGAATGATATTATCATGTGATTAATAAACTAAAATGTTCTTAATAAATTTTCTATTCTAGTATTATAGATCCTGTCGCTAAGGCGATCGTACACGCCATCTGCCTAGTGCATCGCCCTACAAGCTGCATGCGATTTAGTCACTATGCGCTCTACGATGCCGGCTTCACGGTGACAGTGTTGTGGGAGTTTCACGTAATTTGAATTACATATATTAAATCAAGGTTCATGCATGTTAATTACATATTGTTCAAATAATAAATTATACGTATGTTATGTCTGTTTGATAGAGATACTACAGATACGAGGCCGACATCACTGAGGCAGATGGTGACGCCATTATCATTGCCCACATCTCGAAGAATTATGCCAGCTAGTTGTACGAGATTCGACAGAGGGCAGTCTGGGCGATAAAAGAATCGCCAGGGACTACTTCACGAGATCATCAGCCGCCGGCGAGATCGAGATCTGACATGGGCGCGATGTAAATGCATCTTGGGATCTTTGCTGCAAGACCAAGTCAGAGCAGATGAAGAAGAATCGCGGCAAGCTACGAGTTGTATATACTTCTGGCTCGCAGTCGTTTTAGGAGGTTAAGTCGGTATGTATTTCTCTTTAGTATAGTTTAATATTATATTGCAACTATAGTAAATTAAGGTGATATTATTTAATGTATATGATTTAGGCCATGCAGAGTAGCTTGGGCCGACCTCCTACTATGATCGAGTTCTTGGATAGAGTCCATATGCCGAAGGGCTCTACTTCAAGGTCGACGATATCTCCAGCAGCACTAGCTATACGTGTAATACATTTACTATAATAGATATTATTTAGGATAATATTACGTAATTTATATGATGATACCAAGATAACTCAAATTACAGGAGCGGTTTAAGAAGCTCCGTAGCCAGTGTATAGCAGAGTTGCAGGCTACTATGGGCGATGCTGAGACGTTAGATTCCACCGTCCCTCCGCCTGAGATTAGTTTATCTCAGGATGAGGAGACGACTCTTTGGGTCACATCTCAGGATACTCCCACTAGTACTACCGGCCGGTATCGAGTGATGGGGTTACTGAGGATACTAGTCTATACACTGCCAGGAGGTATAATATTTGTGTTTATTTCGTGTTTATGAATAAAGTAAACTTATAATATTATTCATGTTATATTTATTTTTGTAGGCTCTAGCCAGCGTCTGCATCCGAGAGCCCCCGTGGGACCATCACATACGGGCGCTGGCTTAGATGATGCTTTGTTTTAATGTGTTATAGTTGCGGTGTCGGAGAGGTTTGAGACCGATCCGCTGTTCCATCGTCAGGACCCGCCCAATCGTTCTCGCCTCCATCAGCTTGCGCAGGACGTTGCAGCTGGTGCCACCGCCGAGAGTACGGGTATCCCTCCGAAGCAGTGCACAGCGATACGCGATGAGATTGTTTGGATGGTGGTTAGCTTAGTCGAGGACGCGTTTGTGGCGATGTTGAGTCAGCGCTCGACTGCTCAGGTATATTTCGTTTTAAATTCAAATATATATTCTGCATGTTATTTAATTTACATTTAGTTATCTTTAACTGAATCATATATATGGACTAATGAGTTACATTGTATTGTATCAACAGGGTGATGAGCGGACTGACAAACGGGATGACGATGAGGGCGATTTTCATACTCCAGAGAAGCGTCGACGCCCTCCCGATGATCCTCCTCACACTGGAGGCTCTACTAGCTTGACTTAGTTTACATTCTTTTTTAGTTTAAATTCTTTTGTATTTTACATAAATTTTGGCGTACATATTGTAGTTTAAACCTTATCATTACTTTGGTTTTGTTGCAGATTGACACTTAGCTTAATGGGATGTTTGTTGTAGACACTCGAAATTTTTTGCGCTCCTATTACTAACATTGCAGGAGGGTAGATTTGTCTTTTGGAGATAACCTTGGAAGACAGCTTACATCCATTCCGGATACTACCGGAAGTTCAGTTCCAACCCGGAACACAAACTGGGAACATCAGTTCCAACCCAAAACACAAACCGGGAACATCAGTTCCAACCCAGAACACAAACCGGGAACATCAGTTCAAACCCCGAAACACACAACGGGAGTGTCATTTCCAATATCGGAGATAACCCCGAGATATACAGATCAAAAGACCGGCAACAACACCGAAGAGGACAGTTCTATCTTGGCAATAACACCGTGATGCTCAGTTCCAGTCCCAAAGACAACACTGGGAGTAGCAACCCCATCCTTGGTGATAGCCCCAAGAGATGCCATTGCAGTTCCGGTGATAACCCCAGAAATGCTTGTTTAAAACATATGCAATCAGCTTCAACCCCAGACATCCTGTCAAGGCACACACACCTCAGACCCGGAGTTAACAAATGGGCAGACAGGAACACCCACAGATGACAGTGAGACATATAAGCAAGCAACAGTCCAATCTTAGCTGTGACCCTGAGCAATGCCTGCTTCCCGCTTAAACTGGCGATAACCCCAGTGAGGAGTCACAATGTCATCTTACCATCTCAACAAGATGATATCGCGGCATACCAACAATTAGTCCAATCTCAGCTGTAACCCTGAGCAACGTCTACTTTCAACTCAAACCAGCGATAACCCCTGCGAGGAGTCAAATGTCTTCTTGTTCCTTCGATAATGGCATGTCGTCTCAACACTTCATACATACATACATCCAAAAATGTCCTACAAGAACCGAGGATTGACAATCCCGAGTGACTATTACGTGTGACAGTACTTTGGATAGAATTTGAAGCTTGAAGACCATGGGCATAGACCCCTCTTTCTGACTTCGTACAACCTCTAATCCATGTCATTGCGTAACTCTCGACACAAGCGGTCCAAAGAAGGTCAGATATACCTCGTTCGGATGCTCGGATTAAAGTTCTGCAAGTTCGAGCGGACATTACAGTGTATGAGTGCACGTGATATGAGACGACGGGACCCGCGAGGCTCGGATGCATCACGACCAGCCGCAGGTACAACTTTGGCTGCCGCAGGTGTACCTGCGGCCATCCATCTATATATACAAGCCTTGGGGTCAGCCATTTGAAAAGAAGAGGGAGGGAAAAAGGCGAGGAAGCCCTGTCCATTTTACTCTGCATACACATCTTTTGAGTGTTTTCTCATCTTTAAACACTAGTTAGCTCACATATAGCTATCTTTTATCTAGCAGGAGTTGAGTGTTTATCCATTTAAAGTCATAGAAGTCTACTTTGGCAGCCCACTGTAAACCTTCTTACATTCTATATAGCCTTCTTCTCATATTAGCACACACTGTTATACACATCGAGAGTCGTGTTGTGTGCGTTTGCCCGGACTTCGTTCCGTGGTTTTCATTTACTCATCTGTATATATATACTTATATATGTATATATTTTATATTTGGACTAACATTATCTAGTTATGCCTCGATTGAGCCTAGACTTCAGTCTGGAGCATTTAACTGCTTTTATATATATATATATATAAGCGTGGTCGAACTTTATGTCGATGAGCACTGGATTTTATATCCGGGCATGTTTAATTGCTTATATATATATATATATATATATACGCTGTTGTATATATATCGATGAGCTTGGATTTACATTTAGTGTGTTTAATCGCTTTTATATATATATATATATATATATACATATATATAATTGATGTCGGACATATCCGATGAGCCTGGATTCACATCCAGTGCGTTTACTGCTTATATATATATATATATATTTACATTTTTGTCAGCACTCAAGTTCACTTCGTGGCCTTTTACTTTTATTTACATTTCATCTTCCCGGAGTTTACTTGTGCGGTTGATCGCTTTTTGACTTTATTTACATTTTGTCCCGCTTGGAGTTTACTTTGTGGCGGTTGATCATGTTTATATATATATATATATATATTTATAGCTTTTACATATATATATATATATATATATATATATATATATATATATATATAATCGCTATCGCTTTCCATATACAAATTGCGATATCATGTGAGCCTAGGAATCATGTGATCATAGGTTAAGTTTACTGAATCTAGATTTGGTTCCCATGATGGACATTTTTCAATGTATATGTGATTTTGTACATTATTTTTACGAGGTATCGAATTTCCTTGGATGGTCATCATGCCCATGAGGAGTTCTAAGATCTTTGTATAATATTTTCTCGAGAATGCTTTGCATCTCGAAAATAAAAGCAAACAAGCCGAACATTTAATACTAAAATGGAAGTATGAAAAGGTCTCAATTCCTATTGAGCACAGGGTTTGAAAAACCTCTTTTACAAAACGTCATTGCTATATCGTGGTTAAAACTGAATTTTTCTATAAATTCAAACCCTTTGTATGTAGGTGTGAACGAGGCCTCGCACTACTTTCAGATAACTGCACATTAATCCAAACACACACAAACACACAAATTCATATAAAAATTTCTTTGAAGAGTGGCGGTCATCGTGGTAACACGGATGTCGGGGGGTGCCTAACACCTTCCCTCTGCATAATCAAGCCCCCAGACCCAAAATGAATCTCGGTTTTACAGACCCGTCTAGCAACGTCAAATCACTGGGTTAATGTGCAAACCTTTTTCGGTTGCGTTTGTGCAACCAGTTAAATACACCAACTTGCGACTCTTAAAGTCAAATCGTCGACATTATACATGTCGGACCTTTTTCACTTGTTTTTAAAAACAAATCTCACATTAACATGAGAACAACAAAGAACAAATAACGAAAAGGGACACTCAAAAATCCCGACATCGACAGGTGGCGACTCTGCTGGGGACTCAAGTAAGAGGGCTTAAGACACTATTACAAGCTTTTCAAAATTGTTATATGCTTGTGTGTGAATGTTGCATTTACATTTTTGATGAATGTGTACGAATGCATCTTTATTTACTGCACTGCTAAATATTTATCTGTGATATTAGTGCTTCGCACATGTCATCATTCTGCATAAACGGTGAGACACGTTGTATGTGAATGTATATTGTGTAGTTCCTCCATCAGGAGGCTATCCTGTCGATGTTTGATTACTGGACTCGTGGGAAGAATAATTCCCCGGGGCTCAGGAAAGGCACCACCCAGATTCACTCCAGTTGAAAGACCGGATTAACTTCCCGTCGAGTAAATTGCGATGATCTGGGAACCTTCATGCCAAAAAGTCGGGAGAGAAACCCTAAGATAGGTCAACCTCTGATAAACCAAACGCGGAGGAAAGTCTCTTCATACTTTCCATTTTCAAGTACTTATAAACACATTTACTTGTAATGTTATTCCATGTTCATCCATATGTAATGGAAAATATGAAGAATAATTGTGCATGCATAACATGTTATCAATTAACAACCGGTTTTGCAGGACAAAATTCCTAAACAGACATGTTATGATAACATTTACATTACCATAAGACTAAATTACGTAAGTCTTTTGTAGGGAAGCAATTGGGCCTGTTACCCGTTCAAAGTCCAAAAAAGCCATAGGCCTGCAGCCAATCATGTCTTCTTCTGAACAGTCTAATGCTGTTTCCCGAGAAGAATTTGACGGATTGAGTAAACAAATTATAGACTTGGCCGTTCTGTTGAAAGAATTGCACCAGTCCACTCAGGGTACGAAGATACCTACACATATAGAATCCTCTACACAAGGACGAGTTCAAGGGCTGGAAAAAATAATTCCAGAACATTAGTTGGATACGACCAACAAAGACCCTGAAAACACCCATCTCAAAGGAGATCCAAACACCGGTGATATCAGGAAGAAGGTCCTCCAAATGGAGGAAACCATCCGCGTTCTCAAAGGGATTGGAACACGTGGTAGTGTTTCATATCTCTGAGACCTTTGCATATTCCACAGTGTTCAATATCGAGAGAAATTCAAGACCCTAATTTTGAGAAATATGATTTGATTAGGGGATCCTTATACACATTTAAAAGTGTTCATTGGAGAACTTGGGTCTTACGCTTGAGAAAATGAAAAGCTCCGAATGAAGCTGTTTCAGAAAAGTCTAACTGGAGAAGCCCGTTCATGGTATACCAGATTAGACAACTCAAAGATCCATAGCTGGGAAGAGTGGCTCACGCCTTCCTCACTCAATCTGAGTTTTCATTCTTAGATGGCTCTACCCGGTACCAAATTACCAAGGTCAAAAGCGATCTAATGAGTCATTTAGAGAATGCGCTCAAAGGTGGAGGCGCTTCTTTGCTCAAATTATTCTTTCCATGATGAGAATCGAAATGGTCATGACCTTCATAGATGTACAGGAAGCTCCTTTCTATGAAAGAGTTCTAGCTGGTATTGGCAAACCATTCTCTAAAATGATCAAACACGGCGAGATGGTTGAAATGGGATTGAAGTCCGGTAAAATTCAAGACCTAGCAACTCTTAAAGCTGTTGCTGAGCACATTCAGTCCGGATCTTATGGAAACAAGCCCCGGAGGGTCCATAAAAAGAAAGAGGAGGATGTTTCCTTGATACTACAAGGACAAAAAGGCAATCAAAGCATGCCTATACAGAGGAAAAACTACTCCCCTTTTCCAGCACAATCTTCAAACCCTCCATTGCCTAGAAGTGTAGAAGTAAAGTGACCTCGAACGTTCACACCCTTAGGGGACTTGCTCGAGAATATTCTTGAACTGCTGACTACTCAGAAGAAAATTACACAGCTTCTTCCACCAGCCAACCCTAATGGGAGGGGTTTTAATGCTACTCGAAAGTGTACTTATCATGTCGTGGCACCTGGACATGATACTCAAGATTGTTGGGCCTTAAAACATAAGATTCAAGATCTAATAGACAATGGTGAGATCGTGGTCACTAAACCATATCAACCTCATGTGCAAGACAACCCTCTTCCTCAACACAAAGAAGAAGAGGTCAACATGATTAGTTGGAGCACTGTACAAGGTTCCAATTATAACAGCGAATCATCCCAAACCATCAAAGACGGTGTTGACAAATGGGATTATGCAAAGTTCCAGTTTACCATTGAATGAAAAATGAAAGCTCTTTGCAAACAAATTGAGCAATTAGAAGAACTGGTGACCTACCAACATCAAGTCACACGCCAATTAATCAAGTAGGAGCATGCTTATCTCCTTCCTTTTGTCATGAATGCCTCCTCACCACCTTCAGAAAGCGAAGCTATGGAGGATAAGTTTGTGAAGCGAGCAAATGCTAAAGCCTATCGGGATTTTGCCAATTAGAGGGAATTCACCTATTTGGGCCAATCTATGGAGGAGATACTTCAAATGTTAATCAACGAAGGAAGAATTATATTCCTTCTCCCTCTCATCAATCCCCACTCAGGGCGGTTCAATCCTGATGCAATGTGACAATATCATTCATATTCTCGCGGTCACAGCATAGAAGAATGCTGGGCACTCCGCCATCTCATTCAGAATCTTATTGATAGCAGTGTCCTGCAAATAGCAGATGATTACACTGTGCGACTCAAGGGTGGGAATGCATATCCTACCAAATGGAAGGGATCAGTAGCAGTTATATCCGAAGTGGATGATGAGACTATTAAAGTATTTCTTATACAACCAATTCAACTCAAAGGAGCTGACAATCCTTTGAAAGTGGCCGCACCAGAGCCAATTCCTTTACCTTTCAGGCCACAACATCCTGTTGTTAGCTTACACAAAGTTCCATGGAATGCCAATTCCTTGAAGGATCCATGTCTCATACTACTACTACAGTGTTGAAGGAAAATGCACTGTACCTTCCTCAATGGGTTGTCAAACCTACTTGCAAAACAAAGGGTAAGTTTCCCGTGGAGAAAATTGAAAAATTCCTCCGTACTATAGGCCACAATGAAGCCAAAGTGGTTTTAAGCTTGCGAGAAGCTCCACACCAAATTTTGATACTGGATTTGGTTTTCTCTTTCGAGGATCATCGGAAGATCTTATTGAAGGTTTTAGAAGAAGCCTACTTGCCAAAATCAATGGATGTGGAAAAATTTCAACATTTAGTTGATCACATTTTCAACAACAATGTGATATCCTTCATTGATGACGACATACCTCCCGAAGGGACCGGTCATTGCAAGCCTTTGCATATTGCAGTTTTATCTTCCGGGTACATGCTAGCAGGAGTATTGATATATGGAGGCTCATCTCAAAATATATATCCATATGCCACCTTGGTAAAGATTAATATCAATCTCAAGCGGATCCAAAGTAGCCATACGGTCATCAGAGCTTTTGATGGATCCCGGCAAAATTCTGTTGGAAAGATTGAATTATCAATTGAGATTTGTCCCAATACATTCAATGTACCTTTCCACGTCCTCAAGATAGAAACAGGATACAACCTGCTCTTGGGGAGACCATAGATACACATGGCTGGAGCTGTTCCCTCCACCTTACATCAACAACTCAAATACATTATCAACAACAGTCTAGTCACTGTCAACGCTAAGCCGGATTGTCCTGAACAAAGAGCTCTACCAATAATCAGCTTCAATTCGGAAGTTGAACCGGCCAGTTTCCATACTCTGGAAGTGAGTAACACGCAATACCATTCTATTGGAGCGCCACTTCCCGTACCCAAGATTTATGCTGAAGTTATGTCGGCCACTTAAGAAATGATGTCATTGGGTCATCAACTTGGACAAGGGCTTGGTAAAGATAAGCTGGGTATTAAGCACCCTATTCAAATGTCCAGTCAAATTAGAACAACCGGATTAGGCTATTCTGCCAGTTCCAGTCACAAGAATCCTCATAAGCACAAGCAGGTTCCTCAAGCTTCCGCCGCACGATGATTTTCTATACCTTAACCTCATGAGTTAATGCAATCTCCAGTAAAGGTTCCAGTCCATGTTGTGGCTATGCTGTGTCTGAAACCAGTTCCAATCAAAGTAAAAGAGGTGCTGATTCCTGATCCCGAGGCGGAAGAAAAGGAACGGAAACGTAAACATGACCTTGCCTTGATGATGGTAGGTAACCGCGTCATTGTTCATGATGAACATACAAACAGATACACCCTAGATGATGATTGCCCATATGTCATGGTTATCATTCGAGAGAAGGAGGACAATGACAATCCTTCCATCACTGCATTCTATCTGGACTTTTCCCTCAAAAATTGGAGCAACACTCCATGCATTGGTCGACGAGGGTAAAATGGGCAGAAAATCCCTCTGTCCTGTAGATAACTTTAATTGTTTGCTTTCCTTTACAGCACTAGTAGTTATTTTATCAAGTACATGCTAACACTTTTGTATGATCGAACAGTTGCATATATTAAGTGAAAGCATCTTTTATTTCAGGACTCTGAATTTAGATGTTCATGTACTTGCTGATAAGGTGCCTTCTCTCCACAAGGGCTATAACTTTGATGCAAAGTTGGACTCAGACTTGATGGACATCAAAGAGGATATTGAGACACCTCAAGATATTAAGGAATGGGTCGCAGACAAACCCAAACCCAATCTTGATCAAACCACTCCTTTCAATTTCAGAACCTTAGACAACCCTAAGCTAATCCAGATTGGTTCAAACCTTACCATAAATCAACAGAATGACATGGTTGCACTGTTAACCCAATTCCAGGATGTGTTTGCATGGTCTCATGAAGACGTGGTGGGTTTGTCCATTGACATTGATCTTCATCACCTTCCCATTAAAGAAGGATTCAAGCCAGTTAGGCAAAAACTCAGGCGATTGAAACCTGAGTGGAGTTTAAAGGTTAAAGAAGAAATTGTGAAACAATTTCAAGCTGGCATCATCATGGTGTCTACATATCGGGAGTGGATATCCAATATTGTTCCCGTGCCTAAACTAGGAGGAAAGGTGCGAGTCTGCGTGGATTACCAGGATTTGAACAAAGCTTGCCTTAAAGATAGCTTTCCCGTGCCCTTTATCCACATTCTTATTGACAATACTGCTCAATACGACATGTACTCCTTCTTGATCGATTTCTTTGCGGGTACCATCAAATTATGGGTCATTTGAGGATCGTGAGAAAACTGCTTTCATCACGCCTTGGGGAACCTTTTTCTATAGACGGTTGTCATTCGGCCTCATCAATGCCAGGGCAAACTATCAGCGAGCTATGATGGCTCTTTTCCATGATTTAATGCACAATGAGATAGAGATCTACGTGGATGACATCATTGTCAAATTTCAGAACGAGGATGACCACTTAGACCACCTCACAAAAGTTTTCAACAGGTTGCGTAAGTATAACTTGAAGTTGAATCCCACCAAGTGCGCCTTTGGTGTTAAGTCAGATAAGTTGCTAGGTTTCTTAGTCAGCCACAAAAGGATTGAACTGGATCCTACCAAAATCCAGGCCATCAAGGAAATTCCCATTCCTCAGACAGAGAAGGAAATATGGGGATTTTTGGGAAGGATCAACTTCATTAGCAGATTCATTTCTCAACTCACAGCAACCTGTGAGCCAATCTTCAAATTGTTAAGGAAGAACTCCTCCATGAAATGGAATGATGAGTGTCAGAAAGCCTTCCTCACAATCAAAGAGCAACTGATTAACGCTCCTGTTTTGGTACCACCCAAGGATGATGTTCCCCTGTTCATGTACCTATCCATAAATGACAATGCCATGGGCTGCATGCTGGGGCAAAAAGACAATAGAGGCCAAGAACGAGCTATCTATTACCTCAGCAAAAGATTCAGAATCAGTGAACACAAGTACACTCTGATTGAGAAGACGTGTTGTGCTTTAGCAAGGGATTCCATGAGGTTACAGCATTACATCCATGGTCACACAACCCATCTCATATCCCGAATGGATCCTCTTAAGTATGTGTTCAGTAAGCCCATCTTTGAATTATCATTTATCTGAGATGGCGTTGATCCTATAGCAATTTGACATAAATCTATATGATGCAAAAGTCATCAAAGGTCAAGGAATTACGGATCAACTGGCACTTTTGTTAGGGATTACAAACCCTTAGAAACATACTTTCTTGATGAAGGAGTAATGACAATTCAACTACAACATCAGTACGATACATGCCATATGTGGAGAATGTATTTTGATGGAGCTGTTAATTTAGAAGGCTCTGGAGCTGGAGCAGTTTTAATATCCGGTACGGAGGAGCAGTATCCCATCACCGTCAAATTGCAGTTTGTCAGCACCAACAACATAGCTGAATATGAAGGTTGTATCATGGGGCTAAAACTTGCCCGTTCAACGGGCATCAGGCAGTTAACTGTCTTTGGGGATTCTGAATTGGTAATGAAGCAATCCACAAGAATCTATCAAATCAAAGAATTACATTTGCTGCCTTAACATCGGCAAGTTTTATAGATGGCTTTGGAGTTCGAAGAAATCTCCTTTCTACACTTTCCTCGTAATAGGAATGATTTTGCAGATGCATTAGCAATGTTGGCCTCCTTGGTTTACAAACCTGACAAGGAAAACATGTCAAGCATCACGTTTACTCTATAAAGAGCCCCATTCTATGGGAATTACATTGGAGAAGTATCGGATGAGCTACCTCCCATCCACAACCCTTGGTATCAGCACATCAAGGAGTATCTATGAGATGGATCTACACCCGCTGAGGCGAGCCTAACTAAGAAGAGGCGGATTCATCGACTTGCTATGAAATTCTACCTGAGCGGAGATGCACTCTACAAAAGAGATGCAGGATTAGGTCTCCTCAAATGTCTTGACAAAGACCAAGCTCAAAGACTCATGGATGAGATCCATGGTGGAATATGTGGCCCTCGCATGAGCGGACCCCTACTTGTCAAGAAGATCCTCATAATAGGGCATTATTGGCTTACACTCAAAGCTGACTGTGATGATCACGTCAAGAGGTGCTATCAATGCCAGATTCATGGGAATGCTATCCACGCCCCTCGAGGAACTCCTGATATGAGTTTGCCATGGCCCTTCTCAGTGTGGGGAATGGACGTGATCGGGCCCATCGAGCCTAAAGCCAGTAATGGACATCGATTCATATTCACCATGATCAACTACTTCACCAAATGGGTAGAAGCATCATCCTTCCCCAGGGTTACTAAAGAAGTTATCATTGTTTTCATCAGAAACAATGTCATCTGTCGATATGGACAACCAGAGGTCATTGTGTTAGACAATGCTAAGAACCTCAACAACAAAATGATGGAGGAATTATACAGAAAATTTCACATCAAACATCTCAACTCCATCATCTACTGTCCAAAGATGAATGGTGATGTTGAAGCGGCTAATAAAAACATCAAAAAGATCAGGCAGCAAATGTCCGCCAATCACAAAGGATGGCCTGGCCTATTTCCTCTGACTTTATTAGCCTATAGAACTTCCATGCGAACTTCCACTGGGGCAACCCCCTACTCATTAGTCTATGGGATGGAAGCAGTGCTCCCCATAAAGGTGGAAATGGAATCCCTCTGAGTATTGATGGATGCTCAGTTGGATGAAGACCAATGGGTACAAGACAGGTATCACCAATTGTCTCTTATAGACGAAAGGTGATCCGCGGTTATCTTCTATGGTCAATTATATCAGCAAAGGATCGCACGATCCTACAACAGAAAAGTCAAACTACGGCAGTTCAAACAACATGACTTGGTTTTGAAGAAGATCATTGACAACCAAGATCAATCTAAGGAAAATTCGCTCCCTAAGCGGGAAGGCCCATTTGTTGTCGAAGTAATTTGATAGGAGGTGCTCTCAGATTACGAGAAATGGATGGCGATGAATTTTCACAACTTATCAACTTCGGACAAGTGAAAGCAGTACTATGTACGAAGTTACCATAAAAAAACATCCTAGTTTTGATCATCAAATCACGGTCATTCGGTTTTGAACCATTTCCTTTTTGAATACTCTTCTGCCCCTCAGGGAAACATACACTTCAAACAAGCAGCCTGGTATCACTTCATTTCAAACCTTTCACAATTTTAGTCATCCTAAAGACGGGATTAAACCTTTCACACTTGCAGTTTATCCTGAAGACGGGATTAAACCTTTCACACTTGCAATTTATCCTGAAGACGGGATTAAACTTTTCTACGCCTGCAGTTTATCCTGAAGGCGGGATTAAACTTTTCTATGCTTGCAGTTTATCCTGAGGACGGGATCAAACTTTTTGCCTTTCCACATTCATTGGCGTTGAACCTCTTACACGAGTTCGAACTCACGAGACTTAATCTCCTCTCTTCAATAGAGTGCGTGGCGACCATTTATGGTTCAGTCTAATCCCTACCAGAACAAAACTTCTTGTCACATGGTACTAGGATCAACCTTCAATTCGCCACATTTCATCCGTTTCAGATCAAAGGGATGGAATTATCCAACCTCTTCTCACAAATAGAAGATTCGGTGACCATCTAAGCTGCGATCGTGCCTCAAAGAGCAATACCAACCAATAAGAGATGGAATTAACTAGGCTTCTCACAAATAGAAGTACTGGCGACCATATGTGGTGCGGTCAATCTCAGAGAGGAAGAAACCATTCTCCTCTTCATATTTCATACAGATACCAGTCCCAAGACACCAAATATGGTAGGGATTTATAGATATCAATGATCCGTTCTGAGAGATCTTGCGACGTCTCAATGTCCATCTATCAAGGATAAGTTCAGAATTCATCAACATCACACGGCCCTGAAGAAATAGGCAAATATCAAGCAAGTATCAAGGCATAACAAAAAGGGAAGTGAATCAAAATATATTTCCCTACCATATATAATACTGTTTGATATATATACATCTGTGCTATACATGACAAAATGGCTAAGCTAGTCTGTGCAGGAAAATACAAAGCTATCTACAGATCTGTATACATGCGGACTATCAGATCTAACATAGCATCCCTCTCTAAAGATGGAGGTAGCACTACAAGCTCCTGCCCAAGGGTATCAATACAAGCTAGCAGATCAGAGGCTAACTGCATGGTGGCATAATGCTCATCAATGTAAACACTCATATCGGCAAGACTGACCATCATCTGGGTTCTCACTGAAGTGCTATCTACAATGGCCACATCCCTAGCAGATAAGGCAGCATCCCTCTCCGCAATCAATGCATTCCTGTCTGATCTAGCCTCATCCCTCTCTAATGAGCGTGCTCTCTCCCATCAAGAGTCATCGACATCATTGGCCCTAGCACGATCTCTCTCATAGGTCATCGGATGTAAGCTCTGCTCCAAATGATGTCTTAGAATCTTGAGTAATGTGATGGCTTTTCGGGGTGGGAGAATCCATTATAAATGCTGGTAGCCCAGCAGTCAAATCATCGATGGGAATGTCAGCCTCCTCTATAGGCTCCTCATCATCAGAATCAATCCCCTGCACTGTGGATACTGTCGTAGCCAATGCAGTCTATGTCTCCATCCATGCGAAATACTCTACAGAACATCCGGATGGTGACGATGAAAACTTCGGCTAGCTCTCGCCGATGCCAACAGCATACAACTGGATCGTCCTCATTTGATAAGCGGTGTGATGGCGAAGTCTTGACTCACTGCCCCCTCACACGAATGAAAATCCTAAAACTGGTCAAGCTGACACTTCACGGCTAGTGGGTGGTAGGTAATCATGCCCCTCAATCCAGCCAGAGGGAGATAATCCATGCCCGGAGCATGAGTAATGAAGCTGTAGGGTGAACTAAGCCCTGAACATGACAATATGGCAAATGGATCCCTAATCCCTGCCAGGAAAGCATACCACGATGCAGTATCTGTACACTCTGCAGGCTGAAAGGAGTACGACATAGCTATATCATGGGTGAAACAAAACCCCTGCCGTCTAAATGAACCAATCGATCTCAAGTGTGACATAAACCACACGTACAGCATGACCGAGCTACTTGTAAATACTCCTACCGGATAAGTGCATCCGTATATAGCTGACCTCAGTGTCTCTGCGATAATCATCGGTACAATGGTACGACCCTCCCTGAGAGCTCTCACTGCCATAATGACGCCGATATCCAGCTCATCCATGTACCGCGACATGAAGACGTATGACAATATGCATAGAAGCAGTACATCTACTCTGGTTGAACGCCAATGATCCTCCGGTGTGGAAAAATCCCCAGAATTCCGTGCATAGTTGTCCTCAGAGCCAAACCTGTCAAATATGAAATGCTGGGATATCACTCTACGCCTCAATCCAGTGAGGGTCATGAACTGTCTGCTCATGTCTCCAATAGCCATATGCACGCAAGTGCATCCGGTGAAGACATATCGTCAACCGTCATACTACTCCTCCAAAGTAGGAGTACTCAACTCCTGGGTCCCAAATCGGAAAACCTGCCTCTCGGATACCCAGTGCTCTAGCATACCCTTTACAAATCCTGTGGGAACCTGAAACATCAACAGGGTCATAGTATGTTGTAGCAAATCATCTACGATCACCATGTCTGATGGTGATATACTATCATACCATGAGCGCATACCAGCTACCACCACAAATGGTGGGGTATGATCAATCTGACTAAGCTGTTGAAGAAGACATACATGCGGGCCGTGTCATAAGACCATCCAGGGGTCAATGCTGAATATCTCTGGACATACATACATGTGCATAATATAATAACATGCATGATATAATAGATGGCAATAAGATATAGGGAATGGAAAAAACTTTACATACATTCCTAAGTATATCATCATCTAATACATCTCTGTACAGCTAAAATACAGGGAAATGGGGCGAAGCTACCCAACATACAACAGAGGCCAATCAAAAGATATAGCGAGAATGGGGCGAAGCTACCCAGCAGCTAACAGAGGCCTATCAAAAGACATAGCAAGAAATACATCAGAAAAAGTTAAGAGTGTCGATGTCTACATCATGGATACTGTCCACCTGATGTAACTTCTCCTAAGTCACTAGATCTCTATCTATAGGGATGTCAGGCCGATACAAAGGCGGATCTGCGCAGGCAAAACCATATGAGTCACCCAAGGGACCAGCGCCAGAGCTGGAAGGATCAAAAGTATCTACCTCTGCAGGATCTCTGCCCAAATGCCGAATGAAAAGATGCGACCAGTCCAGCTGCCGAGTCAATCTGTCAATCTGTGTCACATGAGTCGGATCTCTGACACAGGCTAGCCAATCCATCATCCTCACGGATCCTGGAACCATATCCCCCATAAAATGTGTGGCGCGGGTCTGAGCTCCAATGGTACAAGGGATCCACCAATGCTGGAACATCTCCTGAGAACAGGGGCCCTCTGACAAAGTAGGAGGCAAGTGGCCCTCTGAATAGGGGCCTTTTGTCAATCCCAATCAATGGGATGTCAATGACGGGTGACTACAAAATAGGCCAATAACGCCTGACAGGAGGCAAGATCGGCATACGAATCTCTCCTGTAGTGCTCCTGATAGCACGCTCTCCTAAATAGAGCTCCCATCTTCCATCTGTAAAGAGAGGAATCCTGCGGGTGGAAATGATGTACTCTACTCCAAACGGGTACCCATCCTTAAAACCAACTCCCAAATGCTCTCCAGAGTAGGGACTCCATGTGATGACATCGGCTATCAATAGCTCCAGCAGTAGGCGACAATGAGTAAAACCCTCTGCAACAGGGTCCTCTGCCAGTATGGAATGATGCTATCTCCGTCCTCGTGGATAGGTGTCTAAACCTAACATGCTCACAGGACGCAAACAAGGAAGCCTCTCATATGCCCAAAACTTCCAACACAAAGGCAAACATCTGTTGTCAGTCAACACTCTTAACCTATACATGGGAAAAGACAAGAGAAACACTCACCAGCAGAAATGGGTAGAATCCTAACCACACCTCGGTCAAGCCCTGCGATCGCATGGGCATTCCCCTGGTGAAGTAGGCGAAGGTGTAGGAACCCCAATCATACTCTCCTATACGGTCCACGTGTCGAGTGGCGTTGATCAAAGAGAAGGACACCGTAGAAGAGTTATACGCTGTAAGCGACCCCTAATGATCATCAGAACAATCAATGAGAGAATGAAATCTCTGACTCTCACATCATCAGGTATAGGCTCACTCAACAGCTCGCTCATAGCATCTACGCTCAAAGGACTCGTACGAATAGTCCTGCCCTTGAGCTCCTCTACCGAAACTCCTAACAAGGATCTGATGGCAGTAGGGGTGATATCCGTTGTGCAAGGCACTGGCTCCCCTCCAAAATCCATACCTGTGATAAACCGCCAATCCATTGACGTCATCATCACCTCACAATCCAACAAATGGAGTGACTGAGTCTGGTGGAACCACCGCTCAGACAATGCCCTGAGGTAACCCCAGGGACAACGACAAGGTAAAATGGAGAAGAACCTCCCGAATCCCCAGCCATGGACGATCGCTCTATAGTCATCATGCAAGGCCTGATACATAGAGTGGATGCTAAACCAGTTTCCTCAAGGATGTGTGAAGCCGGGAAGCTACATCAAATACAGATCAACATCAGACTCCTTGACTCCTCATCAATAGGAAATAAGGAAGATTAAAGATCTAACTTCATACCTCGTTTGCGTGCAGGTATACTGAAGGATGCCTACTCAAGTCACCTAGAAGATCTGGGTTCGCCACTTGAATACCTGGAATTTCCCTACGGGGAACACGTACAACAGGAGCAGGAACCTCGATTGGTGCATCCTCCTCCTCGTCCTCGACATTCAGCACTTCAACCCGAATAGGACGTATCACCGCCTCCGCCAAACGACGAGGTTGTCCCTAATGAGCTGGCCGAGGCTCTTCAAAAGCCCTCCTCCGTACACGAAGTGGTCTGCAGAACCGCTTTCGGTTGATCTGGATCCATGATATCTGGACAACAAGTCTCCAAATCACCTCAGAAAGGGTGTGGTAATTTCTTACCTGGAGTCTTTTCAAAATGCATTCTATGATTACATGCATGCATGCATTATTTTAACATACATCTATAGTAGAGTTAAAAATGCATGACTATCCAATACCTACATTTTGGGAAAAATTTGCCATAGCCCCCTTTGTAAATGGGACTATCCACATGCATATATGCATGACTAGATGGCCATTCAGTAGCACACTTATACACAGTCATATACATCATGTATGCATTAATACATTGCAGTAAAAAATATGTAAGTGTAGTCTAATTTCCAGGATTATTTTGCTTGTCTACCTTTACTCATTTGTCCTTGGATAGGATAAGAAATTATAGTAAAAGGGGCCAATTTGACTGTTTCAAAAGTCAAATTTTTTCACATCATTATGTTCAACATGGTTTAATATTAACATCTGTTATGTTGAATATTTTTTATCAAGTCATATCAGCATGCATATTCACTACTATGTGTCTAAATGCATTTCATGTGATAAGTCATTTTCCAACGGATTGAAATAGGAAAAAAATACATGCATGTGTTACCAGGACAGTGAAGAACACTTGTACGGTGGCAAAATATGCAAAAAGTTGCCCAAACTCAGCAGATCTGAAGAAGAGCTCTCGGATTTCCTTCGTTGTACAACTTGAAAATAACTTATGAAAGCAACCAACCGGCTCCTGCAGGTACACCTGCAGCACCCCTCCATGGGCCCCACACCTCCGGTTCGCTCCAGTTAGAGTTACAAAGGAGGTCTCACAAGCTGAAAAGGCCAAATCAGGAATAAAAGTGCTACGCGATTGAGCGGAATAGCCTGAAATCCTAGTTTCTCGTCGGTCAAAGTTAAACTCTCGTCGTCTCAAAGGTATTCGCCTGAATACAGGGTATACTATACCAATGAGCTTAGCTTTCATAAATCATGCTCGGCAATACCCCACAAATGTCCGATGCCGTCATTTGTAGGGTCACAACCCTATACCTCCCCGGTGGGGGTTATAACGCAAAACCACGATATATCAAACCTCCCCGGCGGGGGTTACAACGCTGAAGTTATCAACATCTACATATCCCCGATGGGGGTCACAACGTACATCCTTTAAACTTCTGCATGCCCCCGTCGGGGATTACAACGCAATGCAACCATTGACACACACATTAATGAAGGTTAAGCAGCCTTGACATCATGTCAGCCGATGACAAGTAAACCCATCGAAGCAACCTTCCCTAGCGGGGGTCACAAAGAAATGCTACCATTGACACATACATCAATACAGGTTAAGCAACCTTGACAATGCACCCAACAGGGATTTATCCGGTGATACACACATCAGCGAAGATCAGGCAACCCTGTTAACAACAAACTATTGGCAGTAACTCCGACAAAGTGAGGGAATATGTTGTACACATCCTCAAATAGACAAAGCTTTATCCCCACAGATCTCTTACACACAAGAGGTACCTCTATGGAATATAAGCCAGTGTCTATGATTCAAGACTTTGGTGATAGCCCCAACATCAACATCTTTGGAGACATGGATCGCATGTCCAAGCCATCACTGATTGTCATCCCAACAGGATTACCAAACAATCATTCATGCATTCTACATGCATTTGCATCATGTTGCTGCATATAACATCATGTTTATCTTGCTTGCATTTTAAGTGTCTAGTATTCTTTATCCTATCTATGCCTTGTATTGCATGAATATGATAACGAGGGGCATCTGTAGACACTCAAAATTTTTTGCGCTCCTATTACTAACATTGCAGGAGGGTAGATTTTTCTTTTGGACATAACCTTGGAAGACAGCTTACATCCATTCTGGATACTACTAGGAAGTTCGGATTCAACCCGAACTGGCCCGGGAATATCGGTTCAACCCGAACACAAGCGGGAACTTTAGTTCCAACTCGGAACACAAACCGGGAACATCAGTTCAAACCCCGGAACACACACCGGGAGTGTCATTTCCAATCTCGAAGATAACCCCGAGATATGCAGATCAAAAGACCGGCAACAACACAGGAGAGGACAGTTCTATCTCGGCAATATCTTTGCGACCTTTCGGTTCGATGACGAGATAACACTGGGAGTAGCAACCCCATCCTTGGTGATAGCCCCAAGAGATGTCATTGCAGTTTCAGAGATAACCCCGGAAATGCTTGTTTCAAACATATACAATCAGCTTCAACCCCAGACATCCTATCAAGGCACACACACCTCAGACCCGGAGTTAATAAACGGGCAGAAAGGAACACCCACGGATGATAGTGAGACATACAAGCAAGTAGCAGTCCAATCTCAACTGTAACGCTAAGCAACGTCTGCTTCCCGCTTAAACTGGCGATAACCCCGGTGAGGAGTTACAACGTTATCTTACCATCTCAATAAGATGATATCGCGACATACCAACAAGTAGTCCAATCCCAGCTGTAACCCTGAGCAACGTCTTCTTTCAACTCAAACCGGCGATAACCCCGACGAGGAGTCAAACATCATCTTGTTCCTTCGACAATGGCACGTCGTCTCAACACTTTATACATATATACATCCAACAATGTCCCACAAGAACCGAGGATTGACAATCCCGAGTGACAATTGCGTGTGACAGTACTTTGGATAAAATTTGAAGCTTGAAGACTATGGGCATAGACCCCTCTTCCTGACTTCGTACAACCTCTACGCCATGTCATTGCGTAACTCTCGACACAAGCGATCCAAAAAAGGTCAAATATACCTCGTTCGGATGCTCAGATTGAAGTTCTATAAGTTCGAGCGGACATTACAGTGCATGAGTGCACGTGTTACGAGACGACAGGACCCACGAGGCTCGGATGCATCACGACCCGGTAGCATGGTACAAGCTGCGGTTTTGCCAGTAGTCAGTGTACTGCGGCCATTAAATCTATATATACTCTGACCTTGGGGTGACCATTTGAAAAGAAGAGGGAGGGAAAAAGCGAGGAAGCCGTGTCCATTTTACTCTGCATATACATCTTTTGAGTGTTTCCTCATCTTTAAACACTAGTTAGCTCACATATAGCTATCTTTTATTCTGCGGGAGCTGAGTGTTTATCCATTTAAAGTCATAGAAGTCTACTTTGACAGCCCACTGTAAGCCTTCTTATATTCTATAAAGCCTTCTTCTCATATTAGCACACACTGTTATACACATTAAGAGTCGTGTTGTGTGCGTTTGCCCGGACTTTAGTCCGTGGTTTTTATTTATGTCTGTATATATATACTTATATATGTATATATTTTATATATGGGCTAACATTATCGAGTTATGCCTCGATTGAGCCTAGACTTCAGTCTTGAGCTTTTAATTTCTTTTATATAAATATATATACTTATATATATAAACTATGGTCAGACTTTGTCTGATGAGCCTGGATTTTATATCCGGTGCGTTTAATTACTTTTTTATATATATATATATATATATATATATATATATATTTATATATATAACTATTATCGGATATATCTCGATGAGCACGGATTTACATCCAATGCGTTTAATCGTTTTTTTTATATATATATATATATATATATATATAATTCTTCATCGGACATATCCAGATGAGCACTGGATTCACATCCAGTGCATTTCTTGCTATATATATATATATATATATATATATATATATATATATTTACATTTACATGGGAACTGAAGTTCACTTCATGGCCTTTTCTGACTTTTATTTAAATTTTTGTCTTTTTGGAGTTTACTGCGTGGCGATTGATCGCTTCTGACTTTATTTACATTTTGTCACTTTGAGTTTACTTCGTGGCGGTTGATCATCATTTATATATATATTTCTGACTTTTACATATATATATAGCGCCACGCTTTCCATACAAATTGCGATATCGTGTGAGCCTAGGAATCATGTGATCAGAGTTGATTTTCTAGAATCTAGATTCGGTTCCCATGATGGACATTTTTAGTATATGGCGACTTTTGGACATTATTTTACGATTGTGCGAATTTCCTTGGATGGTTGTCATGCTATGAGGAGAGGAGTTCAAGATTGTATATTATTTTCTCGAGAATGCTTCGCATCTCAAAAATAAAATCAAACAAGCAGAACATTTAATAATAAAATGGAAGTATAAAAAGCTCTCAATTCCTATTGAGCACAGGGTTTGAAAAAATTCATTTACAAAATGTCATTACTATATCATGGTTAAAACTAAATTTTTCTATAAATTCAAACCCTTTGTATATAGGTGCGAACGAGGCCTCGCACTACTTTCAGATAACTGCACATTGATCCACACACACACAAACACACACATTCATATAACAATTTCTTTGAAGAGTGGCGGTCACTGTGGTAACACGGATGTCGGGGGTTGCCTAACACCTTCCCTCCGCATAATCAAGCCCCCGGACCCAAAATGAATCTTGGTTTCACAGACCCGTCTAGCAGTGTCAAATCATTGGGTCAATGTGCAAACCTTTTTCGATTGCGTTGGTGCAACCAGTTAAATACACCAACTGGCGACTCTTAAAGTCAAATCGTCGACATTATACATGTCAGACCTTTTTCACTTATTTTTCAAACAAATCTCAGATTAACATGATAACACCAAAGAACAAGTAACGAAAAGGGACACTAAAAAATCCCGATGTCGACATTTGTTATAGTTTAGTTTAGATTAATGGGATGCTTTTGACCTTTTTAGTTCTCATTTAATTAGTTGGTTTTTGATATATTGTTGGATGAGGTGATTGTAATTGTAATTTATGTTCTTGGCCATATTGTTAGCTTGTGTATGTGATGTTGGGAAAACAAGTACAGGTACAAGATGTGGGTTAAATCCCTGGATATTACAAAAACAAATAAAATATTTTAAAAAAAAACACTATCCTCGACGGAATGGTGGTATTGTCGAAGGATATCCGTCGATGTTAAGGTGTTTCCCATTTTCATCAGACTGCCATGTGGCATTCTTATCATCGACCGAATATCCTCGACCGACTAACCTCGACGGAATAGTGGTATACTTGACAGATTTCCGTCGCGTTTAAGTTATTTTTCCAATTTTATCAGACTACCACGTGGTATGCTTATCATCGACCGAATATCCTCGACCGACACATTTCAGTGGGGGATATATTAACTCAAACTGAATATTCGGTCGATATTAATTCCGCCGACTCTAAGTATTCCCGACCGAAATATCGACGGACTTAATTTCGACATGCTTATATATGACCGAATTTTCGACGGACTATTCCGTTGTAAATAATATTGTCCTCGACGGAATACCCTTATTATTGACGGAATATTCCGTCGGAAATATCCCTTTTAGTTGTAGTGAGCTATAAACACACCGGATATCACACCCAGGCTCAATCGAATCAAATTCGATAATAGTATATATATATATATATATATATATATAAGTAGTAAACACTCCGAATTTATATCCAAGCTAAATCAAACAGAGTTTGATGACAGGATATATATATATATATATATAAATATATATATATATGTATATGAAAGTAGTAAACGCTCCGAATATTATATTCGGGCTCAATCGAGTCGTAGCTCGATAATGATAAATATATAAGTATATATATATAAAAATTATAAAAGCCACGGATCGACAATCCGGGCATACGCACACAACATGACTCTCAACGTGAATAAGTATGTGTTAATGAAAGTGGAGAAAGGCTTTAAGAAATCTGAGATGTCTTCTAGTGGGCTGCCAAGAAGACTTCAGATAACTTTAAATAAATGACTACTCGGTTTTCACCGGTTAAATATAGCAAAATACAAGCCCACATGTGTTTGGAAAAAGAAAGTACGTAGTTTAAAGTGTGTACATAGCAAAATAGACAAGGTTTCCTCGCCTTTTCTCTTCTTAAAATGGCCACCCCAAGCCCTCTATTTATAGAGGGGTGAGCCGCAGGTCTACCTGCGCTACCCGGGGTGCCCCGGGCTCCGTGGGCCCTGCTGTCTCGAAGTATGTGCACGTATACAATGCGTTGTCCGTTTGAACCTTAATAACTTACAATCCGGGCATCTGATTGAGGTGTATAATACATTTTTGGAATGTTGTTGTCAAGAGCTTCACAATGACATGAGATAAGAGGTTGTACGAAGCCGGGAAGATGGATCCATGACTAGATCTTCAGGTCTTCAAATTCTATTCGGTGTGTTGTTTTTTGTAGTAGTCACTCGGGATTTTGAGCTATGTTTCTTGTGGGACACTTCTATGTAGAATTTGGTATGAAATATTGTTGAGATGGTGCAAATGTAGTATTGAGATGGAAAAATGATGATTTTTCCCCTCACCAGGTTTATCACTTGGGAAATTGTGGCTCATCTAATGAAGACTTGTATAACAAATTCCATCATCGGTCCTCCCCGATGAGGATGGCGTTCCCTGGTTTGTATCGCCAGGTTTTTCCATTATTCTGCTAGAGTTACTGCCATCAGTTTATATTGTCAGGGTTGCCTGACCCTCATTGAAATGTACTTTAACGGATACAATCACCGGACCATCTCCGATGCTTCACTGGGTTTACATGCCAATGGCTGATGATGTCAAGGCTACTTGACCTTCTCTAAAATGTACTTCAATGGCTAAAATCATTAGATTACTTCTGACACTTCGTTGGGTTTACTTGCCAACGACTGAAATCATTGAATTACTTTTGATGATTCGCTAGATTTACTTGCCAACGGCTTATAACGTTAAGGTTTCTTAACCTTCGTTGAAATGTGCTTCAACAGAAGAACATCATCGGACCACCTCTGATGCTTCGTTGGATTTACTTACCAACGGTTGGAATAACATCAAGGTTGCTTGACCTTCATTGAAATGTGCTTCAACGGTTGAAGTTGTATGAAGTATCCGCTGGGGATAGGGTTTTTGGAGTTTACGAGCCCGAACTGACGGCATTGGACCTTTATAAGGTCTTATCGCGTGTGATTCGCAATAGCTGTAATCATTGATGTTGTGAACCCTATGTCTGGGCGAATACCAATGAGTGATATGTAGACCCGTAGTTTGGTCTTTGAAACTCAGGACTTTAGGCTTTTTCGCTTAATCACGTATCGTCTTTTCCTGATTTGACTTTTTCAGCTTGTGAAACCTCCTTTGCAACTCAGAGTAGACTGAGTCGAAGGGGTGAGACCCACCTAAAACAACCATATGTACACTTGCAGTAGCTGTAGATACACATGTGACCATCTGTGGGTGTATTTGAGGCTCTCATTGCTTTCACAAGTCATTTTCAAGTTGTGCCATACAGAGAATTCGAGTGTTCTTCTTCAGATCTGCTGTGTTCGGGCGGCTTCCTATAAAATCTGTCACCGTACAAGTGTTCCACACTGGTAACGTATGCATGTCTTCTTTTCCAGTTTTTGTCCGTTAGAAAATGGGTTATCACATGAAATGCTTCTAAACACATTGTAGTGATTATACATGCTCATATGACTTGATAAAAAATATTCAACATAGTAAATGTTAGTATTTAATCATGTTGAACATAATGATGTGAAAAAATTTAACTTTTGAAATAGTCAAATTGGCACATTTTTCTACTATTTCTTATTCTATTTGAGGACAAATGAGCAAAGGTTGTAAAGAAAAGTAATCATGGTAATTAGACTACCATTATGGATTATGACTTGAACATTTTTATGTATATAGGATGTTTATGATTGTGAGTTGGTGTGCTACTAAATGGCCACCTAGTCATGCCTATGTGCATGTGGATTATCCTTTTTACAAAGGAGACTTTGGTAAAAAATTTCTTGAGACTAGGCATTGGGTAGACATGCATTTTTAACTCTACTGTAGGCATATGTTAAAGTACCTCATGCATGCATATAGTCATAAAATGCATTTAAAAAGCTCTAGGTTAGAATTTACCACACCCCTTTTGAGGTGATTTGGAGACTTGTGTCCAGATATATGGATCTGGATCAGCCTAGTATCTCCCGCAGGACCACTTCAGGTGTAAGGAGGAGGGCTTCAGATGTGCCTCGACCTCGTTCAGTCAGACAACCTCCTTGGTCGATAGAGGTGGTGATCTACTTATCCGGGTTGAGGTACCGGATGTTGAGGACGAGGATGAGGATATACCGGTTGTGGCTCATACTTCTACTGCTCATGCTCCCCGCAAGGATCTTTCAGGCATTAATGTGACGATTTCAGAGCTTCTAGATGATTTGAGTCACCACCTCTCGGTCTACTTGCATGCGAATGAGGTAAGACCTGGGTTTGATATTCCTTTTTACTATTGATAAGGAGAAAAGGTTTTGATGTTGATTTGCATATGTGGTGCAGGTTCCCAGGTTTACGCAGACTCTAGGGAATTGGTTCAACATACACTCTATGTATCAGGCTCTTCATTCAGAGTATCATGAGATTGTGCATGGTTGGGGCTTTGAGGCGTTCTTTTCCGTCCTTCCCCATCATTGTCCCTGGTGTTTGCTCAGGGCATTATCTGAGCATTGGTTTTACCAGACTTAGTCTCTCCAATTGCTGAACTGCGAGGTGGTGATGAATGACGCCGATGGATTTGCGGTTTATCACCGGTATGGAGTTTGGAGGGGCGCTAGTGCCTTGTGGTGCGAATATTACCCTAACTGCCGTCAGATCCTTGCTAGGAGCCTCGGTTGAGGCGCTCAAGGGCAGGACAGTCTGCACTGGTCCTTTGAGCGTAGATGTTATGAGTGGGGCATTGAGTGAGCCCATGTCCGATGACGTGAGAGTCAGGGATTGCATTCTTCAGCGATTATTCCTGGTCATCCTCCAGGGTTGTTTCATAGCGGATAACTCTTCCACGGTGTCATTAGCTTTAGTTAGCGCCACACGAGAGGTGGACCGTATTGGAGAGTATGATTGGGGCTCCTACACCTTTGCCAATTTCCTTAGGGGAATGCGCATGCATTCGCAGGGCTTGATAGAGGCTTGTCTAGGATTTTACCCATTTCTACTGGTGAGTATTTCTCTTTTGATTTCTCATATATAGTTTAAGAGTGTTGACTGACCACAGATATTTGCCCTTGTATTGGCAGTTTTTAGTCTATGAGAGGCTTCCATGCTTGCGTCCCATTAGCATGTTAGGTTTAGATACCTAACCATGAGGACGACGATGGCATCACTCCATGGGCAGAGGTTCCTGTAGATAAGGGTTTCACCGATTGTTGCCTACAGTTTGAGTTATTGACAGTCGATGTCATTACATGGGTTCCCTATCCTATGGACCATTTGATAGTTGGCTTTGAGGATGGATTCCTGACTGGTGTTGAGTATGTAATATCCACCCGTCGGATTCCTCTCTTCACAGATGGAGGAAGGGAGCTCTATTTGGGATAGCATGCTATCAAAAACATTATAGGAGAGATTCATGTACCGATTTGTCCTCTTGCCAGGCATTATTGGCCTGTGTCGTAGTCATCTGTCAGTGATATCGTGTTGATAGGAGTTGACGACTTTACTTTATCTGAGGCTCCATTCACTTAGGAGGCATTCAACCGCTGGTGGTCCCCTCGTACCATCGGAGCCCAGACCCGTGCCACTCAGTTCATTAGGGATATGGTTTCTAGATCCGTGATGATGACAGATTAGATGGCCTGTGTCTGAGATCCTACTCATTTGAAGCAGATTGATAGCTTGACCCAGAAGTTGGATCGGGCACATTTTTTCATCAGGCACTTGGGCATAGATCCTTTAGAGGCAAATACTTTTGATCCTTCCAGCTCACGGGCTGGTCCATCAGGTGGCCCTTATGGTTTTTCTAGTGTAAATCCTCCATTATATCGGCTAAATATCCCTCTTAGTGGAGATCTAGTGACTCAGGAGGATTTACATCGTGTGGATAGGTTGGATGATATCGACATCAACACTATTTACTTCTTCTGATGTATTTCTCGCTATATCTTTTGATAGGCCTCTGTTAGATACTGGGTGGTTCTGCCCCATTCTTGTTATATCTTTTAATTGGCCTCTGTTAGTTGTTGGGCAGTTGTGCCCTATTTCCCTATATTTTCCAGCTGTATGCATAGATGATGTATTAGATGATGATGTACTTAGGAATGTATGTACTATTCCATTCCCTACATCATATTGTCTTATATTGTTTATCATGCATGTATTATGTTATGCATATGTATGTTTAGAGATGTTCAGCATTGACCCTTGGATGGTCTTATGACACAACCCACACAGATGTTTTCCTCGATAGTTAGCCGCATTGATCACACCCCACTAGTATTGGTAGCCTCATGTCTGAGATCCTATTATGATAGTTTGTCACCTCCAGATCGGGTAACTGTAGATCAGCTATTGCAGCACTTTATGACCCTCCTGATGTTCCAGGTTCCCTTAGGTTTTATAGAGCGCATACTAGAGCACTCGGTACCGGACAAATAAGTGTTCCGATTTGAGGCCTGGGAGTTGACTCCCACCTTAGTGGAGTATGAGCGGTTGATGGCTTTGCCATTGAATAGGCATTATGCTCGGATGGCTATAGCGGATATGAGCCGATAGTTCATGACCCTCACTGGTTTGAGGCGTAGAGTAGCCCAGGATGAGATCACCTCTAGGCATGTTATGTCCCAGCGTTTTTTGATAGACAAATTTGTCTTATTGGACAACTACGCACAACACTCTGGGGATTTCACCATGTCAGAGGATCAGTGGCGTGTGGCCAGAGTATACGTACTCATGATGTGTGTAGTCGTTTATTTGTACATGCCACTATACCTAGATCATTTAGACATCGGTGTTTTTATGGCAGTGAGGGCTCTTAGGGAGGGACATACCATTATACTAATAATTGTGGTAGAGACACTGGGATCAGCTACGTATTGCCTCACTTATCCTGTAGGGGTATTTACAGGCAGCTCGATCTTGTTGTATGTGTGGTTCACATCACACCTGAGACCGATTGGCACCTTCTAACATCATGGGTATTACTTTTCCTATGAGATAGCCATGTCTTACTCCTTTCAGCTAGGGGAGTGTACAGACGTTGCTTCCTGGTCGATGTTTTTAGCAGGGATCGAGGATCCATTTAACATTTTGTTATGTTCAGGGCTTAGTTCTCCCTACAGCTACATTACTCATGCATTAGGCATGGATTACCTCCCTCTAGCTGGTTTGAGGGGCATGACCACGTATCACCCACTGGTTGTGATGGCACAGTTCGACCAGTTTCAGGATGTTCCACCTTTTGAGGGGGCATTGGGTCAGCGTTTATCTTCTCAGCATTTATCATCAGAGGTTATATCCAGGATTTATGCCTGTTGGGCTCAGCGTGAGTGGGCTGAGTTTTCCGTTAGCCATCCGGACTGTTCTACAGAGTATTCTGCATGGATGAAGGTAGAGATTACATCGGCTGTGGTTGTATCCACAGAGTCGGTGATTAATTTGGATAGTGGGGAGCCTGTGGAGGACATTAATTTTCCCACCGAGGAGGAGCTATTTGATGGGTTGCCAGCATCTCTTGTTGATTCTCTCAGTGTGACTGCTACTGTGACCCCACATTCGACAGAGTATTTAGAGCAGAGTCTGCATCTGGCGACATATGAAAGAGATCAGGCTAGGGCCTTGATGCTGACAACTCTTTCTGGGAGAGATGCCGCTGGAATGGATAGAGATTATGCTTTAGCTCATAGAGACACTGTTGTTGTCAAGCGAGACGAGGCTAGATCATCTAGAGATGCAATTGTTATTGAGCGGGATGGCACTATATCTGCCCGAGATGCCGCTATTGCATACGGTACTGCATTGAGGTCCCATACTACTGATATCATTGCAGAGATGAGCACATATATTAATGAGCATAGTGTCACCATGCAGTTGGTTGTGGATCTATTAGCTCATGTAGATACCCTTAGGCAGGAGCTCATAGTGTTACCCCCTTCTTCTAAGAGGGATGCCATGTTGGATTTGATAGCGCGTATATACACTGATTTCTAGATGGGCTTGTATTTTCCTACACAGACTAGCTTAGCCATTTTTGTCATGTACAGTACATATTGTATATATCAAACAATAATATATATGGCAGGGAAATATATTTTGATTCACTTCCCTTTTAGTTATGCCTTGTTACTTGCTTGATATTTGCATATTTCTTCAAGGCTTATGATCTTTATGTATTCTAAACTTCCCCTTAATGGATGGACATTGAGATGTCTCAGGATCTTTCAGAATGGATCATTGGTCTGTGTCTATTCCCTACCCTTTGGTGTCTTGGGACTATTTTTTGTATGTGGTTATGGAGAAGAGTGTGTCTTTCCTCTCTGAGATTGACCGCACCACAGATGGTCGCCAGTACTCCTTTGTATGGGGGAGCCCAGGGAGTTCCATCTCTTATGGATTGGTGTTTCTCTTTGAGGACTCAACTGGATCTTAGATGGTCATCAATTCTCCCATTGGTGTGGGGAGGTTAGGTAGTTCCATCCCTTTGGTCTAAAGCCTATGAAGGATGATCCCAGTACCAGTTGACAAGTTTTTGTATTTTGGTAGGGGTGAAACCGAACCATGAATGGCTGCCTACGTACTCCTATTGATGAGGGGAGATCAGGTCTGCGTAGTTTGAACCTAGCGTAAAGGTTCAAAGTTGTAAGTGGTGAAAAGGGTGAAGAGATGTTTTTGTTGTTTTTTTGTGTGGTCAAACCGGACCATTAAAATGGTTGCCTATGTACTCCCGTGTATTAGAGAGATCAGGTTTGTGTAGTTCGCCTCGTGTACAGGACAGACTATCGATACGAAAAGTTTTATCCTTGGTCGGACAAAACTGAAGGTGTGAAATGTTTAATCCCTGGTGGGAGAAAACTGAAAGTGTGAAGGGTTTTGAAAACCTGAGTTGAGTGAAGGATCTAATGATCTGAAACTAGACTGCTAGTTGGAAAGTGTGTATGTCCAAGATGGGGTAAACTAAAGTGAAAAAAAGTTGGATGTAGTGAGAGGTTTAGAAAACCTGAATTGATTGGGGATTTGGTTATCCAAAACCAAGATGCTTGCTTGATGATAACTTCAGACATAGTACCGTTTCACGATGTCTGAGTTGATGAGTTGCGAAAATTCATCGCCATCCATTTCTTATAATTTAAGGGCTCCTCTTGTCAATACCTTTTTGACAATAAATGGGCCTTCCTAGTTTGGGGAAAGTTTTCCTTTGGATTGATCTTGGTTGTCATGGACTTTCTTCAAGACCAAGTCATGTTGTTTAAACTGTCGTAGCCAGAATTCTTGTTGTAGGATCTAGCGACCCTTTGTTGATATAACTGACCATGGAAAATAGTTGCGGCCCGCCTTTCATCTATTAGAGACAATTAGTGGTACCTATCTTGTAACCATTGGTCTTCATCCAGCTCAGCGTCTATCAACACTATAAGAGATTACATTTCCACCTCTATGTGGAGCACTGCTTCCATTCCATAGGTTAATGAGTAGGGGGTTGCCCCAGTGGAAGTGCGCATTGATGTTCTATCGGCTAACAGAGTCAGAGGCAATGAGTCAGACCATCCTTTGTGATTAGCGGACATCTTTTGCATGATTTTTTTGATATTCTTATTAGCCACTTCAACAACACCATTCATCTTTAGACGATAGATGACGGAGTTGAGATGTTTGATGTGGAATTTACTGCATAATTCCTCCATCATTTGGTTGTTGAGGTTTTTAGCATTGTCTGACACAATCACCTTTGGTTGCTCATATCGACAAATGACATTATTTCTAATGAAACCAATGATAACTTCTTTAGTAACCCTAGGGAAGGCAGCTGCTTCCACCCACTTGGTGAAGTAGTCGATCATGATGATGATGAATCGATGACCATTACTGGCTTTGTAATATCCCAAAAACTCGGCTTTGATACCAACTGTAATACCCCAAGATTTGGGTCCCAAATCACCACGAATCCGGTATATTAATTCTATAACTATTACGAAAGATATAAACATAAATTGTTTATACATTAAAACTTTATACACTATCCCCAAGGTCGAGAACCTTCACGTAATACCTGAATCAATATCCTATCTAACATACAATGTTATTATTATATATTACTGTTACAAACTTTATCTGTTCTATCAACCAATGATGGATCTGTCCTTGACTTTTCTTGTATCCGACGTATATTCGTTCTAATCTACAATGTTTATCATGATATAGCAAGGGTGAGCAAAAAAATTTCCCAGCAAGTTTAAGTTCAATAAATTAAGGATATATCATGATAAAAAGAATTGAACGATAAGCTGGCTAAAATTCTTCAATATAATTGAGAACTAGCATGATCAAATTTTCATATCTGAACGAACATTGAACATGGACATATCAATTATATATGGACTGAATGGTAATGAAGGTAATCAGCCTTTCATACCTGATGAATACATGCAATACACACAGAGTACGATTCAAAAATTCTTAGACATGGTAATCAGCAATGATTATCCATAAGCATATTTGAATAAACAACACAAAGTTGAGTTAAGGAAAACTTCCCTGATCCGTTGATTATCGTTACGCAACTTATTTAGCTTTGTTTGAAAACCTAATATAAATAATACCGATCTCCAAATATTAGAATAATATCATCACAGTATAATACTATTATATATATTTACAAAATAACCTAAACACATTACACATAACCCTATTAGTCTATACAGCACAGAAGATCTAGTATCAAGTCAAACTATTGTAGTCTGAATTGAATTCGGCACAATTCTAACATCTCGACTGCATATTTGGATTAATATCGAGCCTATTATCACTTAGACTAGGTCTAAACTAGTTCACAAATATCTTAGATAATTTATTATCAGTCAAAATATTTTTCATAAACTCGTAATAATTTTCATATAATTATTACCATTTATCATGATTTTTCAATCATTAGTATTAATAAAATAATATTTTTTCAAAAAATTTCTACGCATACCTCTTGGACCAAAATTTAGCCACCACTAGTGGGGCCCACCAAAATTCAGATTTTCTACACTAAGCAAAAGTGAGCCCACCCATATTTCTAATAAAAAACATTTATTTCTGAAACTTCAATAATTCATAATAAATAGCCCTTTTATCATAAAAATACAAATTTTATGTCCATTCCATAGGAAATTAAATTCTCTACAACTTTTTAGAAGAAAGTTTTTCCAAATTCCAAACAGAAAATGTCCGAAATTCATATACGGATGGTTTTTAATACATCCATTCTGACAAAATACTGATAAAACACCTTAGCATTAATTCCTTCATTTATATCCACACAAAATAAATATTTTGCTATCCACCATTTATATCCACATAAAATAAATATTTACTTATCATATAAATCAATAATTAATTATTCACAAATAATATTACAAAATCATAATAAAGAGGGGGCTTTCCGATAAAAATTTCTCCTTACTGGCGCACAATTAGGTGACCAAACCCCTTTTCTAGACAGAACATCCTTAGACATTGCCAATAATGCTATCTAATAATATTATTCAAATAATATGAATTATTGATCTGATAATGGGAAATATTGTGCAGTGATAATTATTGTATTAACAATAATATAAAATATCAACGTAGCAATTATTGAATCAATAAAATAAAATATTGAACATTAATTACTGTAACAATTATGGAGTAGTTCCTTCTTACGTCAGAATTAATAATTCAAAAATAATATGCAATACCGTGTGCTACTGTGCAACCACGTGTATTACTGTACTTTAACCACTCGGTATTCCAACAATTTTAACGGTAAGAACTGCACCGTTATTTATAGAAAACTCATTCTTGTTGTTTTCTTCATCCGATAATTTTCCGTTACGGGGCCCACATGTGGTTGCGCCGTCGTACAAATATTCCCCGACAACAATGAATATTTTATAACCACTTGCTTATTTTGAAAAATTTACATATATCACCCTTAACTTTAACTTTTATCAATTTAGCCATTTACTGAATAATAATTATAAGAAAAAATTGAATACTTTTATTTCATAAAATTTGGGGTCTTACATCAACAACTATTCTTATCCCAGGTATCATCAAGTTTGGGGGTATCACCCGGATTCATCATGGAGCTATATTTATCAAGATCAATACTCTGCTTCAAATCCAACATATATACCAGAATTCTCATGTCCACCTTTATTGCAAGAAGAAAAGTCACAGTTGGAAGAATTCATGTCAAATATCATAGCAAACCAAGAGGAGAGGATGATGAGTCAAGTAATATCGAGCCATAATTTTTAGCACTAGATGAAACAACTTATCACCACTTCAACCCATGGTCCTCAATACATGGATTCCAAAACTGAGACAAATAATTCAGGGTTAGTGGAATTGTTGTCCAAGCTCGAAGCATCAAATGAGAAGATGAGGATTAATCAAGAGCGGTCAATTCAGAATCTTCAGAACAAGATGGATCAAATGCTTAAAGCCTTGAACAACTATCCTCAAAAAAATTGGTGTTATGATGAGGATTCCGAGTATGATGAATTGCCCAAACCAATTCTACCATTGGATGAGCCACGAGATGTTTAAAAAGAGGAAACGAGTGGAGATAATGAAAATAAGGTCGGTGAAGAACTAACTGTGAGTACCAACAAGAATGAGCCGATGTTATTAGTGCCCCAAGTGCCTTCTCCGCCAAAGATCAAGGGTCTAGTTAGATTTGCAAAACCGTGCTCGCTTAGTAGTCATGTCATCGACAAGGCTCTTTATGACATAAGAGCTGGTACAAATGAGAAGCCATGGTGGGATAAGGAGGAGAAGATAGAAGAAGAGGCCGTTGTGCTTCCCAACCCTCAAAGCCCCAATCGAATCATAGGCTCAACGGACGGAAAAGCACCTAGTTATTTAACATTCTCAATTGGGCACTTATTTAAACAAAGCATGCTAGGTGACTTTAATTTGATAGCCATCACAAATGGGAAACTATAAAAAGTTACATTATTTCCGATGGATGGAGGGTTCCTCAATTATCGAAGAGGAATTGGATAGTGTTGACCAGATAAAGTCAGGTTAAAAGATTGTAAATCAAGCGCTGACTGGGAGGCAACTCAGGAATTTTATATTTATATGCTTTACTAGTTCATTTAGTTGATAGGAATTATTTTGCTTATTAAGATTCTCTTATAATCCAAAGTGCTATTCTAATCCATGTGATCTCTCTTCGTTATAGGTACTGGAGGTTCAATGGATAGACAAAAGATTATGGAAAGGGAAGCCACCATCTTAAGCCCATGACACAGTATCCTCCTTCAAATTTTGATGTGAAGGAATTTTCAGTCTTTGTTCCACAACAACCACCACCTCAAGTTTAGCAGGCTTCAGGGAAGTCCTTTGCTTTACTTTTTCCTATTTCAGCCATTGAGGACAATGTCTAGTTTAAGTTTGAGGGCATTTTAGTGTTGTGTTGCATATAGTTAGTTATTTATATTGTAGTTCGTTATATTTACATTTAGTTTTTGCATTTAGTGTTTGCATTTAGTTGTTGCATTCAGTTTCTTAAAAAAAATTGAAAAATTGCAAAAATATTAGTTAGTTTATTGTGTTTATGTTGCATTTAGTTCATCTTGCATAATTCCAGCTTTTTGATATTTACATTCTATTTTGGCCAATGATGAGATTGGAATTGAGCAGACAAGTATAGTATTAAATATTAGAGCTTAGATGTGATTTCTTGTTATGAATCGAATCTTTTTCTGTTTGAAACTGGTATAATAGGGTCAGCACATAAATAACACCTATGTGGATTGATTTAGTTTAAATTGATACATAAAGGACTTCTAAAGGATAATGCTAGTTTAAATTAAGGAATGACAAGGATAGGCAGTGAAGGAGGAAATTAGGCAAGAACCTAAGTTTGGGAAAAAGTTTAGGGTATATAAGCTTTATCTAAAAAAAGAAAAGAAAAAATGATGAAAAAATATCATGGCTATTCTTGTTTCGGGGCCTTTGTTAGTTGAGCAAGTATGCCCGAGGGAGTGTCTTTACACCTAGCGCCCTAAGATCTTTATGGTCTGGAAGTCGTTGGTCGAAAACTCACTAAGGGGTAGCACTATTAGCCTAATTGAATGAGACATTGCACAGTAATGGAAAATATATATAAAAAAATGAACAAATCAAGAAATAAGAGCAAAAAGCCCCCACGATTGAAAAAGAAGAAGAAAAAGAAGAAAACATAAGTGCCCTATCTGGACCCTTAATATTGGTAATTGTTTGATTTTAGTTGGATCTTGTCTGTCTTTGAAATTCTTTAGTTTACGCTGTATGATACCTTCTAAGAGACTTGTTATGTATTAAATTTAAATTTTCATTAGTTAGTAGAGATGTTGAGCACACACACATTATATCAATAATAAAAATTTGAGATTTGATGATTGATAGGAATTATTGATTGGTTTTGATACGAAGTATTGTCGTGTTTTCTTAATTTCTCTAAGGCCGGTTGAATAGACTTGTGTTTATCTGAAAGTAGTATGCACACAAGCTAATCATCTTTGATGATAAATCATATACTTTGTAACAATCTTATTTATTTATTAATAAAAAATATTAATTTATTAAAGGCTTTTAATTATCTACATGATGCTGCTTTATAATATGTGATAAACTCATTGTTTTAAGTAATGCTGTTAGAATAATGATGATGATCATTCTAATGAGATCTAAATTCTTAGAAAGCTTAAAACTAAAATAGTTCCCAATCGTTGGATTACTAAATTGGGGATTAGTGAATCTGGATAGATTGGTACATACGTTGCTTACTCATTGGATAAGAATGATTGATCTCATGATCATTTGTGTGGAGACACTAAAGCAAGTATGTAGGTGCTTGTTAGAGAATAAGTTCACTGAACGTGGCTCGCTAAGGAATACCTAATGGAGTTTTACTTGCATGTGAATAGGAATTCTTGTAGTGATAGTAGTACAAGTGATCCTTGGACTTGAGATCATCATAGTATCTTGTGTATGATGAGTTATACTTTGACTTATTCCTTAAGACCCTTAGGGTATATCAAAGGGTATGCTTGGGTATAATAAGTCGTACATGGAGATAATGTATGATCAATAAAGAATCTACCACTTCTAGTAAAAGAAGAGAAATATCCTATGTGATTCGATAAATGACAACCCAGTAGTCCTTGGCCAAGGCAGAATAAAATTAGAAAGGAGTTTCTAATTTGCATTATTTGGAGTTGTGCATTTAAGAGTCAAAATACATATAGTTAAATAAATTAAGACTTGACAGTAATTTCATGTCTTATATTTAATTGGGACATTGTATGGTGGAAGGATTGAATTGTACGGTAACTATTTACTCAAAGGTTCTTTTATGATTATTGTTGAAATCTATATTATCTGGAAAGTCGTTGATCGCTAGGGAGGCTTATCCCTATTGTAGAATAAATATTATTTATTTAAATAAATTAATAGTTTAATTTATTTATTTAAATAAGATTAGAATTGTTCTAATTGATTTATTTACAACCGGTTTAATATGGAGAACCTAAAGGGTAACACCATAAAAGGAAGAATAATTATTTAAGAAGTTAATAGCATAATCATACTAATATATTAAGTGTATTTAATTTAATCTATGGTGCTAGAATAAATTAAATAGCTTAATATTTATTATTTAATATTTTGGAAATATTAAATATATAAATTAATAAGAGGAGTCTTATTAATATTATTACAATTATTATTATTTTTATTTCTAAAGAGTTGGAAATTAATTTAATATTAGTACTCTCATTTATTCCTAATAAGATTAGGAGACTAATTAATTAAAGGTTTTAATTAATTAAAATAAAACCCAATTCCTTAATTGTTAAGGAGGGTTGCCCACATCTATAAATAAGAGGAGTCTTATTATGGGTGAGGTGGTTATTGACTTTTTCACAACAAACGTGATTCAAATTATTAGAGAGTACGCTCTGTTCTATGAGAGATAGAAAAACTATGGTTTTGCCAAACACCTATCTTCTTGAATCTTTATTCTTCCTTGGTGGATCACCTCTAGAGGTCAAACACTTGGGTTGCTAACGTTGATCAAAGGAAGGAACTAAACTCAGTGGATTCAAGTTGAACGCCAAAAGGTTTGGTGGTGAACTTGTACCTGAGGAAGCTCAGATCTTTAAGGGTATGATTCATGTTCTTCATATTTTCGTTTAATTAATAATTGCGCATAAAGGGTGATCTGGGTTTATGGTTTGTAAAATTTTAAAACTCTGATTTTTCACGTTTTCGCTTATTTTGTACAATTTGATTGTGTTTATGAATATTACAAACCTAACATTATAAATACTGCTGGATTTATAGGCATGTAGATTAGTTGCGTTCTATTTCATTTCATTACATTGCATTGTATAACATTTTTGTTTTATTGTGTTTTTGCTTGAGGATAAGCAAAGGTTTAAGTTTGGGGGTATTTGATAAATAGGTTTTATACCTACTTATACGGTATCTTTTACTTGAATTAGTTGCTTAAACACATGTTTCTTAGTTACTTTTCATACATTTTGTGTTCAATTTGTAGATTATATGTTTGGGAGTTGTGTGAGCGACTATTGGTATGAAAAAGCATGGAAAACGTAAGGAAAAGCAATTTCGGACATCGTTTGGACTTTCATATTCATTTCATGATCTTTGCTTGGAACTTGGATTATGTTGTAGAGATTCCTCTTAGCTTTTCGGAACATCTTGAATCATTCCAATCGGAGTTCGGATGCAAGAGTTATGATCAGTTAACCAATGGACGTTGAACTTCACTGTTTTGGGTGGCAATTTGCATAGCAGTCACTTCCAACCCAATTTCGTTCTTTATCCATCTGTTATTTCTATATACTTAAAGAATGAGAGTTGAAGATCTCGTGGAGACCTTCGATTTGATGGGTGACAGGCCTCCTAACTCTTCCCGGATCAAAAGTTAAGGTCGTTTTACCATAGGACACTGCAGTAGAAAAAGGACCCCCGCCGGGGCGGGCTTTTTATGCACAAAACCCCAGCTGGGGCGGGTACAAGCTAAAAAATAGTAGTTATGCCACCCGGGGCAGGCCTAGCAGTGTAAAAAAGCCAGCCAAGGCGGGCCTAGTAGTGTAAAAAAGCCAGCCGGGGTGGGGGTATGCGTAGAAAAAGAAAATTTTGTCAAAATTTGAGTTCAAGAAGGATTGGTTCAAGCTGATTAATTCAAAGACTTCTAAGAGGACTTAAAGACATATAAAGAGGCATATAAAAGGAGGAGAATTGCAAGGATTAGAAGAAGATTCCATTAGATTAGATTATAGTAGATTAGGAACCCTATATTAGATTAGAACTGAAGATTGAAGCTATTGATCATCATTGGAGAAACAGATTGGAAGCAAGAGAATACAGGTTTGTTTATCTTAATTCTAATTTCTTTTCTTATCAATTTGTATCTTTTAATTCTTAATCAATTGTGGATGATGGATTCTAGTTCTGTTATGAATTAAACTCTATTTTGAGATTACAATGGATCTTATTGTGTAGTTTACTTTGATATGCTTCTTTGTTAGTCTTATTAGCTATATTTGGATTGTCTATTATGGTTTGCCCTTAATTTGTTAATTGCCTAACATGTATTTATGTGTTCTACATGGAGTTGGAATTCATGATTTGTGCTTAGGATAGAGATATACTGAGGCATTGCATGTAGTTTAATAAGAACTTGTACTTAAACCCTTTTTAATTGTAATTCACATAGAGATATAGTGGGTTAGTTAATTAGGGTGTTCGATTTGATTCTATCATCTGTGGATTTGATTTGATACGAGTATGGTGCATTGAGAGATTACCATATTTTACTTTCGTGTTCTTGATTAACAATCTAGTATAAATAACTTGGCTTAACAAGAAGTGTGTTGACTTAAATGAAACAATAAGTGAAATTGTAATCTCGAGTCTTCATTATCTTATTTAATTCTAGGGATAGTTAGTAAAAGTTTAATTAATTATTTTAAATTAAAATATTAAATCATTTATTTAAATAAGATTAAATTGATTATAGGTTAGTATTTGTAATTCTTGCTAACTAATTCTCTGTAGGAACGCTACTCTACTTTCACTTTATTACTTGTTGACCACGTATACTTGCTTGTTGTGCGTAATTAGATTTTACCCAACATTAGCGGGATATTATAGAAGGTTCATCCAGGACTTTTGTAAAATAGCTACTCCATTGACGAATTTAACGAAAAAGTCAGTTAAGTACGTGTGCACTGAGAAGTGTGAGAATAGTTTTCAGGAACTAAAAGAAGGTTAAGTGAGACACTTGTATTATCTTTACCAGATGATACGAGGAATTTCGTAGTTTATAGTGATGCTTCGCATAGAGGACTGGGTTGCGTGCTCATGCCGCATGGCAAGGTCATTGCCTATGCGTCACGCCAGTTGAAGGATTATGAGAAGATCCATCCTACTCATGACCTAGAATTGACAGCTGTAGTTTTTGCCTTGAAAATATGGAGACATTGTTTATACAGGGAAAAGTGTGAGATATACATAGACCATAAAAGTCTAAAATATATCTTCAAACGAAAGGAGTTGAATATGAGGTAGAGAAGGTGGTTAGAGTAGATAAAAGATTACGACTATGATATCTTATATCATCCAGGAAAGGCAAATGTAGTAGCCGACGCGCTAAGTAGGAAGGGTGGAGAAAATTTATCAATGTTAATGACTTAGAATGAGTTAGTAACGGAGATGTCAAGAATGGAGCTAGAAGTTAAATTACCTGTAACGACCCCAAATTCAGGTACTTGAAACCCGAACTCGGTGCATTACGATACCATTTCTATGAGCGGAGATAATATTAATAATAATAACAATAATATAAATATCAAACTTAACTTACATTTATCAGAGTCTAATCCCAAGTATGCAACCTTTAATATAATTCCTTACATGATATATAATACATATCATTGCCTTAATACAGTCTAACTATTACAAAAGATACCAATAATCATATTCTGTTTGCTTTCCTTTTTACTTGATCTTGTATGAACCTTCGGGTTGATCATGTCTAGCTGAAAATATTTAAATTTAAAGCAAGAATGAGCATTTGAGTGCCCAACAAGTAATACTAATTATAAATATAAATAGCTGAAAGAATTAAATATTTTCTTCGTACATCACTTCTACAACGAATTAATAGTTGTGAAGTAAACTGAACCGATAATAATAACATAAAAATTCTATATCAAATTTTTGAAACTACGTATTGACTATAAATAGGGTTAAGGTACTATAAACATTAATTTTAATTTTTGAATAGTTTTAGAAGAACTTCATCTGCAAATCGTCATAACTTACGGGCGCGAGGGTGTACATTCCATGGGCCCTGTATTGATCAATACTACATGCAAGAATGATATTATCGTTCACTCTGTCCGCCTTGGGCGCATAAAAATTTTCCCATATTCGGGATGTTCATACTTAGTCAGGAATCCGAACCAAAACAATTTGATTGGATACAAAAAGGTTTTTTCATATTCAAAGATATTTCTAAATCTGTGTCTAGCTGGTGAAATAGCTTAGACAACTTTTTATTAAGGTATACATAATAGAAATAAATAAGTATGTATCCACATATGATTAAATATAATGATTATCCAAGTGAGGACACTTGTATAACCATATTTAGAAATTAACGAACAAAATATTATACAATAATACTGTACTAATAAATAATGATCGGATACATACTCGATAACACTAGGGTTATTATTCTGGCACAATAATAATAATATAATTCTAAAACTTTCTTACTTATATCCATTGCATAAAGTAAATGCAAAGGTAGGATACTTGCCTGGTCTGCTGCTTAAAATACGCAACTTAGTTTTATCTTTTATATCACGACCTATCATTAATAAGATCATTTTACTGATTAGAATAACATATCGCAACACATAGTATTGCTTATTGCAGTCAGCACATAACCTAATCACATTGTTACACATGTTTCACAGTCATTGGATCACAAACAAACACTAATACAGTCAAAATATCTAAGTTCGAATCAATATCTGAAACATGTCGGTGTACCGACAACTTTACCGGGTAATTATCGAGTCTAAGACTCTATCATGTAGCTCAATATATGCAAGTATCAGTCATATTATTTTTAAATGACTTATAATAATTTTCAAATATTTATTATAATTTATCATGAATTTTCAAACACCGGAATCATTATTAAATGATTTAAATATTAAACAATTCTATTATCATTAACATTTAATTAATATTAAACTATTAATGAAACCATTGCAAAAATATTAAAGTTATTTCTAATAACTTAAAATACTTTTAAAGTACTAATATTACCCTTAAATGATTTTTAAAATAATTAAAATTATTTTTAAATAATTACAATTAATATTAAAATATTAATGCATTATCTATCAAAATATTAAAAGTCATTAATTATAACTTAAAATATTTTTAATTCATTTATATCCTCTTTAAATGATTTTTAAATTAATAAAACCATTTAAAACTATTTAATTAATATAATTATTAAATAAATTTAATATCATTAATATTAGATTATTAATAAAATTATCCTTTAAATATTAAAAGTTATATTTTATAACTTAAAATATCTTTAAACACTTTATTTTCATTTAAAATGATTTTTATAATATTAAAATTATTTTAAACTAATTTATTTAATATAAATATTAAATAACCTTAATATTAATAATAATTAATTAATGAAATTTACCTTTAAATATTAAAAGTTATATTTTATAACTTAAAATATTTGTAAATACCTTATTATTATTTAAAAATGATTTTTAATATAATAAAATCAATTTTAATTTATTTATTTAATTCATTTATTAAATTAATTAATTATCATTAATATTAATTAATTAATAAAATTCATCACAAAATATTAAAAGTCATTAAAATAACTTAAAATATTTTCTTACACCATAATATAATTTTAAATGATTTTTCAAGTATTAAAATCATTTATAAACAATTTATTTAATATAAAAATTAAATAAATTAATTACCTTTAATATTTCAAAATATTAAATATTTATGAAATATATTAAAATTATTATTAAAACTAATTTTAGGACTTTAAAATAATTTTTAGGAATTTATTTTGTATTTTTCATAATTAAAAAATATTTAATACTAATTATTTAATAAAAATATTATTTTTAGAAATAAAGTGTCACTAAAGACTGCCTATAGCGACAGAACCGTAGCTATACATGTTCTTCATGTTCTTGAGCACCTTGGAAATTCATAGATGTACTATCAAGTCTTTTGGTTTGGATTGATTTTGATTCTTTGTTAAAGCATGTTCTTGACCATCTTAGATATTGATCATGTAGTATTGATGTAATACTATATGATCCAACCTTTATGTAGGCCATAACATCAACCAAATGCAAGATCTAAGTCCCCAAATATGATGTCGAGTGATCCGGGTTTTCGGGTAACGAAACCCGAATAGTTATTTCATGGTGTCATTTTGAAGCTCGATTATCATTATGTTCTGGTAATAAAAATGATGTTCTTAAAGTTTAGATTTATAGTACATGTGTCAATGAACAATTATAAATCATGATCTCACTCCAACAACATCAGATTCTCCAGATTAATCTTAGTCAAACCTTGTCAGAAGGTTCATTCATACCTTTTTTGGAAATTCTAGAAAACATATCCCGACTGATTAGGCTAGTTTGACCAGCCACTCCAGTCGATACATTAATGGTTTGAAGTATCTAAGGACATATATATATATATATAGTAGATCTAGTAGGCTACAACTTGGTTACAAACATGTCATCATAACACTTAACAACTGACAGATCTATGCCTTCTAAAACATTGTCAGACGCTGAAAACAAGTTTCTGGGCTACCCATAATTCGTCAGGTCATGCCCGGTCAACGGGTTTTGACCAATCATAACTTCAAATCTGGACATCCAATTGATATAATTCCACTTTCAGATGAAAGACCTCATACCATACTATAAATCTAAAACATAAAACAACACAAATCATGAACAAAGAAGAATCTATGGGGTCTGACATTTGTTGTCAGACAACATAAAAAAAATTCCAGATTTTTAAAATCTTCAAATCCAAGCCTATAGATGTTATGGATCTAACATCTATCAACCCATACCATGTATTAACACCTTATTCAACATGACTAAACATAAAAACCACAAATCCATTATAGCATACAAGATCAAAATATTGACTTAGGGTTTTATATCTTTATGCAACAATTCTTGATTCTGAGCCTCTAGATCTGTTATGGTGATAGTGGGGCTTGAATATGGGACTGATCTACTACAACATTTCGTGGGTTTGAAGAGAGAGAGCTGAAGTTGGGTGTTTGGTGTACAAATGAGCTAATTTGTGACATTTCTCTCTCATGATCTATAAATAAATGTCATGTAATGAATTGGCTGATGATATATAACTTAGGTGTTGAGAATTTGATCTCTAGGAAAGTCAAAAGTAGTTTACCAACTACATTATAGCTAGACATACAAGTTATGTCCAATATTGCAACAAAGGTATAATAGTCATTTGATATATAATTTTAATGGCAAAATGGTAACTTGGTAAACACTTAGGGTTTAACCCTTAGGGTTTAACCCTAAGGTTTAGCACAAAAATTGTAGGATTTCTAATCAGGCCAAAAATAGAAAATTTAGTTTTTAAAATTTTTAAATTAGGATTTTGTAAACATACATAGCTTCCTAATTACATAGACTTAAAAATTAGGGTTTAAATTCCACTAATTAGCATTAAGCTTTTCAATTAGCGATTAGGGTTTACAATTAGCAAATTAATGTTAGCAATTAGGGATTCTAATTTGCTGTTATGTTTTCTAACAATTAGGGTTTCCAAATATTAATAATTAGGGTTTCCCTAATTAAAATTAATATCTATATTAACATTAATCACATAACACAATTTCTTACCAACCATAAACTCCTGTTTGAGTTTTAAATTAGGATTAAGCTAATTAATGCTAGGGTTTTGACATTATACACATAATTGACCAACCTTTATCAATCCATACATATAGTACATATTTATTGTTCTGAAATCAAAATAATATTTATAATAAAGATCATTAATCACATATATAACATATTTACTAGACAAATTTTAAAATCTCATTTGACTTCAAAACTAGGGTTTATCAGTAATATTAGGGGTTTTGCCATGTTACATTAAAACTGTTCCACATATTAACCTTACACAGATAACATACTCATTTATAACACTGATAAATAATAATATAATATTATTATTCTCTTTCCTTATTCCAAATCCGAATTAGGGTTTGGATTCCATATCTGATTTATACATTATATATAACATTATTAATTAAGTTAAAATAATTAACTTAACTAATCTGAAATAAATTCATATATTAAAATAAAATAATTATTATAATAATTTATAATCATTTCATATATTATTTAAATAATATAATAATCATATTTTCATTGAAAATAATTAATAAAAACATTTTTCTAGTAAAATTACTTATTATAAGAATATAATTTATAATGATCAATAATTCTCAAATAAAATTATTCATGTAATAAATAATTTTTATTTATGAAAAAATATACATACACATTACCTGGCACATATTCTCACCTTTAAAATAAATAAAATAAAATAAAAATTTATACGCTTTGATTTAATTATATAAAAATATCGGGTTATTACATTCACCTCCCTTATAAAGATTAGTCCCGGAATCACTTAGTTTTAAAACCTATACATACCAAAGTACACATAGCATACACAATCATTATGAGTAGATCTCGATCAAAATTGATCGAACTGATCTTTAACTATTCAGCATAAAGCTTGTCTATCTACTTATACGGAAAATTGATTTTTAATAGAACTCAATTTCCTCCTTCAAAATAATTTATAAAATAATTTATTATATATATAAGAAAATCATATAGAAGAAAATAAAAGTTATACGAATAATTCCTGGAGTTGCATCCCGGCTACTATCGAATCTTGAACAGTCACGTTGAAGACTCTTGCAGTTGGTTCTGTTGGTTCGTTTGTTGAAGTTGGTCCCGTTGTCACCAATGTCCTGCTTCCTTCTTCCGTATTTGCATTCCTTGCCTCCTTTCTCCTTCTTAGACAGTCTTTCACCTTATGCTCCACTGATTCACAAATAAAACACCTACTATACATTCTTGGATTGGGGCAGTGGAGAGATATGTCCCTCCTGCCCACACTTATATCACACAAACTTACCCTTTAAACATTCACCGGAATGATTCTTTCCGTATTTTCCACACTGCATAACCTGTTTCTTTCCACCTCCTGGCCTTCTTCCAGTATTATTGAAATTATCTCCTTTCATCGTATAGGTGGCAAAAACTGTCTTTTGCCCCTCCGTTACCCTTGCTATCACCATCGCTTCTACCGGGTCATTTGATCCTCTAAATCCTGGTGGTACGAATGACTTGAAGTCTTTGACGTTTGCCGATCGATTATTTGGTTGATTTCCCGCGGCTGGTATTTTATTCTGAATAGCTTGAGCGACCATATTCTCAAAATTCTGTATCGGGTCTGGTTGTCCTCCAGCTTTGTTGACAGGTTCTTCTTCCATTTGGTTTCATTTTCTTCCTGACGCGGCATTATCATAAATTATTCTTATTAACTTACATTCTAAGCCTTATCATATACGCTTAACATATAACACAAAATTTTTTACTCAAATAATCATTTATTCAAAAACTCGGTTTACTGTATTAACTAGTTTTCAGATAAATATCTACTATCTTTATGCCAACTTATTTCATTAATCCATCATAGATTCATATTCATAACACTTGACATACCATAACAAATATTGCTTTAAACATCTGATATCCCTTTTGTGACTCAAAATTCGGGAATCGCTGCCACAACTTATACAAAATATTATATTACACGAACATGTTTATCGTATACGCATCGTAGAATTATACATATTCAAGTAACACTAATACTACCTATTTCTTACGCCTTCACTTAAGATCAATTGCTTAGTAATCTATATATTCCCATCATCCTCAATAATCCATTAACACATAACTATACCAAGTTCATCAAACTTACCACACATTATGAGTTTAAGAACTCACCACAAACTTATGAGCTTAAGACCTCGAGCTTGACCATATATTCTTTAACTATACTCTACCTATTAGTTATACTATCGTTTCTGGGTCCAATACTACACTTTTCCACAATATCCACTTTAACAGGGTTGCTTTCAAAATGAGCCTCTATTTCAGCTATTAGCTTTGACATTGGCTCGGTTATGGAGGTTGACTCCTTCTTTACGATCTGAGGGTATCCCAAATCTTTTCTATATGACATCTACACACATAGTTTATCTAGACTAGCATATAGTATATACACACAACAAATAATAGTTTTATATAAGTTATCTTTTATTTTGTTTGACGGTGAATTTATCCAATTCATCTCATTTTAAACTCTATATGAGTTATTTGTATTTTCAACGTTTCCCCCTGTTCCAAGGTTATAGCCTAAGGTCTATCCCACCTAACCATAATAAAGGATAAATACATAATTAAAATAATTTAAACAATAATCTCTCCCATTAAAGGGTTACATCATCATCTCAAATTAAATCCCAGGTAATCCAACCTTAAAATTTTTTACATAAGTTTGTGGAATACATCACATATTTAAAACATGTCTTGAAACATAAAACATTTAAATAAAATTGTCATAAGTCTTCATCATTTGGACATCTTGCCCTTGCCTTTGCTAGTCGATGGCTCATCAACTTTCTCCACTTTAGCTGTAGTGTTAATTGCAAGAGTGAGCAAACAAATGCTCATTGATATAGAACGTAGAAATGATAATAACATGAGAGTGAACAACGAAAGCTGAACAATAAGGAACTTGTTCTACAAATCAAACTAGAAAACAAGTTCGAACTTTAATTATCTGAGGGTCTTAAGACCACGAACTATGTCCCCGGTACTTAGGTATTATTACCCAACCTTAACAGTCATTTAGACTATACGGACCCTTCTTATCGTACTTAGGGGGATCAGCCCTTTGTACCATGTATTGTGCACAAACATCTAAACGTTACACGTACAAAATCCCCTATGTTAGGGTTGTTCATCTCAGTTTGGATTTAAAATTTCCTCACTAAAGAAAGTTTAGTTTGGAACTAGCTTATCAGTGTTTCTAGAATTTTAGAACACTATTCGAATATAGATTAATTCAATCAATAAAGGTTTGCTTACTACTTGAAGGTTTAATACAACGATAAAGCTTTGAACAAGGTTATCAAAGTCAAAGATTGAATAACAATAATATATAATTGAGTAATCATGATATACATGCAAAGCGCTATAGAAGAGTTAAAACAATCTCCCTTGAATCAATGTATTAGAACATTATATGCTTTGAATAATAATTAGGAAATTAAATCTCGCTCAATATAATGAATTAGGTTACATAAGCTTGTACAAACTTACGCAAGATAAGTTAAGCTTGCTCAAATTCATAAAGAATGTTAGAAACTTATAGAATAATAATATAGGAATGGAAACTTGCGTTCGATATGAAAAGAACAAAGTTCGAAAGCTTGCTCAATTATAAAGAGATAAGGTTTAGAACTTTGACAATTATAAAAGTAGGGTTAGAGAACTTGCCTCGTGCGTAGGTTAAACAATCACTACTCACGTTCACCCCAAGTCCTACACATACCATATATATTGATAATACACATTAATTACACTAACATTACCTTCATGAGTTGCTTTCTACTTTTAGTATAGCTAGTAACTAAGTTTAATTATAAATAACAACGCATCTTTTCATGAACATTACTTTTTAGTTTTATTACAACTACTTAAGTGATCATGTCATTGCACCACATACACATTAACAACTTGATACAACATCCTATTACATGTCCAACATGTTATCATTAAGTTATACTAACACAAAGGATTGCACTTGCATTCGCGCATCCCGACGCCCTCTGATTGGTTCCAAATACATAACAGTCCTAAAGATGGCCATTTTGACCCTTCATAACGATTTCAAATTGAAAACATTAAAGAATAAAAGTTATAGGCCTATTCCTCCTCTTTCCGAATCATCTTGAATCACCTCAATCGGAGTTCTTATGAAAATATTATGGCCATTTTACTACAGGAGGTCAAAGCGTCCAGACCTAGACCACTTTTCAGTATCAATAGCGTGAAGACAGACGAGAGGTGTTGGGTGCAAATTCCAGCGCTAGCCGCCGAAATTCAGTTTACTGAGCATGAACTGGTCTACTTTTGGCTTTGAAATTTGCGAATTTGAATGTGCGAAATTTGGCATTGGGAGCTCAATTACAAACACCCAAAACCGTAAACAAAACCAAGCTATTGTGTCTTAATTTCTAACACCAATTAACATGTGTAATCCATGTAAAATATACATAAATATTACCAAGCATATATGTACCAATTTAAACAACTAAAGAAAAATTTTAGAAAACTTAAATTTTGAAAAAACACGGTTTAAAAACCAAAACTCCATAGTTGATATATTTTAACACAGTAAAACATTGTAAATTCTAATAACAACCAATTTGTTTACTTTAACTACAATTCTCTAAAAATTGTAACAAGCGAATTAACATAATCACAGATTTAATTTCTCAATTAGTATAATCTAATTTTGTTATCATACAAAATTTAATAATCCTTTTTCATATCTTTACTGTAAAACTATTTCCTTCTTGTAACCGTAAATTAGCATACAATCTTATCTATACATTAAACATACAATCATATATATACATGCTAGTTTTTACCAAAACACATGATTTAGTAAAGCATAATTTATAGACAATTTTTGTAAAGAACCTTATATTACAGTCAAATTCACATACACATAGAGACTTTAGGCATAATTATGTAAAATATATATAAGTATAAAGGTTATGCCACAAACCTTCTAATTGCTAAGGAATCCTTGCTAACACCACTAGAATTGTTTGAAAACCTCACGTGTACACTCTCAATCTCCTCTGCAATTCTCTCTTCCTCTATTTTCTTTCTATACTAACAAGCCTTGGAAAATAATGCGTAGAGTTATAAACTGACTCCCATGCTCTCTTTCCGTTAAGGAAAATAAAGGACACCAGTTAAAATAAGCCAAAGGCCACAAGGCCCTGTTTTGCTAACACATAAATCCCATAACTAAATTATTTAAACAATATTTATATTATATAGTTACACTTGTCACACATTATTTCAATTAATTAAATAACTTTGATTTTAGCTTATATAATAATAAAATTCTTATTATCATTATACTTAAAATTAATAAATAATTATATATCTAATTTAATTAATAAATTAGACACATCACTTTATTTAATTTAATCATTTTCATTAAATTAAATAATTCATTTAATTAACTAATTTCTTAAATATTAAGCAATTGATTTAATTTAATTATCTCCTTAAATTAAATCCAACAAATAAAATTATCATTACTCGATTTAATTAACATTAATTAATTTAGTTACTAAATTAATTCATCTCAATTCATCAAATATTTATTTTCCTCAACAACTAAATTATTTAAAATATTTATTTAATTCAATAAATATTTGTAAATTAAATTACAAATTCCTCGATCGTTACATCCTTCCCTCCTTAAAAGGATTCTGTCCCCAAAATCACAACTCGAAAAAGAAAAATTTATCCATTACATTATTCTTTCTTTAGCAAGATTCTGTCCCCAGAATCGCTATACAAAATCAAGCAAACAACTGATGATAATTCCTCATCATAACGCTTTTCAAGTTCTCACGTAGCTTCTTCAGCATTGTGGTTCCTCCAGATTACCTTAACATAAGGTATCACCTTATTCCTCAATACTTGCTCTTTTCTGTCAACAATTTGAATAGGGACTTCTTCATATGATAAATCTTTCTCAAATTGTAAGGGCTCATATTCTATAACATGTTTATAGTCAGGCTTATATGGTCTCAATACCGAGACATAGGAGACATTATGAATATGCTCCAACTCCAGAGGTAAAGCTACCTCATACGCCACTTCACCAACTCGTCGAAGCACTTCGAAAGGTTCTATAAATCTAGGGCTCAATTTCCCCTTCTTGCTAAATCGAATTTTCCCCTTTTAGGGAGATAATTTCAAGAAAACATAACTACCGACATCAAATTTCACGATTACATCGATCTTTGATCGGCATATTTCTTCCATTCATCTTGTGCAGCTATCAGTCTCGCTCGAATCACTTTGATGATCTCGATAGTCTGTTGCACCAATTCTGGACCCAATAGCTGACGTTCACCAACCTCGTCCCAACATAATGGAGTTCTGCATTTCCTGCCGTATAACGCTTCGTAAGGCGGCATGCCAATACTTGCATGATAACTATTATTATAAGAAAATTCCACCAATGGCAGATGGTCATCCCAATTTCCTTGAAATCCATAACACACGCTCGAGCATATCCTCAGTGTGTTTGGATGGTTCTCTCACTTTATTAAATTGATCCCGAGGATGGTAAGTCGTGCTTCATTCTCATTTGTGTTCCCAAACACTCTTGTAATCGTTTCCAGAAATTAGATGTGAAACGTGGATCTCTGTCTGATACAATAGACACAGGTACACCATGTCTTGACACAATCTCTTGCACGTATAGTTTTGCTAACCGATCTAGAGTAAATCGAATCTTTATTGGCAAAAAGTGCGCTGACTTCATCAACCGATCGACAATCACCCAAATGGCATCGTAACCTTGCTAAGTCGTTAGAAGACCTACCACAAAATCCATTGTGATATGCTCCCATTTCCATTCTGGTATCTCGAACGGGTTTAATAATTCGCTTGGCCTTTGATGTTCAGCTTTGACTTTATGACACGTTAAGCATTTCACCACACACTCAGCCACATCCCTCTTCATATTCGGCCACCAAAAATGATGTTTAAGATCTTGGTACATCTTTGTACTCCCAAGGTGAATAGAATATCGTGAGTTGTGAGCTTCATTCAGAATTTCTTCTTTAACTTCCATTACTGGCGGAACCCAAATCCTCCCTTCGAATCGAAGTAACCCTTCCGAATCAATTTTGAATTTGTCTCCCTCACCTACAGATATCTTATGTTTTATCTTTTCACAGTCTTCATCCTAAAGTTGTGCATTTTTCACCTTATCTACCAACGTTGAACTATTTCCCATCTGGAATAACTTTTCATCGGATTCTGTCGGATATTTAATTTCCAACTCCATCTTAGCCATTTTCAACACTAACTTTTCTTGATCAGTTAACATCATTAACTTCTCCCGTCCCTTCCTACTTAAGGCATCAGCAACAACATTCGCCTTTCCGGGATGATAGAAAATCTCGCAATCATAATCTTTGATCAACTCCAACCATCTTCTTTGTCGCATGTTCAAATCTTTTTGTGTAAAGATATACTTCAGACTTTTATGGTTGGTATATATCTCACACCTTTCTCCATAAAGATAATGTCTCCAAATTTTCAGGGCAAACACTACTGCCGCCAACTCCAAGTCATGAGTCGGATACCCCTTCTCGTAATCTTTCAATTGACGTGATGCATACGCAATAACTCTGCCGTTCTGCATAAGAAAATAGCCTAGTCCTTTATGCGATGCGTCACTATACACCACAAAATTTCCTATATCATCAGGCAATGACAACACATGTGCTGAACTCAACCTCTTCTTTAACTCTCGAAAACTTTCCTCACACTTTTCTGTCCAAACAAACTTAACCGCTTTTCTAGTTAAATTTGTCAACGGAGTTGCAATCTTGGAAAAGTCTTGAATAAAATGCCTATAGTAACCCACCAATCCTAAGAAACTCCTCACTTCTGACGGTGTCTTCGGTTGATCCCAGTTTATTACAGCTTCCACCTTTGATGGATCTACCGAAATTCCGTCCTTATCAATAACGTGCCCGAGAAACTGTACACGTTCTAACCAAAATTCACATTTTGAGAACTTAATGTACAACTTCTCTTTTCTCAACGTTTCCAACGTCAATCTCAAGTGTTCCACATGTTCCTCCTTAGTCTTGGAATACACCAATAAATCATCAATAAACACCACCACAAACTTGTCTAGGAATGGTTTAAACACCATGTTCATTAAGTCCATGAACGGTGCAGGTGAGTTAGTTAAACCAAAAGACATAACCGTAAACTTCGTAGTGACCATATACCGAAGTTACGAGCAGCTGTCTTCGGTACATCCTCCGGCCTCACCTTCAATTGATGATAACCACTTCTCAAGTCTATCTTAGAGAAATACCTCGCTCCCTTCAACTGATCGAAAAGGTCATCGATTCTAGGTAATGGATACTTGTTTTTAATCGTGACCTTATTCAATTCTCTGTAATCAATGCAAAGCCGCATCGATATGTCTTTCTTCTTAACAAACAACACCGGTGCTCCCCATGGTGAAACACTCGGCTGAATATACTTCTTGTCAAGCAATTCTTGCAATTGCACCATCAACTCTTTCATCTCTATTGAGGCCATTCTGTATGGTGCCTTAGATATCGGAGCCGTTCCTGGTAGTAGGTCAATCACAAGCTCGATTTGTCGATCTAGCGGAAGACCCGACAAATCGTCTGGAAATACATCTGCAAAATCTCTTATGTTCGGTATCTCTTCTAAGTTTGCACTCTTCTTCTGTGTATCGACTATGTAGGCTAAATATCCTACACATCCTTATCTCAACAACTTCTTGGCTTGCATCACCGTCAGAAAACTTGCTTGTCGAGGTGACTTGCTGCCATAAAACACAACCTTTGACAGTGTCATACGGTTAACACACTTCCTTTGGCAATCAATTACTGCTCCGTAATTGAATAACTAATCCATTCCCAGTATAACATCAAATTCACCAAGTCTAATTGGTATTAAATCTACCATCATCTCGTGACCTTTTATAACCACTCCACAATTCCTATATATTAATGTAACAGGAATCACTTCCCTATTCGCAATATCTATACTTAAGGGAAATTCTAACTCTTCCTGAGGCAAATCTAAGTTTTGAGCAAATTCATCGGATATAAATGAACAAGTAGCACCCGAATCAAATAGTAAATAAGCATTAATACCATTAATCGGAATGATACCTGACACCACATCCTTAGACTGTACAGCATCCTGCACGGTCATATTGAAAGTCCTCGCAGTAGGTCGGTTTGATTGAGTTGGTCCAGTGATAGTCAATGCACCACCACCGTTGTTGTTTCCTTTTCCGCCACTTGCACTTCCCGCTGGCTTCTTAGGACAATCACGAGCCATGTGATCCTTTGAACTGCAGGTAAAACATGCTCCTTTCTTCGGACTAAAACAATTCGATGCAATGTGTCCCTCCTGACCACAGTTGAAACACACTCTCTTTCCTTTCAAACATACTCTCGTATGGTTCTTCCTGCAAGTTATGCAAGCCTCAAACTTTTTCTTCTAATGATTTCCTTGATGTCCTCCGGCAGACGAATTCTCGCTCCATTTCCTCTTCTGACTATTACTTCCAACATTACTACCACCAACCTTATTCTCATTTTCATTCTTCTTCTTCTTTTGTTCTTGATTGTACTTGGTCAAGGCATCGCTTCCACCTTCCGCGATGATTGCCTTCTCCAGTACAGCCGCAAATGTGTTTAGCTGGAACATTGAAACTTTGCTGTAAAGCCAGGGTTTCAATCCTTGTTCAAACCTTCTCGCTTTACGCTCATCGGTATTGACTTGATAAGTGGCAAACCTTGCCAACTCGTTAAACTTCGCAGCATATTCCGGCACCGTCATAGTTCCTTGCTTCAACTCCAGAAATTGCACTTCCAGCTGATTCCGAGAACTTGCTGGAAAGTACATCTCGAAAAACATTTCTTTGAATCTATCCCATGCTATCACTCCTTGTCCTCCACGAACCTTGTTTGCTTGCCACCAGTAGCTAGCTTCAGACTTCAGCATGAACGTTGCGAACGCAGTCTTTTGATCTTCATTAACTCTAGCAACGTCGAACACCTTCTCCATTTCCATGATCCAGGTTTGGGCTTCCACTGGATTTATAGACCCTTGAAACTCTGGCGATCCATCCGCTTTGAATTCCTTGAAAGTTGTGACTTGAGCTTGCGGTTGATTCATGAGTGCACCCCGTTAACAAAGCTACCAAATCTTTGAACCAGATTAGCGTTGGTCTCGTTGTTATTATTGGTAGACCCCTCAGAGGTGCTTTGACGTGGTTGTCTTCTTCTAGGAGGCATTTTTTGTTAAAATATACGCTTATTAGCTCATTACTCAACTTCTTGGGTATTTAAAGTTTAATTTAAACATTCCAAGATTAAAGCTTTAACACATAACATTTCAAATAAACTCTAATATTTTATTCATTCATAAAGTTTTAGAACATACTCAAAATAGCATAACTGCTATAAACATCCACCCTCCTTTACTAGACCAGTTTCAGGATTACATACTCATACTATCCCTTTATTTATCTTAAAATAAGGGATTCACAGATTATTTATTAACATAATTAACCATACATTATTATCTATCTTATTCTATCTAGGCATATTAAGACGTCGTAAGGCTTCCCGATGTTCCTCCTTCATGATACGATATGCCGTTCTACGATCCATCACAAACCATGGCGTATTCTCAAACTGAGGTGTATAATAGTAGACTCGATCCTGGGCCCTATCAATCACCGAATTAAAAGCATAATCCATCTCCTTCATCTTGGCTTTCTTCACTTGAACCTTAGCCTCAGCACGGTCTGCACATTGAGTTGCCTTCATCCACATATCCTCTGCTCTTACATGCTTAGCTGACTCCTCCTTGAAATCATCTTTCAATTTCTCAATGTCTGTCTTCATCTTCTCGTGTACTGCCAATAGGTCTTCATGTTAACCCTTTGTATGAACTAAGTCCCACTCCGTGTTCCCAAGTTTTGAGTCGAGTTCCTGAATCTCTACATCCTTTTGCTCCATCGAAGCGTGATGCATCTCAACCATTTCCTTCAGCTCCTCGACCTCGTCCTGTAACTCTACATTACGGTCATATAGAGCATCATACATCTCCGTTGATATGGAGTTTGGTGGAAACTCCTCAGGATCCTCCTCCTCATCATCCTCTTCTACCTCCTCAGAACTATCCTCCACGGGATCGGTCACAGGCTCATCCTCCTGGATCAACTGCTCCCGCACTACATGAATATCCCGGGGCTCATCATCTATAGGTATCTGAGGTATCACCTCTCTAGCTGGACTGGATCCTCCTTCGATAGACATCCTGACAACAAAATGTTTTAGGTTTTATTTAATATTTTTGATACTCGCGAGCACATAAGTTATTAACACATATCACATAATGTATTTTATTGTTTAGCTTCAATAGATACCTTAATCCATTCCTTAAAACTCGATAAGAGTTGAACACCTCTATGTTTTCTATTTTCTTAAAAGTTACTTCCTAAGGTTTCCCCACCTAAGGTTCATAACCTAAAGCTCTGATACCAACCTGTGACACCCCTAAATCTAGATACTTCATTCCCACAGGATTTGGTGATCACTTATCAAAAACAATTACATCTAACTACCCATAATAAAGGATAAAGACATAATTAAAATAATTTAAACAATAATCTCTCCCATTAAAGGGTTACATCATCATCTCAAATTAAATCCCAAGTAATCTAACCTTACAATTATTACATACATTTGCGGAATACATCACATATTTAAAACAAGTCTTGAAACATAAAACATTTAAATAAAATTGTCATAAGTCTTCATCATTTGGACATCTTGCCCTTGCCTTTGCTAGTCGATGGCTTATCAACTTTTTCCACTTTAGCTGCAGTGTTAATTGCAAGAGTGAGCAAAAAAATGCTCACTGATATAGAACGTAGCAATGATAATAACATGAGAGTGAACAACGAAAGCTGAACAATAAGGAACTTGTTCTACAAATCAAACTAGAAAATAAGTTTGAACTTTAATTATCTGAGGGGCTTAAGACCACGAACTATGTCCCCGGTACTTAGGTATTATTACCCAACCTTAACGATCATTTAGACTATACGGACCCTTCTTATCGTACTTAGGGGGATCAGCCCTTTGTACCATGTATTGTGCACAAACATCTAAACGTTACACGTACAAAATCCCCTATATTAGGGTTGTTCGTCTCAGTTTAGATTTAGAATTTCCACACTAAAGAAAGTTTAGTTTGGAACTAGCTTATTAGTGTTTCTAGAATTTTAGAACACTATTCTAATATAGATTAATTCAATCAATAAAGGTTTGCTTACTACTTGAAGGTTTAATACAATGATAAACCTTTGAACAAGGTTATCAAAGTCAAAGATTGAATAACAATAATATATAATTGAGTAATCATTATATACATGCAAAGCGCTATAGAAGAGTTAAAACAATCTCCCTTGAATCAATGTATTAGAACTTTATATGCTTTGAATAATAATTAGGAAACTAAATCTTGCTCAATGTAACGAATTAGGTTACATAAGCTTGTACAAACATACACAAGATAGGTTAAGCTTGCTCAAATTCATAAAGAATGTTAGAAACTTGAAGAATAATAATATAGGAATGGAAACTTGCGTTCGATATGAAAAGAACAAAGTTCGAAAGCTTGCTCAATTATAAAGAGATAAGGTTTAGAACTTGCACAATTATAAAAGTAGGGTTAGAGAACTTGCCACGTGCATAGGTTAAACAATCACTACTCACGTTCACCCCAAGTCCTACACATTCCATATGTATTGACAATACACATTAATTACACTAACATTACCTTCATGAGTTGCTTTCTACTTTTAGTATAGCTACTAACTAAGTTTAAGTTTAAACAACAACGTATCTTTTCATGAACATTACTTTTTAGTTTTATTATAATTACTTAACTGATCATGTCATTGAACCACATACACATTAACAACATGATAAAACATCCTATTATATGTCCAACATATTATCATTAAGTTATACTAACACACAAAGGATTGCACTTGCATTCGCGCATCCTGATGCCCTCTGATTGGCCCCAAATACACAACAGTCCTAAAGATGGCCATTTTGGCCCTTCATAACGATTTTAAATTGAAAACCTTAAATAATAAACCGATTCGTCCTCTTTCTGAATCATCTTGAATCACCTAGATCGGAGTTCTTATGAAAAAGTTATGGCCATTTTACTAAAGGAGGTCAAAATCGTCAGGACCTGCACCACTTTTCGGTCTTTGGGGCGTGAGGCAGATGGCGCCGAGCACGCGAATTCCGGGTTTCGCGTGAATTTCAAAGATTGGGGCGTGAACTGGTTCACTTTTGGCGCTTAGAGGCGCGAAATTTGGTATTTGGTCGCGAATTTGGCGCTGGGGCTCCGAATTACAGAACACCCAAAACCAGAAATAAAACCAAGCTACTGTGTCTAAATTTCTAACACCAATTAACATGTGTAATCCATGTAAATTACACATAAATATTACCAAGCATATATGTACCAATTTAAATAACTAAACACAAAATTTAGAAAACTTAAATTTTGAAAACACGGTTTAAAAACCAAAACTCCATAGTTGATATATTTTAACACAGTAAACACTGTAAATTCTAATAACAACCAATTTGTTTACTTTAACTACAATTCTCTGAAATTCGTAACAAACGAATTAACATAATCACAGTTTAATTTCTCAATTAGTATAATCTAATTTTGTTATCATACAAAATTTAACAATCAGTGTTCATATCTTTATTGTAAAACTATTTCCTTCTTGGAACCGTAAATTAGCATAAAATCTTATCTATACATTAAGCATAAAATCATATATATACATATATACATGCTAGTTATTACCAAAACACATGATTTAGTAAAGCATAGTTACAGACAATTTTTGTGAAGAACCTTATATTACAGTAAAATTCACAAACACATAGAGACTTTAGCCATAATTACGTAAAACATATATAAGTATAAAGGTTATGCCACATACCTTCTAATTGCTCAGTAATCCTTGCTAACACCACTAGAATTGTTTGAAAACCTCACGTGTACACTCTCAATCTCCTCTACAATTCTCTCTTCCTCTATTTTTTTTCTATACTAACAAGCTTTGGAAAATAATGCGTAGAGTTATAAACTGACTCCCATGCTCTCTTTCCGTTAAGGAAAATAAAGGACGCTAGTTAAAATAAGCCAAATGCCACAAGGCCCTGTTTGGCTAACACAAAAATCCCATAACTAAATTATTTAAACAATATTTATATTATATAGTTACACTTGTCACACATTACTTCAATTAATTAAATAACTTTGATTTTAGCTTATAATAATAATAAAATTCTTATTATCATTATACTTAAAATTAATAAATAATTATATATCTAATTTAATTAATAAATTAAACACATCACTTTATTTAATTTATTCATTTTCATTTAATTAAATAATTCATTTAATTAACTAATTTTTTAAATATTAAGCAATTGATTTAATTTAATTTAATTATCTCCTTAAATTAAATCCAACAAATAAAATTATAATTACTCGATTCTAAATTAACATTAATTAATTCAATAAATAGTTACAAATTAAATTAATTCATCACTTGAATTCATCAAATATTTATTTTTAAAGCTCAACAACTAAATTATTTAAAATATTTATTTAATTTAATAAATATTTGTAAATTAAATTACAAATTTTGAAACTCGATCTATAAATACATTCCATATTCGGGATGTTCATACTTAGTCAGGAATCCGAACCAAAATAATTTGATTGGATACAAAAAGATTTTATTATATTCAACGATATTTTTAAATCTGTGTCTAGCTGGTCAAATAGCTTAGACGGCTTTTTATTAAGGTATACATAATAGAAATAAATAAGTATGTATCCACATGTGATTAAATATAATGATTATCCAAGTGAGGACACTTGTATAACCATATTTAAAAATTAACGAACATAATATTATACAATAATATTGTACTAATAAATAATGATCGGATACATACTCGATAACAATAGGGTTATTATTCTAGCGCAATAATAATAATATAATTCAGAAACTTTATTACTTATATCCATTGCATAAAGTAAATGCAAAGGTAGGATACTTGCCTGGTCTGCTGCTTATAATACGCAACTTAGTTTTATCTTTTATATCATGACCTATCATTAATAAGATCATTTTACTGATTAGAATAATATATCACAACACATAGTATTGCTTATTGCAGGCAACTCATAACCTAATCACATTGTCACACATGTTTCACAGTCATTGGGTCACAAACAAATACTAATACAGTCAAAATATCTAAGTCCAGATCAATTTCTAAAACATGTCGGTGTACCGATGACTTTACCAGGTAATTGTCTAGTCTAAGACTCTATCCTGTAGCTCAATATCTGCAACTATCAGTCATATTATTTTTAAATGATTTATAATAATTTTTAAACATTTATTATAATTTATCATGAATTTTCAAACACCGGAATCATTATTAAATGATTTAAATATTAAACAATTCTATTATCATTAACATTTAATTAATATTAAACTATTAATGAAACCATTGCCAAGATATTAAAGTTATTTCTAATAACTTAAAATACTTTTAAAGTACTAATATTACCCCTTAAAATGATTTTTAATACAATTAAAATCATTTTTAAATAATTACCATTAATATTCAAATATTAATGCATTATCTATCAAAATATTAAAAGTCATTAATTATAATTTAAAATATTTTTAATTCTTTTATATCCTCTTTACATAATTTTTAAATTAATAAAACCATTTTAAAACTTTTATTTAATATAATTATTAAATAAATTTAATATCATTAATATTAAATTATTAATCAAATTATCCTTTAAATATTAAAAGTTATATTTTATAACTTAAAATATCTTTAAACACTTTATTTTCATTTAAAATGATTTTTATAATATTAAAATCATTTTTAAAACAATTTATTTAATATAATTATTAAATAACCTTAATATTAATAATAATTAATGAATGAAATTTACCTTTAACTATTGAAAGTTATATTTTATAACTTAAAATATTTTTAAATACCTTATTATTATTTAAAATGATTTTAATGTAATAAAATCATTTTAATTTATTTATTTAATTCATTTATTAAATAAATTAATTATCATTAATATTAATTAATTAATGAAATTCATCACAAAATATTAAAAGTCATTAAAAATAACTTAAAATATTTTTTTCTTATACTATAATATAATTTTAAATGATTTTTCAAGTATTAAAATCATTTTAAATAATTTATTTAATATAATAATTAAATTAATTAATTACCTTTAATATTTCAAAATATTAAATATTTATGAAATATATTAAAAATTATTAAAACTAATTTTCGGACTTTAAATAATTTTAAAAATTTATTTTGTATTTTCATAATTAAAAACTATTTAATACTAATTATTTAATAAAATATAATTTTTAGAAAGAAAGTGTCACTAAAGATTTTATATTACGTAACTGCATTTATAAGTGTTCTTCATGTTCTTGAGCCCCGCCTGTAAATTCATGTAAGGTACTATCAAGGTACTTGGTTTGGTTCGATCAATTTGATTCTTTGTTAAAGCAAGTTCTGGACCATCTTAGACATTGATCATGTAGTATTGATGTAATACTACATGATCCAACCTTTATCTAGGCCATAACATCAACCAAATGCAAGATCTAAGTCCCCAAATATGATGTTAGAGCTGATCTGGGGTTTCTAGGTAACACAGAAACCCAGACAGTTTCATGGTGTCATTTTGAAGCTCGATTATTATTATATTCTGGTAATAAAAATGATGTTCTTAAAATTTAGATTTATAGTACATGTGTCAAGCAACAATTATAAATCATGATCTCAGTCCAACAAAATTAGATTCTCCAGATTAATCTTAGTCAAACCTTGTCAGAAAGTTCATTCATACCTTTTCTGGAAATTCCAGAAAAAACATATATCCAGACCGATTAGTCTAGTTTGACCAGCCACTCCAGTCGATACATTAATGGTTTGAAGGATCTAAGGACATATATATATATATATATATATAGTAGATCTAGTAGGCTACAACTTGGTTACAAACATGTCATCATAACACTTAACAACTGACAGATCTATGCCTTCCAAAACATTGTCAGACGCTGAAAACAAGTTTCTGGGTTACCCAGAATTCGTCTGGTCATGCCCGGTCAACGGGTTTTGACCAATCATAACTTCAAATCTGGACATCCAATTAATATAATTCCATTTTCAGATGAAAGACCTCATACCATACTATAGATCTAACACATAAAACAACACAAATCATGAACAAAGAAGAATCTATGGGGTTTGACATTTGTTGTCAGACAACAGAAAAAAAATTTCCAAATTTTTGAAATCTTCAAATCCAAGCCTATAGATGTTTTGGATCTAACATCTATCAACCCAGATCATCTATTAACACCTTATTAAACATGATTAAACATAAAAACCACAAATCCATTATAGCATACAAGATCAAAATTTTAACTTAGGGTTTTATACCTTTATGCAACAATTCTTGATTCTGAGCTTCTAGATCTGTTATGGTGATAGCGGGGCTTGAATATGGGACTGATCTACTATAATATTTCGTGGGTTGGAAGAGAGAGAGAGAGAGAGAGAGAGAGAGAGAGAGAGAGAGAGAGAGAGAGCTGAAGATGGGTGTTTGGTGTACAAATGAGCTAATTTTGTGACATTTCTCTCTCATGATCTATATATAAATGTCATGTAATGAAGTGGCTGATGATGTATAACTTAGGTGTGGAGAATTTAATCTCTAGTAAAGTCAAAAGTAGTTTACCAACTACATTTTAGCTAGATTTACAAGTTATGTCCAATAATGAAACAAGGGTATAATAGTCATTTGATTTATAATTTTAATGGCAAAATGGTAACTTGGTAAACCCTTAGGGTTTAGCACAAAAATGGTAGGATTTCTAGTTAGGCCAAAAATAGAAAATTTAGTTTCTAAAATTTTCAAATTAGGATTTTGTAAACATACATAGCTTCCTAATTACATAGACTTGAAAATTAGGATTTAAATTCCACTAATTGGCATTAAGCTTTCCAATTAGAGATTAGGGTTTATAATTAGCAAATTGGGGTTAATAATTAGGGTTTCTAATTAGCTATTAGGTTTTTTAACAATTAGGTTTTCCAAATATTAATAATTAGGGTTTCCCTAATTAAAATTAATATCTATATTAACATTAATCACATAACACAATTTCTTACCAACCATAAACTCCTGTTTGAGTTTTAAATTATGGTTAAACCAATGAATACTAGGGTTTTTACATTATACACATAATTGACCAACCTTTATCAGTCGACACATATAGTACATATTTATAGTACTGAAATAAAAATAATATTTATAATAAAAATCATTAATCACATATATAACATATTTACTAGACAGATTTTAAAATCTCATTTGACTTCAAAACTAGGGTTTATCAGTAATATTAAGGTTTTGCCATGTTACATTAAAACTGTTCCACATATTAACCTTTATATAGATAACATACACATTTATAATAATCGATAAATAATAATATAATATTATTATTCTCTTTCCTTATTCCTAATCCGTAATTAGGGTTTGGATTCCCTATCGATTTATCTCGTTATATATAACATTATTAATTAAGGTAAAAATAATTAACTTAACTAATCAAATAAATTCATATATTAAAATAAAATAATTGTTATAATAATTCTATAATCATTTCATATATTATTTAAATAATATAATAATCATATTTTCATTGAAAATAATTAATAAAAACATTTCTATTGTAAAATTAATTATTATAAGAATATAATTTATAATGATCAATAATTCTAAAATAAAATTATTTAAAATTATTCATGTAATAAATAAATTTTATTTATCAAAAATATACATACACATTACCTGGCACATATTCTCACCATTAAAATAAATAAAATAAAATAAAAATTTATTCGCAAAATTTCTGATTTAATTATATAGAAAATATCGGGTTATTACATTACCGAATGAAGATGTAGAGATGTTACACACAATGGAGACTCAATCGACCATAGTGGAACGAGTTAAAGAAGTACACTTAGGTAACGAAGAATGCGAACGAATGAAGAAGAGGATGGAGGATGAAGAGAAGACTAAGTATAACCTTGATAAAGAGAGATTACTTCATTTTGAAGGAAGAATTTGGGTTCCAGATAATTCCAAGTTAAAAGAAGAGATAATGAGTGAGGCACATAGTTCGAGGTATTCAATACATCCGGGTAGTACTAAGATGTATCCAGACATTCGACAGAACTTTTGGTGGCCAAACATTAAAGAGAGAGATCGCAGAATATGTTAGTAAGTGCTTAACTTGTCGAAAAGTTAAGGCTGAAGACCAATGACCGAGCGAGTTATTGCAATCACTAGAGATTCCAGAGTGGAAATAGGAGCATATCATAATGGACTTTATGGTGGGACTTCCAACCACAAGGAGGGGATACGATGCTATTTGGGTAATAGTGGACCGATTGACGAAATTGGCTCACTTTTTACCAATAGGAGTGAGGTATAACCTAGAACAATAGGCTAAACTGTATGTTAAAGAAATTATTTTAAGACATGGAGTACCTGTTTCGACTGTGTCAGATCATGATCCATGATTCACATTGAATTTTTGTAGGAGTTTGTAAGAGCAAATGGGAACGCAGTTGAAGTTGAGTAGAGCATATCATCCTCAGATGAATGGACAAAGTGAGCGGACGATTCAAACACTAGAAGATATGTTAAGATCACGCGTTATGGATTTCAAGGGAAGTTGGGACGAACATCTACCCTTGTTGGAATTCGCTTACAAAAATAGTATTCATGTAGTATAGGCATGTCGTCGTACGAAGCGTTATATGGGAGAAAGTGTAGAACTCCACTGTGCTGGGATGAAGTAGGTGAACATAGGATGTTGGGACAGGAGATGGTACAACAAATGACATATATGCTAAAGTTAATACGTACTCGATTAGTAGCGGATCAAGATAGACAAAAGAAGTATGTATATCCTCATCTTGAGAAGAGGGAGTTTGAAGTAGGTTCATACGTCTTTTTGAAGGTGTCACCTTGGAAAGGGAAGATACGTTTTAGAAAGAAAGGGAAGTTAAGTCCAAGGTTAATAGGACCTTTTGAAATTTTAAGAAGGGCAGGAGAGGTAGCTTATGAACTAGCTTTACCTCCAGAGATGTAACGCATACATAATGTGTTTCATGTGTCTATGTTGAGTCCTTATAAACCGGACTACAAACACGTAATAGAGTATAAATCTATTCAGATAGAAAAAGATTTAACGTATGAAGAACTTCCAGTTCAGATTGTTGATAGGAAGGAACAAGTTTTGAGAAATAAGATAATACCTTCGGTGAAGGTGATTTGGAGGAACCACAATGTCGAAGAAGAAATGTGGGAACTCGAGATTAAAATGAAGGAAAATTTTCCTCATTTGTTTATGTAATTGTAGCAAGACTCTGGGGACATAATCCTTATAAGGGAGGGAGAATGTAACGCCCGAGAAAATCGGATTTTATGTGAATTAAATTTTTATTTGATTATTTGAATTAAATGAATTTAATTGTTTATTTATATGAGTAAGCTGTTTGAAGGTCGTTCTATGACCTAGAATGTCCGAATGTGGTTAGGATTCTAGCTATGTGCTAGGATTAATTGTTTTGAATCTCCAAGACAGAAATAAATGTTTTTCGAGAAATTTTTGTAAAAACATTATTCATCCGTTCCTGCTCGGGAATTAAGTTTGAATTTCTGAGAAACGCGTAATGATAGAATTCTAAGACAAGATGGAATATCCAATAATATTTCAGTTATGGCAAACAAAGTTTTCGCTTGTGGACTTAAAACGTAAGGGTTAGGGAAAATGAGTTTCGAAAAGGAAATGACAGCGTATAATGATTAGGATTATTATATGTAAGGAATACGAGTATGATATTAGTTATTATATGAGTATAGTATGAAGATTATTACGACGTATAATACGAATATCGTACGATTACTATACGAAAAGAATACGTGAGTTATACGAGTAGAATACGATTAGTTCTTAATGGACTCTTAGTAATTGGACTTTGTCAAATCCAATTGGACTTGGATTATGTTAAGCCCAAAGTTTAGTAAATGAAGCCCAAGATTTAGTAATGTTGAAGCCCGAGGTTAGGTTAAATCAAGCCCGATCCAAGAAGCTGAACCACGGATCTACCCGATAGATCACCACATGGGTAAAACCCATGAGTGCAACCCATGTGGGACCCATTAAAGCATGTGGGCTGGCCACTTGGTGGCCAAGTAAAGTAGCTTTACTTGGTTGCAAAGTAATGAATAGTAAAGAGGTGAACCTAATGACCATTTTGCCCTCCATTTAATTTCATATAAAAGAAAGCTATTGTTGGTCATTTGATTGTTTTACAAACTTTAACCAACATATTTGAGAGAGATAGAAGTGCTATAACAAGTAATCAAGTGAGCTTGAAGCAAAACATCCATGTTTTAAGCAAGAACATGAAGAACGTTAAGGTAATAATTCGTAAAACCTTAGTCTTCGATCCTTTTATATTTATTTTTCTTAGAGAATCATGAATTGGTGGAGCATGTTTCTTCTGGAGTAATAAGGATCGCTATTAGTGAATTAAACATTGATAGGCCATGTATACATAGGAATCTTAAGCGTTAAAGTAAGTTTAAATCGATGAAACCATTGAAAGTTGATTGGTTGTTGATGGACAAATTAAAAACTATCATTTATAGGGTATGTACATATTGCTTGGTTAGGTTATAGGAAATGAATCAATGGATTGATTCCATTTGATTTGGCGTATAAAACACGAGTAACGAAGTTAGAGCGAAATTTACAAAATTAAACGTTAAACGTTGAAATCGTATAATTCCAGATTAGTAGTCAAAACATTCCTTTTAGTTTGAAAGCCCTTGTTTTCAATGGCGTAACGTAGAATAACGTATTCAAGAGTCGTGGACTCAAGAACGGTCAAATTCTGACTTAGAACGAAGAAAATGAGCTATGAAATCTCACGAGCGATAAACGAACGCGTAATAGAATGTTAAATAGTGAATTTATCGTTAACAGATTTAAAAAATACTTTTGTCTAGATGAAATCAAAGTACATGAAGCGTGTGAGAAAATGGCTTTTGAACGAGCCAATTCCGACTTAAAACGACTAAGTTATGAGTCCGGGAAGAATCGCATTGGAAAATGTAAAAAAATTTCAAGGGCTCAGGGGAAGCGCCGCAGCGCCACCCCAAGCTTTATTTTCCACACCACACCACCGGGTAGGGAGACTCAGCTACTGGAGAATAGCGCCACAACGCCACTTTTATATAGTAAGTCTCATGCCGCAAAGATCTTTGAGACAAGGGGTCAACATCGTTATTTGGCGTCAGAAGCGCCTAATAGTAGAATAAAAGTGAAATGTGCAATACTTAGAGTGAGTGGAGAAAAGTTGACCAAGTTAGTGTCTAACCGCAAATTATTGTAAACCAATAATGGGAAATGCATAAACTTAATATACATGGTAAGACCATTCCTATATAGTATATATAACGATGACATTAAGAGTTGAATGACATATTATAGTAATTAAACGAGGAAAGCGATGAATAAGGAAGTGAATTGTATTCAACGTTGGTAATTAACGAATGATAGTTGAGTATTGGTTTAGTGACGTAAGAACGTTTGTAACGCCCGAGAAAATCAGATTTTTTTGACAATTAAATTTTTATTTGATTATGTGAATTAAATGAATTTAATTGATTTATTTTGTGAGTAGCTATATGAAGGTCGTTCTGTGACTTAGAATGTGCTAATGTGGTTAGTAATCTGGCTACGTGCTAGAATTAATTGATTAGAATTTCCAAGACAAAAATAAATATTTTTTGAGAAATTTCCGTAAAAACACTATTCATCCGTTTCTGTTCGGGGAATTATTTTGAAATTCCGAAAAACGCGTAGTGATAGAATATTGAGATAAGATGAAATATCTAATAATATTTCATTTATGGCAAACAGAGTTTTCACTTGCGGAATTAAAACCTAAGGGTTGAGTATATTGATTTCCGAGAAAGAAATGAAATGCGTAAAAAGAATTGCATTATGGTTAAAGCGGGTGTTATACAATTATGATACTATTTAGTATCTACTTATAATACGATGAGTTAATACGAAGTACAATACGATTTTCGTACGAGTATTATACTGGAAGAATACATGAATTGTACGTATAGAATACGATTCATATTAAGGAATTAAGTTAAGACTTAATGTTAATTCATTTGGGTTGAATTATGTTTAGTCCAATCAATTGAGTAAGCAAGCCCAAGGGATTAGTTAGTTAAGTCCAATTCAAGGCCCAATATTAGACTGGTTAAGCCCAATGCAAGAAAACCGAACCGTGGATCGAACCGGTGGGTCACCAAATGGGTAAAACCCATGGGGATAACCCATGGGCAAGGGTGGGCCGACCCTTGGTGTGCAAGGTAAGATTGATGCTTGGTCATCAAGCATTTTACTTGGTGACCAAGTGTGAATAGTAAGGAGGTGGGTTGTTTATTGTCTAAATTGCCCTCCATTTCATTTTCTATAAATAGAAAGCCAAGGTTGGTCATTTGGGAGTTTTTCAATTGCCTAACCTAGATTATTTGAGAGAGAAAGAGAGCTAGACTCATCAAATCATACACTTTGGAAGCTTTGACTTAGAGTTTTCCAAGAGATTATTTAAGAGTTCTTAAAGGTAATATTCCTTATTTCTCATTCCATCTCTTTTGGTTTTCTTTTATCGTGGAGAATCATAAATGGGTGGTGTATGTCTTGTATAGTGGATTAAGAATGACTTAGTATATATTCAATCTCTATAAGTCATGAATTCATAGAAATCATAAGGTTCGATATAGTTTCAAACCATGAAAGTATTGATTGTTGAGATCGATTGTTAATAAACAATTGGACTCCATCAATACGTTAATATATGCATCTTGCTTGGTTAGGATGTAGACATGAAATCCATGGATTATTTTATGTGATTTGACCTAGAGAACGTTAATAACGAAGTTATGGCGAATTTCACGGAAATAGACGTTGAACATCAAAAACATTAAAATTCCGGATTGGAGGTCAAAAGTTTTCGTGAGACTTGAAAACATTGTTTTTCAATGTCAACACATGAGATAGGGTATTTAAGAGTTGTGGGTTCAAGAATCATCAGATTCCGACTTAAAACGAAGAAAACGAGCATTGAACACTCATTAACGTTTACGAACGCTTAGAAAATGAACTCAATAGTGAATTTTGAGTTAACGGATTCAAAAGTGTCGAATTCTTATATGAACGCGTAGAGTATGTCATTTATGACGTGTAGGCTTTTGAACGGACCAAATCAGACCTATAACGAAGAAGTTATGGCTCCGGAAATCTCACTTAAATTTTTATCTCGCTGAAAATTTTAGTGTTGAGTATGAAAGCCATGGCTGGGACGTATAGTGTTAAAATGTCGAGTCATAAAGACCGGCATACAATGTAGTTCAGACATCGTTAAATGGCGCCATAACCCCATTGATAGAGTAATGTCTCTCATTGCAAAGCGTTTAGAGATCGGGACTGGTTATCGAAACCTGGCGCGCAGCACTCGGCCTTGAACTAGTTAGTCATGCATGACGCTGAATACATGTGGTGTTTGATAGATGACTTAGGATTTAAACTTTAATTGTTCAGAGACCTATGAGTGAAATGTTTGTACACTTCATAAGTGTATTAAAGCTATTCCTATTCTACCTATACTAAGGTATATGGTATTGAAACTTAGGAATTTGATGTATGTTAGTAAGTTATGAACAAAGAACACAAAGTGTTGTCAATGAACCCTAATTGGTAAACAACGTTGGTACTTCACTGACAATGTTAGAGTCTGGTTAATAATGTAAGTTGATTAATAATCCAGGACGAGGGATAATAAGTCAAGTTAACTTTAGTAATGATATTAAGTTAACTAAGACTTAGAAGAGAAAGAAGTTGGTAGGATCAATGTGAATAATTGTTTGATAGCTAATTACAGTGTGCTATGTGAATATATCATGTAGATTCTGTAAAGGCTCTAGTCAGTCGATTAAGTTATTTGAAGACGCTGGAAGGCAAGTTTTCTTAATGCTTGTCTAACTTTCAAGTTAGCCAAGTTTTATGTGATTCATTGAACTGAATTACACGACTTGTTTTAAAGAAAGGGTCAATGCCAGATTTAACTCTGCTAGACTACTCGTAAGATATAGATTGAATGATAGTCATATCTTTCTATATAGAAATGTTAACGCTATCCTATGCCAAGTAATTGGTACGGATGTGAAGGTAAGGTTTGTCTATGAACAAACAAAAGTATTTTTTTATCGAGTATTCGATGGGCACGCGAGTTTGCCAAATATTAAACGTAAATACATTTAATGAAAGAGTTTTGATTAACATAGAGTACTATAGGCTGATCACCTAGAAGTGCTCGTAAGTAATGCGGATGTACAGCCTTAGTGCTGTGATATCCTTTTCAAGTATGAAAACATAAAGCTACTGTTCATGGTCTATCGGCCGGTTCAGAATTCCTAATCTACTCTATACTTTGGGAATTGATGTTATGAAATGTTAAAGTATTATTGTTTCATAATACTTCATAACTATTTGTTCAGTTATGTAGGAATTTTCATATAATTCACGAATGTGGTATTACTGTTATCCTTTGTTAAAACTTGTTGAGCTTGTTATGCTCACTTCTTGCGTGAATTATATGATTGCAGTTAAGGATGAATGTCCTAAGAATGCTAAGAGAGATAAGGGCAAGGCTAAGATGGATACTTAACCATCGTGTAATAGACTATTATGTTTATATGTATTATACATTATGAACAACGAACGATGTAATCGATTTATGAACCTAGGAAGGATTATACTTTGATTATAATAAGAAGATAGTAATTACATTCATTTTGTTGTGTTTCAATGGAATGATTGTATGGTTATGAGTACAGTGTAGCACCATATATCGGGTTGGAAGATACCCGAATTTTGGGGCATCACAGGTTGGTATCAAAGCATTAGGTTATAAAACTTAAGGGGGGAAGAATCTTAGACTAATAACCTCGTAAGGAAGGTAAAGTCCGAAGAATGAAATTCAAGTACATGGAATTATTAAGTTATTGAGATAACTCAGTATCGAATGAATTAAAAGGTGAAAATTAATCTTAAATAAACTAAATGTGATTTGTGCTTATACTATTGTGTATTATGTACTAATCAACTTGTTATGTGCTATTGTAGATGTCGATCGATAACATGATGTATAGAGACATTCACATTGTGAGTGAAGAGTCAGTGAACCAAGTGGAGGTAGTACCTATGGCAGTGGCGATGGTACCGTTAATGGTTCTAGAAGACTCATATATTCAGGAATATATCTCTGAGGAGCAATACTCCGAGGAGACGATGGGGTTAGCATCACATCTTAATGAGATGCTTGATGTGGAGGAGGAGATGGAGGTAACATCGATTAACACGGTGATACCTACTCAGGAGCCAACACCTCCGGATGCAATGAGATCATTGTATCTGGCTGTGTTGGATAGGAATGTGCAATCGCGCATCAGAAAAGTGCATACGTAACGAGGAAATAACCGCCCTATATGAGGCAAAGGAATCTGTAGAGGCAGATTTTGAGATAGAGCACGACGAGAAAGTGCTTATTATGACAGATAAGACACATGACTATAAGGAAGAGGCCATAGAGCTTCAAAAGAAACTGGTTGAAAAAGACCAGAAAATAGCTAGGATGTCATACCATAAGTCCAGGATTTCAAGCTGAGAATTTCTTGTTATTCCATTGAGTCCGGGCAGACTCGCCATACCATAAGTTGAGATATTGTGTCGATACTGGTAAATTAGAAATATGAGAATGTCGTTCGACAGTGTTAGTAGATCGTTAGATCTTTTTGTATAAAAATAGTGACGTAAAGCCCTCTTTTGTACAATTAAAGGGTAGTCTTTTTGTAAATCCCAATTTTTGTATAAGTCAATCGTAGGATAGTATGTAATAGCTTTTTGGCTAAAGAAACATGATGTAAATAGTTTTAACTATGAAAACATATTAATATAATGAAATTTTTATTTAATGTGCTTGTTGTGGTATGAGTGTTTGTTGTTATTTGAGAATGATAACCAAGTAGTTAAATAGATAATAATGAAACTTTATTTATTTAATCAGAATTATGTCGCCAAGAAGGAGACAATGTAACCAAGAGGCCGAGTCTCATAATGAGAATCCGGGGTGTCCTAATAACCCTATGCAAGAGTTCGTTAATTTATTAACGGCTGCATTTAACCAAGTGGGGGAGGAATTCTTGTAGCTCATAGGGTAGCAAGAACAACTACTTTCAAGGAATTTAAGAGTGTGGGTCCTCCTGAGTTCCGAGGAACGACAGACCCACTAGAAACCCAGACATGGGTAAAAGAAATTGATAAGGCGTTTGTGATAACAAACGTAGGGGATGCATAGAAGACTTCTTTTGCGACTTACATGATGAAGGGAGAAGCCAACTACTGGTGGGAGGCTCACCAGGGTGGGGCTAGGACCGAAGCTGTTACGTGGGAACAGTTTAAGAAGGCCTTCTTCGAGAACTACTTCCCTACTACCATGCAAGGTAGGATGGAGATTAAGTTCTTAGAACTTAAGCAGGGGGATATGACAGTTCCCTAGTATGCCGCTAAATTCAATGAATTGACGAGGTTTTCTCCACATCAGGTGGATACGGAGGAGAGAAAGGCACACAGGTTTGAGCAGGGCTTAAAACCCTGGCTCTATAGTAGAATATCAGTTTTTTAGAGAGCTTCCTACGGGACCATTCTTGAAAAGGCGATTATTGTAGAAGGTGGTGGTGAGGCATTGTCTCAGTACCACAAAGAGCGAAAGAACAAGAGTAAGTTAGAGGGAGTGGGTAAGGCTGAAGTTGCCAGTGAAAGCAGAAACTTACCTAAGAGGAAGAGTTTCAACCCTAGAAATACAGGGGTAAAGTAGGGAGATCCTAAATGGAGGACGGAGGCATGCAAGACATGCGGAAAGACTCACATGGTAGTCTGCTTAAAGGGGAAATCAATTTGTTACAACTGTGGGCAGGAGGGGAATTTGTCACCCAACTATCCTAACCCTAAGAAGAACCAGGGGTGTTTTGTTTGTGGGTCATTGGACCACATGGCAAGAAATTTTCGGAAGAAGGGTTTAGAGGGAAATAAGGGTTCTGGTAGTGGTAAATTAGCTATTACTGGACCAACACCATCAGTGGGTAGACCCTCACCAGACATTTAATATGACCGTCCAAGATGCACAGATCAACGGATGTTGTAGCAGGTATCATTCCGGTCAATGAGATAAATGCTTATGTTCTATTTGACTCGGGTGCTACTTGTTCTTTTATAGCATGTGAATTTGTTAAGCGATTAGGTTTAATCCCTGAGAAGTTACCAATACCTTTAGACGTTAAGGTAGCAAATGAAGAGATAATCCCCATTGAACATATTCATAAGAATTGTTGCGTAGATATTAGAGGGAATAAGTTATCGGTAGATTTGGTACCGATAAGGTTAAAAGAATTCGATGTAATTGTTGGTATGGATTAGTTGGTTAACCATAAGGCGATAATAGATTCCCATAGGAAAAGCGTAAACCTTCGGCTTTCTAAGAAAACCAAGGTAGTGTTCTTCGGTAGTAAATCACCAAGACGCTCTTGTTGTCTGTCAATGACACAAGCTAGGAAAATGTTGAGAAAAGGGTGTGTAGGTTATCCGTGCCATGTTGTGGATACCCAAAAAGTGGGAACATCCTTGGACCAGATACCTATAGCGCAAGAGTTCACGGATGTATTTCTAGAGGAGTTACCAGGTATTCCACCGGACAGGGAAGTTGAGTTTGTAATTGATCTGTTACCGGGAACGACACTAGTTTCAAGGGCACCATGTCGAATGGCGCCAGTTGAGATGAAGGAGTTGATAGTTTAATTACAAGTACTATTAGATAGAAAGTACATTCAACTAAGTGTGTCTCCTTGGGGAGCACTGGTATTGTTTGTAAAGAAAAAGGATGGGTCGTTAAGACTTTGTATCGACTATCGAGAGTTGAACAAGTTAACGATTAAGAATAAATACCGTTGCCTGTGATCGATGATCTATTTGATCATTGAAAGGGAAAAGTATTTTCTAAGATAGATTTTATGCACGGGTATCATTAGTTAAAAGTAAGGAAGGAGGTTGTACCTAAGACAGCGTTCAGAACTCGTTATGGTCATTACGAGTTTCTAGTGATGTCATTTGGGTTAACTAATGCACCAGCCGCATTTATGGATATGATGAACAGAGTGTTCAAACAGTATTTGAACAAGTTCGTTGTAGTGTTCAATGATGATATTCTATTATATTCAAAGACGTCAGAAGATCATGTAGAACATTTAAGGGTAGTGTTGGAAACAGTAAGGAAGGAGAAGTTGTATGCGAAATTCACGAAGTGTGAATTTTGGCTTGAGCGAGTGCAGATCCTAGGGCATGTTATTGATAAGGATGGAATTTCCGTAGATCCAGCAAAAGTAGAAGCAGTTAATGAGTGGGAGCAACCGAAAATGCCAACCGAGGTTCGGAGTTTTCTGGGCTTAGCGGGATACTATAGAAGGTTCATTCCGGACTTTTCTAAAATAGCTACTCCATTGACAAATCTGACAAGAAAGTCGGAATGTATGTGTGGACTGAAAAATGTGAGAACAATTTTCAGGAGTTGAAGAAGAGATTAAGTGAGGCACCTGTATTGTCCTTACTAGATGATACAGGAAATTTTGTAGTGTATAGAGATGCTTCACATAAAGGACTGGGTTGCGTGCTCATGTAGCATGGCAAGGTCATTACGTATGCGTTACGCCAATTGAAGGATTATGAGAGGGTCTATCCTACTCATGACCTGGAATTGTCAGCTGTAGTTTTTGCCTTGAAGATATGGAGGCATTATCTATATGGTGAGAAGTGTGAGATATACATGGACCACAAAAGTCTGAAATATATCTTCACACAGAAGGAGTTGAATATGAGACAGAGAAGGTGGTTGGAATTAATAAAAGATTATGACTGTGATATTTTATATCATCCGGGGAAGGCAAATGTAGTAGCTGATGCGCTAAGTAAGAAGGGTAAAGAGAAACTGTTAATGTTAACAACTCAGAATGAGTTGATAACAGTGATGACAAGAATGGAAGTAGAAGTTAAGTTATCGGAGGAGGCGGTGAAAATGTTATTTTCCATGGAAACCCAACCGACCATAGTGGAACAAAGTTAAGGAGTACAATTGTTAAATGAGGAATGCAAGCAGATGAAGAAGAGGGTAGAAGATGAAGAGAAGACTAAGTATAACCTCGATAAGGAGGGATTGCTTCGTTTTGAAGGAAGAATTTGGGTTCCAAATGGTTCTGAATTAAAGGAAGAAATAATGATGGAGGGTCATAGTTCGAGGTACTCGATACATCCCGGTAGTACGAAGATGTATCAAGACCTTTGTCAGAACTTTTGGTGGCCGAACATGAAGAGGGAGATAGCAGAATATGTTAGTAGGTGCTTAACTTGTCAAAAAGTTGAGGCTGAACACCAACGACCGAGTGGGTTGTTGCAACCGTTAGAAATTCCAGAGTGGAAATGGGAGCATATAAGAATGGACTTTAAGCTGGGACTTCCAACAACAAGGAAAAGATACGATGCTATTTGGGTGATAGTGGATCGATTAACGAAGTTGGCTCATTTTCTACCAATAGGAGTTAGGTATAACCTAGATCAGTTAGTTAAGCTGTATGTCAAGGAAATTATTTCCAGACATGGAGTACCTGTTTCGATTGTGTCAAATCGTGATCCACTATTCACATCGAACTTTTGGAGGAGTTTGTAAGAGCAAATGGGAACACAGTTAAGATTGAGTACGGCGTATCATCCTCAGACGAATGGTCAGAGTGAACGGACAATTCAAACGCTTGAAGATATGTTAAGATCTTGCATTATGGATTTCAAAGGGAGTTGGGATGAGTATCTACCGTTGGTGGAATTTTTGTACAACAATAGTTTTCACGCTAGTATTGGCATGCCGCCTTACGAAGCGTTGTATGGAAGAAAGTGCCAAACTCCATTGTGTTGGGATGAGGTGGGTGAACATCGGATGTTGGGACCTGAGATGGTACAGCAAACGGCAGACATGGTGAAGTTAATACGTGCTCGATTAGTTGTTGCTCAAGATAGGCAGAAGAAGAATGCAGATCCTCATAGAGAAAAGAGAGAATTCAATGTAGGATCTTTTGTTTTATAGAAAGTATCTCCTTGGAAGGGGAAGATACATTTTGGAAAGAAAGGGAAGTTAAGTCAAGGTTTGTAGGACCTTTTGAGATTTTAAGAAGGGTAGGAGAGGTAGCTTATGAAATAGCCTTACCTCCAGAAATAGAACGCATTCATAATGTGTTTCATGTGTCAGTGTTACGTCCTTATAAACTGGACTATAAACACGTAATAGAGTATCAATCTATTCAGATAGAGAAAGACTTGTCCTACAAGGAACTTCCCGTTCAAATTATTGATAGGAAGGAACAAATATTAAGAAATAAGGTAATACCTTCAATAAAGGTATTATGGAGAAACAACAATGCTGAAGAAGCAACGTGGGAGCTCGAGAGTAAAAGAAAGGAAGATTTTCGTCATTTGTTTATGTAATTATAAGCTAGATTCTGGGGACAGAATCCTTATAAGGGGGAGAGAATGTAACGCCCAATAAAATTGGATTTTTATGACAATTAAATTTTTATTTGATTATGTGAATTAAATGAATTTAATTTATTTATTTTGTGAGTAGCTATGTGAAGGTCGTTATGTGACTTAGAATTTGCTAATGTGGTTAGTAATCTGGCTACCTACTAGAATTAATTGATTAGAATTTCCAAGATAAAAATAAATGTTTTTCGAGAAATTTCTATAAAAACAATATTCATCCGTTTCTGTTCGGGGAATTATTTTGAAATTTCGAGAAACGTGTAATGATAGAATATCAAGATAAGATGAAATATCTAATAATATTTCATTTATGGCAAACAGAGTTTTTGCCTGCGGACTTAAAACCTAAGGGTTGAGTATATTAATTTCTGAGAATGAAATGAAATGCGTAGAAAGAATTGCGTTATGGTTAAAGCAGGTGTTATACAATTATGATACTATTTAGTATATACGTATAATACGATGAGTTAATACGAATTATAATACGATTTTTGTATGAGTATTACACGGGAAGAATACTTGAATTGTACGCATAAAATATGATTCATATTAGGGAATTAAGTTAAGACTTAATGTTAATTCATTTGGGTAGGATTATGTTTAGTCCAATCAATTGAGTGAGCAAGCCCAAGGGATTAGTTATTTAAGTCCAATTCAAGGCCCAATATTAGATTGGTTAAGCCCAATGCTAGAAAACCGAACCGTGGATCGAACCGGTGGGTCACAGAATGGGTAAAACCCATGGGGATAATCCATGGGCAAGGGTGGGCCAGCCCTTGGTGTGCAAGGCAAGATTGATGCTTGGTAATCAAGCATTTTACTTGGTGACCAAGTGTGAATAGTAATGAGGTGGGTTGTTTATTGTCTAAATTGCCCTCTATTTCATTTTCTAAAAATAGAAAGCCAAGGTTGGTCATTTGGGAGTTTTTCAATTACCCAACCTAGATTATTTGAGAGAGAAAGAGAGCTAGACTAATCAAATCATACACTTTGGAAGCTTTGACTTAGAGTTTTCCAAGAGATTATTTAAGAGTTCTTAAAGGTAATATTCCTTATTTCTCATTCCATCTCTTTTGATTTTCTTTTATCATGGAGAATCATAAATGGGTGGTGTATGTCTTGTATAGTGGATTAATAATGACTTAGTATAGATTCAATCTCTATAAGTCATGAATTCATAGAAATCATAAGGTTCGATATAGTTTCAAACTATGAAAGTATTGATTGTTGAGATCGATTGTTAATAAACAATTGGACTCCATCAATACGTTAATATATGCATCTTGCTTGATTAGGATGTAGATATGAAATCCATGGAGTATTTCATATGATTTGGCCTAGACAACGTTAATAAGGAAGTTATAGCGAATCTCACAGAAATAGACGTTGAACGTCGAAAACATTGAAATTCCAGATTGGAGGTCAAAAGTTGTCGTGAGACTTGAAAACATTGTTTTTCAATGTAAACACGTGAGATAGGGTATTTATGAGTTGTAGGTTCAAGAATCATCGGATTCTGACTTAAAACCAAGAAAACGAGCATTGAACGGTCATTAACGTTTACGAACGCTTAGAAAATGAATTCAATAGTGAATTTTGAGTTAACAGATTCGAAAGTGTCAAATTTTTATATGAACTCGTAGAGTATGTCATTTATGATTTGTAGGCTTTTGAACGGACCAAATCGGACCTATAACAAAGAAGTTATGGCTCTGGGAATCTCACTAAAAATTTATCTGTTGAAAAATTCAGGTTCGAGATGAGATGAGAGCCATGCCGCTGCAGATATATGTTAAAATGCCATGCCGCAGTAAAACGCCAAGATGTTGTTGTTACATACTTCTAAATAGTGCCAAATACCGATCGATAGTAAAGTCTCACGCCACAAGGTTTAGACCGGACTGGTTATTGAAACTGGCGCCATAAAGCGCCAGCCTTGAAATAGTTGGTCATGCATGCTGGCCATGTATGTGGTGTTTGATAGATGACTTAGGTTTTAAACATCAATTGTTCAGAGACCTATAAGAAAAATGTTTGTACACTTTATAAGTGTATTAAAGCTATTCCTATACTACCTGTACTAAGGTATATGGTATTGAAACTTAGGAATTTGATGTATGTTAGTAAGTTATGAACAAAGAACAAAAAGTGTTGTCAATGAACCCTAATTGGTAAACAACGTTGGTACTTCACCGAAAATGTTAGAGTCCGGTTAATAACATAAGTTGATTAATAAGCCGGGACGAGGGATAATAAGTCAAGTTAACTTTAGTAATGATATTAAGTTAACTAAGACTTAGAAGAGAAAGAAGTTGGTAGGAACAATGTGAATAATTGTTTGATAGCTAATTACAGTGTGCTATGTGAATATATCATGTAGATTCTGTAAAGGCTGTGGTCAATCGATTAAGTTATTTGAAGACGCTGGAAGGCAAGTTTTATTAATGCTTGTCTAACTTTCAAGTTAGCCAAGTTTTATGTGATTCATTGAACTGAATTGCACGATTGGTTTTAAAGAAAGGGTCAATGCCAAATTTATCTTGGCTAGACTACTCGTAAGATATAGATTGAATGATATTCATATCTTTCTATATAGAAATGTAACGCTATCCTATGCCAAGTAATTGGTACGGATGTGAAGGTAAGGTTTGTCTATGAACAAACAAAAGTATTTTTTTATCGATTATTCGATGGGCACGCGATTTTGCCCAATATTAAACGTAAATACGTTTAATGAATGAGTGTTGATCAACATAGAGTACTATAGGCAGATCACCTAGAAGTGCTCGTAAGTAATGCAGATGTACAACCTTAGTGCTGTGATATCCTTTTCGAGTATGAAAACAGTAAAAGTTATCGCTCATGGTCTATCGAATTTGCCTGTAATTCCTAATCTACTCTATATTTTGGGAATTGATGTTATGAAATGTTAAAGTATTATTGTTTCATATTACTTCATAACTATTTGTTCAGTTATGTAGGAATTATCATATAATTCATGAATGTGGTATTACTGTTATCCTTTGTTAAAACTTGTTGAGCTTGTTATGCCCACTTCTTGCGTGAATTATATGATTGCTGTTAAGGATGAACATCTTGAGAATGCTAAGAGAGTTAAGGGCAAGGCTAAGATGGATACTTAACAATCGTGTAATAGACTAGTATGTTTGTATGTATTATACATTATGAACAACGAACGATGTAATCGGTTTATGAACCTGGGAAGGATTATACTTTGATTATAATAAGAAGATAGTAATTACATTCATTTTGTTGTATTTCAATGGAGTGATTGTATGGTTATGAGTACAGTGTAGCACCATATGTCGGGTTGGAAGATACCCGAATTTGGGGGCGTCACAACGTTAATAAGCCGTAATGGAAGATAGTTAAGTCAAAATGACTTTTTTTATTGAAATAAATTCGATTATGTTATAGAAGAGAAATAAGTTGGTAAAAATAATGTGATTAGATTGTTTGGTAGCTAATTACAGTGTGCTATGTGAATATATCATGTAGAGACTGTAAAGACCAAGAACTGTTGAATAATTATTTAAAGACGACTGAAGGCAAGTTTTCTTAACGCTTGTCTAATCTTCGTGTTAGCCAAGTTTTCTGTGATTCATGTTATGAGATGTATGAATTGTCTTACGAAAGGGTCGATGCCAGTTTTAACTCTGCTAGACTATTCTTAAAAGTTAGATTGATTTGTTTACAATTCTTTCGATATAGAACTATTGATGTTATCCTATGCCAAGTATTTGGTACGGATTCAAGGTAAGCTTATGTATGAACAAACAAATGTATTTTACATCGATTATTCGATGGGCATGCAAGGTTGCCAAAACTTAAACGTAGATACGTTTAACGGATGAGTGTTGATCAACATAGAGTACTATAGGCTGATCACCTAGAAGTGCTCGTAAGATATATCAGACTTACGAAATTAGTGTCGGGTTGTCCTTTTTCTTGAATAAAAACCAAAAGAGAATGTTCATGGTCTTTTGACTAGCTCATAATTCCTAAGTTATTATATATACTATGGAATTGTGTTATGAAATGAAAAGGTGTTATTTAATGTTTCATAGTACTTCATAGCTACTTGTTCAGTTATTGAAGATAATCATACAATTCTCGACGTGGTATTTGTGTTATCTATTGCTAGACTTGCTGAGCTAGTTATGCTTACTTCTTGCTTAAATTATATGATTGCAATTAAGGCCGAAAGAACTGAGGATCCCAGTAGGGATAAAGGCAAAGCTAAGATGGATAAATAGATTATCCTATAATAGACTAGTATGATTGTAAGAATCATATTATGATAAACGAAGAATGTATCGGTTACAGAACCTAGGAAAGGATTTATTATTATTATTGTAATAAGAATGTAGTAAATACAATCATTTTGATGTTGTTTCAATGGAATGAATGTATAGTTAGAAGTACCGTGTAGAACCATATCTGTGGGTTGAAAGTACCCGGATTTGGGGGCGTCACATATAGTATATATATTTATTTTGCCATACTCATTTACACACACTTCTCACATATTTATTCACTATATAATAGTTATACTAATTAATCATTTAAAGATTATAAATATTTCTATTTAACATTCAAGGCAAACACTCAAGCTATGTTAATGTTTCAACATAACTTATCTTACTCTTCCTTAATCAACTTGATTAAGTATTGATCTAAGTTAATTTGAAATAATTAAATTAACTATCTTGTTTAATTTATATCTCATAATACATATTCACTTATAAACTAAAAAAATTATTCGTAAAAATTTAAATATATAATCATATAAAGTTCTCGGTCCTTACATTATCCCCTCCTTATAAGGATTCCATCCCTGGAATCACCATTACCATACATTCAAATTATGTCTATCCATTGACCTTTATTTATAAATCCAAATTTATTACCCTAATATAAGTATTACTTTGTTTCTTCTTACATTTACTCCTTCCCATCTTATTCAGGGCAAAAAATTCTCTACTAAACTCAAGTCTCATTTGACTTGCCATAGCTCATAATTACCTGTTATATTTAGGTAACAACATCTTACTCACAATAATATTCCTTTAATTTATTAAGCAACATGTGTTTTCTCTTATTGTACTTTGGAACCTCAAAGAGTTACCATAGACCACTCAATATACGTGTTTTCTTTTAATAATTTATAAAGTTCTATCATTAATTCCTTCAATTTTATTTATGCAATACTAACCTGTGATATCATCATGTGATACCAACCTATGACTCAAATCCGCATAGGAACAACACCTCTTAATGATAACTATCAAATAAGACGTGTGTAATTATATTACTAATTGAAATTTTATCTGGCACTACTCCATTCGAAGCGACTGCATCCTGGACTGTCATGTTAAACGTGTGTGTTTTTGGTCTTGTTGGTTGAGCTGGTCCATTGGTTGTTAGAGTCCCACTGTTATTTCGTTTGTTGTTGCTTCCCTTCTTTGGATTCTTCTTTGACAGTTACAGATTTGATGGTTTAACGATTCTCATAAAAAATATAGGGAAATGGGGCATAGCCGCCCAACATCTAACAAAGGCCTATCAAAAGATATAACGAGAACTGGGGCACAACTGCTCAATATCTAACAGAGGCCTATCAAAAGATATAGCGAGAAATGCATCAGAAGAAGTCAATGATGTTGATGTCCACATCATCCAATCTGTCCATCTGATGTAACTCCTCTTGAGTCACTGAATCTTTGCCAGAAGGGATATCAAACTGATACAACAGAGGATCTGCGCCTACAAAACCATCTGAATATGGGTCACCTAAAGAGCCAGCCCTAGAGCTGGAAGGATCGAAAGTATCCGCCTCTGATGGATCTCTGCCCAAATGTTGGATAAAGAAATGTGCCCGGTCCAACCGCTGGGTCAAGCTCACAATCTACGTTAGATGAGCAGGCTCTTGAACGCAGGTAATCCAATCTGTCCTCATGACAGAGCCAGGAACCATATCCCCCATAAACTGTGTGTCGCGGGTCTGAGCTCCAATGGTGCGAGGGAACCACCAGTGGTAAAAATCCTCCTGAGTGAAAGGTCCCTCTGACAAAATAATGCCATCCACGCCCATCAATGGGATCAAAGTGATCGGATGTGACCAAGGCCAATAGCGCTTGGCAGGAGGAATGATCGGAATGCGTATTTCTCCTGTAGTGCTACTAATAACACGTTCTGCTAAATAGAGTTCGCAATCTCTATCAGTAATGAGAGTAATCCGACTGGTGGACAATACATACTCAACACAAGTTAGGAAACCACCCTCGAAGCCAACTATTAAGTGGTCCTCAAATTAAGGAACCCATGTAATGACCTCTACAGTCAACAACTCTAACTATAGGCGAGAATGGGTGAATCCCTCAGCTATAGGAACCTCCGCCAAAGTGGAGTAATGTCATTGTCATCCCCATGGATATGTGTCCAAACCTAATGTACTAAAGGACGAAGACATGGGAGCCTATCGTAGGCCCAAAACTGCGAATACAAGATCAAATATCTACGATCAGTCAAACTGGCAACCCGAACAAGGGAAATTAAAAGAGAAATGCTCACCAGCAGGAATAGGTAAAACCCTAACCAAGCCTCCGTCACGCCCTCTGATCGTAGGCGCATCCCCCCGAGGAAGTAGGCAAAGGTTTAGGAACCCCAATCAAACTCTCCAATACGGTCCACCTCCCGAGTGGCGCTGACTAAAGAGAATGACACCATCGAAGAGTTATCAGCTAGGAAACAACCCCTGAGGATGATCAGAAATAATCGCTGAAGGATGTGATCTCTAACCCTCTGATCATCAGGTAATGGCTTAGTTAAATCCCCACTCGTGGCATCTACACTCAAGCAACCAGAACGGACTTTCCTGCCCTTGAGCGCCGTAGCCGGGACTCACAATAAGGACCTGAAGAAAGTTAGGGAAATGTTAGCCACTAAAGGCACTAGCGCCCTGGAAAACTCCATCCTAGTGATGAATCGCCAATCCATCGGTGTCATCATCACCTCACAATCCAGCAAAATGGAGAGACTAGGTCAGGTGAAAGCAACGCTCAGACAAAGCCCTGAGATAACCTCAAAGAAAATAATGGTGAAGGATAGAGAAGAAAGCCTTGAAGCCCGAGGCATGAACAATCTCTAGGTACTCTGGATGAACAGTCTGGTACAGAGAATATATGTTAAACCAGTTCCCTCTGGGCTGGTAAAGTTGAGAACCTGCATCACAATGCAAATCAATATAAGAACCCTTGACCCCACAAATGGGAAAACGAAGATCAACATGGCTTTTACCTCATTCGCATAAAGATAGATTGAGGGGCGATGACTTAAATCATCCAAAATCTTGAGAATTGTCACATTTATATCTGGAAGCTCCCTGTGGGGAATGGAAGAAGGAGCAGGATCTGCAACGGGTATGTCTTCATTCTCGTCCTCAACATCTGGTCTCTCAACCCAGATATGACGAATCACTGACTCAGTCAACTGATGAGGCTGTCGGGCTGGGCGAGGCTGAGGTACATCTATAGCTCTCCCTCTCAAACCTGAAGAGGTCCTACGGGAGCTACTCGGCTGGTCTGGATCCATATATCTGGATAAAAGTCTCCTAATCACCTCAAAAAGGGTATGGTAAATTCTAACCTGGAGCTCATTAAATGCAGTTCATAGCTATATGTATGCATGCATTACTTTAACATACATCTGCAGTAGAGTTAAAAATGCATGATGATTCAATGCATATACTTGTGAGTTTTTTTTTGCCTGAGTCTCCTTTGTAAAAAGGGTTATCCTCATGCACGTAGGCATGACTAGGTGGCCATTTAGTAGCACACCAACTCAAAGTTATAAACATCCTATATGCATGAAAAAACATCAAATTCATATCTATAATGGTAGCCTAATTACAAGGATTACTTTGCTTTAAAACCTTTGGTCATTTGTCCTCAAATAGGATGAAAAAATAGCAGAAAAAGGTATCAAATTGGCTATTTAAAAAGTCAATTTTTTCACATCAATACATTCAGCATGGTAAAATACTAACATTTACTACGTTGAATAATTTTTATCAAGTCATATGAGTATGCATATTCACTACTATTTGTTTTGAAGCATTCTTTATGATATCTCACTTTCCAACAGTCAAAACAAGAAAAGAAAACATGTAAACATTACCAGGATAGTGTAGAACAATTGTATGGTGACAGATTTTTTAGAAAATAGCCCGAACTTAGTTGATCTGAAGAAGAAATCTCAGATACCCTTTGCGACTTCAACTTTAAAATAACTTGTGAAAGGGATGGGAGGTGAGATATAACCCACGGGTGGCTGCGGGTCAACTCGTTGTAGTCGCGGGTCTACTTGCGGCTACCTTGGGTGGTCCCCACCCCCTCTGGCTCGATTAAATTTGAGTTACAAAGGAAAAAAGATGCTACACGATTAAATGAAAAAAGCCTGAAATCCTAATTTCAAAGACTAAACTGCAGGTCTACATATCATTCATTCGAATTGACCTGGATATAGGGTTCAGAGCCAATGATCAAAGCTATTGAAAGCAGCCTTTGTCAACGCATCGTGAAGGTCCGATGCCATTAACCAGGGGTTGTAATTGAAATCAAAAGCATATATCTCATTAGAAATATATCCCCAGAAGAGATTTCGGACATCTTAAGCCATTGAAAGCTATTTCAACGAGGATCAGGCAGCCCTGATATTACCAGTCGTTGGAAATTACTCCAGCGAAGCATCAGAAGTAGTCCAATGATGCAAGCCATTGGAAACTACTTCAATGAGGGTCAAGCATCCCAAACAATGCAAACTGTTGGTGATAACTCCAATGAAGCGTTAGAGAAACCTAATGATATAAACCACAGAAAACCATCCTCATCGGGAAGGACCGATGATGGAATCTATTATATAGATCCCCAACGATCAAACAAAATCCTCAAGAGTCGTTTGCAAAAGAAAAGAATCTCTTCGGTGGAAAGCCTGTGCAAAGGATTAAGAACTTTGGTGATAACCCCAATGTTAACATCCTGTGGTCTCAATCATTGAGAAACCTCCACTCCAAGAATTGCAAAGACAACTCTGTGACTTGTTAACAAATCAGGCTCAGATAACACTGATGGACAGTTCAAACCACTAGCGATAACCCCAGCATTGCATCAGGAGATTCCTGTGATAAGAGCTTTGGAAACTATCGGTTGAGTAGACATCAAAGCAGTTCAACAAGGTCATTATTGACAACTCCATCCCCCAACAGAAGCAACAGGGGCGGGCAGTTATCACATCTCATTGGAAATCACTCCAACAAATAACACTCAGCATAACATTGCATAATGTTGCATTGCATTTACATCATGCTTAGCTTGTCTTATTTCTAGTGTCTATTAGTCTTTATCCTATCCATGCCATTGCATCGCATAAATATGATAAAGAGGGGAATCTATAGACACTCAAAATTTTGCGTTCCTATTACTAACCCTGCAGGAGGGTAGAATCATCTTCCTGAGATAACCCTGGAAGTCATATCAGTTTTGGACCCCAGAGACAACCATGGAAAGTCCAGTTTTTAATCTCGGAGATAACCCCAAGAGATTCAGTTTCAACCCCGGAAGATCTAGTTCCAACCTCAGAGATAACCTAGAGGGATACAGTCCAACTTTCGAAGATAACCCCAGAAAAGTCAATTTCAACCCCGGAGACAACTGCGTGATACTCAGTTCTGTTAGGAATAAGCATGTGAATGATATTCCTATTTTTATAAGATTTGATTATGAACTTAATAAATGAATATACAAATATGTCTACATTAAAATAAGCTATAAAGTCCTTAAATAGATAATAGGAATATATGTACAAGGATTTAGACTGAAATTATCAAATATGTTAGGTTGATTCTACATGAACAAAACAGCTTTGTAAAGTCCTCAAAACGAATATGATGTACAAGGACTATATAAATAGAAATATCAAGCTTATTAGGTTGATCTCATATGATGTAATAGATAGGACTGTCTTATCGTCGATTACTACACAAGCCTTCGAAGTCCGCCAGGAGAAACAAAGAATTCAAAGCCTATCAAGGCAGAATCGTAGTCAGTTGAGCCAGCCGAGGGATTATAGAAGCCAAGGAAGAATCGTAGAATATCGAGAAAGTGGCTATAGATCGTAGTCTGCCTTGGAGGGCCTCATTTAGTGACATAGAGTTGGCCCAAGCGCCTACAAAGACAAGTTAAGAATCTTAGACCACACTTGAAGTCGTAGAGTATAATAATCATACCAAAGGCAAAAATCATAGTCGAGCTAGATCAGACAAGAATAACAAGTGTTAAGGCATAAATCATAGTCTAATGTATACTCACCACTCGGAGTCGTAGTGTGCAGAACCAAAGCTAGATTGTAGTCTGCAGAACAAAGCCTGCAATAAAGCCTATCAGTGCTCACACCGTCAAGGAAGAATCATAGTGTTAACACGATTCTAAAACACATGAGCACTCCCATAGCATCCAAAGAATGAAGCCTCTAGATAGGACAAGAAAGATGAAATCTACCACAAGGAAGCCAGAGAGCGTTCACCTAATGGCTTGCAAGCAAATAAGAAGATCGAAGCACCAATTCAATCAGCATCCTGATTGAGTTGTAAAGCCATTTAAGGGAAGTCTTCCACAAGCAATAAGTAAGAAGACTTCAGATGATATGATTGACTAAAGGAAGTCAGCAATGTAGTAGCTGTCAAGATTAACAAAAGATGACTATCTTAGGTACAACTATGATTATTGTGCTTGCCAGGTTAGAAGTAGAAACTGATGGGGTATATAACAGGGACACTGGCCAACCTATACAGAATAGACATAGAAGATTAAACATGGGTCAGACCATTGATGATATGTGAACGGGAGATCACAAGGAAAAGAGACTGAGCTTGACAAATTTGATAAGTCTTTAAGTTCAGGAGGGCCATAATAATCAGATAAGTTGTTAGTACCTAATTTAAGTCAAGGCAAGCAGAAGGGGTAAAGCACTGCATGAATAAAGGAAGAGAAGTTCTAATTGCAAGCTCAAGGAACATTATCTGAATTGTAGAGTTCAGCCAGCTGCATTAGAATCGTAGAGTTCAGTTATCTAAGTATTGAAGCCTTGGCAACATCTCAATGCAAAGACTGACATTCGAATGTTGGGCATTGAAAGCATCGATACAGAAGGACAACTCTAGATGTTCTAGTCGAGGAATCAAAAAGAAGTAATAAAGGTGACTACTAGCCTGACACGTTAAAGTGACATTTCTGATGTGGTAGTTGAAATAGTAGACTGCAGTGTCAGAAAAGTGAAAAAGGGGATGTCACGTCACATCTTTAATCTACACCAAATAACTCAAGATCTGCAAATTAATTCAAATAGCTTCCAACGTCTATAATCCAACGGGAAGCTTCTGAAAGGTTATTTAATAGGTGAAGCTTAAAAGAAGAAGGTTGGTTGTTGACTCTACAAGTTCTACAGAGCAAAAACAAAATATGTCTCAGTGGCAGTGAGACTACGAAAGTAGAAGTGAAGCAAGTTAAGAGAAGACCTTTAATAGAAAAAGGCTTCACTCAACAACAATGGGAATGCCATTAAGAATGTCAGCCAAGCTGAGAGCCGAGAAGGCCAAGATTGTATGACCATAAATTATTATTATTATTATTTTGAATAAAATGGAATTTCCTCTATTTATTATTTTGAAATAGTAAGGGGTTGATTTGATTAACGTGGTTAGTTATGGGTAAAATGCGCAAATATTTTAAATAAGCAAGTTGTTATTAAATACTTATTGTTGTCAGGGAATATTCGTTTGGTCATGGATTATTCTTGTTGTTATCGGGGAATATTCGTATGACGGCGCAACCATTTGTGGGCCCCATAACAGAAAACTTTTGGATGAAGAAAATGATAAGTATGAGTTTTTTTTATAAATAACGTTGTGGTTATTACTGATTAACAATCATTGGAATACCGTGGTTAAAAGTAAAATAACGCAGCGTGGTTGCATAAAGATAGCACACGATATTGCACAATATTTTTGAATTATTGATTCTTACGTAAGAAGTCACTACTCAATAATTGTTACAAAGAATTATCTTGCTCAATATTTTATTTTATTGATTCAATAATTGCTACGTTAATATTTTATATTATTGATTCAATAATTGTCATTGCACACTATTTCCCATTAGCAGATCAATAATTCATATTATTTAAATAATATTATTAGATAGCATTATTGGCAATGTCTAAGGAAGTTCGCTCAGAAAAGGGTTTGGTCACCTAATCATACGCCAAGAGGGAGAAATCCTTATCGGAATGCCCCCTATTTCCTAGGAACGACCTGGTTGTCATTATTGTGAGTCTGTAATATTATTTATGAATAATTAATTATTAATTTATATAATAATAAATAATTATTGTGGTTATAAATGAAGGAATTAATGTTGATGTATTTTATCAGTATTTTGTCAGAATGTAGGTATTAAAAATCATTCGTATATGGATTTCGGTCATTTTCTTTTTGGAATTTGGAAACACTTTCTTCTACAATGTTGTAGAGAATTAAATTTTATATGGAATGGACATTAAATTCGTATTTTTCTGATAAAAGGGCTATTTATTATTAATTATTGAAGTTTTGGAAATGAATGTTTTTAATTAAAAACATGGGTGGGCCTCACTCTTGTCCTCTGTTGGTGAGAAATGTGCTGAAATTTTATTTCAAAACTGGTGTGCCTATTCTTCAAAGATGGAGTGCTGTAGAAGCCTCTGTAGGTAAATTTGTCAACTATGGCGTTCTGGCATTTTCCTATAAATATGTTACTTAGTTTGAATTAAAAATCACACCAAAATGAGAATTTTTCTCTCTCTATAATATCAAGAATATTTTTGTGAGTATTTAGATATCTTGAGTGTTGTTATTTAGTGCAAGTTTCATTCAGCATTATATCCGATATTTTAGCCAGAAGTACTATTCTTTTGAGGTAAGGGATGTTATTTTTTTTCGTAAGTGATATTATTTCTTTTAATATCATTATACTGAAATATTTGTATGAATTTTATTATGAAATTTTTACCTTTTATGTTGAGGTTACTATTCACGTATACAGTACTATTCATGTATATGACACTATTCACGAATACGGTACTATTCCCGAATACTATTCATGAAGTATGATTTTTTTTGTGAAATTATTACATTTTCGTGGCGGGGTTATTATTCACGTATACGACACTATTCACAAAAAAAATTAAATTTTCTTCTCTTTGTCTTAGTTGTCTATTATGGTTACTATCTTTGATTGTATCCATGTTTTCATTTTCATTCTTGAATTATTTCTCCACAATGGATTATTATGGAGTATTTTTGAACTTGCATAAACTAAAGTACGAATCCCTAATCTTTGTCCTTTTATCTCACTGGATTTGTTTCTTGAAAATATTTTTCATCATCCTCAGTCCTAAATGATGATATAACTGAATATCTTTGGCTTTTATTGCAAAGATGAATGATTACCTGATGAATATCTTTGGCCCGTAGTGCAAAGATCGACAGGTGTTGAGTTGAACATGACCAACTGGTGATACGAATGAATATCTTTGGTCCGTAGTGAAAAAATGAATATTTGATTCAAGATGTATATTGATTGATGTTACAGGGATAAAATATTGATGATGAACTTTAAAATCATAGAAGATAGTAGACTTCATTCTCTACTTAACTCTTTTAATGAATTGTTGTTTTCGCTGCAGTTGTTGATCTATAACTTGTTGTCTATTGTATTCTTTCAGATTTTTCCATGTTAAGGACTATGGATAATTTGTTCTACATTATCTTAGTCATAATATTCTTTAATGGGCTAGTTGAGCTCATCCTTTTTGTTCCATTTTTCTTTTTAGGAGGCGAGAATATAGCGGGAACTAGTCGGGGTGTAGAGTGCTGGTTCGAGATAGTTGTTTTAGTAGTCCTAACTATTTTGTAAAATAGTGTATCAATAATTGTAATGATGACTTATTTGAGTTTGGATATTGTCTAGAAGACAATATTTATATTTAAACTCACAGCATATATGTTGTCGTATTTTGCACGACAATTGTAATAATGAAGTTGTAGTTATTTTCTATACCATGTATTTGGCGAATCAGAATGGGTTGTGTTGATCTATTTTGGGGGCATCACAGTTGGTATCAGAGCTTAGGGATATTGTCTCTGGCGGAGATCGGGGAATAGAACTAGGAGGGGAGAGACGAGTAAATCCTTCGCTAGTGTGTCCTACATAAGATTATTTGTTATTTAATTGGTCGGTCAGAATATAGGGATAATATGTGGCATGTCAATTAACCAATGTTTTATGGCAGTATTTAAGAATGGCATCTGAAAATTGTGAGATAAGCAATGGAGCACATGAGACCATTGAGTCATCGTTGATCAATAACCAGGATAACGTGCATCTGGAAGGCAATTATCCTCCTGTAAACAACAACACCGAACAAATGACGAACGATGGTATGTTTAGGAACTTTCTAGAATTCATGCAAAACCAAACGAGAGAGACTACTATTCAAAATGATGGTGGAAACACTGGCAACTCACGGATGGTCACCGTTAAGCAGTTCAAGGAGTTGGAACCGCTAGAGTTTTTGGGAAAGCTAGAACCACTTATAGTAGAGACGTGGATAAAGCAGATCACCAAGATATTTGATATCTTGGGATTCTCAGAGGAGCAAAAGGTTCCCTTCGCCACCTTCATGTTACGAGGAGAGGCAGATTATTGGTGGGAATCCATAAAGCGTACTTAGCCTGCCACACTGAAGATGTCTTGGGAGAAGTTCTAAGAATTATTCAACGACAAGGGCTTTCCTGAAAGTATTCATCACATGAAGGAGGTAGAGTTCATCAAGCTGGAGCAAAACAATATGACTGTGTCTTAGTACGAGGCTAAGTTTGCAGAATTATCCAGGTTTGCACCACATTTGGCAGAGAATAAGGAACGTATGACGCGGATGTTTCTGAGAGGTTTGAAACCCGAAATATGTCAATACCTCATTTCTCACAAACTGTGTTTTGTATTCAGATGTAGTGAATAGGGCTCAGTTATTGGAGAGGGATTATGAGTCATCTCAACCAAAAGATAACGATCAAAAACATGATAATAATCGTACCTGTGGCAATGGCCATCGGAATAATGATAAACATCGTGGAGGAAATTATTATGCCAGAAATGGTAACAACTTCGGTGGTAATCATGGCCAAGATAATAAAAGAAATGATTCAAGTGGAAATTTTAAGAAGAGAAGATTTAACGATGGTGGGAAGACGTCAGCAGCAGCACCAACACTAGCAAGAAAATCTAGGGGAGGAGAACGACCACCAGTTAGATAGTACAGATGCGGAGAAGAGGGACACATAAGTCCAAACTGTTCACAGTTTTCCAAGGTATACTTTAGTTGTGGAAAATACGGTCACATAGATCGATATTGTTCTATAGCAAAATCAAGTCCAGCAGGGATGGTGGCACCAAAGGCGGATACGGACAAAACAAAGTCGGTGGTTTCAGGTAGATCATTTTTCGTGACTTCTCAAAAAGCGAGTAACCCGAACAAAGTTATCACGGGTTAGTTAATCATAAATTCTTGCGAAGTCTATACCTTTTTAGATACCGATTCTACCCATTCTTTTATTTCTCCTGCTTGTTCTCAACGTTTGAACTTGACCCCTGAGAAATTAGACTTTGACTTATCTGTTGAATCTCTATTAGGTGAAACCTTTGTTACATCTACAGTTTATAAATCTTGCTTGATTCAAGTTGGCACCATCACATTACCTGTTGATCTTATCTCTTTAAAGATATTTGTCTTTAACGTGATTTTAGGAATTGACTGGTTAACTATTCATCATGCTAAAATTTATTATTTTCGTAAGGTTGTTAGTTTTCATATTCCTAACCAACCTGTTATACAAGTTCAAGAAACCAAAACACTAAAGTCAATCACTGTCATATCAAGCTATAAAGCCATTCATTTTATTGAAAAATGGATGTCAAGCTTTCTTAGCCCATGATATGGATTTAAACAAAAATACGTCAGATTTGAATAATATTTCTGTTGTTAGTGAATTTCCTGACGTATTTCCCGAAGAAATTCCAGGCCTACCCCCAGAGCGTGATATCAAATTTTGTATTGACCTTGAACACGGTACAAAACCCATTTCTAAAATCTCATATCGAATGGCTCCTATTGAACTTCAGGAGTTAAAAACCCAACTACAAGAGTTGGTACCCGAGCCTCTATCTGGTGACTTCCTTTGCGGAATGGACAGAAGCCAGACTCTTTGTAGGGGATGCTATATTTATGTGGTGGTAAAACGATAGGTGCCATTGTGACGTGCAATCCAAGGTTGGGATATGAGTCACAGTTGCGAGCAACCTAAGTCAGTAATCAAAATAAGTAGCTTTCTAGGCTTAGCTGGTTATTATCGGAGATTCGTGCAAGGATACAAAATTCAAATGGAGCGAGGAATGCGAGAAGAGCTTCCAAGAACTCAAGAGGAAACTCATTTCAGCACATGTCCTGACAATTCCATCATGGAAAAGCGAACGTGGTAGCGAACGCGTTGAGTAAAAGATCGTATGCGATTATGAGTGCGACGTTGTTAACACAAAGACCCATTTCGTATGACTTACAAAAGATGGAGATAGAGTTAAAGACTCCAAGAACCTACGTGAAAATAGCGAATATCCGATTAAAATTAACTTTAATTGATAAAGTTAAAGTCACTCAAGCTACAGACTCATAGCTGATGAATGTGAAGAAGAAGGTATAATAAGGCGTTATTCTAGAAGCAAGAATCGATGAAGAGAGGAAATCTCAACCCTCGATTTATTGGTCTATTTGAACTCCTCAATCGAGTAGGAACTGTGGCCTATAGACTCGCTTTACCGCCAAGTATGTCTTGTGTTCATAACGTTTTCCACATTTCCAAGCTACATAAATATGTGAAAAACCCGAACCACATTATTGAGTTAGAACCAGACGAGATAGCAGAAGATTTAACGTATGAAGAGGTAACTGTTAAAATTTTAGATAAGAAGGAACATATTTTATGCTCAAAGATTATACCTCAAGTCAAAGTTTTATGGAGAAACCATGATAATCGAAAATGAAAGCGAGGTATCCTCACCTTTTCGAAACACCAGGTACGCACGTCAATTTTGAGTATAGAATTTCATAAAGAGGGGAGGTTGTAAGACCCCAAATTATTTTATTTCATTTTATTTTTTGAATAAAATGGAATTTCCTATTTTTATTATTTTGAAATAGTAAGGGGTTGATTTGATTAAAGTGGTTATTTATGGGTTAAATGTACAAATACTTTAGATAAGCAAGTGGTTATAGAATACTCATTGTTGTCAGGGAATATTCGTTTGGTTGTGTAATATTCTTGTTGTTATCAGGGAATATTCGTACGATGGCGCAACCATTTATGGGCCTCATAACGGAAAACTGTCGGATGAAGAAAATGACAAGTATGAGTTTTTTTATAAATAATGGCGTGGTTGTTACCGTTAACACTGTTGGAATACCTGGTGGTTAAAGTAATGTAATACGCGTGGTTGCATAGTAGCACACGGTATTGCATAATATTTTTGAATTATTAATTCTCACATAAGAAGTCACTACTTACTAATTGTTACAGTAATTACTGTTCAATATTTTTTTTTCTTGATTCAATAATTGCTACGTTGATATTTTATATTATTGATTCAATAATTGTCATTGCACATTATTTCCCATTATCAGATCAATAATTCATATTATTTGAATAATATTATTAGATAACATTACTGGCAATGTCTAAGGAAGTTCTGTCTAGGAAAGGGGTTTGGTCCCCTAATTGGGCGCTAGTAAGGAGAAACTTTATCGGAAAGCCCCCTCTTTCTTGGGAACGACCTGGTTGTCATTATTGTGATTTTGTAATATTATTTATGAATAATTAATTATTAATTTATATGACAAAGAAATATTTATTGTGGTTATAAATGAAGGAATTAATGTTGAAGTGTTTTATCAGTATTTTGTCGGAATGGAGGTATTAAAAATCATCCATATGTGGATTTCGTGTATGAGATGGACATAGAATTCGTATTTTTCTGATAAAAGGTTTATTTATTATGAATTATTGAAGTTTAGGAAATAAATATTTTTAATTAAAAACATAGGTGGGCCCCACTCTTGTCATTTGTTGGTGAGAAATGTGCTAAAATTTTATTTCAAAAGTGGTGTGCCTATTCTTCAAAGATGGAGTGCTGCAAAAGCCTCTGTAGGTAAATTTGTCAACTATGGCGTTCTGGCAATGTCCTATAAATAAGGTGCTTAGTTAGAATTGAAAATCACACCAGAATCAAAAGTTTTCTCTCTATCTCTCTCTCTCTCTATAATATCGAGTGTATTTTTGTGAGTATTTAGATATCTTGAGTGTTGCTATTTAGTGCAAGTTTCCTTCAACATTATATCTGATATTTTAGCCGGATGTACTATTCTATTGAGGTAAGGGATGTTATTTTTTTTGTAAGTGATATTATTTCTTTCAATATTATTATACCGAAATATTGATATAAATTTTTGTAACGCCCCCATATTTATACTCACACGGTATCTGATATGGTGCTTACTACAAGTCAATATATATAACGCATTTAAATCTATACACATATGGTATCTGATTATGTGCTTATATCTAATATAGTGACTATACAATTTATAATCGAATATAATTCCCAAAGATCCAAGATTCACATTATCCTATAACAGATGACAATTCTCAAGAGACCTATTACTGTGTTTGGATGCCCTCACTTGGATATATGAATTATATCTGTGAATACTATCTATCTATCTGAAATTCAGAGTATCAGTAATAACATGAACAGTCCAAATTACCAATACCCTCACTCAGATGTATAGTCTATGTCATGTGAATTACACTATTGTATCGATAGTACCTACCTATCTGAATTCCAGAGTATCAATAACAACATGAACAATCCATGTTATCAATACCCTTACTTAGATTAATAGTTCCCAAGGATCTCAAACTAGATTGAAGATTCTAATTTACATCGATATATATATAAGAAAACATGGTTACAAAAATAAAAATGTTATATATATCATAAAAATTAAGATTCGATTATTCTTCATAAAGAATTTCTTATTATAAAGTATTCAACTAGACAGGAATATAAGCTAATCTAAATAGGGACGCTTCCCTTTATCTACTCCAGATGTATAGGGGTTACCATCTAATACTGGAAAGGGAATAATTTGCAAGGGTGATCTATGACATGCTCAGCAGGTTTTATATTTATAACAATATATGATTTGAAGAAGTATAACAATTCAAAATTTAATTGATTGTTGTTACCATTTCTAGAATTTCTTTTTCAACCATTTTTGGACTTTTTATTTATGTCAGTCACACAAACTTAGAAACTTTATTTTTGATATGAGATAGGGGATCAGCCAACTCAATATTCTAGGAGTATGCATCTCATCCTACCAGTGCTCAAGTGCACCCAAATTAATGTCAAATTATTATTGACCAAACCTCGATCCCTCAAGGGATACTCAACTTCAGTATAGAATGTCTTACCAAAACAATTTGGTTTGACACAATAACTTATGTTTAATAAACAGTATCATAAGAATAAACAATTCATTTCTTAGTTATGCTGAAGCTATAGCAATAATAGTACAATAAGTGGTAATTCAAGTTTAGGTTTGATTTATCATATCAAAAGCAATTCAAGATAGAAATCTTGTTCAACGAATAAACAAGGTTTGAGAATTTGCGTAAGTAATAATTTGGAAAAGTAATTAGGGTATAGAAAACTTGCCTGAGCATAGATCAGTCAAGTAAAGCTACTCGATTCGTTAATAAACACATACGATGTTCATTCATATAAATCTAACACATTATTATTGATAACAATACTCAAATACAACATTTACATATGTTCGAGTTAAGTTCGATAGGCTTTTGGTGTTCAAATACCTTACCGAGTATTAAATAAGTTGCTATTTTGACAAAATTTTATTTATAAGCTTTATTATATTTTTAGATAATTTATATATCCATTATAATAATTTCTAGAAGCTTATAATAATTTTTAAGTATTTATTTATTCCTTATATGATTTTTAAATCATTTATTTCTATTTCTAAATAATTAGAATTTACTTAGAAATTTTATAAAATCTTGTTTACTATTTTTAAATAATTTATAACCATTTATTATGATTTTTATATCATTAATATTATTTTTCAATAATTATTTATTATTTATAAGTAAATATTTAAATTACTTTATTATTAACTTAATTTATTAATAATGTCCAAATAAAAGAAAATATTTATTGAATTTATGTAAAAATATAAAAAGTTAATTATAATAACTTAATATAATTTTTAAAATTATTTTTATATTTATTTATTAATTATTTCTTATTTTTATTAATTAATTTCTAAAAAAATAAATTTCTGTTTGTCGCTAAAGCCCTATTGTGACAAGAAGTGTCGCTATAGGTGTTCTTGAGTTTTTGGGTTTTAGTCAGTCCTGGTCGAGGGACCACTTTGACCATGACCTATCTTGCTACAGTTAATGATTCTGGGTTTGGTCAAGTATAGATGTTATAGTACTCATACAGTAATACAACATCAGACAAATTTTGTGCTTTAACCTACATATAACAAGAAGTTATAGAGGCTCAAAGTCATTGTCAGAGCTGTTCTTGGGTTTCTGGGTAACCCATAATAGTGCTTATGATCGGTCAACGGTTTTGTAGCTTTCATATCTCTGATTCTGTGTAATAGATTTGTGTTGTGTTTGTTGTAATATATAGTCTATATGTCAGGGTACATATATATATATATATATATATATATATATATATATATATATCACTGGTTTAGACAAAGCATAACTCTATGGTCTTGATCTATGTTGGTCAAAGTACAGCCAACAGTTGTTCTTCATGTTCATCAGTTTTCTGGGTAACCCAGAAAACTTGGTCAAGCTCAGTCAACGACTTTTGACCATTAATTCCAGTAATCATATCAATTGCTTAAGCAATTTAAGGTCATAGATATAAAGTATGTATATCAAAGTATTAATCTATTATGAAAAATCATTAAAAGAACAAACAGAAAACGATTAAAAGCCTGGTCAAAGTAGCCGGTTCAAATTGTTCTTGAGTTTTCTAGGTAACCCAGAAAATAGAACTTTGTGATCGGTCAACCACCTTTGACCATCTATAACTTGCAATATATGGTTCTAATGAACCTGTTTTCTTTTCCAGATTAAAGACCTCATGTCAGACTACAAATAACATACAATTAACAAACCTAATTATTAACATACACGAATCTACAAGCTATAACATTCGATTGTCAGGCTTATTTTTCTAAAATTTCTAGATTACTAAAAACACTAATTTGAGGCATCTAGATGTTATGGAAACATGTTCTATCAACCTAGCATACTTTTTAACATGCTAATACATAATTCTAAGCATCAATGATCTAGCTATGAATTAGCGTTTGCACGTTTCTTGCTTGATTTTGGATTTCTGGCTAGTGAATTTGTTATTTCTTGCTTATTATGATTAGGGATCATTCAGTATAATCAAAACTCGTAATGTTACAAATGATGTGGTAAAACTCCTCATTGGCCCGTATTGCATTGATGGACAGTTGTTGGTATGATTATGACCAGGGATTATTTGGTATATTCATGACCATTGATGATTATATGAATATCTTTGGCCCGTAGTGTAGGGATGATTTGATGATGTGGTTTATTTATTAAGTTGAGTCTCAGCGATAAAGTGGATGAAAAACTTTTTAAATCATAGAAGATAGTAGTTATCATGCTCTACTTGACTCTTCTAATAGATTGTTTGTTCCGTTGCAGTTAAACTTGATGTTTATTGTATTTTAATAGTTTAACACTGTTGAAGGCTAATGATAATTTATTCTTCATTATCTTAGTCATAATATTTCTTACTGAGCTAGTTGAGCTCACCCTTTTGCTTTCATTGTTCTTCTCAGGAAATGAGAACGTAGCCGGGAATAGTCGGGGAATGGAGTGACGGTCCGAGATGGTTATTTTAGTAGTCCTCACTACATAGTGTGATAATAAGTGTAATGAGGATTGAATTTGTGTTTGGATATTGTCTATGAGACAATATTTAGGTAAAAACTCAGCTATGTTTTATCGTATTTTTACACGACAGTTGTATTAAAGAAGATTGTATTTAATTTTTTTACAATGTATTTGGAGACTCAAGATGGATGATGTATACCTATTTTGGGGGCGTTACAGTTGGTATCAAAGCTTAGGGATATGATCCCTGGCTGAGATGTGAGACTAGAACTAGGAGGGTAGAGACGGGTTAATCCTTCACTAGTATAACCTACCTAAGTCATTTGTTATTTAATTGGTCGGTCAGAGTATAGGGATAATATGTGGCATGTCAATTAACCCTTGTTTTGCGGCAGTGTTTGAAAATGGAATTTGAAAATGTTGAGATTTGCAATGAAGCATATGAGACCGTTGAGTCACTAACGATCAATAATCAGGATAATGTGCATCAAGAAGGCAATAATCCTCATGTAAACAACAACACCGATCAAATGACGAACGATGGTATGTTTAGGAACTTTCTAGAATTTATGCAAAACCAAACAAGAGAGACTCCTGTTCAAAATGTAGGTGGAAACACTGGCAACTCGCAGATGGTCACCGCTAAGCAATTCAAGGAGCTGGGACCATTAGAGTTTTGGGGAAAGCCAGAACCACTTAAGGCGGAGACATGGATAAAGCATATCACTAAGATATTTGAAGTATTGGGATGCTCCGAGGAGCAAAAGGTTCCCTTTTCCACCTTCATGTTGAGAGGAGAAACAGATTACTGGTGGGAATTAGTAAAGCGTACTCAGCCTGCCACACTCAAAATGTCTTGGGAGAAGTTCCAAGAGCTGTTCAATGACAAGTACTTTCCCGAAAGTATTCGTCACATGAAGGAGGTGGAATTTATCAAGTTAGAGAAAAATAATATGACTGTGTCGTTGTACGAGGCTAAGTTTTCCGAGTTGTCCCTATTCGCATCCCATTTGGTTGATAATAAGGAGAGAATGACGCGAATGTTTCTGCGAGGTTTGAGACCTGAAATACGTCAATACCTCATTTCTCACAAATTATGTTTGTATTCAGATGTAGTGAATAGGGCTCAGTTATTGGAAGGTGATAACGAGCCAACCCAACCAAAAGATAACGAGCAACAACACGATAATAATCGTACCGGTGGCAACGGTTATCGGAACAATGATAACCATTGTGGAGGAAATTATCATGCCAGAAATGGTAACCACTTTGGTGGTAATCATGGCCAAGATAATAGAAGAAATGATTCAAGTGGAAAATTCAAGAAGAGAAGATTTAACGATGATGGGAAGAAGACGCAGAAGAAAGAACAAAGACCAAAGAACAAATTATAGGGGAGGAAAACGACCGTCAGCTAGATGCTACAGATGCAGAGAGGAGGGACACATAAGTCCAAGGTATTTTTTAGTTGTGGAAAAGACTATCACATAGCTTGATTTTGTCCTGTAGCGAAATCAAATCCAGCTGGGACGGTGGCACCAAAGGCGGATACGGATAAAACAAAGTCGGTGGTTTAAGGAAGAGCATTTTTCGTGACATCTCAAAAAGTGAGTAACCCGAATGAAGTTATCACGGGTTAGTTATTCATAAACTCTTGCAAAGTCTATACCTTATTCGATACCGGTTCTACCCACTCTTTTATTTCTCCTACTTGCGCTCCACGTTTAAATTTGACCCCAGCGAAGTTAGACTTTGACTTATTGGTTGAAACTCCGTTAGGAAAAACCTTCGTTACATCCACTATTTATAAATCTTGTTTGATTCAAATCGGCACCCTCACATTACCTGTCAATCTTATCTTTTTGAAAATACTTGCCTTTGATGTGATTTTAGGAATCAACTGGTTAACTACTCATCATGCTAAAATTGATTGTTTTCGTAAGGTTGTTAGTTTCATATTCCTAACCAACCTGTTATGTGAATTCAAGTAACCAAACCACTAAAGTCAATCAGTATCATATTAAGCCATAAGTAAAGTGCCACAAGCCTTTTGCTGGTGACTTCTAAGTCTTAGAATGCACCGAAGCCAAACTCTCCGTAGGGGACGCCGTGAATAATGATGGCAAGTTGATAGGTATCAATGTGACGTGTTATCCAAGTCTTGGATGAGAGTCACCGTTTTGAATGATATTTCTATCATTAATAAATTTCTTGATGTATTCCCTGAAGAACTTCTTAGCCTACCCCTAGAGCGTGAAATGAAATTTTGTATTGACCCCAGTACAAAACCCATTTATAAAACCCTCAAATATTTCTTCACCCAAAACGAACGTAACATGTGCCAAAGACGTTGGCTCGAGCTGTTGAAGATTAAGACCATACTATTCAATAACATTGTGGAAGAGCGAACGTGGTAGCTGACGCGTTCAGTAGAAGATCGTATGCGTTTACGAGTGCTTTATTTCTAACACGAAGACCCATTTCATATAACATACAAATGATGAAGATAGAGTTAAAGACTCTAGGGACCCACGTGATGATGAATCGACATTAATTGATAAAGTTAAAGTCGCTCAAGCTACATACCCAGAGCTGATTAATGTGAAGAAGAAGGTTCAAGAGGGCATTATTCTAGAAGCAAGAATAGATAAAGAGAGGAAATCTCAACACTCGATTTAATTGGTCCATTTGAAATACTTGACCGAGTAGGAACTGTGGCCTATAGACTCGTCATACCGCTAAGTATGTCGTGTGTTTATAACATTTTTCACGTATCGATGTTATGTAAATATGTGGATGACCTGAACCACATTATTGAATTAGAACTAGACGAGATAGGAGAAGATTTAACATATGGGGAGATACCTGTTAAAATCTTGGATAAAAAGGATCATATTCTACACTCAAAGGTTATACCTCAAGAGTTAGAATCTGACGAGGTATCCTCACCTCTTCGACATACCAAGTACGTACGGCAATTTCAAGGACGAAAATTCATAAGAAGGGGAGGTTGTAAGACCCCAAATTTATTGAATAAAAATTAATTTTCTCGAAATATATTTTTGAATATTATGGTGTGGATTTTATATAATGTTGTAGTTGTGGGTAATATTTACAAATTTTTCAAAGTAAACAAGTTGTTATAAAATATTCGATTGGTCGGAGAATATTCATTTTAACAGGGAATATTCGTACGACGGCACAATCATTGGTGGTCCCCACAATAGAATTATTATTGTAGTTAGAAAACGACAGAAATATCATTTTATAAAAATAACGGCAAAAGTTTTACCGATAAACTGTTGAAATACTCGGTGGTAAAAGTAGAGTAATACGCGTAGTTGCATAGTAACACACAGTATTCATTATTGATGCTTACGTGAGAAGTCACTCAGTTATACTCAATTATTGCCACAGTAATAACTACATAATATCTCTTATATTATTGATTCAATTATTGTCACAGTATCGTCTGCATAATATTTTATATTATTAAATTAGTAATTGAGACGACAAAGTTATTCATATTTTTATTTGTAATATTGACGATGTCTAGAAAGTTCTATCGAGGAGAGGTTTGGTCACCTAATTGCGCGCCAATAGAGAGAAATCCTTATCGAAAAGCGCCCTCTTTCTTGCGAATGATCTGGTTATTAAATATTATGAGTTATAATATTAATGATGAATATGTTCGTGTTGATTAAAGATGAAATTGATAGTTCCATTGTGTTGGGATTATTAGTATTTGTGGGAATCGTCATTTATTTTGATAATAATTGATTTTTGGAGGTTATATTGACCAATTGGGTAACTAATCGGATAAATGTGCAATTAATTGCTTTTAATTCACATGCTTATAACTATTTGTTCACATGTATGTACTATTGATTCACATGCATGTACTATTAGGGGAGGTGGTGCAAGATTGATAATACTTGGATGACTAAATTAAAAATGGAGGTATAGATGAATTTACTATACTATAACTATTTTTTTCACATGGATAGAACTATCGATTCACATGACTGAACTACTGATTCACATGATGTACTATTAGGGGAGGTGGTGCAAGTTTGATAATACTTGTAGTAATAAATTAAAAATGGAGGAAAAGATGAAGGTATTATACTGTAATATTTTGAGGCCCAAAATGTGCAATTATCGAAACTATATTTTCCTATAAATAGAAGCTCATTCTTCTTTCATTCTCACCAATTCACTATGACTCACAAGAGCAATTATGGAGAGAGAAGCTATAGAGAGAGAAGATATAGAGAGAAAGAAGAAGAGAAGTCTGCTACTTCACTATTTCAGTATTCAGTCTTCTTCTGAGGTAAGGGGTATTATTTCTTTCGTATTCGTAGGGGATATTATTTTTGTTCAGTATTCATAAGAAAAAATATTTTCTTCCATACTCTGTAGTATGTGAGTGATATTATTTCGTCTCATATTCCTGATAATACACTCATTTTGTTAAACTATTGCTTCTATACTCCATGAAATTAGTAGAATATCCTTGATATTTGTGTTTTATCCAGTATCTTTTCATGGAAGTATTATTCTTAGCTTTCTTGATAATTAGTGATCTTTTCATGCCGGAATATTATTCATAAGTTACTATTTACGGGTTATTATTCACCCAAATACTAGTCACTCGAATATTATTCACTCGGGTATTGGGGGTACTTTTCATGCCGGGGTACTTTTCATGAGGTACTATTACCGAAGTACTATTCCCAAGGTACTATTCACGGGGTACTATTCACCCGTAAGATATATTTCTTTTCTGTCCAAATTATTTTTGATATATGAATATTATTCTTTAATTTTACTCCACAAAGCAGTATCATATTGACAATTTGGATATTTTTAAACTCTGGATAAATTTAAAGTCTTTAATATTTATCCTTGATTTCGTTTGATTAATGCTTATATCATTGTCATCATCGTCATGATTATATTGTGATGAAAGTCATCTTTGGCTTACGTGCATAGATAGACTGTTAATTGTTATGATTATTACCAGGGATCATTTAGTATAATCACGACCCGTAATGTTACAAATGATGTGGTAAAAGTCCTCATTAGCCCGTAGTGCATTGATGGACAATTGTTGGTATGATTATGACTAGGGATTATTCGGTATAATCATGACCATTGATGATTACGTGAATATCCTTGGCCCGCAGTGCAGGGATGATTCGATGATGTGATTTATTTATTAAGCTGAGTCTCAGCGATAAAGTGGATAAAAACTTTTTAAATCAGAAAAGATAGTAGATATCATGCTCTACTTGACTCTTCAAATAGATTGCTTGTTCCGCTGCAGTTAAACTAGATGTTTATTGTATTTTATCAGTTTAACACTGTTGAAGGCTAATGATAATCTAATCTGCATTATCTTAGTCATAATATTTCTTACTGGTCTAGTTGAGCCCACCCTTTTGCTTTCATTGTTCTTTTCAGGAAATGAGAACGTAGCCGAGACTAGTCAGGGAATGGAGTGACGGTCCGAGATGGTTATTTTAGTAGTCCTCAATACTTAGTATGATAATAAGTGTAATGACGATTGAATTTGAGTTTGGATATTGTCTATAAGATAATATTCATGTAAAAACTCAGCTATGTTTTAGCATATTTTTACACGTCAGTTGTATTAAAGAAGTTTGTATTTGATTTCTGTACCATGTATTTGGCGACTCAAGATGGGTGATGTATACCTATTTTGGGAGCATCACAGTTGGTATCAAAGCTTAGGGATATAATCCTTGGCTGAGATGTGAGACTAGAACTAGGAGGGGAGAGAAGAGTTAATCCTTAACTAGTATAACCTACCTAAGTTATTTGTTATTTAATTGGTCAGTCAGAGTATAATGATAATATGTGGCATGTCAATTAACCCTTATTTTGTGGCAGTGTTTGAAAATGGCAACTGAAAATATTGAGATCAGCAATGAAGCACATGAGACCGTTGAGTTACCAACGATCAATAACCAGGATAATATGCATCAAGAAGGCAATAATCCTCGTGTAAACAACAACACCGATCAAATGACGAACGATGGTATGTTTAGGAACTTTCTAGAATTTATGCAAAACCAAACGAGAGAGACTCTTGTTTAAAATACAGGTGAAAACACTGGCAACTCACAGATAGTCACCACTAAGCAATTTAAGGAGTTGGAACCACTTAAGGTGGAGACCCAGATAAAGCAGATCACCAAGATATTTGAAGTCTTGGGATGCTCCGAGTAGCAAAAGGTTCCATTTGCCACCTTCATGTTGAGAGGAGAAGTAGATTACTGGTGGGAATCAGTAAAGCGTACTCAGCCTGCCGCATTCAAAATGTCTTGGGAGAAGTTCCAAGAGCTATTCAACAACAAGTACTTTCCCGAAAGTATTCGTCACATGAAGGAGGTGGACTTTATCAAGTTAGAGCAAAACAATATAACCGTGTCACAGTACGAGGCTAAGTTTGTCAAGCTATCCCGGTTCACATCCCATTTGGTTGATAATGAGGAGAGAATGACGCGAATGTTTCTGCGAGGTTTGAGACCTGAAATAAGTCAATAACTAATTTCTCATAAATTGTTTTTGTATTCAGATGTAGTGAATATGGCTCAGTTATTGGAGCACAATAATGAGCCAGCCTAACCAAAAGATAATGAGCAACAACACGATAATAAGTGTACCAGTGGGAACGGTCATCGGAATAATGATAACCATCATGGAGGAAATTATCATGCCAGAAAGTGTAACAACTTCGGTGGTAATCATGGCCAAGATAACAGAAGAAATGATTCAAGTGAAAAACTCAAGAAGAGAAGATTTAATGATGATGGGAAGACGTCGGCAGCAGCACTAGCACCAACAACAAATTATAGGGGAGGAGAACGACCGCCAGTTAGATGCTACAGATGCGGAGAGGAGGGACACATAAGTCCAAACTGTTCACAGCCTTCCAATTTATTTTTTAGTTATGGAAAAGACAGTCACATAGCTCGATTTTATCCTATAGCAAAATAAATTCTAGCTGGGACGGGGGCCCCAAAGGCAGATACGGACAAAACAAAGTCGGTGGTTTCACGAAGAGTGTTTTTTGTGATTTCTCAAAAAGCGAGTAACCTGAACGTAGTTATCACGGGTTAGTTAATCATAAACTCTTGCGAAGTCTATACCTTATTCTATATCGGTTCTACCTACTCTTTTATTTCTCCTACTTACGTTCAACGTTTAAATTTGACCCCAGCAAAGTTAGACTTTGACTTATTGGTTGAAATTCCATTAGGAAAAACATTCATTACATCCACTACTTATAAATCTTGTTTGATTCAAATCGGCACCCTGACATTATCTGGCGATCTTATCTCTTTGAAAATACTTGCCATTGATGTGATTTTAGGAATCGACTGGTTAACTACTCATCATGCTAAAATTGATTATTTTCGTAAGGTTGTTAGTTTTTATATTCCTAACAAACCGATTATGCGAATTCTTGTAACCAAACCACTAATGTTAATCACTATTATATTAAGCCATAAGTAAAGAGCCCCAAGCCTTTTCTTGGTGACTTCCAAGTCTTGGAATGCACCGAAGTCAGACTCTCCGCAGGGGACGCCGTGAATAACGGTGGCAAGTTGATAGGTATCAATATGACGTGCTATCCAAGTCTTGGATGAGAGTCATAGTTTTGAATGATATTTCTATCGTTAATAAATTTCTTGATGTATTCCTTGAAGAAATTCTTGGCCTACCCCAAGAGCGTGAAATCAAATTTTTTATTAACCCTAGTACAAAACCCATTTCTAAAACCCACAAATATTTCTTCACCCAAAATGAACGTAAAATGTGCCAAAGACGTTGGCTCGAGCTATTGAAGATTACGACCATACCATTCAATAACATCGTGGAAGAGCGAACGTGGTAGCTGACATGTTTAGTAGAAGATCATATACGTTTACGAGTGCAATATTGCGAACACAAAGACCCAATTCGTATAACTTAAAAATGATGAAGATAGAGTTAAAGACTCTAGGGACCCAGATGATGATGAATCGACGTTAATCGATAAAGTTAAAGCCGCTCAAGCTACACACCCGGAGCCGATGAATGTGAAAAAAAAAGTTCAAGAGGGCGTTATTCTAGACGCAAGAATTGACGAAGAGAGGAAATCTCAACCCTCGATTTAATTAGTCCATTTGAAATATTTGACCGAGTAGGAACTGTGGCCTATAGACTCGCCTTACCGCTAAGTATGTCGCATATTTATAACGTTTTTTCACGTATCGATGTTATGTAAATATGTGGATGACCCGAACCACGTTATTGAATTAGAACTAGACGAGATAGCAGAAGATTTAATGTATGAGGAGATACCTGTTAAAATCTTGGATAAGAAGGATCATATTCTACGCTCATAGGTTATACCTCTAGAGTTAGAATCTAACGAGGTATCCTCACCTCTTCGATATACCATGTACGTACGACAATTTCGAGGACAAAAATTCATAAGAACGGGAGGTTGTAAGACCCCAAATTTTATGAATACAGATTAATTTTCTCGAAATATATTTTTGAATATTATGGTGTGGATTTGATATAATGTTATAGTTGTGGGTAATATTTATAAATTTTTCAAAGTAAGCAAGTTGTTATAAAATATTCTATTGGTCAAGGAATATTAATTTTAACATGGAATATTTATACAACGGCACAATCATTGGTGAACCCCACAACGGAAGTATTGTCGTAGTTAGAAAACGACAGAAATATCTTTTTATAAAAATAACGACGAAAGTTTTACCGTTAAACTGTTGAAATACCCGGTGGTAAAAGTAGAGTAATACGCGTGGTTGCATAGTAGCACAAATTATTGATTATTGATGCTTACGTAAGAAGTCACTCAGTTATACTCAATTATTACTACAGTAATTCCTGCATAATATCTCTCATATTATTAATTCAATTATTGTCACAGTATCGTCTGCATAATATTTTATATTACTAAATCAATAATTGAGACGACAAAGTTATTAATATTATTATTTGCAATATTGACAATGTCTAGAAAGTTTTATCGATGAGAGGTTTGGTCACCTAATTGCACGCCAATAAAGAGAAATCTTTATCGGAAAGCCCCCTCTTTCCTGGGAATGACCTAGTTGTTAAATATTGTGAGTTATAATATTAATGATGAATAATTTCATGTTGATTAAAGGTGAAATTGGTAGTTCCATTGCTTTCGGATTATTAGTGTTTGTGGGAATCGACATTTATTTCGATAATAATTGATTTCTGGAGGTTATATTGACCAATCGGGTAACTAATCAGATAAATGGGCAATTAATTGTTATTAATTCATATGCTTATAACTATTTGTTCGTATGTAGTACTATTGATTCACATTCATGTACTATTAGGGGAGGTGTTGCAAGATTGATAATACTTGCATTACTAAATTAAAAATGGAGGTATAAATGAAGGTACTATACAATAACTATTTTTCTCACAGGGATAGAACTATTGATTCACATGACTGAACTATTGATTCACATGATGTAATGTTAGGGGAGGTGGTGCAAGTTTCATAATACTTGTAGGACTAAATTAAAAATGGAGGAAAAGATGAAGGTATTATACTTTAATATTTTGAGCCCCAAAATGTGCAATTATCGAAACTCTATTTTTCTATAAATAGAAGCTCATTCTTCTTTCATTCTCACCAATTCACTAAGTTTGGCAAGAGCAATTATAGAGAGAGAAGCTATTGAGAGAGAAGCTATAGAGAGAAAGAAGAAGAGAAGTCTGCTACTTCACTATTCTTGTATCCAGTCTTCTTCTGAGGTAAGGGGTATTATTTCTTTCGTATTCGTAAGGGATATTATTTTTGTTCAGTATTCATAAGGAATAATATTTTCTTCCATACACTGTAATATGTGAGTAATTTTATTTCGTCTCATATTCCTGATTATACCCTCATTTTGTTAAAGTATTACTTCTATACTCCGTTAAATTAGTAGAATATCCTTAATATTGGTGCTTCGTCCAGTATCTTTTTATGGAAATATTATTCTAAGCTTTCTTGATAATTATTGATCTTTTCATGCTGGAATACTATTCATAAGTTACTATTCACTCAAAAATATTCACTCGGGTATTCGAGGCACTTTTCATGTCAGGGTACTATTCACGAGGTACTATTCCTGAAGTACTATTCACAGGGTACTATTCATGGGTACTATTCACCCGAAAGATATATTTTTTTTCTGTCCAAATTATTTTTGATACATAAATATTATTCTTGAATTTTACTCCACAAAGTAGTATCATGTATTGATGGACAGTTGTTGGTATGATTATGACCAGGGATTATTCGGTATAATTATGACCATTGATGATTACATGAATATCCTTGGCTCGTAGTGCAGGGATGATTCGATGATGTAGTTTATTTATTAAGTTGAGTCTCAGCGATAAAGTGGATGAAATTTTTTTTAAATCATAGAATATAGTAGATATCATGCTCTACTCTTCTAATGGATTGCTTGTTTCGCTGCAGTTAAACTTGATATTTATTGTATTTTATCAGTTTAACACTGTTGAACACTAATGATAATTTATTCTGCATTATCTTAGTCATAATATTTCTTACTGGGCTAGTTGAGCTCACCCTTTTGCTTTCATTGTTCTTCTCAGGAAATGAGAACGTAGCCGGGACTAGTCGGGGAATGGAGTGAAGGTCCGAGATGGTTATTTTAGTAGCCCTCACTACTTAGTGTGATAATAAGTGTAATGAGGATTGAATTTGAGTTTGGATATTGTCTATAAGACAATATTCATGTAAAAACTCAGCTATGTTTTGTCGTATTTTTACACGACAATTGTGTTAAAGAAGTTTGTATTTGATTTCTGTAGCATGTATTTGGCGACTCAAGATGGATGGTGTATACCTATTTTGGGGGCGTCACAAGATGTATATTGATTGATGTTACAAGGATAAAATATTGATGATGAACTTTAAAATCATTGAAGATAGTAGATTTCATTCTCTACTTAACTCTTCTAATGAATTGTTGTTTTCGATGCAGCTGTTGATCTATAACTTGTTGTCTATTGTATTCTATCAGATTTTTCCCTGTTAAGGACTAAGGATAATTTGTTCTACATTATCTTAGTCATAATATACTTTACTGGGCTAGTTGAGCTCATCCTTTTCCTTTTTGTTCTATTTTTCATCTCAGGAGGCAAGAATATTGCGGGAACTAGTCGGGGTGTAGAGTGATGGTTCGAGACAGTTGTTTTAGCAGTCCTCACTATTTTGTAAAATATTGTATCAATAATTGTAATGAGTACTTATTTGAGCTTGGGCATTGTCTAGAACACAATATTTGTATTTAAACTCATAACATATGTGTTGTCGTATTTTGCACGACAATTGTAATAATGAAGTTGTAGTTATTTTTTGCACCATGTATTTGAAAACTCAGAATGGGTTGTGTGGACCTATTTTAGGGGGCGTCACAAAGATAATAGCATTCAAGAGATTGGCAGATTAGAAAGAAGATTCAAAGAGCAAGTTATACGAATCACCATGAACCACCAAGAGCTAAAGAATAACATATATAGAACTAAATCTGTACACAAGCCACCAAGGTTCAGGGGATGCTAAGTGTCAGATGAAGCCTACCAAAGATGCAAAGACTTAGTAAACCTCATGTGGTGAAGGAGTGCAAGCTGAGATCAGAAAAGGACCAACCTCAAGATCAGCTGCACTAAAGAAGAAGTGACAAATTGCTAAGTACTCAAAGAGATTGAGCTTCATGAACAACTTAGCAGTATGTCCAATGGTGATCCAGTCTTGATGCAAAATACAAATAGGATCACAACAAGCTTCCAAGAATCAAAGAAGAACAAGCGTAAAGTCATCTTATCAGCTCAGCACCACCACCAATAACAACAAAAGCCAGGGCCAGATGGGTCCTTGTCCAAGGGACTAAACTGAGTTCCAAGGTTGCAGGCATTGAAGAGTTCTTAGTGAACTGGATATCAAAGTCTGTTGGACATGAAGAGTTCTTAGTGAACTAAAGTTCCAAGGCTGCTGGCCTTGAAGGAATCTTAGTGATTTAGTGATGTAAAGACTTCCTTAGTGGAATCCCTACTCGTTGAAGCAGAAGAGTGGATTAGGAGCTTGAGTCTCTGAACCAAGGGGAACCTTAACTTATTCCACTGTGTTTAAAATAATTCCTAAGTTTGTCATCTGCTATTTACTCAGCAATGCAAACTAAAATGGAAAATATTTTTGAAATTAAAAAGGATCCATTCAACCCCCCTTCTAGATTTATTGTGTGCGCTCTGGGAACTAAGAAGTTCAACCCCAGAGATAACCTTGGGTGGTCAAGCCAACCTCAGAGATAACCTTGAGGACATTCAGCATCAACAATAGCTCAATCTCGGAGATAACCCTGAGAAATGACTGATACATCTGTGCCAAAGCTGGAGATAACCCCGATGAGGAAAAAATCATCATTTTACCACCTCAACATCACACTAACGTCGTCTCAACACAATTCACATCAAACTGCATACAGGGATGTCCCAAAAAAGCCATAGCTCAAATCCCGAGTGACAACTACACAAGATAGTACAACGAATAGACATTGAAGACTTGGAGATCTTATAATGGACCCATCTTCCCTACTTCGTAAAACCTCTAATCCCATGTCATTGTGTAGCTCTCGATAACATCATTCCAAAATGGTACAACACTCCCTTATCGGATGCCCGGATTGAAAGTTATGAAGCTTCGAGCGGACAACGCGTAGCCCAAATGAACGTACTTCGAGACGATGGAACCCGCATGGCCTGGGGCTGCCGCAAATACATCTGCGGCTATCGTGGGTTGACCGCGACCATTTGGTCTTTAAATATGAGATCTTGGCAGCTCATTTAAAAAAAAAGTAGAAACGAGAGAAAACTCTATCCATTTCAGCCTATAACCCCTGCTAGAGTGCGATAAACTAAGTGATTATTCTTTATAAACACTTATAAACTCATGTTTTGTAACATACTAAAGTTTAACCGGTGGAAACCAAGTTTTCAGGAGTCAAAAGCTATCTGAAGTCTTCTTGGCAGCCCACCGTAAGATATTTCAGATTTTTAAGCTTTTTCCTACTTTTATATCTATATATATACTAACGTTGAGAGTCTTTTCGAGTGAGTATGCCTGGATCGTCGAGCCATGGCTTTTTATTGCTTATATATATATATATACTTATATATACATAATTATCGCTTTTATATAAATATATGCTTTAATTGCTTTCATAATGTAGATATTTAATCTTCCAGCCTGCGGGCTAGATTTGCTTAAATCTAGCTACTTCTAACTTTGACCGGTTTAAAAGTGACTAAACTAGAACCATTAAATCTAGAATAGTTTAGATTCAATCAAATCTAGTTCTCTTTCTAGCTTTTGTACATTTTACTCTTTCATGTGAGCCTAGGAATTATGTGATCACAGATTCAGCCTCTGAATCTAGATTCAGTTCCCAAGATGGACATTTCTCAGTTGCAGCCAGTTTGTAAATTATTTACGGTGTCTGGATATCCTGAGATGGCTCTCATGCCCACAAGGAGTTCGGCAGTGCTATGTATCTTATTTTCTCGAAGATGCCTCGCATCTCGAAAATAAAAGCAATCAAGTCGAATACATAATAAAATGGAAGTTTCAAATACTTCAATTACTATTGAGCATAAGGGTTTGAAAAGCCTGTTTTCCAAAACTGCACTGTTATATCTTGTTTAAATTGAACTTTTATACAAAAGTCAAACCCTTTGTATATAGGTGCAAACGAGCCATAACACTACTTCCAGATAACTGCATATAGGCCCAACTCACACACACATACGCAGATAAAAGTTAATTTAAAAGTGGCGGTAACCTTGTTTTCACAGAAGTCAGGGGGGATGCCTAACACCTTCCCTCCGCTTACTCAAGCCCCCGAACCCTAACAAATCTCGGTTTCCAAGACTAGTTAAACAATGTCCAATTATCGGGCCTTTGCCCAAACCTTTTATCGGTTGAGTTGGTGTAATCATTTAAAATTACCAACTTGTGACTCTAAAAGTCAAATCATCGACATATACATGTCAGACCTTTTTAAACAAAACTCACCTAAAATGAGAACACCAAAAGACAAGCACATAAATGGACAAAAAAAATCCTGACGTCGAAATCTTTCATATAACAAGAAGTTATAGAGGCTCAAAGTCATTGTCAGAGCTGTTCTTTGGGTTTCTGGGTAACCTATAACAGTGGTCATGGTCGGTAATAGATATGTGGCTCTTATATTTTTCAATCCGTGTAATAGATATGTGTTTTGTTTGTTATAATTTGTAGTCTATATACCATAGTACATATATGATACACTGGTTTGGACTGCGTCAGACCCTAGGGTGCAGATTTAGTTTGGTCAAAGTACAGCTAGAGGTTGGTCTTGGTGTTCATCAGTTTTTTGGTTTTCCAGAAAATGCAGTAATGCTTGGTCAACGATATTTGACCATTAATTCTAGTAAACCTATGAATTAATTAAGAGTTTCAGTGTCATAGATATGTAATATATATGTCAAGGTATCTTTACATAACACTTAGACATCCTAACAACAAACATAAAATAATTTAAAGGTCAGTCAAAGTACCCAGCTCAACCTATTCTTCAGATTTTTGGGTAACCTAGAAATTAGAACTTCGTGGTCGGTCAACGACTTTTGACCACTTATATCTTGCAATATATGAATCTAATAGACATATTTTCTCTTCCAAATTACTAACCTCTTGTAATAATATGACTAACATACAATTAACAGACCTAGATATTAACATACAAGGATCTATAGGTTCTGACATTCGACTGTCAGACCTATTTTTCCAGTTTTTCCAGATTGCTTAAAACATCATTTTGATGCATCTAGATGTTATGAAAAAATAATCTATCAACTTAGAATACTTACTAACATGTTATTACACATATTTAAACAACTAAACAACAGATCTAACATAGCATCAAAGCTCTAAGTTAAAATTAGGGTTTGCACTTGTCTTAAATGATTTTGATTTTTAGCTTCTAATTCTGATCTTGCTATTACCATGGTTTGTATATGTATGACATATGAGTGTATAGGCTTAAGAATTTTGTAGGTTTGGCTTGAGTTAGGGTTACTATTTATAGAATTGAGCAATTAGGATTTTTGGTCATTTTCCACCTACTTGACTCCCTTAATATTTGATCTTGTTAACTTGTGCTGCTTGGGGGATGATACCAGGTCATGGTGTAAGACCCCAACCTTTTATGAATAAAAATTTAATTTCCCTAATTATTATTTTTGAATAATAAGGTGTTGATTTAATATAATTCTTTAGTTATGGGTGAAATGTGCAAATTTTTCAAACTAAGCAAGTGGTTATAAAATATTCATTTTGTCGAGGAATATTCGTACTACTGTGTAGTCATTGGTGGACCCCATGGAATGAATTTCGGATAGAGAAAGCGACAGAAATAACCATTTTATAAAAAATAACGGGAAAATTGTTACCGTTAAACCATTGAAAAAATACCGGTGGTTAAAATACTGATGAATGGCGGTGTTGCATAATAATAGCACTACAGTATTGCACAATAATTCTAATTATTGATTCTTACGTAAGAAGTCACTACTCAATAATTGTTACAGTAATTACTGTTCAATATTTTATTTTATTGATTCAATAATTTCTACGTTGATATTTTATATTATTGATTCAATAATTGTTATTGAATATTATTTCAAATTATCATATCAATAATTTATATTATTTGAATAATATTATTAGATAGCATTATTGGCAATGTCTAAGGAAGTTCTGTCTAGGAGGGGTTATTTAATTGTGCGCCTGTAAGGAGAAATCATTATCGGAAGGCCCCCTCTTTCCTCGGAACGACCTGGTTGTCAATATTTTGGTTCTGTAATATTATTTGTGAATAATTAATTATTGATAAAAATGATAAAGAAATATTTATTTAATTGGGATATAAATGGAGGAATTTTTAGAAAAGTGACAATTGTTGATATTTTATATTTTTTGATGAAATAATTCATTCAAATATATTATCATATTACATTATAAATGTATAATGTGATAATATAATAATATAGTAATGATGATATTTTTACACTAAATTCACGGTATATAAATAAAATGAGGAGAAAGTGTGCAAATTGGGTCTAAATGGTATTTTTGAGTATTAAAACGTGTAAAATATTTGGTGGAGGATTTTTCTAATTGAGTAGGCCCCACTTGTGTGTGAAATATGCTAATTTTTGTTGGCTAACATGGGTGTGCAGTGGATTTGATCCGTAAGTAAATTTCAAAGGATGGAATGCTATGAGATTTTATCTGTATGTAAATTCAGGTCATTTTTCGTTCTGAATTTGGAAAAACTTTCTTCTACAAAGTTGAAGAGAATTAAATTTTATATGGCATGGACATAAGATTCAAAATTTTCTAATAAAATGGCTATTTATTATGAATTATTAAAGTTTCGAAATAATTGATTTTTGGGTTATAAATATTTTTTTTACAAAAAACGTTTTTAATGTGGGTGGGACCCAATTATGTGACGCCCCCAAAATTGGTATACATCACCCATCTTGAGTCGCCAAATACATGATATAAAATATAAATAAAAACTTAATTATATAACTGTCGTGTGAAATAAGACAAAACATATGTTGTGAGTTTTAATACAAATATTGTCATCTAGACAATATCCTCACTCAATGGAGTCCTCATTATATTTATTATCACACTATTTTATAGAATAGTGAGGACTACTATGACACCATCTCGGACCATCACACCATTCCCCGACTAATCCCGACTACGTTCCCATTTCCTGAAGAGAACAATGAAAGCAAAAGGGTGAGCTAAACTAGCCCATTAAGAAATATTATGACTAAGATAATGCAGAATAAATTATCATTAGTCTTCAACAATGTTAAACTGATAAAATACAATAGACATCAAGTTTAACTGCAGCGGAATAAGCAATCCATTAAAAGAGTCAAGTAGAGAATAAAATCTACTATCTTTTATGATTTAAAATGTTTTCATCAATTTTTATCGATGAGACTCAGCTTAATAAATAATCCACATCATCAAATCATCTCTGCACTACAGGCCAAGGATATTATTTAGTATCACGACCACGAATTATCCATGCACTACGGGCCAAAGATAATCGTGTTTTCATCAACGGTCCTGATCATGCCATAGAATAATTCATCTTTGATCTCTTGGCCGAAGAGAATCCATAGCCATAATCATACCAAAAACTGTCCATCAATGCACTACGGGCCAATGAGGACTTTTTCCACATCATTTGTAACATTGCGATCATGATTATACCGAATAATCCCCGGTCATAATCATACCAAGTCCATCTATGCACTACAGGCCACAAATGACTTTCAACATAACATAAACATGAGGATGATGACAATGACATAATAATTCAATAAAACAAGTTCAAGAATTAATTTATCCAAGAACCAATAATGTCCAAATTGTCAACATGATACTGCTTTGCAGAGTAAAATTCAAGAATGCTCAGAAGAATATTTCCATGAAAAGATACTGGATGAAGCACAAATATCAAGGATATTCCACTAATTTCATGGAGTATAGAAGTCAAAACTTTAACCAACTGAGTATAATAAAGAATATATGAAAGCAGAAATGGATTTTCACCGCCATGCAGTAATCCACGATATCATGATCATTTCCACAATTTAATAAGGAATGAATACAAAGGACCATTCACCATGCATGTGGTAATCCACATAGACAGGTTATTCCAACAGAATAATAAAGAATGGAATAACAAAAGGATTCACCATGCATGCGATAGAGACCGCATGCAGAAAAGTTATTCCCAATGAATAATAAATAATGGAACCAGTCCGCGTAAACGCATGCATGTGATATTCTCGATGTAATAATAAAGACTAAAAACCAGTCCCACAGTAAAAACGATATACTCTGAGGATATTCCAATGTAATAATAAAGACGGAACCATGTCCGGCGTAAAACGATGCACAAGATATTCCAAATGTAATAATAAAGACGAAAACAGTCCCACAGAAACGCATGTAGATAGGATATTCCAAATGTAATAATAAATAATGGAATAATGAAGAATTTCACCAAGTATAGGGTAGTCGTGGTATACAAAGTTATTCCAAATGTAATAATAAATAATGGAATAATGTAAGAATTTTACCAAGTATAGGGTAGCTCACAGATACACAAAAGTTATTCCAATGTAATAATAAATAATGGAATAATAGAAGAATTTCACCAAGTATAGGGTAGCTGGCATGATACAAAAGTTATTCCAATGAATAATAAATAATGGAATAACAGAAGTTCTCTTCATGAATACAAAAGAAATAATACCCCTTACGATTATTGAAAGAAAATCGTTCTCTTCATGAATACGAAAGAAATAACACCCCTTACCGTAAAAGAAACTGGATATAAGAGTAGTGAAGTAGCAGAATACTTTTCTTCTTTCTCTCTATAGTTTTTCTCTCTAGAGTTTCACTGAATTCGTAAGAAATAATGAAGGAATGAGCTTCTATTTATAATAGAATGGACTGAATAATAACTAATTCATGAACGGTCTAGATTGATTTACTTTAAACAGACGGTCCATATTGATTTACTATACAGAACACTATGCAGGCACTATACAACACTATGCAGGCACAATGCAACACTATGCATAATAAAATATAATATATTCTAAATATTGCCTGATAAAATAAATAACTTTATAAAAGTATTCTATTTTATATAAAAAAAATTACTATGCAAAACACTATGCATAATAGAATATAATATATCCTAATTATTGTCTAATAAAACGAATAACTTTATTAAAGTATTCTGTTTTATATAAAAAGCTTTTCTATTTTATTACATTAATAATAATAATAAAACAAAATTTATATATATAATATATATATATATATATATATATAAAAACAATCGACAATAATTGAATCAAATAACGTGAGATACTATGCAGTAACTACTGTAGCAATATTTGAACAAAACTGAGTGACTTCTCACATAAGCATCAATAATTAATACCGTGTGCTACTATGCAACCACGCGTATTACTGTACTTTTACTATCGAGTAGTTCAACAGTTTTAACGGTAAAACTTCCGCCGTTATTTTCATAAAATTATTTTTGTCATTTTCTCAATCCGATAATAATTGCGTTGTGGGGTCCACCAATGATTGCGTTGTTGTACGAATATTCCCTGCTAAAACGAATATTCCCCGACCAATCGAATATAATACAACAACTTGCATACTTTGCAAAATTTATAAATACTACCCACAACTATAACATTATCTCAAATCCACACCATAATATTCAAAAGAATATTTTGAGAAAATTAAATCTTTATTCGTAAAATTTGGGATTTTACAATCTCCCCTCCTTATGAAATTTTACCCTCGAAATTTACGTACGTACCTGGTATGCCGAACAGATGAGTACACTTCGTCAGATTCTAACTCTTGAGGTATAACCTTTAAGCGTAGAATATATTCCAGGATCTTAACAAGCACATCTTCATACGTTAAATTATCCGTTATCTTGTCCGGTTCTAAATTAATAATGTGGTTCGGGTCATCCACATATTTACGTAACATCGATACATGAAAAACGTTATGAACACGCGACATACTTGGCGATAAAATGAGTCTATATGCCACAGTTCCTACTCGATCGAGGATTTTAAATGGGCTAATAAAATTGAGGGTTGAGATTTCCTCTCCTCATCGATTCTTGCTTCTAGAATACCGCTCTCTTGAACCTTCTTTTTCGTGTTCATCAGCTCTGGGTATGTAGCTTGCACGGCTTTAACTTTATCGATTAAAGTCGATTCTACTCGTATATTCGTTATCTTCACGTGGGTCCCTAGAGTCTTTAACTCTATCTTCATCATTTGTAAGTTATATGATGATTTGGTAATATACCCATGAATTGAATATATTTGGGCTTAATTTATTGTATTCTCAAAGTATTTAGATTTGTTTTACTGTGTTTAGTTGTGATATTGCAGATTTGTGAGCTGTAGGAACACTTGGGGGCATTTAAACTAAAAAGGGCATAATAGACATTTTTTGCACCCCAGCGTCAGGGCGCTGGGTCTTGGCTGGCGTTGACCAATGCAGGCGCGTGGACCAGGCGGTTGATTTGCTAAAGGGAGGTTATTTAACAAAGTTGATTTGGAGATGGATTGGAGCACAAGATGGGAAGTATATAAGGTGTATTTACATTGAAATAGGGAAGGGGAATCTACAAAATTGAAGGTTGATCAAGGAGCAAGAGGAGAATTTGAAGATTTTTACTTGGAGTTCTTCTTCTTCTTTATTCTTTTAATTTTTGTAATTCGTTAAGGATGATTTTTAAAATATTGTTGGTTTTAATTTCCGTTATGAACTAATTTCCTTAATTAAGATTCCATTTAAACCTTTTATGGCTATGAAATAATTATTTGATTTATTCCAATTATTTATGTTGAAGTGAATTGTTCATCTTGCTTTGTGCTGATTGATTAATTATCTGGCCAATAATTACCTTGTTACTCTAGAAGGAATTGAAAGAGGAATTCTAGGGTTAGAACTGGGCATGGTAACATGTGACTTAGTTGTTTGCAAAGTGAATAATTATGTTTGTGAATTGAATGGAAATATTTGTTCACCGCATGTAACATATAAGGAATTGGAATTGAAAAGAGTTTAATTCAATTGTTTTGCATAGGAATATAGCAAGATTAATCTGGATTAAATAAAAGGCAACTGGTCACTTGAAAAAGGACTTTTGGCATTTGAGAATTACTGTTAACAATTCAGTAGGCATAATAATTGGGATAATTGATTTATAGTTCATAATTGGGGATATTGGAGTCTTAATCCTTCTTTATCTGAATTCAATCAAATCTTAATTTTGTTTATTTGCTTTCTTTTAGATTAATTTCTTTTAATCGTTTAATTTAATTTTCTTAATTCGAAAAATCACAATTTATGGTTGTTTAAATAAAATTGAATTGATATAGTGCTAGTAGTTGGAATTTATTAATTAGAATTCTTTGTGGGATCGACACTCTATCTTATCACTCTATTACTTGTTGACCGTGTATACTTGCACGTTTGCTTTGATTGTGAAATCAACCAACAAGTTTTTGGCGTCGTTGCTGGGGGAGTTCTTTATTAGTATTAATTCCATATTAGTTATAATCAATTTGGTCTTAGTTTAAACGTTACTTATTTTACTTCTTGTATTTGCAGGAATTCTTTGCGAGTGTATGCACACTAGATCAAGGGCGAAAAATGAAATTTTTCCTTATACGGACTATATTGAAAGGAAGTTCTGGAAATTGCAGTCGACTAGTGTAGTGTCACCTGTGGAAGAAGAACTGGCAGAACAAGAATTTCTAGCTAACATGGCACTGAATCGACCGTAAATCACTTAGGGACTATGCCATGCCAAGAATGTCACGAATATACTGATCCAAAGATTAGAGGCCTACGATCAATGTAAACAGTTTTGAGATTAAACCGAGAACAATTCAGATGCTACAGAATACATGTCAGTTTGGGGGTAGTTCGATAGATGATCCTAATGAGCATATCTTAAGTTTCTTGGAAGTTTGCGACACCTTCAAATTCAACAATGTATCAGAAGATGCTACAATGTTGAGGATGTTCCCGTTTACCTTGAAAGATAAAGCGCGAAGTTGGTTACATTCTTTGCCTCCTGGCTCTATCACCACTTGGGACGACCTAGCTCAAAAATTTCTAGCTAAGTTTTTCCCACCAGCGAAGTCGGCAAAACTACGGAATGAAATTCACACCTTTGCACAATTTGACTCAGAATCTTTATATGAGGCGTGGGAAGGATTTAAGGATATGCTCCGTAAGTGCCCACATCACGGAATTCCATAGTGGATGCAATTAGGGATATTTTGTGATGGTTTGCTCGCGTCCACGAGGGCCAGTATTGATGCAGCAGTAGGGGGAACGATCATGTCTAAGAGTTTTGATGAGGCATATTAGCAGTTAGTGACAATGGCCACCAACAACTATCAGTGGCCCATGACTAGGTTTAACCCTCCGAAAACACCGAGAAAGGTTGACGTAGATGCTATGATAGCATTAGCAGCACAAGTGGTCGCAATAACTAAGCAAGTGGAAACATGGCACCCATAATCCTCATAGTAGGTAGCAATGGTTTGTGAATTATGTGTTGGGGGTCATGCTACGGATCAATGTGCCATAAATTCTGAATCAGCACAGTTTGTAGGGAGTTATAATCGATCTACCCAACCTTACCCGAATCAAAACGCATATAATCCAGGTTGGAGAAATCATCCGGGGTTTTCATGGAGTAATAGTCAAGCTCAAGCTCAAGCGTCGAGACAACAAAATACATCCGGATTTCAAAATTAGACACAACAACAAGAGCGGAAAGCAAGTTGGGAAGAAGCCTTGGATAGATTTATTAAAGCTTCTAAAAAAAGAACGAGGAACATGAAAAAACTTTAATCAAATGGAGCTGAATATGCAAAGCCAAGGTGCGTCGATCAAGAATCTGGAAAATCAACGGAGGCAGATAGCACATGCACTTAATAATCGACCATTTGGAACACTTTCGAGTGACATAGAGAAAATTCGGGCAGAGATGAGCATTGTAAGGCTGTAACTCTATGAAGTGGAAAGGATTTGCAAGAGACAGTCATGGATAGGGAAAAGAGGGACAACATAACAAGTGAAACAGAGGAAGCGGTGGACACCGAAAAACGTCAAGATGAGACCTTAGAGCAGAAAGAACCGGAACCAACCATCACAATGCCTCCTATACCGTATCCGCAGAGGTTTCAGAAATCCAAGTTGGATAAGCAGTTTTCACGATTCTTGGATATTTTCAAAAAACTGCATATCAACATCCCCTTTGCCGAAGCCTTGGAACATTTTTCGAGTTATGCCAAGTTTATGAAGGAGATTTTGTCGAGGAAGAGGAAATAGGGTGAGTTCGAAATAGTGGCATTGACCGAAGAATGCAACATGATTATTCAAAATAAGTTACCACAGAAGCTTAAGGATCCAGATAGCTTTAATATACCATGTGAAATTGGAAATCAGTTTTTGGGTCGAGCATTGTGTGATTTGGGGGCCAGTATAAATTTGATATCATTATCTGTCTACAGCCAGTTTGGACTTCATACTCCACAATCAATAAATATTAGTTTACAGTTGGCGGATCGATCAGTTACATATCCACAAGGTATTATTGAGGATGTTTTAGTTAAAGTGGATAAATTCATCTTCCCCGCGGATTTCTTCATCTTGGATTGTGAAGTGGATAGCGAAATCCCAATAATTCTTGGGCGACCATTTTTAGCAACGGGGAGAACTTTGATTGATGTGCAAAAGGGAGAATTGACGATGCGAGTTGAAGATCAACAGGTCACCTTTAATGTTTTTAAGTCAATGTCTTATCCGAAAGAAAAAGGTGAATGTTTGCGGGTTGATATCATGGAGGAATTGGTTAATCACAAGCTCAGTGGAAATTATTTGGAGGACCCGCTTGAATCCATTTTGCTCGGGATGGACAAAGATGGTATTGAAGATGACGTGGAGTATGTCAAATTTCTAGATACATCACCTGTCTTTCGGAAAAGCAATCAATCATTCGACACCCTTGATAGGCCCGAAACGGAAGGTAAAAAGTTCAAACCCTCGATAGAAGAGCCACCGGTGTTGGAATTAAAGCCACTACCATCTTATCTGCAGTATGCTTATTTGGGAAAAGATGCCACCTTACCAGTGATTGTTTTGACAGAATTAACTGACACGCAAAAGGAGAAACTGTTATGGGTCTTGCGAGAGTTCAAACCAACAATTGGGTGGAATATAGCGGATATTCGAGGTATTAGCCCATCATTCTGCATGCATAAGATCTTAATGGAAGAGGGGGCAAAACCAACCATTGAGATTCAAAGAAGGCTAAACCCCATTATGAAGGATATAGTGAAAAAGGAGATCATAAAATGGTTGGATGCCGACATTATTTACCCAATCTCGGATAGCTCATGGGTAAGTCCTGTACAATGTGTACCAAAGAAAGAGGGTATGACAGTGGTGAAGAATGAAGCAAATGAGCTCATCCCTACTAGAACAGTTACAAGATGGAGAGTATGTAAGGACTATCGCAAGCTGAATAAAGCCACACGCAAGGATCACTTCCCTTTGTCGTTCATTGATCAGATGTTGGATAGGCTAGCGGGACATCACTTCTACTGTCTTTTGGATGGATATTCTGGGTATAACCAAATTGCCATAGCACCGGAGGATCAAGAGAAAACTACATTCACATGCCCCTACAGTACGTTTGTATTCCGGCATATGTCTTGTGGGTTATGTAATGCACCGACAACCTTTCAATGGTGCATGATGGCAATCTTCTCTGATATGGTCGAACGGAATTTGGAGGTATTTATGGATGACTTTTCTTTGTTCGGTGATAGTTTTGATTTATGTTTGAAAAATCTGATTCTATTGTTGAAATGATGCGTGGAGACTAACTTGGTCCTTAATTGGGAAAAATGCCACTTCATGGTGAAAGAAGAGATTATTTTGGGGCACAAGGTTTTTGCAGCAGGGTTAGTGGTGGACAAAGCGAAGATTGAGACAATTGAGAAATTACCTCCTCCATCATCTGTGAAGGGAATCCGGAGCTTCTTGGGACATGCGGGTTTCTACAGACGCTTCATTAAAGATTTTTCCAAAATATCAAAACCCTTATGCTCCCTATTGGAGAAAACGTGCCTTTCAAGATGGATCAGTCATATATTGAGGCATTTAAGGTATTACAGAAGAAGTTGGTTACATTCTTTTTATTGTGGCGCCCGATTGGTCTTTACCGTTCGAATTGATGTGCGACGCCAGCGACTACGTAGTTGGAGCATTATTGGGACAATGTCATGACAAGATTTTTCACACAATTTATTATTCCAGCAAGACGTTGACGGATGCCCATTTGAACTACACAACCACCGAAAAAGAATTACTTGCAGTTGTGTTTGCCTTCGACAAATTCAGAGCATATCTGATTGGGACCAAGGTAATTGTCTACACGGATCATTCTGCTATCAAATATCTGATTGAGAAGAAGGATGCCAAACCGCGGTTAATACGGTGGGTTCTGTTATTACAAGAATTTGATTTGAAAATCTGGGATAGAAATGGTACAAAAAATCAAGTGGCGGATCATCTTTCTCGGTTGGAAAACACAGAGGTATAGAGGAAAGACAACGCAATGATTAATGAGAAATTTTCGGATGAACAACTTCTCCGAGTAACCACAACACTGCCTTGGTATGCTGATTATGTGATTACGTGGTTGCTAAAGTGTTACCACCAGATTTGAACTCACAACAACGAAAGAAGTTCCTCCACGATGTTAAGCAGTACTATTGGGATGAACCATTTCTATTTAAGGCCTGCGCGGATCAAATGATTAGACGTTGTGTACCACATGAAGAGATGGACAGTATACTGGGTCATTGTAACTCATCAGATTATGGAGGCCATTATTCTGGTGATCGAACAGCAGCCAAGGTGTTACAATCAGGATGTTTCTGGCCTTCTCTATTCAAGGATGCTTACCTCTATGTGCTAAAGTGTGATCGGTGCCAACGCGTATGTAATATCTCCAAGCGCAATGAAATGCCACTCAACTCAATTTTAGAGGTAGAACTATTCGACGTATGGGGAATCGATTTTATGGGACCTTTCCCATCATCTTTCAATAATCAGTACATTTTGTTGGTGGTCGATTATATTTCCAAATGGGTAGAAGCCGCAGCTTTACCCACGAATGATGCCAACGTTGTCCTCCGATTCTTAAAGAAAAACATCTTCACATGATTTGGGATGCCAAGGGCGATAATAAGTGATGAGGGAACTCATTTCTGTAATAAGCAGTTCACTAAATTGCTTGTAAAGTATGGGGTTCGTCATAAAATTGCAGTCGCATATCATCCCCAAACCAATGGTCAAGCGGAGGTCTCTAGTAGGGAGGTCAAGTGAATTCTAAAAAAGGTGGTCAATCCATCACGAAAAGATTGGTCTTTGCATCTTGACGATGCTCTATGGGCATATCGAACAGCATATCCAATTGGCATGTCACCTTATCGAATGGTTTATGGAAAGGCGTGTCTTCTCCCGGTTGAACTAGAACACAATGCACACTGGGCCATTCGGAAACTTAATTTTGATCTACAAGCAGCTGGTGAGAAAAGGTTACTAAAGTTAAATGAGATGGATGAATTTTGGTTCAATGCCTATGAGAACTCAAAACTCTACAAGGAGAAAGTCAAAGCCTGGCATGATAAGAAAATTCTCGATCCAACTTTTGAACCAGGACAACAAGTCTTGCTTTTAAACTCTCGATTGCGTTTATTCCCTGGAAAACTGAAATCTCGTTGGTCGGGACCTTTTAAAGTTGTATCTGTTGCACCACACGGTAACATCGCAGTCGAGGAACCAAATTCAAAACGCACATTCAAGGTGAACGGTCAACGACTTAAACACTACTGGAATGGACCCATTAATCGACAATCTACGGCCGTGTACCTCTCCGAACCAGTGGACAATTGAACAACACAGCACAGTCGGGCTGAAGACTATAAACCAAGTTCTTCGGGGAGGCAACCCCGAGAGTTTTAATTTATTTAGATTTACTTTAGTCCAATTAGTTAGACTTCAATTTATTTAATTTTCAATTTCATGGTAAGTATATTCCTTTGTGATGAGTGAGTTTTATACTCATAATTGAGTGCGTTTGAGCTTAATCTTTTGGTTGATTTTAAGTGTTTGTGTCTATTCATGCATGTTTTATGTTGTTTTGTAGGAATTGGGATAAAAGTTACTTGGATCGACGTTTGGGATGGCTAGATTCGCGTTTTCGGCTTGCCATTTACACAGCAGTCACTTCATAGCCAAATTGAGTATTTCTCTGGACCTTATTTTGAAACATTTAAAGAATGAAAGTTGTAGATCTGCGTCTCCTCTTTCCAGAACATCTTTAATCATCAAAATCGGAGTTCGGACGAAGAAGTTATGGCCATTTTCCCAAAGGACGTTAGAGTAGAAAATTTCCAGAAAGGGGCCAGCGCTGGGGCGCCCATTTTAGTCCTATTGTGAGACCCGAGATTTTATCAATAAAGATTTAAATTTTGTCGAAATAATTTTTTAATATTATGGTGTGAATTTGAGATAATATTATAGTTGTGGGTAGTATTTATAAATTTTGCAAAGTATGCAAGTGGTTATATTATATTCGATTGGGTCTGGGAATATTCATTTAGCAGGAATATTCGCATAACTACTCAATCATTGGTGGACCCCATAATGTAATTATTGTCGGATTGAGAAAACGACAAAATATTTTATTGAAATAACGGCGGAAGTTTTACCGTGGATACTTGTTGAACTACTCTCAGAGTAAAAGTACAAAGAATACGTGTGGTCGCATAAGAAATATTACAGTATTGATTATCGATGCTTATGTGAGAAGTCACTCGGTTTGATTCCATTATTGTCGATTAATAATATGAATTATTATAGCGATAATGACATTTTGTTTTATTCGTATTATTAACGTAATAAAAATGTAAAACATTTTTTTATATAAAATGTAATACTTTATTAAAGTTATTCTATAAATAGAATATATTATATTTTATTATGCATAGTGTTGTATAGTGTTTTGCATAGTGTTTTGCATATATAGTGTTGCATAGTGTTTGCATAGTAAAATGTTTTTATATAAATAGAATATATGATATTTTATTTAAAAGATTTTGCTTTAAATATGGACCGCCGATTAAAGTAAATCAATCTGGATCGTTCATGGATTAATTACTATGCATTCTATTTTCCTATAAATAGAAGCTCATTCCTTCATTATTTTCTTAATTAATTCTTTGAAAACTCTAGAGAGAGAAATTATAGAGAGAAGCTATAGAGAGAAAATCTATAGAGAGAAAGAAGAAGAGTATTCGGTACTTCACTACTTTGATATCCAAAGGTGTCTTTTACTAGAAGGGATATTATTTGTTGTATTCGTAAGGGGTGTTATTCTTTCTTATTCATGAAGAGAACTTCGTTATTCCATTCATTATTATTTTGTTGGAATAACTCGTAAAAGTGGCATACCCTATACATAACCTCGTATAATGGCAGATACCCTATACTTGGTGAAATCCTTATATTATTCCATTCTTATTTATTCTCATTGAATAACTCAGTATATGTGAATCCCCTATACTTGGTGATCTTCTTACGTTATTCCATTCTTTATTATTTTGTTGGAATATCACCGCTCGTGTGTTTTACAGGACTGGTTCCATTGTTTATTATTCTCGCATTTATTATTCATTTGAATATCCCGTCTGTGTTTTACAAGGACTCGGTTCCATTGTTTATTATTATTCAAAGCATTTATTATTCATTTGGATCATCCCTGCTTTGTGAATTTCACCCGACTGGTTCCGTTATTATTATTCTACATTGGAATAACCCGTCATGCAAGTAATCGCATGCATGGTGATTTCTTTTGTTGTTCCATTCTTTATTATACCCAAATTGGTTAAAACTTTGACTTTCTATACTCCATGAAATTAGTAGAATATCTTTGATATTTGCGTTTCATCCAAAGATCTTTTCATGGAAATATTCTTCCGATTATTCTTGAATTTTACTCTACAAAACAAAGATCATGTTGACAATTTGGATGTTAATAATTCTCGGATTAAATAATTCTTGAACTTGTTTTATTGAATTATTATGTCATTGTCATCATCCTCATGTTATATTATGTTATCTTTGGCTTACGTGCATAGATGAACTTAGTATGATTATGACCGAGGATCATTTGGTATAATCATGGCTTGATATAAATGATGTGACAAAAGTCCTCGGTGGCTGTGTAATGCGATGATGGATAGTTTTTGGTATGATTATGACCGGGGTGATTCGGTATAGTCATGACCATTGATAATTTGATGAAAATCCTTGGACCGTGGTATGTGGATGATTAGATATTGTGGTTTATTCATTAAACCGAGTCTTAGTGATAAAAATTGATGAAAACCTTTTAAAACCTAAAAGATAGTAGACTTTATTTTCTACTTGACTCTTTTAATGGATTGCATATTCCGCTGCAGTTAAACTGGTTGTTTATTGTATTTTATCGGTTTAACATTGTTGAAGGCTAATGATAATTTATTACGCATTATCTTAGTCATAATATTTTTCATGGGCTAGTTGAGCTCACCTTTCTTTCTTTCACCGTTCTCTTCGTGAAATGAGAACATAGTGGGGACGAAGTCTGGGAACGAGAGTAATGGTCCAGAGGATAGCATTAGTAGTCCTCACTATTCGTGAAATAGTGTGATAATAGTTGTAATGAGGACTCCTTTTGAGTTTGTATAATATCTAGTAGACAATATTTGTATTCAAACTCACACGTTTATGTCGTATTGCATACCACGGCGCTTATGTTAGTAAGTCAGTATTTGAATTTATGTACCATGTAAGTGGCGACCCAAGATGGGTGACGTATACCTAATTTTGGGGCGCCACGCTTGGTATCGAGCTTAGGATATGATCCCGGCTAAGATGCGAGATAAGAACTAGGAGGAGAGAGGGGAATTCTTCGCTAGTATGATCTACCTAAGTTTATTTGTTATTTAATTGGTGGAATTGAGTATAAGGATAATATTTGATATATTAATTAACCCTTGTGTTGTGGCAGTGTTTGGAAATGGTAGCTGAAAATATTCACAATGGAGTGAATGTGACCGTTGTGACACCTTTAATCACTAATCAGGTTAATGCAAAGTGTCAGACGAGGAACAAATTAGAGATGTCCACGTAGTGAATGAAGAACTAATTGTTGCACCCGAGCTAGTTGCAGAGGTAGCAAAGCTGAGAGTGAGGAAGAAGAAGAAGAAGAGGAAGAAGAGGAACCTGAGGAGAATTGGTTAGAAGAAGTTTATGATCAAAACTTAGAATTACAAAATCGTGTTCGTGAGCTAGAAGAACGAGTTGAAGAACGACATAAACGGTCGTGGAACAAAGGGATACAACAATTCAAAATTGGGTTACCCGATATGTGATGTTCGAACAAAATCACGCTTTTAGCAGGTGTAAGATATTAAAGTTGGAATCGAGAATTTAAAAATCAAAGATCAAACCGAAAAGAAGAAACAACGAACGAAGGAGAATAGGCGATGCATGGGTAAAAGTCGCACAACGCGTTGATAGTGTAGAAAAATACGTCCGATCCAATAAAGCCAAAATAGATGAAATGGACTTTGCTTTTTGGATGAAGAATTGGGAGATTTAACATCGAATTCTAATTACCCCGTGCATAGCGGTCAACCCGAATTCGATATGGATCGAGAGAATAATGTTTCAAATCATGGATTAGGAATGTGAAGAAGCACTTAAGGGTGGAATGTACCCTATAGTAAAGTCAAAACTTCGGTAATTTAAGCGAGAGCGTTTGTCGAGAAAAAACCGAACGAAGTTATTACGGGTAAATTAATTATAAATTATTACTGAAGTCTATACTTTATTCAATACAAGTTCTACCCACTCTTTTATTCTACCTAGTTGTGTTTAATGTTTAAATTTGACTCCGGAAAATTAGACTTTGATTTATCTATTGAAACTTCATTGGGAGAAACCTTCGTTACCTCCAATCATTTATTAATCTTGTTGTTTCAAATAAACACTTTCACGATCTTATCTCTTTGAAAATACTTGCCTTTGAGGTAATTTTTGAAAACGATTGATTAACTACTCATTATTCTTTTGTAAGGTTGTTAGCTTTCATATTCCTAACCAACCTGTTATACTCTAATTCAAAGTAACCAAACCCTAAAGTTAATCCTTTGTTATATCAAGCCATAAGTAAAGAGCCCCGATCCTTTCGTTGTTAACTTCCTTGTGTGGAATGCACCAAAGCGGACTTTTCGTAGGGCGACGCCGTGGATTGAAGATGGCAAGTTGATAGGTATCATTGTGAGGTGTTATCTGTGTTAAGGATAGAAGTCGCAGTTGGTATTAATGTGACGTACTATTCAAGTCTTGGACGAGAGTAATGATTTTGAATGATATTTCTATCATTAATAAATTTCTTGATGTATTCTTGAAGATTTCTAGCCTACCCTAGAGCGTGAAATCGAATTTTGTATTGACCCAAAGACAAAAACCCATTTCTTAAACCCTCAAATATTTCTTCAACTAAAAGGATACATTTACTTACGATTATGATGAAAGTCATAATAAAAGCATTGGACTAATGAAAATCATGGGTATATGAAGTATTAGTAAGTGTTATGATGAGTTATGTTGGTTATTATGTGAAAACATGAATGTTTCTTAGAAATCACAAAGAGTTGAAAATCAGATTTTGGTGAAAAACGTAACATGAAATTCAATAGACCATATCTCCTATTGTATTTTGAATTTTTGAATGTGGTCCAGTCCTAGAGTTAGATCTATGAGTTACCTAACTAATCCAAGTGGAATTACTGGAAAATGTGTTGTAGATTTTTGTGTGGACTGATTTTAGCAAAGAAGTGCAAAGCTGCAAAAACCGAAAAAGCTGCTGCCATGATTTTAGAGGGGCTGTTTCGGCCACTTAAATTATGAGAAAAATGTTGGCCTTTTGGGACATGAAGTTATATGGTATAAAGTACATCCTGTCCAAAAATGAGCTCATTCTGACTTAAAATGAGCAAGTTATGACTATTTCAATATTTAGATTTTTCCGACAAAAAATGCTATAATCGGAGTTCTATAACTCCGATGACCATGAAATTTAAACTGGAAGCTCACGTTAACATGGGTAAGGTCCTGTCAAGATTTGGAAATTTTTGGAGTTAAACTTGAGGTAGCTAATTTCTTAAGGAATTAATTAGAAATTGATTTTTGAAAAATAGTAAATGAATTTTAAAAATTCAGAAAAATATATTTTCATTATGGGACTATATTATGCTAAATCCCTTAAAAGAAATATTTTGGGACTGATTTGGTATTTTCATGAAAATAGTTTAGTTACGAACATATGAGTTAAATATGTTATGTGAAGTAACAAAGTTGAAAATATGATTTTATGGCTAGAGAATCTTATATAGAGTATATGCATATTTTGTTTTGAGGATTTGATAATTGGTGATGATATCTTATGAGTATGGCATTTTGAATGATTAAATGCATTATATGGTAAAGCGTAAATAATTGAGATAAATTGTTTATAAATTTAAGAAGTGATTAAAATATTGTTATAATTTTAATGATATTAGATTATGAGATTATTAAGTGATTGATAACATGGGGATATTCTTGAATCTCGGATAAATTATATTATAAATGTTTAATATTTATCCCGCATCTCATTTGATTGATTCTTTATATCATTATCCTCATGCTTATATTGTGTTGAAAGTCATACGTATTCAGTAGTGCATAGATGGACTTGGTATGATTATGACCAGGATTGTTAGGGTATAATCATAACCGTAATTGAAAACACGATTATCTTTGGTCAGTAGTGCATGGATAATTTGTGGTCGTGATACTAATGAATACACGATTATCTTTCGTCAGTAGTGCATGGATAATTTGTGGTCGTGATACTAATGAATACACGATTATCTTTGGTCGTAGTGCATGGATAATTTGTGGTCGTGATACTAATGAATACACGATTATCTTTGGCCGTAGTGCATGGATAATTTGTGGTCGTGATACTAATGAATACACGATTATCTTCGCCAGTAGTGCATGGATAATTCGTGGTCGTGATACTAATGAATACACGATTATCTTCGGTAGTAGTGCATGGATAATTCGTGGTCGTGATACTAATGAATATCCTTGGCCTGTAGTGCAGGAATGATTCGATGATATGGATTAATTATTAAGCTGAGTCTCAGCATTATTGGTTTTACAATTGTATATCTTTGGCCTGTAGTGCAAAGATGAATTGTTAATGAATATCTTTGGCCGGATTACAAAGATGAATTTAATGTTTTCAACGATAAAGGTATTTAAGGTATCCTCACCTCTTTATCATATCAAGTACGTACCCTAATTTCGAGGGCTTAAATTCCATAAGGAGGGAGATTGTGAGACCCCAGATTTTATCAATAAAGATTTAAATTTTTGTCGAAATAATTTTTAATATTATGGTGTGAATTTGAGATAATATTATAGTTGTGGGTAGTATTTATAAATTTTGCAAAGTATGCAAGTGGTTATATTATATTCGATTGGTGGGGAATATTACATTTAAAGAGGAATATTCGCATAACTACTCAATCATTGGTGGACCATAACGTAATTATTGTTTGATTGAGAAAACACACAAAATATTTTATTGAAATAACGGCGGAAGTTTTACCGTGGATCTTGTTGAACTACTCGGTAGTAAAAGTAAAGAAGAATGTCGTGTGGTTGCATAGTAGCAATACCAGTATTGATTATTGATGCTTATGGGAGAAGTCACTCGGTTTGATTCCATTATTGTCGATTAATAATATGAATTATTATAGCGATAATGACGCTTTTGTTTTATTCGTATTATTAACGTAATAAAATGAAACATTTTTTATATAAAATGTAATACTTTATTAAAGTTATTCTATAAATAGAATATATTATATTTTATTATGCATAGTGTTGCATAGTATTTTGCATAGTGTTTTGCATAGTGTTGCATAGTGTTTGCATAGTAAAATGTTTTTATATAAATAGAATATATGATATTTTATTTAAAAGATTTTGCTTTTAAATATGGACCGTCGATTAAAGTAAATCAACTGGATCGTTCATGGATTAATTACTATGCATTCTATTTTCCTATAAATAGAAGCTCATTCCTTCATTATTTTCTTATTTAATTCACTTTGAAACTCTAGAGAGAGAAATTATGAGAGAAGCTATAGAGAGAAAATCTATAGAGAGAAAGAAGAAGAGTATTCGGTACTTCACTACTTTGATATCCGAAAAGTGTCTTTTTACTGTAAGGGATATTATTTGTTGTACCCGTAAGGGGTGTTATTCTTTCTTATTCATGAAGAGAACTTCTGTTATTCCATTCATTATTATTTTGTTGGAATAACCTATAAAAGTGGCATACCCTATACATAACCTGTATACGCGGCATACCCTATACTTGGTGAAATCCTTATATTATTCCATTCTTATTTATTCTGTTGGAATAACCTGTATACGCGGAATCCCCTATACTTGGTGTTCTTCTTCTGTTATTCCATTCTTTATTATTTTGTTGGAATATCCTGTCTGTGTGTTTTACACCGGACCTGGTTCCATTGTTTATTATTCTGCATTTATTATTCTATTGGAATATCTCATGCATGTGTTTTACAGGACACGGTTCCATTGTTTATTATTATTCAGCATTTATTATTCTATTGGATCATCCTCGCTTGTGAATTTCACACGACCGGTTCCGTTATTATTATTCTGTTGAATAACTCGCCTACATGCAAGTACCGCATGCACGGTGATTTCTTTTGTTGTTCCATTCGTTATTATACCCAAATTGGTTAAAACTTTGACTTCTATACTCCATGAAATTAGTAGAATATCTTTGATATTTGCGTTTCATCCAAAGATATCTTTTCATGGAAATATTCTTCCGATTATTCTTGAATTTTACTCTACAAAACAAAGATCATGTTGACAATTTGGATGTTAATAATTCCCGGATTAAATAATTCTTGAACTTGTTTTATTGAATTATTATGTCATTGTCATCATCCTCATGTTATATTATGTTATCTTTGGCTTACGTGCATAGATGAACTTAGTATGATTATGACCGAGGATTATTTCGGTATAATCATGGCTTGATATAAATGATGTGACAAAAGTCCTCAATTGGCCTGTAATGCGTTGATGGATAGTTTTTGGTATGATTATGACCGGGGTGATTCGGTATAGTCATAACCATTGATAATTTGATGAAAATCATTGACCGTGGGTGCATGGGGATGATTAGATATTGTGGTTTATTCATTAAACCGAGTCTTAGTGATAAAATTGATGAAAACCTTTTAAAACCTAAAAGATAGTAGACTTTATTTTCTACTTGACTCTTTTAATGGATCAGATATTCCGCCGCAGCTTAAACCGGTTGTCTATTGTATTTTATCGGTTTAACATTGTTGAAGGCTAATGATAATTTATTTCGCATTATCTTAGTCATAATATTTCTTCTTGGGCTAGTTGAGCTCACCCTTTCTTTCACCTTTTTCTCTTGTGAAATAAGAACATAGGCGGGACGAGTCGGGAAGCAGAGTAATGGTCCGAGAGGATAGCATTAGTAGTCCTCACTATTCTCGTGAAATAGTGTGATAATATTTGTAATGAGGACTCCTTTTGAGTTTGTATAATATCTAGTAGACAATATTTGTATTCAAACTCACGATTTATGTCGTATTGCATACAGCAGTTATGTTAGTAAGTTGTATTTGAATTTATGTACCATGTAAGTGGCTACCCAAGATGGGTGACGATACCTAATTTTTGGGGCGTCACACCTATGCCCAGTTGTCGGGCATCGGGAGCAGATGTCTTAAGCGGCGTCGTGCCCAAAGATTGGGTATACTGGGAAGAGGTTGGTTGGGTCTGGACGCGTTTTTGGACGAATTTTGACACCTTTTTGACTCCATATTGGATTGGGTTTGTTCCTAAGCTAAAAATTGGACTTGTAACCTATAAATACATGATGTATGACATAAAATAAGGAGAGATTACATAGATTAGACTAGATAAAACACTCCATTAGATTATAATATAAACCCTAGTTCTTAATTAGCCATTGGAGATTGAAGAACACTGAAGATCAAGAGCAAGAGCAAGAGGGGAGCATCAAATTTGCTGACATCAGATTCTATTCTCTTCTCTTATCATACTTTTATCTTTTAATGTCTATTCAATTGTGGATTCTTGGTTTTAATTCATTAATTATGAACTAACTCTTTTATTAAGATTTCAATTGAATCTTTTATGGCTATAGATTAGTTATTTGATTTATTCCAATTATTTATGTCAAGTGAGTTGTTTATCTTGCCTTATGCTTATTGTTTAATTATTTGATCAGTAATTACCTTGTTACTCTAGAAGGAATTGAAAGAGGAATTCTAGGGTTAGAACTGTGCATGATATCATGTGACTTAGTTATTTGCAAAGTGAATAATTAGGTTTCTGAATAGAATGGAAATATCTGTTCGCCGCATATAACACATAAGGAATTGGGATTGAAAAGAGTTTAATTCAATTGTTTTGCATAGAAATATAGCAAGATTAATCTAGATTAAATAGAAGGCAATTGATCACTTGAAAAAGGGCTTTTGGCATTTGAGAATTCTTGTTAACAATTCAGTAGGCATAAATATTGGGATAATTGGATAATTGATTTAGAGTTCATAATTGGGGATATTGAAGTCTTAATCCTCATGTATCTGAATTCAATAAAATCTTAGTTTTGTTTATTTGCTTTCTTTTAGACTAATCTCTTCCAATTGTTTAATTTAGTTTTCTTAATTTGAAAAATCACAATTATTGGTTTTTTAAATAAAATTAATTTGGTTAAGAGTTAGTATTTGGTAATTTTTATTAAATAATTCCTCGTGGGAATGATACTTTACTTTCACTTTATTACTTGTTAACCATGTATACTTGCACATATTCATTGATTGCGAAATCGATCAACAAGTTTTTTCCGCCGTTGTCGGGGAATTAATTTAATAATTATTTACCAATATTAATTTCAATCAAATTTGTCTTAATTTAAACATTTTTATTTTTATTTTTATTTTTCATTCTCTTCCTATATTTCTCTCGTTTTAGGTACCATGGATGACTTTGCGTATTAATGGCCATACACGAATATGACTCAACCAAGGGGAGCGGAGATTGACAGACTCGAGAAACTTTCTGCATTGTCAGCACCGATTGAGACACTTTCGAGGATGTTTGAAGCTTTTGAAGCCCAACGTCGTCAAAGTGTGGCGGTTACTTGTGATTATTGTGCCGGAAATCATATGAGTCATCAATGCATTATCGGTTTTGAGTGAATTCTAAGATAGTGGTGATTACCCCAATAATTATGTCTATCCCAACAACTATCATCACGATTGGGGTATCACCCTACTTTTCATGGAGTAACAATCAAGCTCAAGCAAGGCGTAGACAACAAAACACATCCGGATTTCAAAATCAGACTCAACAACCAGAGAGGAAATCAAGTTTGGAAGAAGCCTTGGAAAAATTTATTAGAGCGTCTGACAAAAAGAACGAAGAAAATGACAAAAAATTTAATCAAATAGAGCTGAATATGCAAAGCCTAGGTACGTCGATCAAGAATCTATAAAGTCAATTGGGGCAGATAGCACATGCGTTGAACAACCGTCGTCAATACACTTGGCTCTATGACATGGATGGCGAGAGTGATGGTGAGCTCGAACCAAATCTGCAACCGGATGTGCCAAATGATATAGATGTTGAAAGAGAGGAAAGACTTGGAGACCAAGAAAAGGAGATTGGTAAAGATCTAACTTTGAGTACCAACGAAGATGATCCAATTTTGATAGTGTCCTATGTATCTTCTCCATCAAAGTTCAAGAATCCGGGCAGTTTTGCAAAACCATACCCAATTGGCAAAGCTCTTTGTGACGGAAGAGCTAGTGCAGTTGTGGAGTCATGGTGGGATGAAAATGAGAAGATAGAGGAAGATTCCATTATGTTTATTAAGCTTTATTGCCCTAATCTGATCATAGACATAATGGAGAAAACACCTAGTTGTTGGACGTTCTTAATGGGGATCTTATCTACAAAGAGCATGCTAGGTGACTTTAATTCAAGAGTTTTTGCTAATAGGAACCTCCCAAAAGAGACATTATTACTGATGGATGGAGGATTCCTCAATTTTTGAAGGGGAATTGGATAAAGAATTGAAGAAGTCAGGCTGAGACTATAAAACAAGCGCTTATTGGGAGGCAACCCAAGTTTAATTTTTATTTTTAGCTTTTATTAAGTTTTATATTAGTAGTTTTGAATTTTTATTTTTTTAGGATTTAATAAAATTGCTTCTATCATGGTTTTACAGGTTATTCAAGTCAAATTCAAGTGTGGTGCCCAATTTGTTCCATGTGTTTGGCCTATTCTCCAAACTTAGTGGACAAGGAGGAAGATTGTTATATTTTTAAGGAAGTCCTCTGCTTTACTTTTTTATATTTCATCCATTGAGGACAATGTCTAGTTTAAGTTTGGGGGCATTTTTGTGTCGTATTACATATAGTTAGTTATCTGCATAGTAGTTCGTTTTTTTATGTGTTAGCATTGTGTTTTTTTTAGGTTGCATATAATACATGGTAGTTATTTTCATATTCATATATGTGTTGCATTAGTATGTGTTCATGTAGTATAATTGTATTTTTTTGCATGAATCTGTGTGATCGGTTGATGTGGTCTTAGCTCGGCCTATGATAAGATTGGTTTTGCATGTTAACTTGAACAATGTTGATAATTGATGATGAGTTCTAATTTTAATCATGATGATAATCTGAGCCTGTCTGAAACTTATGTAACCGGATAGCACTTAAAGTTTAACTGTTTTAATCCACTTGGTTCAAGGGTTTCATAATTTGTTTCTGAGGGAAAATCTTGGTTAAAATTTAAGGAAAATAGTGACTGGCAGTAAAAGTTGGAATGACGTAAAAGCTTGAGTTTGGGGGAATCTATGGGATATATATATATATATATATATATATATATATATATATTATAAAGAGAAAAATAAAAGAGAAATAAAATCCAGAAAGAATAAAAAAAGAGTAAACAGCGTGGCATGCTTGTCTAGTTTTGTGGCCTTTGTTACTTGAGTAAGTAAGCCCGAGGGGATGGCCTTTACACCTAGCGCCCTATGGTCTTAATGGCTTGGGAGTCGTTGGTCGAAAGCTCGTTAAGGTAGCATTAAAAAGCCTAAGGGAATAAGACATTGCACAACCATGAGAAAAAAAATGAATAAAACACGAGAAAGAGCAAAAATGCCCTCGTGGTTGAATAAAAGTATAAATAAATCTTGTATTTGCCCTGAGACTTGGTAATTGCTTAGTTTTAACCGGAGTTGTCATGTTCACAAAAGTAATTTAATTGGAACTGAAATTTTCCTTCTAAGAAGTTTGTTATGTGATTATCTTAAACTGTGGTTGGTTGGAATGGTTAACAAGCACACACGCACAACATGGGTGATGACAGGTTTGGATTGACTAATTGGTTAGAGTTATGGATTTTGACTTGATTGGATATATTATTTGAGTAACATTGGTATCTTTGAGGCATGTTTCTATATATCATACTGATTTATTACAGGGTTTATAGGTATATTAGAAAGTAGATCATGCATATGTATTCATGTAGTTGAGTTAGGTTGTTTATTTTTAGTTCTTTTGTGTTTTTGCTTTAGGACAAACAAATGTTTAAGTTTGGGGGTATTTGATGAGTGAGTTTTATACTCATAATTGAGTGCGTTTAAGCTAAATCTTTTGGTTGATTTTAAGTGTTTGTGTTTATTCATGCATGTTTTATGTTGTTATATAGGAATTGGGACAAAAGTTACTTGGATCGACGTTTTGGGTGGCTAGATTCGCATTTTCGGCTTGCCATTTACACAGCAGTCACTTCAGAGTCAATTTGAGTATTTCTCCAGACCTTATTTTGAAACACTTAAAGAATGAAAGTTGTATATCTACGTCCCCTCTTTCCATAACATCTTGAATCATCAAAATCGGAGTTCGGACGAAAAATGTTATGGCCATTTTCCCAAAGGACCTTGGAGTAGAAAATTTCAAGAAAGGGGCCAATGTCGTAGGCGCCCATTTTAAAGCTATGCTTGTATTGGCAAGTGGGGAAGCGAGTGTGCTTAAGATCGTGCCCGTATTTGAAGTACGGGAAGAGGTTGGTTGGGCCTGGACGCGTTTTTGGGCAAATTTTGACACCTTTTTGACTCCAAATTGGATTGAGTTTGTTCCTAAGCTAAAAATTGGACTTGTAACCTATAAATACATGATGTATGACATAAAATAAGGAGAGATTACATAGATTAGACTAGATAAAACACTCCATTAGATTACAATATAAATCCTAGTTCTTAATTAGCCATTAGAGATTGAAGCAAATTGAAGAACACTGAAGATCAAGAGCAAGAGCAAGAGCAAGAGGGGAGCATCAAATTTGCTGACATCAGATTCTATTCTCTTCTCTTATCATATTTTATCTTTTAATGTCTATTCAATTGTGGATTATTGGTTTTAATTCAATAATTATGAACTAAATCTTTTATTAAGATTTCAATTGAACCTTTTATGGCTATAAATTAGTTATTTGATTTATTCCAATTATTTATGTCAAGTGAGTTGTTTATCTTGCCTTATGCTTATTGATTAATTATCTGATCAGTAATTACCTTGTTACTCTAGAAGGAATTGAAAGAGGAATTTTAGGGTTAGAACTGGGCATGATATCATGTGACTTAATTATTTGCAAAGTGAATAATTAGGTTTGTGAATATAATGGAAATATCTGTTCGCCGCATGTAACACATAAGGAATTGGGATTGAAAAGAGTTTAATTCAATTGTTTTGCATAGGAATATAGCAAGATTAATCTGGATTAAATAGAAGGCAATTGATCACTTGAAAAAGGACTTTTGGCATTTGAGAATTCTTGTTAACAATTCAGTAGGCATAAATATTGGGATAATTGGATAATTGATTTAGAGTTCATAATTGGGGATATTGAAGTTTTAATCCTCATTTATCTGAATTCAATCAAATCTTAGTTTTGTTTATTTGCTTTCTTTTAGACTAATCTCTTCCAATTGTTTAATTTAATTTTCTTAATTTGAAAAATCATAATTATTGGTTGTTTAAATAAAATTGATTTGGTTAAGAGTTAGTATTTGGTAATTTTTATTAAATAATTCCTCGTGGGAACGATACTCTACGTTCACTTTATTACTTGTTGACCGTGTATACTTGCACATATTCATTGATTGCGAAATCGATCAACAAGTTTTTTGCGCCGTTGCCGGGGAATTAATTTAATAATTATTTACCAATTTTAATTTGAATCAAATTAGTCTTAATTTAAAATTTTTTATTTTTATTTTTATTTTTCATTCTCTTCCTATATTTCTCTCTTTTTAGGTACAATGGATGACTTTGCGTATCAATGGACATACACGAACATGACTCAACCAAGGGGAGCGGAGATTGACAGACTCGAGAAACTTTCTGCATTGTCAGCACCGATTGAGACACTTTCGAGGATGTTTAAAGCTTTTGAAGCCCAACGTCGTCAAATTGTGGCGGTTACTTGTGATTATTGTGCTGGAAATCATATGAGTCATCAATGCGCTATTAGTTTTGAGCCGGTACAGTATAGTGGTGATTACCCCAATAATTATGTCTATCCCAACAACTATCATCATGATTGGGGGTATCACCCGGCTTTTTCATGGAGTAACAATCAAGCTCAAGCTCAAGCGCCGAGACAACAAAACACATCCGGATTTCAAAATCAGACTCAACAACCAGAGAGGAAATTAAGTTTGGAAGAAGCCTTGGAAAAATTTATTAGAGCGTCTGACAAAAAGAACGAGGAAAAAGACAAAAAAATTAATCAAATAGAGCTGAATATGCAAAGCCTAGGTGCGTCGATCGAGAATCTGGAAAATCAATTGGGGCAGATAGCTCATGCGTTGAACAACCATCCTCAATACACTTGGCTCTATGACATGGATGGCGAGACTGATGGTGAGCTTGAACTAAATCTGCAACCGGATGTGCCAAATGATATAGATGTTGAAAGAGATGGAAGACTTGGAGACCAAGAAAATGAGATCGGCAAAGATCTAACTTTGAGTACCAACGAAGATGAGCCAATTTTGATAGTGTCCCATGTACCTTCTCCATCAAAGTTCAAGAATCCGGGCAGTTTTGCAAAACCATGCCCAATTTAAAGTCATGTCGTTGGCAAAGCTCTTGGTGACGTAAGAGCTAGTACAGTTATCGAGTCATGGTGGGATGAAAAGGAGAAGATAGAGGAAGATTCCATTATGTTTATTAAGCTTCAATGCCCCAATCTGATCATAGACATAAAGGAGAAAACACCTAGTTGTTGGACGTTCTTAATGGGGATCTTATCAACAAAGAGCATGCTAGGTGACTTTAATTCAAGGTTTTTCGCTAATGGGAACCTCCCAAAACAGACATTATTACTGATGGATGGAGGATTCCTCAATTTTTGAAGGGGAATTGGATAAAGAATTGAAGAAGTCAGGCTGAGACTATAAAACAAGCGCTTATTAGGAGGCAACCCAAGTTTAATTTTTATTTTTAGTTTTTATTAAGTTTTATATTAGTAGTTTTGAATTTGCATTTATTTAGGATTTAATAAAATTGCTTCTATCATGGTTTTACAGGTTATTCAAATCAAATTAAAGTATAGTGCCCAATTTGTTCCATGTGCTTGGCCTATTCTCCAAACTTAGTGGACAAGGAGGAAGATTGCTATATTTTCAGGGAAGTCCTCTGCTTTACTTTTTTATATTTCATCCATTGAGGACAATGTCTAGTTTAAGTTTGGGGGCATTTTAGTGTCGTATTGCATATAGTTAGTTATTTGCATAGTACTTCATTTTTTTATTTGTTAGCATTGTGTTTTTTTAGGTTGCATATAATACATGGTAGTTATTTTCATATTCATATATGTGTTGCATTAGTATGTGTTCATGTAGTATAATTGTATTTTTTTTGTATGAATCTGTGTGATCGGTTGATGTGGTCTTAGCTCGGCCTATTATAAGATTGGTTTTGCATGTTAACTTGAACAATGTTGATAATTGATGATGAGTTCTAATTTTAATCATGATGATAATCAGAGCCTGTCTGAAACTTATATAACCGGATAGCACTTAAAGTTTAACTGTTTTAATCCACTTGGTTCAAGGGTTTCATAATTTGTTTTTGAGGGAAAATCTTGGTTAAAATTTAAGAAAAGTAGTGACTGGCATTAAAGGTTGGAATGACGTAAAAGCTTGAGTTTTGTGGAATCTATGGGATATATATATATTATAAAGAGAAAAATAAAAGAAAAACAAAATCCAAAAAGAAAAAAAAAATAGCGTGGCATGCTTGTCTAGTTTTGCAGCCTTTGTTACTTGAGTAAGTAAGCCCGAGGGGATTGTCTTTACACCTAGTGCCCTAAAGTCTTAATGGCTTGGGAGTCGTTGGTCGAAAGCTCGTTAAGGTAGCATTGAAAAGCCTAAGGGAATAAGACATTGCACAGCCATGAGAAAAAAAATGAATAAAACACGAGAAAGAGCAAAAATGCCCTCGTTGTTGAATAAAAGTATAAATAAATCTTGTATTTTCCCTGAGACTTGGTAATTGCTTAGTTTTAACCGGAGTTGTCATGTTCACAAAAGTAATTGAATTGGAACTGAAATTTTCCATCAAAGAAGTTTGTTATGTGATTATCTTGAACTGTGGTTGGTTGGAATGGTTAACAAACACACGCGCACAACATGGGTGATGACAGGTTTGGATTGACTAATTGGTTAGAGTTATGGATTTTGACTTGATTGGATATATTTTTTGAGTATCATTGGTATCTTTGAGGCATGTTTCTATATATCATACTGATTGATTACAGGGTTCATAGGTATATTAGAAAGTAGATCATGCATATGCATTCATGTAGTTGAGTTAGGTTGTTTATTTTTAGTTCTTTTGTGTTTTTGCTTGAGGACAAGCAAATGTTTAAGTTTGGGGGTATTTAATGAGTGAGTTTTATACTCATAATTGAGTGCGTTTAAGCTTAATCTTTTGGTTGATTTTAAGTGTTTGTGTCTATTCATGCATGTTTTATGTTGCTTTGTAGGAATTGGGACAAAAGTTACTTGGATCAACGTTTGGGGTGGCTAGATTCGCATTTTCGGCTTGCCATTTACACAACAGTCACTTCAGAGTCAATTTGAGTATTTCTTTGGACCTTATTTCAAAACACTTAAAGAATGAAAGTTGTAGATCTACGTCCCCTCTTTCCAGAACATCTTGAATCATCAAAATCGGAGTTCGGACGAAAATGTTATGGCAATTTTCCCAATGGACCTTGGAGCAGAAAATTTCAAGAAAGGGGCCAGTGTCGGGGCGCCCATTTAAGGCCTATGCCCAGTGGCGGAGCCAGGGGGAGCAAAGTGTCTAAGATCGTGCCCAGTATTTGAAGGCCTTTGGGGAAGAGGTTGGTTGGGCCTGGACGCGTTTTTGGGCGAATTTTGACACCTTTTTGACTCCAAATTGGATTGAGTTTATTCCTAAGCTAAAAATTGGACTTGTAACCTATAAATACATGATGTATGACATAAAATAAGGAGAGATTACATAGATTAGACTAGATAAAACACTCCATTAGATTACAATATAAATCCTAGTTCTTAATTAGCGATTGGAGATTGAAGCAAATTGGAGAACATTGAAGATCAAGAGCAAGAGCAAGAGGGGAGCATTAGATTTGCTGACAACAGATTCTATTCTCTTCTCTTATCATACTTTTATCTTTTAATGTCTATTCAATTGTGGATTATTGATTTTAATTCATCCATTATGAACTAACTCTTTTATTAAGATTTCAATTGAACCTTTTATGGCTATAAATTAGTTATTTGATTTATTCCAATTATTTATGTCAAGTGAGTTGTTTATCTTGCCTTATGCTTATTGATTAATTATCTGATCAGTAATTACCTTGTTACTCTAGAAGGAATTGAAAGAGGAATTTTAGGGTTAGAACTAGGCATGATATCATGTGACTTAGTTATTTGCAAAGTGAATAATTAGGTTTGTGAATAGAATGGAAATATATGTTCGCCGCATGTAACACATAAGGAATTGGGATTGAAAAGAGTTTAATTCAATTGTTTTGCATAGGAATATAGCAAGATTAATCTGGATTAAATAGAAGGCAACTGATCACTTGGAAAAGGACTTTTGGCATTTGAGAATTCATGTTAATAATTCAGTAAGCATAAATATTGGGATAATTGGATAATTGATTAGAGTTCATAATTGGGGATATTGAAGTCTTAATCCTCATTTATCTGAATTCAATCAAATCTTAGTTTTGTTTATTTGCTTTCTTTTTGACTAATCTCTTCCAATTGTTTAATTTAGTTTTCTTAATTCGAAAAATCACAATTATTGGTTGTTTAAGTAAAATTGATTTGGTTAAGAGTTAGTAATTGGTAATTTTAATTAAATAATTTCTCGTGGGAACGATACTCTACTTTCACTTTATTACTTGTTGACCGTGTATACTTGCACGTATTCATTGATTGCGAAATCGATCAACACCTTGCATGACCTTACAATTGAAATTTGTGTTCCTAGGAAAATTGCAACAAAGAGGTTAATTAGGCGTAGGCCATAATAATGTGGCGCCGCCAGCTTGAATTGCTCATAAACATAGCACCACGGCACTAGGAATCGATACACGTCTCTATTTGGATAAGCGACCGAATATTGTGTTCACCCTTTAGAAAATGACGTACCGGGGATAATTACCAGATACTTCTTTATAGCGCCCCAACGCTACATTTCTATACATTTACAGTGCCTCGTCGCTGAGACTCAGACTCAGAACCTGTTATCCAGCGTCCCGGTGCTCCAACCATGAAGAAAACTAGTGCCCCGACGCAACGGTTTAAAACAGTACTCCTACAAGAACGTAAACACTAAACGGTTACATCTCTTTCTTTTCAATTGTCCTCACATCTTCTCACAAACTCTCTCACATGTCTCTAAGACTCTCATAAGGTAACCGAAACTTGGGAAGTGGATATCTGCATAACTCAAAGACACAACTTCATATCTTGTTGTCTGTGATCACTGTGTTCTGTAATTTTCATCTCTGACGTTCATCGTCAAAGGTATGTCTTGAATTACATTCATATTATTGTGAAACAAACCCTTGTTGATGGTGCAATTGGTGAGTTAATATTCATCTTGATCTATATTCTCCTACATCTAGAGCAAGGATTTTAATTCTTCTGATCAAATATTGCCCATAGATGACTCACTTTTGATTGGAGAATTCATACATATGTAATTATTGAATAATAAGAGGTATGCATTAATAGTAAACTAGTGTGATTCAAAGAAATTTATGACTTACCCATAACGTGTTCGATAAATTGCCTGACTCAATGCTAATGGTTAAATTTGCACATATCACAATATCCACACATTGTATTTACTTGCCATCTTGCCACCACAATAGTATAGGCCTATTGTCACACATATTAATCACTATTGTGGGAGGGTACTAAACCGAATTGATGCATACATAGATCATATTGTTTTACAGGACAAATCTTTTGGGTATATCGCGTGTTTCTTTTGCCGATTATAGAAGTTGAAGAGTACATGAATCTAATCGGTACAATTATGCTTTTTCATGCTATTTTGTGCCATGCCACACTCCCAACAATATACTCAGCGTACACATATATTTTGAAGTTTGGGGGTATTATCATGAATGCGGGTATCCTAGCTAGAATTTTGTCCAATGCTAATACATGTGTATGTCTTTACGTGCAGAATTTTCTACATGGCTTCTAAGCATCAACGTGGCGAAGGTTCAGGGACCGCTTCGACTCCACCTCCAAAATTCAATAGCCGCCGTTTTGTCAGTACAGCAGCTCAAGAACGCTACAACCGCATGGCTACATGCTCACTAGTCCCAGAATGCAGTTTGAGACCCGATCAATCAAAGGATGGAGAAATGGTAGTTATGATAGCTGAGCGGAATTGGTTCACCCTCACCAAACAACCAGACCCAACAGTCATTGCAGTAGTTAAAGAGTTCTACACCAATGTGGCCGAACACTTCCACTATGGAGTGTTTGTTAGGGGTAAAACTGTTGAAATTGGCGAAGAGGACATAAATGGGTGCTATCAACTACCATTAGAGGGACTAAACGATGAGTATGCAAGACTTGTGAGTGATGGGTCGGACTATGAGAAGATAATTCGTGAGCTTTGTCAACCGGGCACCACTTAGAAATTGCATGAACGGGGTAGCATGACATTTCCACTTTCTAACCTCAGTCTATATGGGAAGGAATGGTATGCCTTCATTTGCGGTAAACTCATGCCATGCACACATATGAGCCATGTCCCCAAAGAGAGAGCTGTTTTGCTATATTCGATAATTCAAGGCTTGAAAATTGATGTAGGCCACCTTATTCAGCAGTCTATTCTCCGAGCGTCACGCGTAGGGACCACAGGAGGTTTACCCCATCCGTAGTTAATTTGTGTTTTATGTGCCAAGTTTGGGGTAAAATGGAAGTCAGACGAGATGATTCAAACGCCTATGCCAGTTTTGGACCATAAGTTGATAAGTAGGTATAAAGTGTGGACAGGTGGGGCAAACCACCCTAGGGGATTGGGTTTCATAGTTGCCTTGATACTTGTTTGATATTTGCCTGTTTCTCCAGGGCCTTGTGATCTTGATGCATTCTGAACTTATCCTTGATAGATGGACATTGAGATGTCGCAATATCTCTCAGAACGGATCATTGATTTCTGTATATCCCTACCATCTTTGGTGTCTTGGGACTGGTATCTGTATGGAATGTGGAGAGGAGGATGGTTTCTTCCTCTCTGAGATTGACCGCACCACAGATGGTCGCCAGTACTTCTATTTGTGAGAAGCCTAGTTAATTCCATCTATTATGGGGTGGTATTGCTCTTTGAGGCACGATCGCAGCTTAGATGGTCACCGAATCTTCTATTTGTGAGAAGAGGTTGGGTAATTCCATCCCTTTGATCTGAAATCGATGAAATGGGGCAAGTTGAAGATTGATCCCAGTACCGTGTGACAAATATGTTATTCTAGTAGGGGTTAGACTGCACCATGAATGGCTACCTACGTACTCCTATTGAAGAAGAGATCAAGTCTGAGTAGTTCGAACCTAGTGTAGGAGGTTCAACACTGAGTGCGGAAGGCAGATGGGTCTAGAAGTATTTTATTTTGTTTTTGTTGTTTTTTAGAGACAGGGTAGAAATGTTTTTATTATTTTTCTTTATTGCGACCAAGCCATTTAGAATATGGTTGCCTACGTACTCCTATTGAAGAGGAGATCAAGTCGACGTAGTTCGACCCTCAGGACGAATTGAAGGCGAAGAGAAGTGTAAATCCCATGTGCAGGTTATACTACGGGGAGAAGAAAGTTTGATCCCATAATGGGGACAAACTGCAAGTGTGTAAAAAGTTTGATCCCGTCCTCAGGACAAACTTCAGGCGTAGAAAAGATTAATCCCGTCTTCAGGATAAACTGCAGGTGTGAAAGGTCCAATCCCGTCTTCAGGATAACCGAAATTGTGAAAGGTTAAATCCCGTCCTCAGGATAACCGAGATTGTATGAAAGGTTTGAATTGAGGTAAAACCAGGCTGCTGGCTTGAAGTGTATATTTCCCTGAGGGGCAGAAGAGTATTCAAAAAGGAATGGATTCAAAATCGGAATGACTGGTGATTTGATGATCAAAATCAGGATGTTTGTTTGATGGTAACTTCAGACATAATACCGTTTCACGGTGTCTGAGTTGATAAGCTATGGAAATTCATCGCCATCCATTTCCTGCAATCTGAGAGCACCTCCTGTGAATACTTCCTTGACAATAAATGGGCCTTCCCAGTTAGGAGTGAATTTTCCCTTAGATTGATCTTGGCCGTCAATGATCTTCTTCAAAACCAAGTCATATTGTTTGAATTGATGTAGTCGGACCTTTCTGTTGTAGGACCGTGCGATCCTTTGCTGATATAACTGGCCATAGAAGATTGTTGCGGTTCTCCTTTCGTCTATCAGAGACAATTGGTGATACTTTTCTTGTATCCATTGGTCTTCATCTAACTGAGCATCCATCAATACTCTGAGGGATTCCATTTCCACTTCTATGGGGAGCACTGCTTCCATCCCATAGACTAATGAGTAGGGGGTTGCCCCAGTGGAAGTTCGCATGGAAGTTCTGTAGGCTAATAAAGTCAGAGACAAGAGGTCAGGCCATCCTTTATGATTGGCGGACATTTTCTGCATGATCTTTTTGATGTTTTTATTAGCCGCTTCAATAGCACCATTGATCTTTAGATGGTAGATGACGGAGTTGAGATGTTTGATGTGGAATTTTCTGCATAACTCCTCCATCATTTTGTTGTTGAGGTTCTTAGCATTGTCTGACACAATGACCTCTGGTTGTCCATATCGATAGATGACATTGTTTTTGATGAAAACAATGATAACTTCTTTAGTAACCCTGGGGAAGGATGCTGCTTCTACCCATTTGGTGAAGTAGTTGATCATGGTGAATATGAATCGATGTCCTTTACTGGCTTTGGGCTCGATGGGCCCGATCACGTCCATTCCCCACATTGAGAAGGGCCATGGCGAACTCATATTGTGGAGTTCCCTTGGAGGGGCGTGGATAGCATTCCAATGAATCTGGCATTGATAGCACCTCTTGACGTGATCATCACAGTCAGCTTTGAGTGTAAGCCAATAATGCCCTATTCTGAGGATCTTCTTGACAAGTAGGGGTCCGTTCATGTGAGGGCCACATACTCCACCATGGATCTCATCTATGAGTCTCTAAGCTTGCTCTTTGTCAAGACATCTGAGGAGACCTAATCCTGCATCTCTTTTGTAGAGTGCATCTCCACTCAGGTTGAATTTCATAACAAGTCGATGAATCCGCCTCTTCTCAGTTAGGCTCACCTCAATGGGTGTAGATCCATCTCGTAGATACTCCTTGATGTGCGGATACCAAGGGTTGTGGATGGGAGGTAGCTCATCCGATACTTCTCCAATGTAATTCCCGATAGACTAGGGCTCTTTGTAGAGTAAACGTGATGTTTGGCATGTTTTCCTTGTCAGGTATGTAGACCAAGGAGGCCAACGTTGCTAATGCATCTACAAAATCATTCCTATTACGAGGAATATGTAGAAAGGAGATTTCTTCAAACTCCAAAGCCATCTATAAAACTTGCCGATGGTAAGGCAACAAATGTAATTCTTTGGTTTGATAGATTCATGTGGATTGCTTGATTACAAATTCAGAATCCCCAAAGACAGTTAACCGCCTGATGCCCATTGAACAGGCAAGTTTTAGCCCCATGATACAGCCTTCATACTCTGCTGTGTTGTTGGTGCCGATAAACCGCAATTTTGTGATGACGGGGATCTGCGCCCCCCGCATGGATATTAAAACTGTTCTAGCTCCAGAGCCTTCTGAATTAACAGCTCCATCAAAATACATTCTCTACGTACAGAATGTATCGTACTGATGTTGTAGCTGAATTGTCATTACTCCTTCATCAGGAAAGTATGTTTCTAAGGGTTTCTAATCCCTTGCAGGTGCGACGGCTAGTTGATCCGCAATTCCTTGACCTTTAACAGAGTTTTGCATCACATAGACGATGTCAAATTACTGTAGGATCAACTGCCATCTGGACATTCAACAATTTAGTATGGGCTTACTGAACACATTCTTAAGAGGATCCATTCGGGATATGAGATGGGTTATGTGACCATGGAGGTAATGTTGTAACCTCGTGGAAGCCCATGCTAAAGCACAACAAGTTTTCTCAATTAGAGTGTACTTGTGTTCACTGATGCTGAATCTTTTGCTGAGGTAATAGATAGCTCGTTCTTGGCCTCTACTGTCTTTTTGCCCCAGCATACCGCCCATGACATTGTCATTTATGGACAGGTACATAAACAGGGGAACATCATCCCTGGGAGGTACCAAAATAGGAGCGTTAATCAGTTGCTCTTTGATTATGAGGAAGGCTTTCTGACACTTATCGTTCATTTCATGGAGGAGTTCTTCCTTAACAACTTGAAGATTGGCTCACAGGTTGCTATGAGTTGAGAAATAAATCTGCTAATGAAGTTAATTCTTCCCAAAAATCCCCGTATTTCCTTCTTTGTCTAAGGAATGGGCATTTCCTTGATGGCCTTGATTTTGGTAGGATCCAGTTCAATCCCTTTGTGGCTGACTATGAAACCTAGCAACTTGCCTGACTTAACACCAAATGTGTACTTGGCGGGATTCAACTTCAAGTTGTATTTACGCAACCTATTGAAAAGCTTTTTGAGATGGTCTAAATGATCATCCTCCTTCCGGGATTTGACAATGATGTCATACACGTAGATCTCTATCTCTTTGTGCATTAAATCATGCAAAAGAGCCATCATAGCTTGCTGATAGGTTGCCCCGGCGTTGATGAGGCCGAATGACAACCGTCTATAGCAAAAGGTTCCCCAAGGCATGATGAAAGTAGTTTTCTCACGATCTTCCTCAGCAACCATAATTTGATGGTACCCCGCAAAGCAATCAGCAAAGGAGTACATATCGTATTGAGCAGTATTGTCAATAAGAATATGGATAAAGGGCACGGGAAAGCTATCTTTAAGGCAAGCTTTGTTCAAATCTCGGTAATCCACTAAAACTCGCACCTTTCCCCCTAGTTTATACACGAGAACAATGTTGGATATCCACTCCGGATATATAGACACCATGATGATGCCAGCTTAAAATTGTTTCACAATTTCCTCTTTAACTTTTAAACTCCACTCAGGTTTCAATCGCCTAAACTTTTGCCTAACTGGCTTGAATCCTTCTTGGATGGGAAGGCGATGAAGAACAATGTCAGTGGACAAACCCACCATGTCTTTATGAGACCATGTAAACACATCCTGGAATTGGGTTAATAGTGCAACTGTAAAATCCAAAATTTTACAAATACAGATTTAAATTTCTTGAATTTTTTTTTGAATATTATGGTGTGGATTTAATATAATGTTATAGTTATGGGTAATATTTATAAATTTTACAAAGTATGCAAGTTGTTATATTATATTCGATTGGTCGGGGAATATTCTTTGTGTCAGAAAATATTTGTACGACGACACAATCATTAAGTGGACACACTAATGGAATTTATCATCGGATTGAAAACGACAAAAATATTTTTATGAAAATAACGGCAAAAGTTTTACCATTAATACTGTTGAACTACTCGGTAGCAAAAGTACAGTAATACGTGTGGTTGCATAGTAGCACACGGTATTGATTATTGATGCTTACGTGAGAAGTGACTTAGTTTTGTTCAATTATTGCTACAGTAGTTGTTACATAGTATCTCACATTATTTGATTCAATTATTATTGATTGTTATATATATATATATATATATATATATATATATATAAGTTTTGTTTTATTAGTATTATTAATGTAATAAAATGTAAAAGCTTTTTATATAAAAAATGTAATACTTTTATAAAGTTATTCTATAAATAGAATATATTATATTCTATTATGCATAGTGTTTTGCATAGTAAAATCTTTTTATATAAATCAGAATACTTTTATAAAGTTATTCATTTTATTAGATTATAAATAAAATATATTATATTTTATTTAAAAGATTTTGCTTTAAATCTGAACCGTCCAATTAAAAGTAAATCAATCTGGACCGTTCATGAATTAGTTACTTTTCATTCCATTCTTCTATAAATAGAAACTCATTCCTTCATTAATTCTTACGAATTCACTGAAACTCTAGAAATAATTCTTCTTCTATAATCTTGAGCGTCTTTCTTTAGCGTTTAAGAAAGCTTTGAGTGTAGTACAAATTTTCTTCGAGTATATCCTCGCCCTACCAGTCGGAGTACTCTTCTTTCAAAGGTAAGGGATATTATTTGTTGTACTCGTAAGGGGTATTATTTTTTTTTTCATATTCATAAAGAGAACTTCTGTTATTCCAGCCTTTGTTATTCTGTTGGAATAACCTGTATACGCGGGCTACCATATTCTTGGTGAAATTCTTCTGTTATTCCATTATTTATTATTCTGCTAGAATAACCTGTCTATGCAAAGTACCGCATACATGGTGAAATTCAGTTGTTATTCTATTCTTTATTATTCTGTTAGAACATCCTGTCAGTGCGAATTTTGCCTGACCTGGTTCCGTTATTTATTATTCTGTTGGAATAAGTTGTCTATGCGAAGTACCGCATGCATGGTGATTTCTGTTGTTATTCCATTTTTTATTATTCTGTTGGAATATCCCGTCGGTGCGTATTACGCCTAACCTGGTTTCGTTATTTATTATTCTGTTGGAATAACTCGCCTACATCACAATCGCATGCATGGTGATTTCTTTTGTTATTCCATTCTTTATTATACTCCGTTGATTAAAGTTTTGACTTCTATACTCCATGAAATTAGTGGAATATCCTTGATATTTGCGCTTCATCCAGTATCTTTTCATGGAAATATTCTTCTGAGCATTCTTAAATTTTACTCTACAAAGAAGTATCATGTTGACAATTTGGACATTATTAGTTCCTGAATAATTTAATTCTTGAGCTTGTTTTATTGAATTCTTATATCATTGTCATCATCCTCATGTTTATATTTTGTTGAAAATCATCTGTGGCCTGTAGTACATAGATGGACTTGGTATGATTATGACCAGGGATTATTCGGTATAATCATGACCGTAATGTTACAAATGATGTGGAAAAATTCCTCATTGGCCCGTAGTGCATTGATGGACGAGTTTTGGTATGATTATGGCTATGGATTCTCTTCGCCAAGGGAGCAAAGATGAATTATTTTATGGCATGATCGGGATCAGTTGATGAAAAAACACGATTATCTTTGGCCCGTAGTGCATGGATAATTCGTTGTCGTGATACTAAATAATATCCTTGGCCCGTGAGTGCAGGGGATGATTTGATGATGTGGATTATTTATTGTCGAGTCTCAAATGATAAAAGTGATGAAAAATTTTTAAATTATAAAAGATAGTAGATTTTATTCTCTACTTGACTCTTTTTAATGGATTGCTTGTTTCACCGCAGATTAAACTTGATGTCTATTGTATTTTATCGGTTTAACATTGTTGAAGACTAATGATAATTTATTCGCATTATCTTAGTCATAATATTTCTTATTGGGCTAGTTGAGCTCTCCCCTTTCCTTCACCGTTCTCTTGTGAAATGAGAATATATTTGGGACGAGTCTGGGAACGGATTGACAATCCGGATGATAGCATTAGTAGTCCTCACTATTCTGTTAAATAGTGTGACAATAAATGTAATGAGGACTTATTCTGAGAGTGGATATTGTCTTGAAGACAATATTTTTATTAAAACTCACAGCTCTCTTGTTGTATATTAAAGATTGTATTTGTATTCTGTACAATGTATTTGACGACTCAAGATGGGTGATGTATACCTATTTTTGGGTGCGTCTCAGTTGGTATCAAAGCTTAGAGATATGATCCCTGGCTAAGATGTGAGACAAGAACTAGGAGGGGAGAGACGGGAAATTTCTTCGCTAGTATGACCTACCTAAGTTTATTTGGTATTTAATTGGTTGGTTAAAGTATAGGGATAATATGTGATATGTTAATTAACCCTTGTTTTGTGGCAGCATTTGAAAATGACATCCGATAATGTTGAGAATAGCAATGGAGCACAGGAGACCATTGAGTCTCGATATATCAATAATTAGGATAATGTGCATCAGGAAGGCGATAATCCTCCTGTAAACAACATCACTGACCAAATGATGAACGATGGAATGTTCAGAGGCTTTATGCAATTCATGCAACAACAGGTAAGAGAGACTCATGTTCAAAATATAGGTGGAAAAAATGGCAACTCACAGTCGGTCATCACTAAGAAATTCAAGGAGCTGGGACCACCGGAGTTTTTGGGAAAGCCAGAACCACTTAAGGTGGAGACATGGCTAAAGCAGATCGCCAAGATATTTGATGTCTTGGGATGCTCAGAGGAGCAAAAGGTTCCATTTTCCACCTTTATGTTGCATGAAGAGGCAGATTACTGGTGGGAATCTGTAAAATGTACCCAACCTGACGCACTCAAGATGTCTTGGGAGAAGTTCCAAGAGCTGTTCAACGACAAGTACTTTCCCGAAAGTATTCGTCACATGAAGGAGGTAGAGTTCATCAAGTTGGAGTAAAACAATATGACTGTGTTGCAGTACGAGGCTAAGTTTGCCGAGTTGTCTCGGTTTGCATCCCATTTGGTCGATAATGAGGAGCGAATGACGCGAATGTTTCTTAGAGGTTTGAAACCCGAGATACGTCAATCCCTTATCTCTCATAAACTTTGTTTATATTCAGATGTTGTGAATAAAGCTCAGTTATTAGAGAGTGATAATGAATCAGCACAACCACAGGGCAACGACCAACAACACGATAATAATCGTACCGGTAGCAACGGCCATCGGAATAATGATAACCATCGTGGGGGAAATTATCATGCCTGTAATGGTAACCACCAATTGGTAATCATGGCCAAGACAATAGAAGTGGAAATTTCAAGAAGAGAAGGTTCAATAATGATGGATGGATGACAGCACATCAAAGACCCATTTAAGAGGAAGAAGAAGAATCACGGTCGTATGTTTCAAATACGCATGTGAGGGACACATCCATCCAAGTACGCATAACAATCCAAAGCGTGTTTTAATTGTGGAAGAGAAGGTCACCTAGCTCGATTTTATCATATGGTGAAGTCAAGTCCAGCTGGGATGGTGATGCCAAAGGATGTCCCAGACAAGCCAAAGCCGGTAGTTTAAGAGAGAGCATTTTTTTTCATGACAAGGAACCTGAATAAAATTATCACAAGTAAGTTAATCATAAACTCTTGCGAAGTCTATACCGTGTTAGATACCGGTTATACTCACTCTTTCATTCCATTTAGTTGTGTTCAATGTTTGAATTTAACTCTGGAGAAGTTAGACTTTGATTTATCTGTTGAAACTCAGTTGTAAGAAACCTTCCTTACCTCCACTATTTATAAATCTTGTTTGGTTCAAATCAACACTTTCACGTTACTTGTCGATCTTATCTCTTTGAAAATACTTGCCTTTGATGTGATTTTAGGAATCGATTGGTTAACTACTCATCATGCTTGTAATAAAGTTGTTAGCTTTCATATTCCTAGCCAACCTGTTATGCGAATTCAAGCAACCAAACCACTAAAGTCAATCATTGTCATATCAAGCCATAAGTACAGAGCCCCGGTCCTTTTGTTGTTGACTTTCTTGTGTGGAATGCATCAAAGCCAGACTTTCTGTAGGGGACATTGGGAATAACGATGGCAAGTTGATAGGTATCAATGTGACGTGTTATCCAAGTCTTGGATGAGAGTCACAGTTGTGAATGATATTTCTATTGTTAATAAATTTCTTGACGTATTTCTGAAGACTTCTTGGCCTACCTAGAGCATGAAATCGAATTTTGTACTGACCCCAGTACAAAACCCCATTTCTAAAACTCTTAAATATTTATTCGACTAAAACGAACGTAACATGCACTAAAGACGTTGACTCGAGCTATTGAAGATTACGATCGTACCATTCAATACCATCGTGGGAAAAGCGAACGTGGTAGCTGACGCGTTGAGTAGAAGATCGTATGCGTTTATGAGTGTGAATATACGAACCTACGTGAAGATAACGAATATACGAGTAGAATCGACTTTAATCGATAAAGTTAAAGCCGTTCAAGCTAAATACTCAGAGCTGATGAATGTTAAAAAGAAGGTTCAAAAGGGTGTTATTCTAGAAGCAAGAATCGATGAAGAGAGGAAAACTCAACCCTCGATTTTATTGACTCATTTAAAATCCTTGATCGAGTAGGAATAGTGGCCTATAGACTCGTTTTACCGCCAAGTATGTCGCGTGTTCATAATGTTTTTCACATATCGATGTTACGTAAATATGTGCACGACCCGAACCACATTATTGATTTAGAACGTGACGAGATAGCGGATACTTTAACGTTTGAAGATGTACCTGTTAAAATCCTGGAATGTATTCAACACTCAAAGGTTATACCTCAAGAGTTAGAATCGGACGAAGTGTCCTCATCTGTTCGGCATACCAGGTACGTTCATAAATTTCAAGGGTGAAATTTCATAAGGAGAGGAGATATTAAAATCCCAAATTTTACGAATAAATATTTAAATTTCTTGATTTTTTTTTTTGAATATTATGGTGTGGATTTAATATAATGTTATAGTTATGGGTAATATTTATAAATTTTGCAAAGTATGCAAGTTGTTATATTATATTCGATTGGTCAGAAATATTCTTTGTGTCGGAAATATTTACGACGGCCAAGACAATCATTGGTGGACCCCACAACGGAATTATTGTCGGATTGAGAAAATGACAAAAATATTTTTATGAAAATAACGACGGAAGTTTTACCATTAATCTTGTTGAACTTTCGATAGTAAAAGTACGATGTCGTGTGGTTGTATAGTAGCACTACGGTATTGATTATCGATGCTTTACGTGAGAAGTGACTCAATTTTGTTCAATTATTACTATGATGAGTTGCTTTGCATAGTATCTCACGTTATTTGATTCAATTATTGTTGATTGTTATATATATATATATATATATATATATATATATATATATATATATAAGTTTTGTTTTATTAGTATTATTAATATAATAAAATAGAAAAGCTTTTTATATAAAACAGAATATTTTTATAAAGTTATTCGTTTTATTAGATTATATATAGAATATATTATATTTTATTTAAAAGATTTTACTTTAAATTTGGACCGTTCATGGATTAGTTACTATTCAGTCCATTCTTCTATAAATAGAAGCTCATTCCATCATTATTTCTTACGAATTCACTGAAACTCTAGAGAGAATTCTTCTTCTATAATCTTGAGCGTCTTTCTTTAGCGTTTAAGAAAGCTTTGAGCGTAGTACAAGTTTTTTTCGAGTATATCCTCACCCTACCAGTCGGAGTACTCTTCTTTCAAAGGTAAGGAATATTATTTGTTGTACTCGTAAGGGGTATTATTTTTTTTCCATATTCATAAAGAGAACTTCTATAATTCCAGTCTTCGTTATTCTGTTGGAATAACCTGTAAACGCGGGCTACCCTATACTTGGTGAAATTCTTCTGTTATTCCATTATTTATTATTCTCATTGAATAACTCGTTTCATGCTAAGTACAAAGATACATGGTGAAATTCAGTTGTTATTCCATTCTTTATTATTCTGTTGGACATCCTGCCAGTGCGAATTTCGCCTGACCTGGTTCCATTATTTATTATTCTGTTGGAATAACCTGTCTATGTGAAGTACCGCATGCATGGTGATTTCTGTTGTTATTCCATTTTTTATTATTCTGTTGGAATATCCCGCTTGCAATATGATACGCTCGAATTCGTTCCGTTATTTATTATTCTATTGGAATAACCTGTCTATGTGAAGTACCGCATGCATGGTGATTTCTTTTGTTATTCCATTCTTTATTATACTCAGTTGATTAAAGTTTTGACTTCTATACTCCATGAAATTAGTGGAATATCCTTGATATTTGCGCTTTATCCAGTATCTTTGCATGGAAATATTCTTTTGAGCATTCTTGAATTTTACTCTACAAAGAAGTATCATGTTGACAATTTGGACGTTATTAGTTCCTGAATAATTTAATTCTTGAACTTGTTTTATTGAATTCTTATATCATTGTCATCATCCTCATGTTTATATTTTGTTGAAAATCATCTGTGGTCTGTAGTGCATAGATGGACTTGGTATGATTATAACCAGGGATTATTCGGTATAATCATGACCGTATTGTTATAAATGATGTGGAAAAAGTCCTCGTTGGCCCGTAGTGCATTGATGGACAGTTTTTGGTATGATTATGGATATGGATTCTCTTCGGCCAATGGAGCAAAGATGAATTATTTTATGACATGATCAGGACCGTTGATGAAAACACGATTATCTTTGGCCCATAGCGCATGGATAATTCGTGGTCGTAATACTAAATAATATCCTTGGCCTGTAGTGTAGGGATGATTTGATGATGTGGATTATTTATTAAGCTGAGTCTCAGCGATAAAAGTGATGAAAAACTTTTTAAATCATAACAGATAGTAGATTTTATTCTCTACTTGACTCTTTTAATGGATTACTTGTTTTGCTGCAGTTAAAATTGATGTCTATTGTATTTTATCAGTTTAACATTGTTGAAGACTAATGATAATTTATTCTGCATTATCTTAGTCAAAATATTTCTTACTGGGCTAGTTGAGCTCACCCTTTCCTTCACTGTTCTCTTCAAGAAATGAGAATATAGCTGGGATGAGTCGGGGAACGGATTGACAATCCAGATGATAGCATTAGTAGTCCTCACTATTCTGTTAAATAGTGTGACAATAAATGTAATGAGGACTTATTCTGAGAGTGGATATTGTCTTGAAGACAATATTTGTATTAAAACTCACAACTCTCTTGTTGTATACTAAAGATTGTATTTGTATTCTGTACCATGTATCTGATGACTCAAGATGGGTGATGTATACCTATTTTTGGGGGCGTCACATCAACCATCTCATTCCGTTGATTTGTGGTAAGGTCTGAACCAATCTGGATTAGCTTAGGGTTGTCTAAGGTTCCGAGATTGAAAGGAGAGTGGTTTGATCAATATTGGGTTTGGTTTTGTCTGCGACCCATTCCTTGATCTCCTGAGGTGTCTCAATGTCCTCTTGGATGTCCATCAAGTCTTAGTCCAACTTTGCATCAAAGTTGCAACCCTTGTAGAGAGAAGGCATGTCATCAGCAAGGACAGACACATCTAAATTCAGAGTCCTGAAATAAAATATGTTTTCACTTAACATATGCAACTGTTCGATCATACAAAAGTGTTAGCATGTACTTGATAAAATAAATGCTAATGTTGTAAAGGAAAGCAAGCAATTAAAGTTATTTACAGGGTAGAGGGATTTTCTGCCCATTTTTCCCTCGTCGACCAATGAATGGAGTGCTGCTCCAATTGTCGTGGGAAAAGTTCTGATGGACTGCAATGATGGAAGGATCATCATTGTCCTCATTCTCCCGAATGATAACCATAACATCTGAGCAATCATCGTCTAGGGTATATCTATTTGTATGTTCATCATGAACATTGACATGAATGCCTGCCATCATCAAGGCAAGGTCATGTTTACGTTTCCGTTCCTTTTGGAAACAGCATAGCTACAACATGGGCTGGAACCTTTACTGGAGATTGCATTAACTCATGAGGTAAAGGTATAGAAAATCGTTGTGCAGCGGAAGCTTGAGGAACCTGCTTGTGCTTATGAGGATTCCTGTAACTGGAACTTGTAGAATTTCCCCTTTGCTTTGCAAGTAGGTTTGACAACCCATTGAGGAAGGTACAGTGGATTTTCATTTGACACTGTAGCAGTAGTATAAGACGTGGATCCTTCAGTGTTTCCATAATTCCATGGAACATTGTGTAAGCTGACAACAGGATATTGTGGTCTGAAAGATAAAGAAATTGGCTCTGGTGCGGCCACTTTCAAAGGATTGTTAGCTCCTTTGAGTTGAATTGGTTGTATGGGAAATAATTTGATAGTCTCATCATCCACTTCAGATATAACTGCTACTGATCCCTTCCATTTGGTAGGACATGCATTCCCACCCTTGAGTTGTACAGTGTAATCATCTGCTATTTGCAGGACACCGCTATCAATAAGATTCTGAATAAGATGGCGGAGTGCCCAGCATTCTTCTGTGCTGTGACCGCGAGAATGTGAATGATATTGACACATTTCATCAGGATTGAACCGCCCTAATCGGGGATTGATGGGAGGGAGAAGGAAGGTAATTCTTCCTTTGTTGATCAACATCTATAGTATCTCCTCCATAGATTGGCCCAAATAGGTGAATTCCCTCTGATTGGCAAAATCTCGACGGGCTTTAGCATTTGCTCGCTTCACAACCTTATCATCCATAACTTTTCTTTCTGAAGGTGGTGAGGAGGCAATCATAACAAAAGGAAGAAGATAGACATGCTCCTGCCTGATTAATTGGCGTGTGACTTGATGCTAGTGGGTCACCAGTTCTGCCAAATGTTCAATTTGTTTAGAAATAGCTTTCATCTTTCGTTCCATGGTAAACTGGAACTTTGCATAATCCCATTTGTCAACATCGTCTTTGATGGGTTGGGATGATTCGCCGTTAGAATTGGAACCTTGTATAGTTCTCCAACTGATCATGTTGACCTCTTCTTCTTTGTGTCGAGGAAGAGGGTTGTCTTGCACATGAGGTTGATCTAGTTTAGTGACCACGATCTCACCGTTGTCTATTAGACCTTGAATCTTATATTTCAAGGCCCAACAATCTTGAGTATCATGTCCAAGTGCCCCGGCATGTTAAGCACACTTCCGAGTAGCATTAAAACCCCTCCCATTAGGGTTGGCTGGTGGAAGAAGATGTGTAATTTTCTTCTAAGCAGTCAGAAGAGCGAGAATATTCTCGAGTGAGTCCCCTAAGGGTGTGAACGTTTGAGGTCGCTTTACTTATCCACTTTTAGGCAAGGAGGATTTGAAGATTGTGCTGGAAAAGGGGAGTAGTTTCTCCTCTGTATAGGCATGCTTGGATTACCTTTTTGTCCTTGTAGTAGCAAGGAAACATCCTCCTCTTTATTTTTATGGACCCTTCAGGGGTTGTTTCCATAAGATCCAGACTGGATGTGCTCAGCAACAGCTTTAAGAGCGGCTATGTCTTGAATTTTACCGGACTTTAATCCCATCTCAGCCATCTCGCCGTGTTTGATCATTTCAGAAAATGGTTTGCCAATACCAGCTAGAACTCTTTCATAGAAAGGAGCTTCCTGTACATCTATGAAGGTCATGACCATTTTTTGATTATGTCATGGAAGGAATAACTTGAGAAGCAAGGCACCTCCACCTTTGAGCATACTCTCTAAATGACTCATTAGACTGTTTCTTGACCTAGGTGATTTGGTACCGGTCAAGAGCCATCTGAGATTGAAAACTATATTGAGTAAGGAAGGCATTAGCCAGCTCTTCCCAGCTATGGATCTTAGAGTTGTCTAAACGGTATACATGAACAGGCTTCTCCAATGGATTTTTTGAAACAAATTGCATTCAAGCTTTTAATTTTATGCGTAAGACCCAAGTTCTCCAATGAACACCTTTAAATGTGTATAAGGATCCCCTAATCCGTCATATTTCTCAAAATTAGGGTTCTTGAATTTCTCTGGATATTGAACACCAGGAATATGCAAAGGTCGGTATATAAAACACTACCATGTGTTCCAATCCCTTTGAGAACGCGGATAGTTTCCTCCATTTGGAGGACCTTCTTCCTGATATCACCGGTGTCTGGATCTCCTTTGAGATGGGTGTTTTCAAGGTCTTTGTTGGTTGTATCCAACTGATGTTCTAGAATTGTTTTTTCCAGACCTTGAACTCCTCCTTGTGTAGAGGATTTTGTATGTGTAGGTATCTTCGTACCCTGAGTAGACTGGTGTAATTCTTTTAGTAGGCCAGCCAAGTCAGTGATTTGTTTACTCAATTCGTCAAATTCTTCTCGAGAAACAGCATTAGACTGATAAGAAGAAGACATGATTGGCTGTAGGCATGTGGCCTTTTTGGACTTTGAACGGGTAACAGGCCCAATTACTTCCCTACAAAAGACTTACGTAGTTTAGTCTTAGGGTAATATAAATGTTATCATAGCATGTCTGTTTAGGAATTTTGTCCTACAAAACCGGTTGTTAATTGATAACATGTCATGCATGCACAGATATTCTTTATATTTTCCATTACATATGAATGAACATGGAATAGAATTACAAGTAAATGTTTTTACAAGTAATTTAAAATGGGAAGTATGAAGAGACTTTCCTTCGCGTTTGATTTATCAGAGGCTGACCTATCTTAGGGTTACTCTCGCGGCTTTTCGGCATGAAGGTTCCCAGATCATCGCAATCTACTTGACGGGAAGTTAATCCGGTCGTTTAACTGGAGCGAATCTGAGTGGTGCCTTTCCTGAGCCCCGAGGAATCATTCTTCCCATAAGTCCAGTAATAAAACACCGACAGGATAGCCTCCTGGTGGAGGGACCACACAACATACATTCACATATAACGTGTCTCACCGTTTATGCAAAATTATGACATGTACGAAGCACTAATATCACAGATAGATATTTAGCAGTGTAGTAATTAAGATGCATTCGTACACATTCATCATAAATGTAAATGCAACATTCACACACAAGCATATAACAATTTTGAAAAATTTATAATAGTGGCTTAAGCCCTCTTACTGGAGTCCCCAGCAGAGTCGCCACCTGTCGACGTCGGGATTTTTGAGTGTCCCTTTTCGTTACTTGTTCTTGGTGTTCTCATGTTAATGTGAGATTTGTTTGAAAAAATAAGTGAAAAAGGTCCGACATGTATAATGTCGACGATTTGACTTTAAGAGTCACAAGTTGGTGTATTTAACTGGTTGCACTAATGCAACTGAAAAAGGTTTGCACATTGACCCAGTGTTTTGACACTGCTAGATGGGTCTGTAAAACCAAAATTCATTTTAGGTTCGGGGGCTTGATTATGCGGAGGGAAGGTGTTAGGCACCCCCCGACATCCGTGTTACCACGGTGACCGCCACTTTTCAAAGAAATTGTTATATGAATGTGTGTGTGTGTATGTGGATCAATGTGAAGTTTTTGAAAGTAGTGCGAGGCCTCGTTCGCACCAATATACACAAGGTTTGAATTTTACAGTAAAATTCAGTTTTAACCAAGATGTAGCAATGACGTTTTCTAAAAGAGGTTTTTTCAAACCCTATGCTTAATAGGAATTGAGACCTTTTCATACTTCCATTTTATTATTAAATGTTTGGCTTGTTTTCTTTTATTTTCGAGATGCGAAGCATTCTCGAGAAAATAATATACAAAGATCTTAGAACTCCTCATGGGTATGATACCATCCAAGGAAATTGAGCATACAATAAAAAAATAATGCAGTCGCTTAAATTTGAAAAATGTCCATCGTCGGAACCGAATCTAGATTAAGTAAACTGAACATGTGATCACATGATTCCTAAGCTCACATGATACTGCAATTTGTATGGAAAGCGATAGAAGTTTATATATAAAAGTCAGTAAATATATATACAAACATGATCAATCACCACGAAGCAACTCCATGGGGGATCGGAAATGTAAATATATAAAAGAGATAAATATATATTTATGGACATGATCAACCACCACGAAGTAAACTCCAGGTGGGACGAAATATAAATAAAGCTGTAAAAGCGATCAACTGCCACGAAGTAAACTTCAGGCAGGACGAAATGTAAATAAAGCTGTAAAAGGCCACGAACTAAACTCCAGGCCGAACAGGAATGTAAATATATGTATGTACATATATATATATATATATATATAGAAGCAGTAAACGCACCGGATGTGAATCCAGGCTCATCGAATATATCCGACAACGATTATATATATAAGTATATATATATAAAAGCAATTAAATGCACCGGATATAAAATCTGGGCTCATCGATGTAGATCGACTACATTTATATATATAAGTATATATATATATATAAGCAATTAAACGCCTGCATCAAGTTCAGGCTCAATCGAGGCATAACTCGATTATGTTAGTCCATATATGAAATATATACATATATATATAAAAGTATATATATATATATACAGACAGAAATGAAAACCACGAGCCGAAGTCCGGGTAAACATACTCACACAACTCTCAACGTGTACAACAGTGTGCTAATATGAGAAGAAGGCTTTATAGAATATAAGAAGGCTTACAGTGTGCTGCCAAAGTAGACTTCTATGACTTTAAATGGATAAACACTCAGCTCCCGCCGGATAAAAGATAGCTATATATGAGCTAACTAGTTTTTAGAAGTGAGGAAACACTCAAAAGATGTGTATGCAGAGTAAAATGGACAGGGCTTCCTCGCCTTTTTCCCTTCCTCTTCTTCTCAAATGGCCGACCCCAAGGCTTGTATATATAGATGGATGGTCGCAGGTACACTTGCGGCAGCCGTAGTTGTACTTGTGGCTGGTCGTGATGCATCCGAGCCTCGCGGGTCCCGTCGTCTCGTAGTACATACACTCATGCACTGTAATGTCTGCTCGAACTTGCAGAACTTCAATCTGAGCATCCGAACGAGGTATATCTGACCTTCTTCGGACCGCTTGTTTCGAGAGTTACGCAATGAGATGGATTAGAGGTTGTACGAAGTCAAGAAAAGGGGTCTATGCCCATGGTCTTCAAGCTTCAAATTTTATCCAAAGTACTGCCACGCGTAATAGTCACTCGGGATTGTCACTCCTTGGCTCTTATGGGACATTTTTGTATGTATGTATGTATGAAGTGTTGAGACGATGAGCCATTGTCGAAGGAACAAGATGACGTTTGACTCCTCGCCGGGGTTATTGCTGGTTTGAGTTGAAAGTAGACGTTGCTCAGGGATACAGCTGAGATTGGACTACTTGTTGGTATGCCGCGATATTATCTTGTTGAGATGGTAAGATAACGTTGTGACTCCTCACCGGGGTTATCGCCGGTTTAAGCGGAAAGCAGACGTTGCTCAGGGTTACATCTGAGATTGGACTGCTGCTTGTTTGTATGTCTCACTGTCATCTGTGGGTGTTCCTGTCTGCCCGTTGTCAACTCCGGGTCTGAGGTGTGTGTGCCTTGACAGGATGTCTGTGGTTAAAGCTGATTGCATATGTTTGAAACAAGCATTTCTGGGGTTATCGCCGGAACTGCAATGGCATCTCTTGGGGTTATCACTAAGGATGGGGTTGCTACTCCTAATGTTTCTCTGGGACTGGAACTGAGCGTCGCGGTGTTATCACCGAGATAGAACTGTCCTCTCCGCTGTTGTTGACGATCTTTTGATCTGTATATCTCGGGGTTATCTCTGAGATTGGAAATGACATTCCTGGTGTGTGTTCCGGGTTTGAGATGATGTTCCCGGTTTGTGTTCTGGGTTGGAACTGAACTTCCCGTAGTATCCGGAATGGATGTAAGCTGTCTTTCAGGGTTATCTCCAAAAGACAATTCTACCCTCCTGCAATGTTAGTAATAGGAGTGCAAAAAATTTTGAGTGTCTACAAGGAGTAGAGAAGTAGCAAAATACTTTTCTTCTTTCTCTCTATAGTTTCTCTCTGTAGAGTTTCAGTGAATTCGTAAGAAATAATGAAGGAATGAGCTTCTATTTATAGGAGAATGGACTGAATAGTAACTAATTCATGAACGGTCCAGATTGATTTACTTTAAACAGGCGGTCCATATTGATTTACTATGCAGAACACTATGCAGGCACTATGCAAAACTATGCAGGCACTATGCAACACTATGCAGGCACTATGCAACACTATGCATAATAAAATATAATATATTCTAATTATTGCCTAATAAAACAAATAACTTTATAAAAGTATTTTGTTTTATATAAAAAAATTACTATACAAAATAGTATGCATAATAGAATATAATATATTCTAATTATTGTCTAATAAAACGAATAACTTTATAAAAGTATTCTGTTTTATATAAAAAGCTTTTCTGTTTTATTACATTAATAATAATAATAAAACAAATTTACATATATATAATATATATATATATATATATATATATAACAATCGACAATAATTGAATCAAATAACGTGAGATACTATGCAGCAACTATTGTAGCAATAATTGAACAAAACTGAGTGACTTCTCACGTAAGCATCAATAATTAATATCGTGTGCTACTATGCAACCATGCGTATTACTGTACTTTTACTACAGAGTAGTTTAACAGTTTTAATGGTAAAACTTCCGCCGTTATTTTCATAAAAATATTTTTGTCGTTTTCTCAAACCTATAATAATTTCGTTGTGTGGTCCACCAATGATTGCACCGTTGTACGAATATTCCCTGCTAAAACGAATATTCCCCGACCAATTGAATATAATACAACAACTTGCATACTTTTCAAAATTTATAAATACTACCCACAACTATAACATTATCTCAAATCCACACCATAATATTCAAAAAAATATTTCGAGAAAATGAAATCTTTATTCGTCAAATTTGGTATTTTACAAATTATGTGTGCTGATGAGAGTGATGTGGTGTGCGTAGAATTTTTTTTAAAAATATTAAAATTTTATTAAATTTTCTACTTTGGTGTTCTAAGCATTTTCCTATAAATAGGGTGCTTAGGTTAGAATTGAAAATAACACCAGAATCAGAAATTTTCTCTCTATATAATATCGAGCGTATTTTTGTGAGTATTTAGATACTTTTACAATTGATAGACAATGCAAGTTTTCTTCAGCATTATATCCGATATTTCAGTTAGAAGTACTTGTCTTTTGAGGTAAGGGTTGTTATTTTTTATAAATGATGTTATTTCTTTTAATATCATTATACCGAAATATTGATATAAAATTTTTACCTTTTCGTGGTTGGGAGTTACTTATTCACGATACAGATTATTCACGATAACGACACAATTCACAAAAAAATTAAATTTTCTTTTCTTTGTCCAAGTTGTCTATTATGGTTACTATCTTTGATTATATCCATATTTTGATCGTTATTCTTGAATTTTGCTCCACAATTGGTTATTATGGATTTTTTTTTGACTTGGATAAACTAAAGTACGAATCCCTAATCTTTGTCCTTTTATCTCACTGGATTCATTTTTTTTAAATATTTTTTTTATCATCCTCAGTCCTAAATGGTGATATAACTGAATATCTTTGGCCTGTAGTGCAAAGATAAATGATTACTTGATAAATATCTTTGGTCTGTTGTGCAAAGATGAATGATTACTGTCGACGTCGGGATTTTTATTTGACCCTTTCTATTCTTGTTTTTTGGTGTTCTCATGTTAGGTGAGATTTGTTTGAAAAAACAAGTTTGAAAAGGTCAGACATGTATATGTCGAAGATTGGACTATAAGAGTCGCCAGTTGGTATTTTTAAATGGTTGCACCAACTCAACCGCGAAAAGATTTGCACAATGACCTAGTGATGTGACACTGCTTAACTGATCTGTGAAACCGAGATTTGTTAGGGTCCGGGGGCTTGATTAAGTAGAGGGAAGGTGTTAGGCACCCTCTGTAGACACTCAAAATTTTTGCATTCCTGTTACTAACACTGTAAGAGGGCAGAATCGTCTTTCAGAGATAACCCTAGAGGACAAATCAATTTCATTTTTGGAGACAACCCCAGAATCCTCAGTTTTTCCATCTCAGAGATAACCCCGAGATACTCAGTTTTAGTCCCGGAGACAACCCCGGGACTTTCTGTTTAACCTCGGAGACAACCCTGAGGAATGTAGTTTCAATCTAGGAGACAACCCAGGGTTTCAGTTCCAACCTTAGAGACAACCCCGAGGAATGCAGTTTTAATTCTGGAGACAACCCCAAAAGTATTTGTTCTAACCTCGGAGATAACCCCAAGGAATGTAGTTGCAGTTCCGGAGATAACCCCAGAAAAAGCTCATTTTAACACCTTGCAGTCAGCTTCAACCTCGGAGATAACCCCAAGGCACTCAGTTCCAACCTCGAAGATAAACCCAGGAGGTCAGGCACACCTCAGAGACAACCTTGAGGACTTTCAGTACTCGCAGCAGCCTAATCTAAGAGATAACCCTGAGCAACGACTGCTAAATCAGCCAAAACCGGAGATAACCCCGGTGAGGGGTAAAATATTCATTTTGGAACCTCGATCCCACCTTCACTCCATCTCAACAATAATTCAACATACATTTTACACAAAAGTGTCCTACAAGAACCATAGCTCAAAATCCCGAGTGACTACTGCACAAGACAACACACTAGATAGAATTTGAAGACCTGAAGACCTGGGCATGGTCCCATCTTCCCGACTTTGTAAAACCTCTTATCCCATGTCATTGTGTACCTCTCGACAATAACATTCCGGAAAGGTATTATACGCCTCAATCGGATGCCCGAAACAAAAGTTATGAAGATTCAAGCGGACAACACATTGTATGCGTGAACGTACTTCAAGACAATGGGGCCCACGGAGCCCGGGGGTACCCCAGGTAGTCACAGGTGGACCTGTGGCTCCTCCCTCTAAAAATAGAGGGCTTGGGGTGGCCATTTGAATAAGAGAAAATGCGAGGAAGCTCTGTCTATTTTGCTCTGTATACACTATAAACTGAGTGCTTTTTCTTTTTAAACACCTATGAGCTTGTGTTTTGCTAAATTTTACCGGTGGAAATCGAGTATTCATTCATTTAAAGCCATTTGAAGTCTTCTTGGCAACCCATTGTAAGACATCTCACATTTCTTAAAGCCTTTCTCTACTTTCATTCACACACAGTTATTCACATTGAGAGTTGTGTGTTCAGATATCCCGCACTTCAAATTCAAGTGGCTTTTATTGTTTTTTTATATATATATATATATATATATATATATAAAGTCGTAAATGCAACTGGATTTATATCTATCCGTGCTCAGTTCATTGATCGTTAATTCGAGGATATATATATATATATATATATATATATATTTACATTTTCCGTCCCACCTGGAGTTTACTTTGTGGCGGTTGATCGTCTTTATATATATATATATTTACCGCTTTTATATATTTACATTTCCATCTCGCCGGGAGTTTACTTCGTGGCGGTTGATCGTCTTTATATATATATATTTACCGCTTTTATAATTTTACATTTCCAATCCCCATGGAGTTTACTTCATGGCGGTTGATCGTTTATATATATATATATATATATATATATATATATATATATATATATATATATATATATTACTACTACTAAACTTCCTACAAACTGCAACATCATGAGAGCCTAGGAATCATGTGATCACAAATTCAGACCCTGAATCTAGATTCAGTTCCCGTGATGGACATTTTCAGCTGTAACCAGCTTGTAAATTATTTACGGTGTTTGGATTTCATTAGATGGCTTATATGCCCATAAGGATTTCGGCACTGCTTTGTACATTATTTTCTCGAAGATGCTTCGCATCTTGAAAATAAAGCAATCAAGCCGAACATATACTAGAATGGAAGTATCAAAGGCCTCAATTACTATTGAGCATAAGGGTTTGAAAAACCTTTTCTTCTAAAACATCATTGCTATATCTTGTTAAAATTGAACTCTTATACAAAATTCAAACCCTTTGTATATAGGTGCAAACGAGGCATAACACTACTTCTAAGTAATTGCACATTGACCTACACACACACATTTAGATATAATTTTAAATTGAAAAGTGGCGGTAACCGTGGTAACATGGATATCGGGTATGACGCCCCCAAAATAGGTATACATCACCCATCTTGGGTCGCCAGAAAATACACTACTGACAACTTCATTTATACAACTGTCGTGCAAAATACGACGACAAGTATACTATGAGTTTTAATATAAATGTATGTAACTCTCATGGTGCCTCAACCACAACCTTAAAATGGTACATTACATAAAAGTACAGTCAAAAACTGTTTTAGAAATTAAAATCTTTGGGAAGTGCTCAAGGAAATCTTCGTACATAGGAGGCCATGAATCTAAGTTATGATAGATATCATATGTCCAGAGAATTATCCTTGGTTGACCCAATAGACCCCAAAGAAAAACAAGAAGATACTATCATGTTCCTTCCAATGGTGAGTCTTCTCTTGACATATAACTATCTCCACTATCTCCAAGTGAAAATTATATTTTAAATAAACTCCAAGATCATATAGGTAGTGCTCGTAGATATACTCAGCAAATGGTTGTGCACAACCCTATCTTATGATAACACGAGGTTGTATATCATTAGACATCTTGTATGATAGTGACAAAACACCCTTCCAAAGTTGAGTTTGCCTCACCCTATTCGATTCACCAAAATTAAATATCAAATGACGTATATAATACGACACACTTATCTAAAGTTCTCAATAAAATTATTTCCATACTATTTAGGAGAACCTCAATGACTATAGACCAGATTCTATTCCCTCTGTTATCCCCGCTTCGACCCAGCTACACTCTTATTACCTAAAAGGAATTGTGAAGCAAAAGGGTGAGCACAACTAGCACAGTAAAGAATATCATAACTAAAGATAATTAAATTATCAATAGCTTTTGTCAATAATAAATCAGAGATTTAGAACATATGGTAGATGATAAAACTTTTCAACCATAGTTGCAAAGTGAATGAGCAATCCATTAAAGAGTCAAATAGACCATCGTGTCTATTATCTTCTCCATGTTAAAAGTCCACCAATAATGTTTTATCCTCGTAACATCAATCAACAATTCTCGGGCCCACAATCATATAAATAACTCATAATCATAATTGTGATTACGAATTCCTTTTTACGCACTCGTGATCGAAGATAATTTTATCACATATTTTCACCTGAAACATCAAAAATCATGGTTATACCAAATCACAATCCCTGTTCATAATCATACTAATAAATTCATCTTTGCACTACGGCCAAAGATATTCATTAACAATTCATCTTTGCACTACAGGCCAAAGACATACAACTGTATTTTAGAAGAGTCAAGTAGAGGATGATATCTACTATCTTCTACAAATTTAAAAGTTTATTATCAATATTTTATCGCTGAAACTCAACTTAATAAATAATCCACATCATCGAATCACCCTTGCACTACGGCCAAGGATATTCGTTGATATCACATCCATGAATTATCCATGCACTACGGCCAAGGATATTCATTATTATCACATCCATGAATTAATATTTCATTGCTGAGACTCAACTCAATAATTAATCCACATCATCAATTCATCCCTGCACTATAGGCCAAAGACATTCTTTTAGAATCAAGACCACGAATTATCCATGCACTACGGGCCAAAGATAATTGTGTTTTTATCAACGGTCCTGATAATGCCATAAAATAATTCATCTTAGCACCCTTGGCCGAAGAGAATCCATAGTCATAATCATACCAAAAAATGTCCATCAATGCACTACGGCCAATGAGGACTTTTTCCACATCATTTGTAATATTACGACCATGATTATACCTGAATAATCCTGTCATAATAATCATACCAAGTCCATCTATGAACTACAAAATACATATGACTTTCAATATAATATATACATGAGGATGATGATAATGATATAAGTATTAATCAAACAAAAACAAGGATAAAAATTAAAGACTTTAAATTTATCCAAATATTATCAACCACTTAATAAACTCATAATCTAATATTATTAATATTATAACAATATTTTAATCACTTCTTAAACTTATAAATAATTTATTTTAATTATTTACACTTTACCAAATAATGCATTTAATCATTCAAAAATGTCATACTCATAAGATTTCATCATCAATGATCAAATCTCTTATCAAAAATCTGCATATACCCTATATAGGATTCTCAAGCCATAAAATCCTATTTATAAATTTTCAACTTCACATCATATTTAACTCGGGTAAAATGCAAAGTCGACCACTGAACTTTATGGGTTTTTGGGTATTGAGCCCTTTTCTTTTGGTCAACGCAAATTGAGCCCCTTACGTAGCTGCTTGGATTTGAACTCAGAACCTCATATATGGAATTTTGGCCCAATGACCACGTGAGCTATAAGCATACTTGTTATTATTTTGCAAGGATTAATATTTATAACTAAATTAGATCTGCTAATAGAATAATATTGTATCAATTCGAGCAATTAAGGGTTGTTTTGTATTAGACAATAATAATAAAAACAACAACAATAATAATAAAAATAATAATTATAATAATAATTATTATTACTATTATTACTATTATTATTATTACTATTATAGTTATTATTATTATTACTATTATTATTATTACTATTATTATAATAATAATACTAATAATTATTATAATTATTACTATTACTATTGTTGTATTTACTATTATTATTATTATTATTATTATTATTATTATTATTATTATTATTATTATTAGTATTATTGTTGTTGTTGTTGTTGTTGTTATTATTATTTTTATTGTTGTTATTATTATTATTATTATTATTATTATTATTATTATTAATACGTGTGTCTGCTTTAAAGTAACAAAAATTTCACTTCCATAACACTTTTGACTACCGGTCAAAAATATAACACAGATTGCAACATCATTTACAAATAGTTTCCAATAAAAGATACTACAGCCTTTTTGTTGCAGTGTCTTAAAAAAAAAAACTTTCGTCATCATTATCAACATTGTTTAGCCTTTTCCGTAAGATTGCTATATAATAATAATAATAATAATAACAACAACAATAATAACAACAATAAAAATAATAATAATAACAACAACAACAACAACAATAATAATAATAATAATAATAATAATAATAATAATAATTACTATTATTATTATAATAATAGTAATAATAATTATTATTATTATAACTATAATAATAATAGTAATAATAATAATAATAATAATATTAATAATAACTATAATAGTAATAATAATAATAATAGTAATAATAGTAATTATTATTTTTATAATAATTATTATTATTATTATTATTATTTTTGTTGTTTTTATTATTATTGTCTAATACAAAACAACTCTTAATTGCTCGAATTGATACAATATTATTCTATTAGCAGATCTAATTTAGTTATAAATATTAATCCTTGCAAAATGATAACAAGTAGGCTTTCTAGCTTAGGTGGTCATTAGGCCAAAATTTCATTCATGAGGTTCTGAGTTCAAATCCAAGTAGCTAAATATTTTTGGGAAAAAAAAAATTCAAAAATGGCCACGTCAGCTCGTCCACATGTAAAATAAAATTAAAAATGTCCACGTCACATCTGCCACGTAGGCAAGTCAACGCACATGTGGCGCCTGGGGTTCAAAGTCCAAATTTTTTAATAAAAAAGGGCTCAATTTGCGTTGACCAAAAGAAAAGGGCTCAATACCCAAAATCTCCTAAAGTTCAGCGGTCGACTTTGCATTTTACCCTATTTAACCCATATACTTATAACTAGTGCATTTTCATGAAAATACCAAATTAGTCCCAAAAATATTTCTTTTCTGGGATTTAGCATAATATAGTCCCATAATGAACATATATTTTTCTCGGAATTTTTAAAATTCATTTACTATTTTTCATAAATTAATTTCTAATTAATTCCTTAAGAAATTAACAACCTCAAGTTTAACTCCAAAAATTCTCAAATCTTGGCAGGATCTTACACATGTTAACGTGATCTTCCAGTTTAAATTTCATGGTCATCAGAATTATAGAACTCCGGTTATAGCATTTTTCGTCGAAAAAACCTAAATATTAAAATGGTCATAACTTGCTCATTTTAAGTCGGAATGAGCTCATTTTTGGACAGGAGATACTTTATACCATATATTTTCATGTTCCAAAAGGCCGGAATTTTTCTCACAATTTAAGTGGCCAAAAATATCCTTTTAAAATTTCTAGCAGTAGCTGTTTTCCCATTTTTCATTTTTTTGTGCTTTGCTAAAATCAGTCCACACAAAAATCTACAACACCTTTTCCAGTGATTCCACTTGGATAAGTTAGGAAACTCATAGATCTAACTCTAGAACTTGACCACACTCAAAAATTCAAAATATAATAGGAGATATGGTCAATTGAATTTCATGTTCTATTTTCACCAAAATCTGATTTTTCAACCCTTTGTGATTTCTAAGAAACTTACATGTTTTCACATAATAACTAACATAACTCATCATAACACTTACTAATACTTCATATACCCATGATTTTCATCAGTCCAATGCTTTTATTATGACTCTCATCGTAACCAATCATTTCCACAATTTAATAAGGAATGAATATAAAGGATCATTCACCATGCATGTGGTAATCCACAAAGACAAGTTATTTCAACAGAATAATAAAGAATGGAATAACAGAAGGATTCACCATGCGTGCGATAGATCGAATGTATATGTTATTCCCAGCAATGAATAATAAATAATGAAAGCGATCCCGCGTAAACGCACGCATACATGATATTAAGCGAATAATAAAGAACGGAACCAAGTTAAGCGAAATTTGCACCGATAGGATATTCCAACAGAATAATATAGAATGGAATAATAGAAGAATTTCACCATGTATGTGGTACTTCGCATAAACAGGTTATTCCAATATAATAATAAATAATGGAATAATAGAAGAATTTCACCATGTATGCGATTACTTAGATGTAAAAGTTATTCAACATAATAATAAGGAATGTAATAATAGAAGAATTTCACCAAGTATAGGGTAGCCCGCATATACAGGTTATTCTAATAAAATAATAAAGACTGGAATAACAGAAGTTCTCTTCATGAATATGAAAAAAATAATACCCCTTACGGGTACAACAAATAATATCCCTTACGAGTACAACAAATAATATCCCTTACGAGTACAACAAATAATATCCCTTACCTTAGAAAGAAGAGTATTCCGACTAGTAGGGCGAGGATATTCTTGAAAAAAACTTATACTGTTTTCTACGCTCAAAGTTTCTTAAACTCTAAAGAAATATGCTTAAGATTTTAGAAGAAGAATTCTCTCTATAGTTTCTCTCTCTGGAGTTTTAGTGAATTCGTAAGAAATAATGAAGGAATGAGCTTCTATTTATAGAAGAATGGACTGAATAGTAACTAATCCATGAACGGTCCAGATTGATTTACTTTTAAACGGACGGTCCAGATTGGTTTACAATAAAATATAATATATTCTATTTATAATCTAATAAAATGAATAACTTTATAAAAGTATTCTATTTTATATAAAAAGATTTTTACTATACAAACACTATGCAGGCACTATGCAAACACTATGCATAATAAAATATAATATATTCTAATTATTGTCTAATAAAATAGATAAATTTATAAAAGTATTCTGTTTTATATAAAAAGATTTTACTATTAGCCTAATGAAACGAATAACTTTGTAAAAGTATTCTATTTTATATAAAAAACATTTCTGTTTTATTACATTAATAATACTAATAAAACAAAACTTCATCATCACTTACTTTGAAAAATTTTCAAATGTCAACCTTAACTTTAAACTTTTATCAATTTAACTATTCACCAAAATCGAAAAATTGAATACTTTTATTTCATAAAATTCGTGGTCTCACATCGGGGGGTGCCTAACACCTTCCCTCCGCATAATCAAGCCCCCAGACCCTAACGAATCTCGGTTTCACAGACCTGTTAAGCAGTGTTACATCACTAGGTCAATGTGTAAACCTTTTATCGGTTGATATGGTGTAACCATTTAAAAATACCAACTGGTGACTCTTACAGTCCAATCGTTGACATATACATGTCGGACCTTTTCAAACTTCTTTTTTAAAATAAATCTCACCTAACATGAGAACACCAAAAGACAAGAACAGAAAGGGACAAATAAAAATCCCGATGTCGACAGGTGGCGACTTTGCTGGGGAAATCTAGTAAGAGGGCTTAAGCCGCTATTTCAAGCTTTTCAAAACTTATATCTGCTTGTGTGTGGATGTTACATTTACATTTGAATGAATGTGTACGAATGCATTTATTTACTGAACTTAGTGATTCGCACTATATCTGCCTGTGATATTAGTGCTTCGCACATGTCATCATTTCTATACGGTGAGACACGATGTATGTGAATGTATGTTGTGTGTTTCTTCCACCAGGAGGCTATCATGTCGGTGTTTGATTACTGGACTTGTAGGGAGACTAATTCCAACGAGGCTCAGGAAAGGCACCACCCAGATTCGCTCCAGTTGAAAGACCGGATTAACTTCCCGTCATTTAATTGCGATGATCTGGGAACCTTCATGCCAAAAAGCTGCGAGAGTAACCTAAGATAGGTCATCCTCTGATTAACCAAACGTGGAGGAAAGTCTCTTTATACTTTCTCATTTCAATTACTCGTAATATCAATTACTTGTAATTTCATTTCCATGTCAATCTCAATGTAATGTAAAGTATAATGGAATATGTGTACATGCATTCCCTTTCATATCAAAACATAAAATATTATCTTGTCAAACTGACATCCATTTTATAGGATAATACTCCCAAAACGGACACATATTAAATGTAACTTTTCTACATTCACTAAGACCAAACTACATAAGTCTTTTTATAGGGAAGTAATTGGGCCTGTTACCCATTTAAAGTCAAAAAAGACAACAAGCCTACAACCAAGCATGGCTACATCTAGACAGTCTAATCCTACTCCTGTCTCTCACGAGGAGTTTGAATGATTAAGCAACCAAATTACAGAGTTGGTTGTTCTACTCAAAGAACTACACCAGTCCACTCAGGGTCCAGGAATACCCATATATATAGAGTCCTTTGCACATGGAGGAACTCAAGGTCCAGACAAAGAAGCTGCAGTACCTGAGTCTCAGTTGGACAAAACCAACAAAACCCTTAAAATCATCCATCTCAAAGAAGATCCAGACACCGGTGATATCAGGAAGAAAGTCCTTTAAATAGAAGGGACCATTCAGTCTATCAAAGGGATTGGAGCACACGGGAGTGTTTCATATTCTGACCTTTGCATATTCCTTGGTGTTCATTATCCAGAGAAATTTAAAACTCCTGACTTTGAAAAGTATGATGGGTTGGGGGATCCTTACACACATTTTAAGGTATTCATTGGAGAACTCAGATCTTATGTCGAGGATGAGAAGCTTAGAATGCAGCTGTTCCAGAAAAGTATGACTTGAGAAGCCCGATCTTGGTATACCAGATTAGACAACTCCAAGATTCATAGCTGGGAGGAGCTACCTCACACTTTCCTTAGTCAGTACAGTTTCCAATCTCAGATGGCTTTCGACCGGCACCAAATTACCAAGGTCAAGAAACAAGCCACTGAGTCTTTCAGGGAGTATGCTCAAAGGTGGAAGCACCTTACTGCTCAAGTTATTCCCTCTATGACTGAGTCAGAAATGGTGATGACCTTCATAGACATTAAAGAAGCTCCCTTTTATGAGAGGGTCTTAGCTGGCATAGGCAAGCCATTCTCTGAAATGATTAAACACGGAGAAATGGTTGAGATGGGATTGAAGTCTGGGAAGATTTAAGACCTTGCTACTCTAAAAGCTGTTGCTGAGAACATCCAGTATGGAAGTTATGGAAACAACCCCTGGAGGGTTCATAAAAAGAAAGAGGAAGATGTTTCCTTAATACTATAAGGACAAAAAGGCAGTCAGAACATGCCTATTCAGAGGAGAAACTACTCCCTTTTTCAAGCACAGTCTTCAAACCTTCCATTACTAAATGATGGAGAAGTCAGACGCACTCAAGTGTTCACACCCGTAGGGGACTCATTCGAGAACATTCTTAATCTTCTGACAACTCAGAAGAAAATTCAACATATTCTTCCACCAGCCAACCCGAGTGGAAAGGGTTTCAATGCTAGCAGGAAATGTGCTTATCATGCTGGAGTTCCAGGACATGACACCCAAGATTATTGGGCCCTGAAGCATAAGATCAAAGATTTAATTAACAATGGTGAGATCATGCTGACTAAACCTGACCAACCCCATGTGCAAGACAAACCTCCCCAACACAAAGAAGAAGAGGTCAACATGATTAATTGGAGTAGTGGATAGACTTCTCATCATGGTAATGAATCCTCCATAACCAGCAAGGATAGTACTGACAAATGGGATTTTGCACAGTTCCAGTTTATAATGGAACAAAAAATAAAGGCTCTTAGTGATCATGTTAACCAATTGGCAGAACTGGTGGTTCATCAGCACCAAGTCACACATCAATTATTTAGCCAGGAGCATGCTAACCTCCTTCCTCTTGTTACAACTACTCCACCACATACTCCAGAAAGTTAAACACTGGAGGATAAAATTGCAAAAAGAGCAAACACCGAAGTCTGTCGAGATTTCGCCAATAAAAGGGAGTTCACCTATTTAGGGCAACCAATGGAAGAGATATTGCAGATGCTGATTAATGAGGGAAGGATCACAGCTCTGCTACCTCCAATCAACCCGCGCTCAAGACGGTTTGATTCCAATGGAGTGTGTTGTTGGGTAAAATCTAGATACGCACAACACACAAGTATACGTGGTCAACAAGTAATATAATGATAAGTCAATTATCGTTCCCACAAAGAATTAGTATGAATTTAATCCTAACAATTACCAGCCTTATATTAATCCAAATTTTATCAAACTATCCAATTCAATGATTATAATTATTAAAAACTAAAATTATTAAAAATACCAAACAATCAATAAATCTAAAAACTATAATTTTAAACAAATATTGGAGAATTAGGCTTACAACTTCACTCTAAGTTTCACTCCGATTATTACCCTTTATTTCATTTTAATTCACTATCCCAGTTTATTAATCAAGAACACTCAAGTAGAACTAGCCATCTGTCGATGTACTAATACCGTATTAACTTAAATTCACAAATTAGAAAGAATTAAGTTAAACACCTTAATTAACTAACTCACTATATCTCTATGTGAAATACAATCAAAGAAGGTTTAAGTTCAAGTTCTCTATCGGATTACATGCGATGCTAGGCATATCTCTACCCTAACATAAATCAAGCTTCCATTCAATTATAGAAATCAAGAACACGTGCTATATTGACTAAGTCTAAACTTAAATTTCCTCTCTCGAATCCATAAAAGTCCACATAAAATTGGTGATCAAGTAATCCATAGAATCAAGCACAAATCATTATAGATAAACTAAAATATAGATTATTAAACTAGAAATCAAAGATTACATAATCATCGTTCCACCCAAAGATCCGTTATAAGCCTAAAAAGTAATTTAGTTCATCATCAATGAGTTAAAAACTAAATTAATTAAAGTAAACAGCATCCCAATTACAAATATAAAACTAAAGAAAAAGGATGAATCCAGAACCACCCTTCTCTCTAGCCGCAATTTGCAATTATCGTGAAATCTCCTTCAAAATCTCCCTCCAATGCTCTTCAAACGATTTTTAATTATTTTGTATGATGATTCAATCTTGTTGTTTATTGTTAATTATATGCTAAGGCACGTATTCTAACTCTAATTCCATGCATAAATGAGTTCCATGCAATTCCAAACACTTGCCTCTACATTTCTTGCAGCAGTTCAAAAGGTATAAGGACACTGGCTTACCGTACCCCTGCCCCGGCGGTGGTTGCGCTTAGTAAATGCTCGCCCCAGTGGGCCTATAGTATGTTAATTCTATTACACCCCCCACCTTGGCGGGGGTTTTATACATAGAAAGCCCGCCTCGGTGGGCTACCATTCTGTTATTTAACCACTTTAGCTCCTAAACTCGCCAAATTTTGTCATAATTCCACCTTTTTAATCCAATTACCACGCCACCAAACATAAACACAAAATAACACTAAACAAGTAAAAACGAACAATAAAAATAAAGAATTAACACAGTTTAAGCTTGAATTAGAGGCCGAGTCATAGGTATAAAACCCACTAATCAAACTCCCCCAAACTTCCCCAAACTTAAACATGTGCTAGTCCTCGAGCATGAAACAAAATAAAAATGATATATAATGCAATGAAATGAGATGTAATGCATCTAATCTATATGCCTACAAACCCAGCAGTCATCATAGAATCAAATTTATTCAACCGGCCTCAGAGAAATCTAGTAAACACAACAATACTTCATATCAAAACTAATCAATAATTCATGTCATTCATCAAATCTTAAACTGTGATTACTAGTATAGTGGGTGTGTGCTCAACATTCATGTTAAGTGATACAAACTCAAATTTAATACATAACTAATATTTTAGAAGGTATTATACAGTAAAAACTCAGGATTTTAAAAAACAGACAAGATCCAACTAAAATCAAGCAATTACCAACCTTAAGGGTCCAAATAGGGTACTTATACTTTCTTTTCCATCACGGGGGCTTTTTACTCTTTATTTCCCATTTTATTCACATTTTTGTTTTTGTTTTTTTAGATATTTCCCATGACTATGCAATATCTCATTCCATTATACTAACAGTGTTACCCCTTAGCGAGTTTTCAACCAACGACTCCCAAACCATAAAAGACCTTAGGGCACTATGTGTAAAGACAATCTCCTCAGGCGTACTTGCTCAAGTAACAAAGGCCCCGAAACAAGACGAGCCATGATATTTATTTCTTTTTTTATAAAGCTTATGTACCCCAAATTTTCCCCCAAACTTAGGTTCTTGCCTAACTCTTTGCCTTCACTGCCTATCCTTATCATTCTTTTATTTAAACTAACATTATCCTTTAGAGGTTCCTTATGTATCAATTTGAACTAAATTAGTCAACATATGTGTTATTAACGTGCTAACCTTATTATACCAGTTTCATATAGGCAAAAGATCCAATTCATAATAGAAAATTACATCAAAGTTCTAATATTAGGTATTGTACTTGTCTACTTAATCCCAATCTCATCATTGGCCAAAATAAAATGAACTATATCAAACCACTGGACGTATGCAATTTAACACAATACTTAATATATATATATATATATATATATATATATGCATAAAACATAACATGTTTGACAACTAATAAAAACTATTTACAATCCTAAGCTACTATGCAACTAATTCACTACATGAATGCAAACATTTAATAATCCTAAAAACTAAACATGAATAAAAAATATGCAAATCTAACTAATAAAATTAAACATGCAAACATGAAAATGAACTAACTCCCCCAAACTTGAAAATTACAATGTCCTCATTGTAAAGAATAAAGTAATAAATGTATGAGGACTTCCCTGTAATCGCCTAAGCTGGAGGTCATGGTGGCTGTTGTTCATCATCTGAATCACTAGGTGGAAACCTTAGCATCAGGGCTGGCTGCTTGTATCGAAACTGTGTGTTGGGGTTGAAATTCTGGAGCGTCACATTTAACAAGGCAAAAGATATATGCATGGCCTCGAACATATGATCCTGTCTCGTCGCGAGTCTCCTCATCTGTCTTCGGGCTTCTTTGTTGTATCCATCCATTTGTCGCTGGAGGTTTTGGAGCTGAGGGATAGATGTAGCTTCGGGTTATGGAATCTCCTCCGCTCGTTGCTCTCCCATCGTCTCTTCTCCCTGGAAGTCGTCGTCATCTAAGGTGTCTTCAGCTTAAGCCTCATCCTCCGAGGTTGGTGGAAATATGAACCCGACTCCTATAGGGTGAGACTAGCCTCTAGGCCACACCGAATACCGTGTAATCATCCTCGTGTCTTATGTCTTAAAATAACATCTGGGTGGTCTCATCATCAGACCAGCTTACTCCCACCTATCTACACAACCCACAAATGAGCGATGGGTGTGGCAAGCCTCCAGAGAATGGTCCTCGCAAGCATCTTCAGATAGAAAAACTGATTATAGCACCCACATCAATGAGAAAATCTTGGACAATGGCATATAAAAGCAATGCCTTCTCCTTGGGCACATCTGACATGTGTGTAGATGGAAACAACTTGAACGCATACCATATTTTTCCATACTGGCTGAGATCCTTACTGTGGAAGATAGTGCACCCCTTTTGGCCCTTGATCCATGTGGTACACGACCTTATAATTTCTATCAAAATACCCTCGTAGTCGGGATCATGGTCACGTAAGTAAGCATACTGGCACTCTTTAGGAACTCATAATTGATAGTACGTGTTGATGGCATCGACACTGAAAGAAACTTTCTTACCCTGAACAAATACAGTGAATGGGGCCTTATCCTCTGCGTTGGCATAAAACTCTTTGACCACATTCACAATCGCTGCCTCCAGTTCTGCCGTGAACTTATTATATCCTTTCTCATAAATTTGTTGCATCATTTTGCCATCGACGTGTTCAGGTGCCAACCCCCGCTCTGGTGTGAGTGCCTTTGTTACAAGGTAGTCGTAACGGTCGGCGGCGGCAGCACTTATGAATTTACGCCTATTAAAGGTCTTTGTTGGTGGTATGGACCCTGAACTTTCTCCATATTGTCTCTTTGATGCCGGTTTAGGTGTCATTGGAATTGGAATTTGTGAGTTTCAACAAAAATTCCCCCAAACTTCACTCAAGCAATCTGTCGAACACTTGGTGTGCTAGACTTGCAATACCCCAAACTTAGTGATTCTGCTTCAACTATGGCGATACGTTTTGAAAAATTGTAAGATAAATTACTCACTCTTAATATATCCCCAAGTGGTTAATTATCCCTTCCCTTTGTGCTGCGAAAATCCACTCAAGAAGAACCCTAACCTTACACTACTAAATTGGTGTGAGTTTATGTGGTTAGAGTGTGTTGTGAGGGTATGAATTTATATAGAGAAGGTAATGTAGAGAGTTATGGGTTAAAGAAGTGGGCAGGTGGTTTAATAGAGTGGGGAGATGGGGATTAAGTAGCTAAATCGTGGGGCCAGAGTGTATAGGAGTAGTGGGGTTTCAGTTGGGGTAGTAAGAAGTTTAAGTGGAAGAGTGGTGAAGATGGCTTGCAAGCTCTGTAACTACCGAATCTTAGCTCTTCATATTTCAGTACTCACTTGGCGAAGTAAGTGTAAGTTAAGGGGCCAAGGCATGCATGCATTCATTCTTTTGAGAGTTGAGACCCCACTTGGTAAATAAGTATGTAAAGGTTTCAAAGCTCGCTTCAAATGGCATATATATCCGCTATTGCGATGACATCAATGTTGGATTCGCCACACCAATAATGCTTCTGCCTTTAACTGTTAACCTTGAACGTCTCCAATGGATTCCTACTATATAGCTCTACGGTGCCATGTGGGAACACCCTTTTGATAGTAAACGGACCCAACCACCTTGATTTAAGCTTTCCTGGGAACAACTGCAATCTTGAATTGAATAATAGTACTGATTGCCCCGGTTCGAACGTTCTTTGCATGATTTTCTGGTCGTGCCATTTCTTGACCTTTTCTTTATATAACTTCGAGTTCTCATAGGCTTGAAGTCGGAATTCATCGAGTTCATTTAATTGAAGTAGCCTCTTTTCTCCCGCAGCTGCTTGATTGAAGTTGAGTTTCTAAATTGCCCAGTAGGCTTTATGCTATAACTCCACCAGTAGGTGACATTCTTTCTCATAAACCAACTAATATGACGACATCCCAATTGGTGTCTTGTAAGTTGTTCTGTAATCCCATAATGCATTGTCCAATTTGAGAGCCCAGTCTTTTTTGTCCGGGATTACTACCTTCTCCAAGATTTTGTTCACCTCCTATTTGAAACCTCAGCTTGCCCACTTGTTTGGGGATGATATGTAGTAGCCACCTTATGGTTGACCCCATATTTTTCCAAAAGAGCTCTTAACGATCTATTGCAGAAGTGACTACCGTCATCACTTATAATAGCTCTTGGCGTTCCAAATCTTGTAAAAATATTCTTGTGCAAGAATTTAAAAACCACCTTGGCATCATTTGTGGGGAGTGCTACAACTTTAACCCACTTCGATACATAGTCAACTGCAAGCAAGATGTAGTGATTATTGAACGATGAAGGAAATGGCCCCATAAAATTAATGCCCCATACATCAAAAGTTTTATCTTCCAAGATAGTTTGTAGTGACATTTCATTCCGCTTTGACATGTTACCCACCATTTGACATCTATCACAGCTTTTAACAAACTGGTGGGCATCTTTAAATATTGAAGGCCAATACAACCCTGCTTGAAGCACTTTTGCCGCTGTTCTCTCACTTCCATAATGTCCCTCGTATGCAGACGAATAGCACTCATGCAGTATATTATTTACTTCACTATATGGCACATATCAACGAATCACTTTATCTACACACTATTTGAATAGATACAGCTTGTCCCACATGTACCATTTGACGTCGTGTAGGAACTTCTTCTTTTGTTGCCGTGTAAGATCAGTGGGAAGGACGTTATTCACCAAATAGTTGGCAAAATATGCATACCAAGGAAATTCTTTATTGACTCCAAACAGCTGCTCATCCAGAAATGACTCGTTGATTAAACACTTATCTACCTCGTCTTTGTCTGGATTTTCTAACCTTGAGAGATGGCCTGCAACTTGATTCTCTGTCCCCTTTCTATCTTGTATTTCCAAATCAAATTCCTGTAGGATCAGTATCCATCTGATAAGGCGTGGCTTAACATCCTTCTTTGAGATTAAATACAAAATTATCAAGTGATCCGTATAAACCACCACCTTTGTCTCAATCAAATATGCCCAAAATTTGTCAAAAGGCATATACTACTGCAAGTAACTTCTTTTCTATAGTTTTGTAGTTCAATTGTGCATATGTAAGAGTTTTACTTACATGGTATATGGCGTGGAAGATCTTCTCTCGACGTTGACCCAAAACAGCCCCTACCACATAGTCGCTAGCATCGCACATTAACTCAAAAGGAATATTCTAATCTGGTGCGACAATAACTAGGGTTGTAGTCAACTTTTTCTTCAATAGCTCAAATGCTAACTTACACTCCTCATCAAACTTGAAAACTAAATCTTTCTCTAGGAGACTGCACAATGGTTTTGCAATCTTAGAGAAATCTTTAATGAACCTTCGATAAAATCCTACATGTCCCAAAAAGTTGCGGATTCCCTTGATTGAAGTCGGCGGTGGAAGATTTTCAATTATTTCCAACTTTGCTCTATCAACCTCTAATCCCTTTTGTAGAGACTTTGTGCCCCAAAATTATTCCTTCTTCGACCATGAAGTGGCATTTCTCCTAGTTAAGCACCAAATTTATCTCCACGCATTGTTTTAAAACCATGACTAAGTTCTCTAAATAGATATCAAAGTTATATCCATAGACAGAGAAGTCATCCATGAAGACTTCCACATTCTTTTCCACCATGTCTGAGAATATGGCCATCATACACCATTGGAAAGTTGTGGGTGCATTACATAAGCCAAAAGACATTTTCCTGAATGCAAAAGTGTCGTATGGGCATGTGAAAGTGGTCTTCTCTCGATCTTCAGGAGCAATGACTATTTGATTATATCCCGAATACCCATCCAATAAGTAGTAAAATTCATGTCCCGCCAACCTGTCCAACATCTGATTGATGAAAGGTAGAGGAAAGTGGTCTTTGCGGATTGATTTATTCAACTTCCTGTAGTCCATGTAAGCCCTCCAACCTGTCACTGTCCTTGTAGGAATTAATTCATTGTCATCATTTTGTACTACGGTCATTCTTCCCTTTTTTGGCACACATTGAACCAGACTGACCCACTTACTGTCTGAAATTGGGTAGATGATTCTCATATCCAACCACTTCAGAATTTCTTTCTTCACTACTTCTTTCATGATTGGGTTGAGCCGTCTCTGTTGTTCCACTGTTGGCTTTGAACCCTCTTCCATAAGAATTTTATGCATACAAAAAGAAGGACTGATTCCTTTGATATCTGCAATTGTCCGACCTATAGCCGATTTGTGTTCTCTAAGCACTCTCAGCAACTTATTTTCCTGTAATTCATTAAGTGCGACAGAAATAATAATAGGTAACGTATTAGAATTGCCTAAATGTGCATACCTGAGGTGTTTAGGGAGTGGCTTAAGCTCAAGTGTAGGTGGCTCCTCCAATGAAGGTTTCGTCCTTGTTGTTGCTTTGTCTTCTGTGTGTAATGGCTCAAATAGTTCCTTGAATCTACTAACCCTCGGCAAAGCATCCAACATGTGCAAATAATCCACAAACTCTGGATCATCCAAATCTTCATCTCCCAATAATGTAGTTTCTAATGTGTTATTAAGCAAACTTTTAACCATGTCTTCATTAACTATTCGATCAATGACATCCACCCGATAACACTCTTCTTCATCCGTAGCGAACTTCATTGCCTTGAACACATTGAACTTGACTTCCTGATCTTGAACCCTCATAGTAAGTTCACCTTTTTGCATATCGATGAGAGTCCTACCCGTAGCCAAGAATGGTCTCCTTAGGATGATTGGGATGTTCTTATCTTCCTCAAAATCCAGAATCATGAAGTCAGCTGGGAATATAAATTTAACCTTGAACAAAATATCCTCCACAATTCCTCTTAGGTACGTAACTGACCTATCCGCCAACTATAGAGATATATTGGTCAGTTTTGGAGCTGGTAACCCCAATTCTGTGTATACTGATAAAGACATGAGATTCACACATGCCCCCAAATCACATAAATACTTTTGGAATGCCATGTTCCCAATTGTGCAAGGTATTGTAAATGTGACACCCCCAAAATAGGTATACATCACCTATTCTGAGTCGCCAAATACATAGTACAGAAAACAAATACAATCTTTAATATACAACAAGAGCTGCGAGTTTTAATACAAATATTGTCTTCTAGACAATATCCACTCCCAATATAAGTCCTCATTACATTTATTATCACACTATTTTATTATTCTATGATCATGCCAACAACTGTCCATCAAAGCACTACGGGCCAATGAGGACTTTTACCACATCATTTCTAACATTACGGTCATGATTACACCGAATAATCCTTGGTCATAATCATACCAAGTCCATCTATGCACTACAGGCCACAGATGACTTTAAAAAAAATATATAAATATGAGGATGATGAAAATGATATAAGAATTCAATAAAACAAGTTCAAGAATTAATTTATTCAGGAATTAATAACGTCCAAATTGTCAACATGATACTTCTTTGTAAAGTAAAATTTAAGAATGCTCAGAAGAATATTTTCATGAAAATATACTAGATGGAGCACAAATATAAAGGATATTCCACTAATTTCATGGAGTGTAGAAGTCAAAACTTTAACCAACTGAGTATAATAAAAAATGGAATAACAAAATAAATCACTATGCATGTGGTACTTCGCATAGACGGGTTATTTCAACAGAATAATAAATAACGGAACCAGGTCAGGCGAAATTGGCACTAACATGATGTTACAATAGAATCATAAAGACGGAACTAGGTGCGGCGTGAAAACGCATGCACAGTGATATTCCAATGTAATAATAAAGATTTTAACTAGGTCTCGGCGTAAAAACGATAGACAAGATATTCCAAATGTAATAATAACGAATGGAATAATGTAAGTATTTCACCAAGTAGAGGGTAACTACAGATACAAAGTTATTCTAACAGAATAATAAAGAATGGAATAACAGAAGTTCTCTTTGTGAATACAAAAGAAATAATACCCCTTACCTTAGAATAGAGCTGGATACTGGAATAGAAATGTAGCAGACTTATCTTCTTCTTTCTCTCTATAATATCTCTCTATAATAAATGCTCTATAGCTTCGGTGAATTGGTGAGAAATGAAGGAAGAATGAGCTTCTATTTATAGAAAAATATAGTTTCGATAATTTCACATTTTGGGGCTCAAAAAATTACAGTACAATACCTCCAACTTTTCTTTCATTTTTAATTTAGTCTTGCAAGTATTATCAAAGTTGCACCACCTCCCCTAATACTAAATAATATGAATCAATAGTTCAATCTTGTGAATCAATAGTTATAATCATTTAAAAATACAAAATAAAGAATAGTACCTCCATCTATACCTCCCTTTTTAACTTAGTCATGCAAGTATTATCAATCTTGCACCAACTCCCCTAATAGTAAGTGAATGTGACTCAATAGTACACACATGTGAATAAATAGTTATATAAGCATGTGAATAAGTAACAATTAATTGCTCATTTATCCGATAAATTACCCGATTTATCAATATAACCCCCAGAATTTGCAGAATTTATAATTACTACCCACAACTATAACATTATAACAAATTCATTCTATAATATTCAAAAATGATAATTATAGAAAAATTATCTTTATTCATAAAAGTTGGGGTCTTACAACCTTCCCTTCTTATGAAATTTCGCCCTCGAAATTAGGGTACGTACCTGGTATGTCGAAGAGGTAAGGATACCTTGATTTCATTTCAGATTCAAACTCCCAGGTCATTTCCTCAACATCGTGGTTCCTCCATAAAACATTGACTTGAGGTATCACCTTAGAGCGTAGAATATGTTCCTTCTTATCCAAGATTTGAACAGGAACCTCTTCATACGTTAAATCTTCCGCTATTTCGTTTGGTTCTAACTCAATAATGTGGTTCGGGTCTTTCACATATTTACGTAACATGGATATATGAAAAATGTTATGAACACGAGACATACTTGGCGGTAAAGCGAGTCTATAGACTATAGTCCCTACTCGATCGAGGATTAAAAATGGGCCAATAAATCGAGGATTGAGATTTCCTCTCTTTCTAAATCTCGTAACTCCTTTCCATGGAGCAACACATAACAACACATGATCTCTAACATCAAATTCCACGTCTTTTATATGAAGATCAGCATAACTCTTTTGTCAATCTTGTGAGGTTTATATATGTTGACGGATCGTTTGAATCTTTTTCGTAGTCATATTTACCAACTCTGGTCCCAACAACGTTGCTTCACCCACCTCATCCCAGCATACTGGAGAACGACACTTTCTTCCATACAACGCTTTAAATGGAGCCATGCCAATACTTGCTTGATAACTGATGTTGTAGGAAAACTCCACCAATGGTAAGAACTTGTCCCAACTTCCCTTTAAGTCAAGGACACAAAGTCTTAATAAATCTTCAAGAGTTTGAATAGTCCTCTTTGATTGTCCATCTGTCTGAGGATGGTATGCCGAACTAAATCGTAAATCCGTGCCCATAGCTTTTTGCAAACTAACCCAAAATCGTGAAGTGAATCTTGGGTCTTGATCAGAATCTATGGATACTGGCATACTATACAATCTTACAACCTTGTTTATATACATACGAGCAAGACGTTCAAGTGTATAAGTTTCTCGTATAGGTAAGAAATGGGTACACTTGGTCAATCTATCAACAATGACCCAAATTGCATCTATGCCTTGAGAAACCTTGGGAAGACCAGTAACGAAATCCATGGTAATGTGCTCCTACTTCCATTCTGGAATTTCAAGTGGTTGTAATGGACCTTTAGGTACTTGATGCTCCGCCTTGACTTGTTGACAAGTTAAACACCTTGAGATAAACAACGCTATCTCCCTCTTCATATTGCCCCACCAAAATGTATGTCGAAGATCATGATACATTTTGGTACTCCCAAGATGGATTGCAAACGGTGTGTTCTGCGCCTCCATCATGATTTTATACTTTAAATCAGGGTCGTTAGGAACACAAAGTCTGGAGTTGACTCGAAGTATTCCTTCTTCATCGATTCTTGCTTCCAGCATAGCACCTTCTTGCACTTTCTTCCTCATACGCATCAGCTCTAGGTCTGTAATTTGAGCAGCTTTAACTTTATCGATTAAAGTCGATTCTACTCGTATATTTTCCATCATCACGTGGATCCCCGGAGTCTTTATCTCTATCTCCATCCTTTGCAAGTCATATAAAATTGGCCTTTGCGTTGACAATATCGCACTCGTACCCACATATGATCTTCTACTCAATGCGTCAGCTACCACGTTCGCTTTTCTAGGATAGTATGATCATAATCTTTCAACAGTTTAAGCCAACGTCGCTGTCACATGTTGAGTTCCTTTTGAGTGAAGAAATATTTGAGGCTTTTATGATCCGTAAAGATCTCCACTTTCTCCCCATACAAGTAATGCCTCCAAATCTTTAGTGCAAAAACGACTACTGCCAACTCTAGATCATGAGTAGGATAATTCCTCTCATATTCTTTGAGTTATCGTGAGGCATAGGCTATGACTTTCCCATGTTGCATGAGAACACAACCTAACCCTTTGCCCGAAGCATCACTATAGATGACAAATCCCTCCGAGCCAGATGGTATTGTCAGAACAGGTGCTGAAATAAGTCTCCTCCTGAGTTCTTGAAAACTCTTCTCACATTCCTCATTCCAACCAAATTTTGAATCTTTTCGAGTCAGCTGAGTTAAGGGAGTAGCGATTCGAGAAAACCCTTCTACGAATCTCCGATAATAACCAGCTAAGCCAAGAAAGCTACGATTTGATGAATCGATTTAGGTTGCTCCCAGCTTTGAATAGCTTCAATCTTTGCTGGGTCAATAGATATTCCATGACTTGATACTACGTGCCCAAGGAATGCTACTTCCTCAAGCTAGAACTCGCATTTCTTTAACTTGGCATAAAGCTTATACTCACGAAGCTTTTGGAGTATCAGCCTCAAGTGTTGCTCATGATCTTCATGGCTTTTGGAATAAATAAGGATGTCATCAATAAAGACGACCACAAAGTGATCCAAATATTCCTTGAATACTCGGTTCATAATATCAATGAAAGCAGCAGGAGCATTAGTCAATCCAAAAGACATGACTAGGAATTCATAATGCCCGTACCGAGTTCTGAAAGCCGTCTTTGGAATGTCATTGATTCTAATCTTCAATTGGTGATATCCAGAACGAAGATCAATCTTTGAAAAGAATTTGGCGCCTTGCAACTGGTCAAATAGGTCATCAATACGAGGCAATGGGTACTTATTTTTTATGGTGACATGATTCAACTCCCGATAATCAATACAAAGTCGCATAATCCCATCTTTCTTCTTCGGGAATAGAACAGGAGCACCCCAATGAGAAGTACTAGGACAAATAAAGCCAATGTCTAACAATTCTTGCAGTTGGGTCTTTAACTCCTGAAGTTCAATAGGAGCCATTCGATATGGGGCTTTAGAAATAGGTTTTGTACCAGGTTCAAGGTCGATAAAAAATTCAATTTCACGCTCTGGGGGTAGGCCAGGAAGTTCTTCAGGGAATACATGAGAAAATTCATTAACAATAGAAATATCATTCAAAACTGACGTATTTTTGTTTAGATTCGTGACATGAGCTAAGAAAGCTTGACATCCGTTTTTCAATAAACGAATAACTTTATGGCTTGAGATGACAGTGATTGATTTTAATGGTTTGGTTGATTGAATTCACATAATAGGTTGATTAGGAATATGAAAGCTAACAACCTTACGAAAACAATCAATTTTTGCATGATGAGTAGTTAACCAATCAATCCCTAGAATTACGTCAAATGCATGTATTTTTAATGAAATAAGATCGATAGGTAATGTGAGTGTACCGATTTGAACCAAACAAGACTTATAAACAATGGATGTAATGAAGGTTTCTCCCAACGGAGTTTCAACAGATAAGTCAAAATCTAATTTCTCCAGAGTCAAATTTAAATGTTGAGCGCAAGTAGGAGAAATAAAGGAATGGGTAGAACCGATATCAAATAAGGTATATACTTCACCAGAGTTTATGATAAGCTTACCTGTGATGACCTCATTCGGGTTCCTTGCTTTCTGGGAGGTCACAACAAACGCTCTCCCTTGAACTACCGATTTTGTCTTGTCTAGGACGGCCTTTGATGCCTCCATCCCAGCTGGACTTGTCTTTGGTGCACGACAAAATTGGACCAAGTGACCTTCTCTTCCACAATTATAACATGCTTTGGATGGCATTGCGCAGTTTGGACTGATGTGTCCCTCTCCTCCACATTTAAAGCATATGATAGGTGGTTGTTCTCCTTCCTTAACAACGGGTGCTAGTGCTGACATCTTTCCATCATTGTTGAATCTCCTCTTCTTGAAATGTCCATTATTATTGTTTTGGCCATGATTACCACCGAAGTGGTTACCATTTCTGGAATGTTGATTCCCTCCACGCTTATTGTCACCGCTTCGATGACTGCTATCACTAGTATTATCATTTTTCCAGCTGCTCTCTTTTGGTTGGGTTGACTCATTATCGCGCTCCAATAACTGAGCCCTATTAACAACGTCATTCTCTCCTCATTATCAACCAAATGGGACGTAAACCGGGACAACTCGGCGAACTTGGCTTCGTACTGCGACACGGTCATGTTGTTTTGGTCCTGCTTGATGAACTCTACCTCTTTCATGTGACGAATACTTTCGGGAAAGTACTTGTCATTGAACAATTATTGGAACTTCTCCCAAGTCATCTTAAGTGTGGCAGGTTGAGTATGCTTTACAGATTCCCACCAGTAATCTGCCTCTGCACGCAACATGAAGGTGGCAAAGGGAATCTTTTGCTCCTCGGAGAATCCCAAGACATCAAATATCATGCAAATCTGCTTTATCCACGTCTCCGCCTTAAGTGGTTTTGGCTCTCCAAAAAACTCCGGTGGTCCTAGTTCCTTAAACTGCTTGGTGGTGACCATCCGAGAGTTTCCAGTGTTTCCATCTGCATATTGGATAGGAGCCGCCCTTGCCTGATGTTGCATGAATTGCATAAAGCCTCTGAACATTCCATCGCTCATCATCTGGTCAATGTTTTTGTTTGCTTGAGGATTGTCGACTTCCTGATGCACATTATCTTGATTATTGATCTGTGGAGACTCAACGGTCTCCTGTGCTCTATTGATGTTCTCAACAATCTCGGATGCCATTTTTACACACTGCCACAAAACAAGGGTTAATTAACATATCACATATTATCCATATATTCTGACCGACCAATTAAATACCAAATAAACTTAGGTAGGTCATACTAGCGAAGGAATTCCCTGTCTCTCCCCTCCTAGTTCTTATCTCACATTTCAGCCATGGATCTTATCCCTAAGCTTTAATACCAACTGTGACACCCCCAAAATAGGTATACATCACCTATTCTGAGTCGCCAAATACATGGTACAGAAAACAAATACAATCTTCAATATACAACAAGAGCTGTGAGTTTTAATACAAATATTGTCTTCTAGACAATATCCACTCCCAGAATAAGTTCTCATTATATTTATTATCACACTATTTTATAGAATAGTGAGGACTACTAAGACACCATCTCGGACCATCAATCCGTTCCCCGACTAGTCCCGGCTACTTTCTCATTTCCTAAAGAGAACAGTGAAAGAAAGGGTGAGCTCAACTAGCCCAGTAAGAAATATTATGACTAAGATAATGCAGAATAAATTATCATTAGTCTTCAACAATGTTAAACTGATAAAATACAATAGACATCAAGTTTAACTCCAGCGGAACAAGCAATCCATTAAAAGAGTCAAGTAGAGAATAAAATCTACTATCTTTTATGATTTAAAAAGGTTTTTCATCACTTTTATCGTGGAGACTCAACAATAAATAATCCACATCATCCCACAGACTTCACGACCAAGGATATTCATTAGTATCACGACCACAAATTATCCATGCACTACGGGCCAAGGATATTTGTGTATTTATCAATGGTCATGATCATGCCACCAACTATCCATCAATGAACTACGGGCCAATGAGGACTTTTACCACATCATTTGTAACATTACGGTCATGATTACATCGAATAATCCCTGGTCATAATCATACCAAGTCCATCTATGCACTATAGGCCACAGATGACTTTCAAAAAAAATATAAACATGAGGATGATGACAATGATATAAGAATTCAATAAAATAAGTTCAAGAATTAATTTATTCAGGAACTAATAACGTCCAAATTGTCAACATGATACTTCTTTGTAGAGTAAAATTCAAGAATGCTCAGAAGAATATTTTCATGAAAGATACTGGATGAAGCGCAAATATCAAGGATATTCCACTAATTTCATGGAGTATAGAAGTCAAAACTTTAACCAACTGAGTATAATAAAGAATGGAATAACAAAAGAAATAACCATGCATGCGGTACTTCGCATAGATAGGTTATTCCAACAGAATAATAAATAACGGAACCAGGTCAGGCAAAATTCGCACCGGCAGGATGTTCCAACAGAATAATAAAGACGGAACCAGGTCCAGCGTAAAATGTATAGACATGATATTCCAATGTAATAATAAAGAGGCGGAACCAGTCCCAAGATAAAACGCATGTATAAGATATTCCAAATGTAATAATAACGAATAGAATAATGTAAGAATTTCACCAAGTATATGGTAGCTTAGCAGATACAAAAAGTTATTCCAATGTAATAATAAAGAATGGAATAACAGAAGTTCTATTCATGAATACAAAAGAAATAATACCCCTTACCTTAAAATAAAGCTGGATACTAGAATAGAAATGTAGCAGACTTCTCTTCTTCTTTCACTCTAAAATTTCTCTCTATAATAAATGCTCTATAGCTTTGGTGAATTGGTGAGAAATGAAGGAAGAATGAGCTTCTATTTATAGAAAAATATAGTTTTGATAATTGCACATTTTGGGGCTCAAAAAAATTACAAAGACAATACCTCCAACTTTTCTTTCATTTTAATTTAGTCCTGCAAGTATTATCAAACTTGCACCACCTCCCCTAATAGTAAATAATGTGAATCAATAGTTCAATCATGTGAATTAATAGTTATAATCATGTGAAAATATGAAATAAAGTATAGTACCTCTATCTATATCTCCCTTTTAAACTTAGTCATGCAAGTATTATCAATCTTACACCAACTCCCCTAATAGTAAGTGAATGTGACTCAATTGTACACACATGTGAATAAATAGTTATATAAGCATGTGAATAAATAGCAATTAATTGCTCATTTATCCGATAAATTACCCGATTTATCAATATAACCCCCCGACATCAATTATCATCGGAATAGATGTCGATTTCAACTAACACCAATAATCCCAACATAATGGAACTATCAAATTCATCTTTAATCAACATGAACTTATTCATTATTAATATCATAACTCACAATATTTAATAACCAGGTCGTTCTTAGGAAAGAGGGAGCTTTCCAATAAGGATTTCTCCCAATTGGCGCGCAATTAGGTGACCAAACCTCTCCTTGGCAGAACTTCTAGACATTGTAAATATTGTAATTTAATAATATGAATAACTTTGTCATCTCAATTATTGATTTAATAATATATCATATATTGCAGATGATACTGTGACAATAATCGAATAAGTAATATGAGAGATATGATTAAACAATTACTGTAGCAATAATTGAGTATAACTGAGTGACTTCTCACGTAAGCATCAATAATCAATATCGTGTGCTACTATGCAACCACACGTATTACTGTACTTTTACTACTGAGTAGTTCAATAGTATTAACGGTAAAACTTCCGTCGTTATTTTCATAAAAATATTTTTATCGTTTTCTCATTCCAAAACAATAATTTCATTATATGGGTCCACTAATGATTCATGCCATTATACTAATATTCCCTGGTAAAATGAATATTCCCCAACCAATCAAATATAATATAACAACTTGCATACTTTGAAGAATTTATAAATACTACCCACAACTATAACATTATAACAAATTCATTCCATAATATTCAAAAATGATAATTATAGAAAAATCATCTTTATTCATAAAAGTTGGGGTCTTACAGTAAAACTTCCCGGATCCTTCAACTTTGGAGGTAACTTTTGCTGTAAGATTGCGATACATTCCTCCGTCAACGCCACAATTTCATAATCCTACAACTTCTTCTTTCTAGACAAAATACCCTTCATAAATTTGGCATAACTAGTCATCTGCTCTAGGGCTTCTGCGAACGGGATATTTATTTGATGTTTCTTGAAAACTTCCAAAAATTTCGCGAATTGCTTATCTAATTTCTGTTTCTGGATTCTTTGTTGAAATGGTGGTGGAGGATACACAGCCGGTTCATTAACTGTCTTACTCTTTTCCACCTGCATTTCTTCCCCTTATTTGTCCTCAACCACTATGTTTTCACTTTCTTTGTCATCATCTTTTGCAGCCAAATTTTTTGTTTTCTTCCCCTCGAGATGTTTTCCACTCCTTAACATAATCGCTTGACAATTCTCACGATTCCCCTTTGGATTTTTCTCTGTATCACTTGGTAAAGTTCCTTGAGGCCTATTATTTAATGCAAAAGCCAGATCTCCCATCTGATTCTCTAGGTTCTTAATGGCTACAACTTGTGATTTCATAACTGCCTCGTTGCTTGTTATATACTTCGACAACAACTCCTCTAAATTTGTTTTTCTTTCTTTATGTTGAACTAGTTGTTGATCTTGATTCCGAAATCCTTGGGGATAAGATGGTCGTGGAGCTTGCTAATGTTGATTATTACTCCATAAAAAATTAGGGTGATTCATATTCCCTTGATTATATGCATTCTGATACATGTTCTATGGAATCCTGTTGTAGCTACCCATAAATTGTATTGACGTTGGGTTGATTACAAATTGTTCTGTAAGATGTTCACCCGCGTACAATTCACAAATAATTGCAACCTGCTGAGTTTGTACACCCGACAAAGGATCAACCTTTTTCGATAACGCTAAAATTTGGGCTGCTAATGTCGTCACCCCATCTACCTCTAACACTCCAGCTATCTTAGGTTGTGTCAATCTTGTCGTGGGCCACTGGTAGTTGTTAGCCGCCATTGTCTCTATCAACTCATACGCCTCCTCGTAACTCTTAGCCATAAATGCTCCACCCAAAGCCGCATCTATACTGGTCTTGAGATTCCAATTCAACCCGTTATAAAATGTGTTCATTTGTATCCATTTAGGTAATCCGTGATGTGGGCACTTTCTAAGAAATTCCTTGTATCTCTCCCATGCCTCATACAATGATTCCCCACGTTGCTGTTCCAACATGGCAATCTCGTTTCTCATTTTTGCCATCTTTGCTAGTGGGAAAAATTTGGCTAGAAATTTTTGAGTGAGGTCTTCCCATGTAGTTATTAATCCCGGTGGTAGAGAGTTTAACCAACTCTTCGCCTTGTCCCTCAGAATGAATGGGAACAAGCGAAGCCTAACCGTGTCATCCGACACCCCATTATACCTAAAGGTGTCACCAATCTCCAAAAATCTAACTAAATGTTCATTCGGATCATCATTTTCTAGTCCCCTAGACTGTACCAAGTTCTGGATCAACTGAATAGTCCCAAGCTTAATCTCAAATGTATTCGCAGCTATAGTAGGCCTGGTGATACTCGACTGAAGCTCAGTCACCATAGGTGTAGCAAAATCTCTCAACGCTTTTCGGTCTTCGGCAACCATTGCTTCTTCTTTCTGAGAATTCTCGAAGACTTCTCTTGTCTCCTCAATCCACTTACTTAGCCTTTGAAACTGTCTCTCAATTTCGTCCTCAAAAGGAAGCAAGTCTGGATTTTTGGACCGAGTTTCCATAAACCAACTTCAAAAACCTGAAATAAGAAAGAGCAAAACAAAAGAAAAAAATTGTTTAAGTAAAACTGAACTAATTAAACAGATATTGCAAAATATTAAAATCTATACTTATTCCCTGACAATGGCGCCAAAAACTTGTTCGGTAAAATCTAGATACGCACAACACGCAAGTCTACGTGGTCAACAAGTAATATAATGATAAGTCAATTATCGTTCCCATAGAGAATTAGTATGAATTTAATCTTAACAATTATCAGCCTTATGTTAATCCAAATTAGAGGCCGATTTGTAGGTATAAAACCCACTCATCATTTGTCAATATCACTCTTACTCTCGCGGTCACAGCACTAAAGAATGTTGGGCACTCCGCCATCTTATACAAAATCTGATTGACAGCGGTGTCCTGCAGATGGCCGACAATGACGTTGTATTACTTGAGAGTAAGGAAGCCTTTCCTACAAAATGGAAGGAAGTCATAGCAATTATATCCTTTGAGGATGATTTGGCTACCACACCACTTACCATACGACCAATTCAGCTCAAAGGTGTTGAAGCTCCTTTGAAAGTGGTTACGCCAAAGCCAATCACATTGCCATCCAGGCCACAATATCCTATTGTCAGCCTACAAAAAGTGTCATGGAATTATGGAGAGGCTGAAGGATCCCCATCTAATATAACTGTTGCAATGTTGAAGGAAAATCCACTGTATCTTCCCCACCGGGTGATGAAGCCTACCATCAAATCAAAGGGGAAAGTTGCCATTGAGAGGATTGAAGAATTCCTCCGTACTATGGGACACAATGAAGCCAAGGTAGTTTTGAGCTTGAGAGAAGCTCCACAACAAATTTTTATACTGGACTTGGTTTTCTCTTCCAAAGATCACATGAAGGTCTTGTTAAGGGTTTTGGAAGAAGCCCACTTACCAAAATCAGTGGATGTTAAAAAGTTCTAGCATCTGGTCGATTACATTTTTAACAACAATGTGATATCTTTCACTAACGATGACATACCTCCCGAAGGGATAGTTCATTGCAAACTGCTGCATATAGCGGTTATGTCCTCCAGATACATGGTGGGAGGAGTTTTGATAGATGGGGGACCGTCCTTAAACATCTGCCATTATGCCACCTTGGAGAAGATGAATATCAATCTCAAAAGGATCCGAAGAAGCCATACGATTATCAAAGCTTTTGATGGATCCCGACGAAGTTCTGTCGGAGAGATTGAACTGCTTGTGGTGATTGGTCCATATACATTCTGCTTATCCTTTAATGTCCTCAAAATAGCTACTGTGGATACAACCTAATTTTGGTAAGACCGTGGATTCATATGGCTGGAGTTGTCCCTTCCACCTTATATCAACAGCTCAAATACATTATTAACAGTAGTCCGGTCACTGTTAATGCTGAGCCAGAGTGTCCTGAATAAAGTGACATACCACTCATTAGCTTCAATGTAGAGGTTGAGCCTGTCAGCTTCCAGACCCTTGAGGTGAGATGCAGTCCTTATCAACCCATGGGGGCGCCACCTCTGATACCCAAAATTTCTGTCGAGGTGATGTCGACAACTTAATAGATGATATCCTTGGTCTATCAACCTGGACAAGGGTTGGGCAAAGATCATCAGGGCATTAAGTGCCCAATTAAAGTTCCCAGTCAAATAGGGACTGTCGGACTAGGCTATTCTACTAGCTCCAGTCACAGGAATCCTCACAAATACAAATAGGTTCCTTCAGCTCCAGCCACACGGCGATTGCCTACACATTATGAGTATGTGCGGACTCTAGTAAAGGTGCCTGCTCATGTAATGGCTATGTTATTTCCTAATCCAATACCGGACAAAGGAAAGGGGGTCCTGATTCCCGATCCCGAAGTGGAAAAGAACGAACGGAGACGTAAACAAGATATTTCTAGGCGGTTATCAAACATTCGCATCATATTTTGTATTGAGGGAATGAATAGAGAAATCCCAGACAATAATTGTCCATATATCATGGTCATCATTTAGAAGGAGGAGGACGATAACAGCCCCTTCATTACACCTATTCACGTGATTTCACCTTGACAATTGAGCAAAGACCTCCTTACATTTGTTCGACAGGGTAAAAGGGCGTAAACTCCTCCGCCTCGTAGATAATAATAACTGCTTACTTTTTTGTACAATATTAGCAGTTACTTTTGTCATTACATGCTAACACTTTTTATGATTAAAAAGTTTCATATATTAAGTGAAAGCATTTTGTTTCAGGACTCTAAAGTTAGATGTGCCTAAACTTGCTGATGAGGTGCCTATTCTCCACAAGGACTGTAACTTTGATGTAAAGTTCAACTCAGACTTAATAGAAATACAAGAGGACTATGAGATACCTCAAGAGATCAAAGAATGGGTCGAAGATACACCCAAACTAAATCTTGATCAAACCACCTCTTTTAACCTCGAAACCTCAGAAAACCCCAAACAAATCCAGATTGGTACCATCGCCTATGAGATTTCCCTCCACCGGGAAAGTCTGGCGCCAAATAATAAGTACATTACCGACGGCAGACATTGGCGATGGGTATCCCATTGAGAGTGACCTTATTAGTGACAGGGATGTCGCCGTCGGCAATGGGCCCATTGCCAATGACCATTATTTTTGTAGTGGGTATGGACCATACTTCAAACCAAAGGAATGACATGGTTACTCTATTGACCCAATTCCAAGATGTGTTTGCATGGTCTCATGAAGAGATGGTCAGTTTGTTCACTAACATTGTCATTCATCGCCTCCCCATTAAAGAGGGATTCAATCCAGTCAGGTAGAAGCTCTGACGATTAAAACCTGAGTGGACTTTAAAAGTTAAGGAAGAAATTGTGAAATAATTTCAAGCCGGCATCATCATGGTGTCAACATACTTTGAGTGGCTATCCAACATAGACCCCATGCCCAAACCTGAAGGGAAGGTGCGAGTTTATGTGGATTACAAGGATCTGAATAAAGCATGTCTCAAAGATAGCTTTCCTGTGCCATTCATCAACATACTTATTGACAATACAGTGCAATATGACATGTACTCCTTTGCTGATTGCTTTGCGGGGTATCATCAAATCATGGTTACTGAAGAGAATCGTGAGAAAACTGCATTCATCACACCTGGGGTAACCTTCTGCTACAGATGGTTGTCATTCGGCCTCATCAATGATGGAGCTACCTACCAATGAGCCATGATGGCTCTTTTCGATGATTTAATGCACAAGGAGATAGAGATCTATGTGGATGACTGAAAGTAGTATGCATACAAGCCAATCATGTTTGATGATAAAGCATGTACTTTGTAACAATCTTATTCATTTATTAATAAAAAGTATTAATTTATTAAAGGCTTTTAATTATCTACATGATGCTATTTTATAATATGTGATAAACCCATAGTTTTAAGCAATGCTTTTAGAATAATGATGATGATCATTCTAATGAGATCTAAATTCTTAGAAAGCTTAAAACTAAAATAGTTCCCAATCATTGGATTACTAAATTGGGGATTAGTGAATCCGGATAGATTGGTACATACGTTGCTTGCTCATTGGATGAGGATGATTGATCTCATGATCATTTGTGTGGAGACACTAAAGCAAGTATGTAGGTGCTTATTAGAGAATAAGTTCCTTTGAACGTGGCTCGCTAAGGAATACCTAATGGAGTTTTACTTGCTTGTCAATAGGAATTTCAGTGTAGTGATAGTAAGTACAAGTAATCCTTGGACTTGAGATCATCATAGTATCTTGTGTATGATAAGTTATACTTTGACTTATTCCTTAAGACCCTTAGGGTATATCAAAGGGTATGCTTGGGTATAATAAGTTGTACATGAAGATCATGTATGATCAATAAAGAATCTACCACTTCTAATAAAAGAAGAGAAATGTCCTATGTGATTCGATAAATGACAACCCAAGAGTCCTTGGTTAAGGAAGAATGAAATTAGAAAGGAGTTTCTAATTTGCATTATTTGGTGTTGTGCATTTAAGAGTCGAAATACATATAATTAAATAAAATAAGACTTGTGAAGAATTCCATGTCTTATATTTAATCGGGACATCAGATATGGTGGAAGGATTGAATTGTATCGGTAACTATTTACTCAAAGGTTCTTTTATGATTAATGTTGAAATCTATATTATCCGGAAAGTCGTTGATCGCTAGGAGGCTTATCCCTATTGTAGAATAAATATTATTTATTTAAATAAATTAATTGTTTAATTTATTTATTTAAATAAGATTAGAATTATTCTAATTGATTTATTCACAATAGGTTTAATATGGAGAACCTAAAGGGTCACACCATAAAAGGAAGAATAATTATTCAAGAAGTTAATGGCATAATCGTAATAATATGTTTTGTATATTTAATTTAATCTATGGTGATAGAATAAATTAAATAGCTTAATATTTATTATTTAATATTTTAGAAATATTAAATATAAATTAATAAGAGGAGTCTTATTAATATTATTACAATTATTATTATTTTAATTTCTAAAAGAGTTTAGGAATTAATTTAATATAAGTACTCTCATTTATTCCTTATTGGATTAGGAAGGAAAATTAGTTAAAAGAGTTTAATTAATTATCCCTAATAAAATTAGGGAGCTTAATTAATTAAAAGAATTTAATTAATTAAATAAATCCCAATTCCTTAATTGTTAAGGTGGGTTGCCCACATCTATAAATAGGAGGAGTCTTATTATGGGTGAAGAGGTTGTTGACTTTTACAACATACGACATAATTCCAATTTGTTGGAGAGTACGTTCTTTTCTATAGAGATAGAAAACTAGGGTTGAGCCAATAACCCATCTTCTTGAATCTTTATTTTTCCTTGGTGGATCACCTCTAGAGGCCAAACATATGGGTGGCTAACGTTGATCAAAGGAAGGAACAAAACCCCGGTAGATTCAAGTTGAACGCGAAAGGATTTGGAGGTGAACTTGTACCTGAGGAAGCTCGATCTTCAAGGGTATGATTTTATTCTTTATCTTTTTGTTTAATTAATAATTGTGCATAAAGGGTGATCCTGGTATATGGTTTGTAAAAATTTTTAAACTCTGATTTTTACTCGCTTCCGCTTATTTATGCAATTTGATTGCGCACATGAATATTACAAACCCAACAGTGACATCATTGTCAAGTCCCGAAGGGAGGAAGACCACCTAGACCATCTCAGAAAAATCTTCAACAGGTTGCGTAAGTACAACTTGAAGTTGAATCTAGCTAAGTGCGCCTTAGGCGTGAAATCAGGCATGTTGCTAGGATTCCTACTCAACCATAAAGGGATTGAGATAGATCCCACCAAAATCCAGGCCATCACGGAAATGCCCATTCCTCAGATAGAGAAAGAAATACAGGGATTTTTGGGAAGAATCAACTTCATCAGCCGATTCATCTCCCAACTCACAGCAACCTGTGAGCCTATCTTAAAGTTACTAAGGAAGAACTCCTCCATGAAATGGAATGATGAGTGTCAGAAAGCCTTCCTTACAATTAAAGAACAACTAGTCAAAGCTCCTATTTTGGTACCTCCCAGGGATGGTGTTCCCCTGTTCATGTACTTGTCAATCAATGACAACGCCATGGGCTGCATGCTGGGACAGAAAGATGATAGAGGCCAAGAGCGAGCTATCTATTACCTCAGCAAAAGATTTAGCAGCACTGAACACAAGTACACTCTGATTGAGAAACCTTGTTGTGCTTTATCATGGGCTTCCATGAGGTTACAACATTACCTCCATGGTCACACATCCATCTCATATCCCACGTAGATCCTCTCAAATACGTGTTCAGTAAACCCATGTTGAATTGTCTACTGTCCAGATGGCAGTTGATCCTGTAGCAATTTGATATCAGCTACATTACTCAAAAGTCTATCAAAGGTCAAGGAATTGGGGATCAACTGGTCGCCGCACCTTAAGGGGATCTCAAACCCTTGGAAACATACTTCCCCAATGAAGGGGTATTGACAGTTCAGTAACACCATCAGTACAGTACACACCAATCATTGAAAATGTATTTTGATGGAGCTGTTAACATGAAAAGTTCTAGAGCTGGATCAGTTCTAGTATCCATTACGGGGGAGTAGTATCCCATTGCCATCAAATTGCAGTTTGTTACCACTAACCACATAGCTGAGTATAAAGGCTGTATCATGGGGCTAATGTAATACTTGAGAATTTCCACGTATTAATAAATGGAAATATCAATGGAAATAAATATTTATTTAAAATTAAACGATTTTTATATTTTGAAATGAGTTCACTCAATTATATTAAATAACTGAATATTAAAGAATATGTGGAATTTATGGTAAACTCGTTGAAAGCCTTGTGTGGCATGGTGATGGGAGATACTAACAGTAATATTAATTAACGAAGGAATTATAAAGTAAACAATTAAGTAATATTAATTGTTAATTGTTGTTGTAGTATATTTATGGATTGTTAATTGATGTTAATGAGGGTTAATTAATATGTGATAATTAATTGTTATATTAATTAATTGATAATGGTTGTGGTAGAATATTGATTAATTAATAATGGTAGTTAATTAATAATATATGATTATTATTGTTAGCAAATGTGATAAGGATTAATGGTTATATATAGTAATCAATGAATAGAATGGTATGATTTATTTAATTTATGATGACATGTGATATTATATAATTCTTACAATTTATAAGAAGATGTTGTGTGACACATTAGTATGGCTATGTAATATATATAAACTATATAATAAAGAGTAAGGAATTATAAGTTACATAAACAATTATTTATGTGACAATAAGTATGAATGGAAATATTAAAAGATATACTCATTAAAGAATTATAAATTATTTCAATAAGTGAGTCTACTTGAAATAATAAAGTTTTTAGGAGATATTAATTACTAGTGGGTAATTAAATGGAGTCCATACATATAATAATTAGATTGGACTAATGTACATGGATTATTTGAAGTGAGTACATAAATAATCCCTAACTCTCCATTGTGCTGTAGCATTAACACATTAAAATTATATTTTTGGAATTAAAGGAACCAAAGTAAGCTTTATAAACACAATTGCTGAGATTTAATACCCATGTCCCATATCTAGTGACCCTCATAGTACATAAATAGTAGTTTACTCCTTCATTGCGTAAACTTCAGCAAAAAAAACCAAAAGGCTACAAATCCATGGTTATGATGGCTACAAGTTTGGGCAGTTGGCCAACTCTTCTTTATCCCACATTTCCTCTCAATTTCTGCTGGGTCAAACCATGGTGTAATGCTATGAACTAGATACTCAGAGTAGTGAGTGTGAGTTGTTGAGCTTTGTAGTGGTATAATCAGAGTAGTGAGAGAGTTCAATTTAAGCATCAAGGAGGTATAACCCCTAATTTTGTTCTTAGTTTGAGTTTTGTCTAAATTCTTGCAATTGTATAAAATCTCTGTTAATTGATGTAGAATAGTATGCCATTGTGTTATTTGAGTTGGTACACATGTTTTGGAACATGGTAGCTGGTTTAATTACAGGATTTGCATCTCATGTGTTGAGGCTCTGTAGAAGAAGAGCCATATTTTTTCAGTCTGCTCGAAGTGGCGCGGCCGCGCCACTTCCATAGGCTAAAATCGCGCGGCCGCGCGTGGTACTTTTATTAGATACTGATTTGAGGTTTTGGATTTGTTCTGAGCATGCTATGATAGTTAGGTTAAGCATATAAATAACCCTAGCATGTGGTTAGATATTGTTTTGAATATAGTACGTTGTTTTAACTTGATTTAAGTTAAGTTTTCAAGAAAACTTCAATATTTAGAAAACTAGAAATTATACACTCGAAGTAATGCACATTCTGATCTTGCAAGCATGTTAGTATGGTTTTAAAATACGTGTCGGACATACTAACTTAAGTATATGGATTTCGTATTGAAGCATGATTATGTTGGACTTAGTAATAAGCTTTGCTAATGAAAATGTGAACTTTAAATGTGAATGTTAACATGTTACTTGAAAGTTAGAATCTGATATTTGTGAACATGTTTGATGATACTCTTAGACTCACTTAGGTATCGTAATTCAATAAATTATAAATGAAGCATATTTCAAAACTAAATGATGTTAATTACAAGTATGTGATATGAATACTCACAAACATGTCTAATATGAGTTATATGACTACTTTATATGTTTAAGAATCAAGCTTGTTGGAATTTGTGATTTCATAACCTTAAATAGCCTTAATTTGTTGAGATGTCCAAACTTAGGACCATATTATGCAAAACGGGACCTAGATTAAACTAGGAAAATACGAAAGGACCCTTAACATGTTAATATATGTTATGTATGTAAGGATGTGCAAAGCTAGGCCAAGAAGATAGTTGCTCAGTCCTGGTTTGAACTGGGAGCCGTGTGGCCGCGCGTCTCCTTAGTACAAATCAGGCGCGACCGCGCCATTCTACAAACTTGGAAAGTAACTTCTGTGATTTCTGAAGTATGTAGCATGCTAGTATAACTTCATTATGATTATGTCTATTCATGACACACTAACAAAGGTAGCTTTTCATGTTAACACCTATCTTAGCTTGAATTGACAAAGTGTTTTAAAATGATGAAGTCTAATGATTGATCTGAGCTAAGTAATAACATACGTATTAAGGTTTCTTGATTGAGTTGTGTGCATACACTTGGACTATATTTATCCAATTTTTTTATCGAATATGTTTAACTAATGAATATCCTATATGCGTATCACATTATGATAGGATTCAAAAGTGTATTGATAAGCGATATTTTGGTAAACTACGCTTAAGGCAAGTTCCCTAAACTTACTCTAATTATTATTGAGCGAGTCTCCTTGAATTTCACTGTTGATTGTGCAAGTTCCTTGAACCCTACTTTTAAACTTATCTTATGAATGTAAGTTATCCCGCTTATTTGTTCAATCAATGTAGTATGCTTAAATTCTTGTGAAAGTTATTATTCATGTTGAGCTTAGTATTGTTCTTAAATATTGTGAAAGAGTCGATGCCATTTGATTCGACTAGACTATATGCATGTTTATAAAAGTTGTCCAAACCAATTGATTGGTGCGGAAATCTTGAAAACTAAGTTAGACAACCCTTTTGGTAAGGGAAGTGTATGTCGTTGGAAACCCCAACACATGATTAAATATTATGGTGGTGTTATGCATAACGTAAAGTATTGTAGACTGATCATCTATAGTACTTGATATTTTTGAGTTATCAGTTAATATTGGTAACTCTAGTGGAAGTTCAATAGTCCTTAGTGACTACTCAGTATAAATTGTTTATCTAGTTGGATACATTGATAGTCGTTGAATTCATATATATCTGTTGATTTATATTGAATTATCGTTCTTATTCCAAGAATTGTTGATATTCATTATTCATGATATTATTCTGAAACTCTGAACTATCTTAGAGATGATACTTCGATATTTCAAACTTATGTTATGAAACTCTTTACCCTTGTTGTATATTACTTGCTCGGCAATTTGTGCTCATCCTTGCTTATTTAAAACCTTTCAGTTAAGGAGGAACATGGAGGTGTTTCGGGAACAGACAAGGGTAAGGGCAAGGCTATCGACTAGCTTGTCCCTTTTTATGTTTAAGACTAATATATTTTATTAAGAATATTTCAGACTATGCTTAAGCTTAAGTAAGATTATGTAATAAGTCTTTATTCGATATTATTATGTAATCTATTAAGCACTGTAGGTTGCGAGACTTGGGGAATAATTATAATAAATCATCGTATATTATTCTAAAGTAGATTTTCCGTTGTGTATGTGTGATTTTAGTAATACTTTAAGCACGTGATGAACCGAATTCGGGTGACCAAGTGGAGGTCCGAATTTGGGGCGTCACAGGTTGGTATCAAAGCTATAGTTATAAACCTTAGGAATGAGAGTCCTTAGATTATAACTTAAGAAAACCTAGAATTTAGGAAGGAGATAAAACTCATATAGAGTTTTCCTTGAGAGACTTAGTGTGCTATGAAATGTAACTTCATTCTATACAATGAACTTATGTTTATTTAACATTCTAATTGAGTTATTGTTTATGTTGTCTTATGTTTGTGATTGAAGGATGACTGACATGGGAGGACCTAGCCGAGTAGTAGAGGAGGAGCCGCATGATATCCACGTAGTCTATGAGACACCCTTGATAACGGAGCCTATTTTAGTAGTAGCCCCTTTTGATGATGACGATGAGGAAGAGGTGGAGTCTGATCCGGAGGAGGAGCCTTTGGAGGAGGAGCCTGAGCCTATGATGGACTCCGACGAGGCTACTTTTGAGGATCAGATTTTAGGAGAGTATGAGGAGTAGATATTGGAGTTGGGATGTAGAGTGGAGGAGCTAGAGGCTGAGGTTAGGGAGAGGGAGTCTGCGTTCCAGAAGTTGAGGGACGAGGACCATCAGAGACAACTAGTGATGCAGGAGATGGAGGTGGAGATTGCTCACCGTAAGGAAGCAAGGATCCAGATGGGAGCTTTGTTTCACCGAGCGGTGGTGAGGAATGTTGAAGTGGTAGGAAAGCTGGAGGAATTAGAGCAGAAGGTTTTGAGTGAGAGGGCGGAGAAGGAGGCTCTCTGAACTCAGTTAGAGATGGAGGTGATGGATAGGATTCACTTCGAGGAGAAGTGGGAGGAAGCCAATGATAGGGCAGATGATCTAGAGGATGAGGTGGGATGCAAGAGGAGGAAGATGAACAAGATGAGCTATGCTCTACGCACGGCCATGGAGAGATTGATCGATGGGGTAAATCTTTACCCTGCTGAGCAAGGACAGACCCGGCATACCATAAGTCGAGATATGGTAGTGCACATTATGTAAAAGGAATATCAGAGGGCTGTAGAGCGTGGGATGTTAGATTGAGTCTAGAGGATGAAGACCAGTAGTGTAGTAGTTTTATCTATATGTTGTTAATATATTATTGTAATCTCAATCTTTTGTGTAAGATGTGAGATAGTGGTAAACCCCCAAACTTGTGAAAAGTGTTAGAGGGGTAGTAAGTTAGTATGTCCCCGTCTTTTGTGATATTAGGGGATATGTGATATCATTTATAGCAGTATGCTAGAAAAGAACATGTAATGTAACCATTTGGCATATGAATATAAATGATCTTATTTCAGAAACATGTTATAAACTTGTAGTTCTTTTCTATTGAGAAATGTCTAAAAATGATAATTAGATAATAAAATGAAAATTTTATGATGCAAAAAATGCCGCCCAAACGTAGAATAACTGTCCTAGAAGAGTCAGTTAATGATGAGAGAGGTCATGTAGATCCGATACAGAGATTGGTAGATTTATTGGGAGAAGCTCTGAAGGGAAGAAACGAACCTGTACTACCCGTTCCCCAAGCTGTCCCAGTAACGACCTTCAAAGATTTTAAGAGTGTAGGACCCCCAGAGTTCGCAGGAACCACTAACCCGATAGTTGCGCAAACCTGGATCAAGGAGATCGAGAAGGCCTTCATTATAGCTCGCGTGGGTGAAGACCAGAAGATAGTATTTGCCACATACATGATGAGGGTGAGGCAAACTATTGGTGGGAAACTAACCAACAGAGAGCGGGGGAAGGAATGATAATATGGGAGAGGTTTACGACGTTGTTCTTCGAGAACTATTTTCTGAAGAGTATGAAGTATAGGATGGAAGTGAAGTTCCTAGAATTAAAACAAGGTGATATGACGGTGGCACAATACGCAGCTAAGTTCAATGAACTAGCGCGATTTGCAGAGCACCAAGTTGTGGATGAGGAGAGGAAGGTGAGACGTTTTGAGCAAGGGTTGAAGCCGTAGTTGTATAATAAGGTATCGGTCTTCCAAATTGATTCCTTTACAACATTGTTGGAGAAGGCAATCATTGCGGAAGGTGGCAGCGAGGCCTTAAGTCTATATCATAAGGAGAAGAAGAATAAGAACGCTGGTAGTGAGCATCGTAGAGGGAGTAGCAGCGAAGGAAGTAACTCTGAAAATAGGAAATGGGAGAATAACCACAACAGAAATAATAACAAAGGTGGGAGTCACCAGGGAAACTTCAAGAAAAGGACTGAAGCTTGCAATAAATGTGGAAGAAGTCATCAGGGAGAATGCTGGAAAAGGAAAAGCAGTTGTTATAATTGTGGCCAAGAGGGGCACATATCGCCAAATTGCCTAAAGCCGAAGAAAATCAAAGGATGTTTTTCTTGTGGATCAACAGAGCACCAGATAAAAGATTGCCCTGAGAAAGGAAGCGGTGGAGCTGGCGGAAGCCACGGAGGAGGAAGTAAGTTAATGATTGGTAGACCTATGGAACCCAACTGATCGACCGCTCGAAGCTTTAGCATGACCGTCCAAGACGTCGTAGCTGCAAAGGACGTGGTGTCAGGTATAATCCTAATCAATAATATAAATGCTTATATATTATTCAATTCGGGTGCCACCTGTTCGTTTGCATCTAAAGAATTTGCTAATAAACTTAGTACACCCTGAGAATGTTTAGAAGACCCTTTGAACATAGAAGATACGAATAAGGAAATAATCCCTGTAGAATACGTATATCAAAATTATCACGCAAACATTAGAGAAAATGAACTGAGTGTAGGCTTGATTCCTATTAGATTAGGAGAATTCGACGTAATACTGGGGATGGATTGGTAATATAACCATGCAGCAGTAATTAACTGTTAGAACAAATGTGTGAACCTTCAGACTTCGAGTAAGTCTAAGGTAGTGTTTTATGGTAGCTCATCGCTTAAGCAATCGTGTTACATTACGATGATGCAGGCCAAAAAATTGTTAAAAAAAGGATGTGTAGGTTATTTAGCTTACGATGTGGATACTCAGAAAAAGGGAGTAGAGATTTAAGATATACCCCTAGTGAGTGAATTTCAGGATGTGTTTTCGGATGATCTGCCTGGCCTTTCGCCAAATAGAGAAATCGAATTCGTAATAGATTTAGCACCGGGAACGACACCGATTTCGAAAGCTCCATATCGTGTGGCGCTAGTAGAAATGAAGGAATTGATGATATAACTTCAAGAGTTGTTGGATAAAGGTTATATTAGATTGAGTTTGTCTCTTTGGGGAGCACTAGTGTTATTCATTAAGAAAAAGGACAGATCGATGAGGCTTTGTATCGATTATCGAGAATTGAACAGAGTAACGATCAAGAACAGATATCCGCTACCGAGGATAGACGACTTATTTGATCAACTGAAAGGAGCAAAATGTTTCTCGAAGATCGACCTACGGATGAGATATTATCAACTGAAAGTACGAGATGAGGACATACCAACGACTGCGTTTTGAACACGTTATAGACATTACGAGTTTTTGGTAATGTCATTCGGTTTGACTAATGATCTGGCAGCATTCATGGACTTAATAAACCGAGTTTTCAAGCCATACTTGGATAAATTCGTCGTAGTTTTCATCGACGATATTTTGATCTACTCGAAGACGGAGGAAGAACATGCCGAACATCTGAAGATTGTTTTGGAGGCACTACGAAAGGAGAAGATGTATGCGAAAATTTCTATGTGCAAATTTTGGATGAAGAAGATTTAATTCTTAGGCCACGTGGTGGATGAGAATGGAATCTCAGTAGACCTCGAAAAGGTCAAAACAGTGAGTAATTGGGAACAACCGAGGACACCGACGGAGGTGAGAAGTTTCTTAGGGTTAGCTAGGTACTATTGAAGATTCATCCAAGATTTTTCTAAGATAGCAACCCCGTTGACTTATCTGACAAGGAAGGCAGTGAAATTTGTATGGACCGACAAATGCAAAGAGAGTTTTCAAGAGTTGAAGAAGAGAGTAAGCGAGGCGCCTGTATTATCATTACCAGATGATACGGGAGGATTTGTGGTGTACAGTGATGCATCGCATAGAGGACTTGGTTGTGTGCTTATGCAACACGTCAAAGTCTTTGTGTATGCATCACGACAATTGAAGGATTACGAAAAATGATACCCTACTCATGACTTAGAGTTAGCGGCAATAGTTTTTGCGTTAAAGATATGGAGACATTATTTATACGGAGAGAAATGTGAGATATACACGGACCACAAAAATCTGAAATATATCTTCACATAGAAGGAGTTGAATATGCGTCAGAAAAGGTGGTTAGAATTGATCAAGGATTATGACTGTGAGATTATTTATCACCCGGGGAAGGCAAACGTAGTTGCCGACACTCTGAGCAGGAAAGGAAGGGAGAAATTATTTAAACTGACAACTTAAGAGGAGTTAATAAGAGATATGAGAAATTGGAAATAGAAGTGAAGGGACCCGAGAGGTCTGAAGAGAAGTTATTTGTAGTGGAAGCTTGTCCGACATTGTTGGATAGAGTAAAGGAAGCCCAAGAGAAAGATGGAGAATGTGAGAAAATCAAAATAAAGATCACGGAAAAAGAGGAAGAAAAATTTTGAATAGATAAAGATGGTATCTTATGATTCGAAGGGAGAGTGTGGGTACCGGAAATGGTCGAGTTAAGAGTGGAGATTTTGTACGAGGCTCATAATACGACATATTCCATTCATCCGGGAGGCACAAAGATGTACCGGGACTTGAAGCAACATTTTTTGTGGCCAAATCTGAAACGAGAAATTACGGAGTACGTTAATAGATGTCTTACGTGTCAGCGAGTCAAAGAAGAGCATCAGCGACCGAGTGGTTTATTACAACCGTTGGAAATACCAGAGTGGAAATGGGAGCATATCACGATGGATTTCGTGGTAGGACTTCTAGTCACGCAGAATGGTTTGGATGCCATATGGGTTATCGTAGACCGACTTACAAAGACCGTACATTTTCTACCTATCAAGATCCGCTACAGTTTTAATCAATTAGTGAGTCTGTACGCAAAGGAAATTATTTCACGACATGGAGTGCCAATATCAATTGTTTCTAACTGAGACCCACATTTTACGTCAAAATTATGGAAAAGTTTGCAAGAGAGGATGGGAACACAGTTGAGATTGAGTACCGCATATCACCCTCAGACAGATGGACAGAGTGAGCGAACAATACAAACGCTAGGGGACATGCTTAGTGTGACACCCCCAAAATAGGATCCAATCCATCCAACCCATTCTGAGTCGCCAAATACATGGTACAGAGAACAACTACAACTTCATTATTACAATTATCGTACAAAATACGACAACACATGCTGTGGGTTTATATATGAATATCGTCTTCAAGACAATATCCACACCCAAATAAAGTCCTCATTATAATTATTGAAGCACTATTTTACAAAATAGTAAGGACTACTAAAACAGCTATCTTGTATCATCACTCCATACCCAGGCTAGTCCCTGCTAAATTCTCATATCTTGAGAAGAAAAATGGAACAAAAAGGAAAAGGGTGAGCTCAACTAGCCCAGTAAAGAATATTATGACTAAGATAATATACAACAAATTATCCTTAGTCTTCAACAGGGAAAAATCTGATAGAATATAATAGACAACAAGTTTTAGATCAACAATTGCAGCGGAAACAACAATTCATTAGAAGAGTCAAGTAGAGAATGAGTTCTACTATCTTCTAAATTTTAAAAGTCCATCATCAATATTTTATCCCTGTAACAACAATCAATATATATCTTTAATCAAATATTCATCTTTACACTACAGGCCAAAGATATTCATTTGTATCACCAGTTGGTCATGTTCATCTCAACACCTGTTCATCTTTGCACTACGGGCCAAAGATATTCATCAGTTAATCATTCATCTTTGCACTACAGGCCAACGATATTCAGTAATATCATCATTTAGGACTGAGGATGATGAAAAATATCTTAAAGAAAACGAATCCAACGAGACAGAAGGACAAATATTAGGGATTCGTATAACAGTTTATCCAAGTGTAAAAATACTCCATAATAACCAATTGTGAAGTAGAATTCAAAAATAAAGATCAAAACATGGATACAATCATAGATAGTAACCATAATAGACATCTTGGACAAAAAGGAAAATTTTCATTTTTCGATGAATAGTCAAGGTGATTCGTGAATAAGTGTCGATACGTGAATAGTAACCCCACACACAAAAGGTAGAAATTCCATAATAAAATCTATACCAATATTTCTAAGTATAATGATATTGAAAGAATAACATCATTACAAAAAAAATAACATCCCTTACCTCAAAGAAACAGTACTTCGGAATGAAATGTCGGATATGATGCTGAATGAAACTTATACTGAATAACAACTCTCAAAGTATCTAAATACGCTCGATAATATAAAGTGAGAAAAAGAGAAAACTTATGTTTCTGGTGTAATTTTCAATTCTATCTTAGCCCTCTATTTATAGGAAAATGTTAGCACACCGAAGCAGACTTGACCTACTACCTGATGGCTTTACCTGCTACTATTGCCACCCACCACATTTGAAATAAAATTCAGCACATTTCTTCACCGACCAAAATTGGGGCCCACCAATTCTAGAATTTTCCACCAAAATAATTTATAAACCTAATTTCTGAATCAGTCACCTCTTAAAACTCATAACAAATCATACGTTCATTTTTAACGGTTCAAAATTTGTGGACATATACTCAACTTATATATGTATAACATATCCAAAAATCACAACGATCCAACGGTTGGATTAAAATTATTACTCATATAATAGAGCTTTAAGAACACTGATTTGATCTTTTAATACCTCCAATACGATAAAATACTGATACAACACCTCAACATTAATTCCTTCATTTATAACCACATAAATAAATCCATCATTTCAAATAAATATTTCCTTATCATATAAATCAATAATTAATTATTCACAAATAATATTACAGAATCAAAATTATGACAACCAGGCCGTTCCCAAGAAAGAGGGGGCTTTTCGGTATGGATTTCTCCTTACTAGCGTGCAATTAGATGACCAAACCTCTCCTTGACAGAACTTTCTAGACATTACCAATAATGTTATCTAATAATATTATTCAAATAATATGAATTATTGATCTCATAATGGAAAATACTGCGTAGTGACAATTATTGAACAACAATAATATAAAATATCAACGCATCAATTATTGAATCAATAAAATAAAATATTGAACAGTAACTACTGTAACAATTATTTAGTAGTGCATTCTTATGTAAGAATCAATAATTCAAAATTACTGTGCAATACTGGTGTTCATCTTTGTGCGATTACGCCAGTATTCATATTTTAACCATCGGGTATTCCAACAAAGTTAACGGTAACAACTATGCCGTTATTTATAAAAATTCAAACTTGTCATTTTCTTCATCCGACAGTTATTCTATTATGGGGCCCATAAATGACTGTGTCGTCGTATGGATATTCCCGACAAAAAGAATATTCCACGACCAAACGAATATTCGCTTACAGAAATGAATATTTTATAACCACTTGCTTATTTTGTAAAATTTGCACATTTCACCCGTAACCAAAGTATTAAATCAAATTAACTCCTTATTATTTCAAGATAATAAATAGAGAAAATTTAATTTTATTCATAATAAGTTGGGGTCTTACAACCTCCCCTCCTTATGAAATTTCGTCATCGAAATTGACGTACGTACCTGGTGTTTCAAACAGGTGAGGGTACCTCGCTTGCATTTCTGATTCCAACTCCCAGGTCATTTCCTCAATAGCATGGTTCTTTCACAAAACCTTAACTTGTGGTATAACCTTGGTGCGTAGGACATGCTCTTTCCTATCCAAGATCTTAACAGGTACCTCTTTGAACGTTAAATCTTCGGCTATCTCATCTGGTTCTAACGCAATAATGTGGTTTGGGTTGTCCACATTTTTACGTAACATCGATACGTAAAAAAAAGTTATAAACACGCGTCATACTTAGCGTTAAGGCGAGTCTATAGGCCACAGTTCCTACTCGATCGAGGATTTCAAATGAATCGAAGGTTTGAGCTTTTTTCTCTTCATCGACTCTTACTTCTAGAATAACGCCTTCTTGCACCTTCTTCTTTATATTCATCAGCTCCGGTGTGTAGCTTGAGCAGCTTTAACTTTATCAATTAAAGTCGATTCTACTCGTATATTTAACATCATAACGTGGATCCCTAGAGTATTTAACTCTATCTTTATCGTTTGTAAATTATACAGAATAGGTCTCTGTGTTCAACAATATCGCACTCATACTCGCGTACGATCTTCTACTCAACGCGTCAGCTACCAAGTTCGCTTTTTCCAGGATGGTATGGTCAGAACATGTGCCAAAATGAGTCGCCTCTTGAGCTCTTAGAAAATCTTCTCGCATTCCTCGCTTCATACGAATTTTGTATCTTTCTAAGTCAACTAATTTAATGGAGTAGTGATTTGAGAAAATCCTTCCACGAATCTTCGATAGTAACCAGCTAAGCCTAGAAAGCTAGATATTTTGATTACTAACTTAGGTTGCTCTCAACTGTGACTCATATCCCAATCTTGGATAGCACGTCACACTGGCACCTATCGTTTTACCACCACACAAATATAGAGTCCCCTATGGAGAGTCTGGCTTTGGTGCATTCCACAAAGGAAGTTACCAGATAGAGGCTTGAGTACCAACTCTTGTACTTGGGTTTTTAACTCTTGAAGTTCAATAGGAGCCATTTGATATGAGATTTTAAAAATGGGTTTTGTACCAGGTTCAAAGTAGATACAAAATTCAATATCACACTTACGAAATACGTCACGAGATTTACTAACAACAAAAATATCATTCAAATCTGACGTATTTTTGTTTAAAGCCATAACATAGCTAAGAAAGCTTAACATTCGTTTTTCAATAAATGAATGACTTTATGGCTTGATATGAAAGTGTTTGACTTCAATGGTTTGACTACTTGAATTTGAATAACAGGTTGCTTAGGAATATGAAAACTAACAACCTTACGAAAGCAATCAATTTTGGCATAATGAATGGTTTACCAATCAATTCCTAAAATTACATCAAATGCTAGTATCTTTAAAGAAATAAGATCAATAGGTAATATGATTGTACCCACTTGGATCAAACAAGATTTATAAACAGTGGATATGATAAAAGTTTCTCCTAACGGAGTCTCCAAAGATAAGTCAAAGTCTAATTTCTTCGGAGTCCAGTTTTAAAAAAAAGAATGGGTAGAATCGGTATCTAATAAGGTATAGATTTCACAAGAATTTATAATTAACTAACCCGTGATAACTTCATTTGGGGTCCTCACTTGTTGAGAAGTCATGACAACCGTTCTCCCTTAAACTACCCAACTTTGACTTGTTTGGGGCAGCATTTGGTGTCATCACTACCGTTGAGATTGACTTTTCCATAGGACATATTCCACCCTCAACTGCTTCATCGTACTCTTGTTTCATGATCTGAATCATTAATCTTTGATCCATATCGAATTGGGGTTGACTGCAATGTACAGGGTAATTCAAAACTTGATGTTGGGTTCTCTCAATTGTTGTCCAAAAAGAGAACAACATATCATCTATTTTAGCCTTCTTAGATCGGACATCTCTTTCCACAATATCAACGCGTCGTGCGGCTTTTACCTATGCATCACTCATTCTCACTCGTTCAGTTGTTTCCTCTTTCAGCTCAAATTCCATCTTTATCATCTTATACTCTGCCAAAGAGTGCTTCTGTTCAAGCATCACATATCAGGTAACAAAAGGTTGAATTGTTGCATCCTTTTGCTCCACGACTGCCTGTCGTTCTTCAACCTGCTCTTCTAACTCATGAATACGATTTTGCAATTCTAAATTTCGATCATAAAATTCTTCTAATAAATTCTCCTCAGGTACCTCTTCTTCCTCGCTCTTAGCTGCTACCTCTGCGACTATCTCGGGTGCAACTATCAATTCTTCACTTACCACATGGATATCTCTAATTCCTTCTTCTCCTGACATCCCATTATCCCGGTTGGTGATTAGAGGTGTCTCCACGATCTCATTCATTCCATTGTTAATGTTCTCAGCTGCCATTCTTAAATACTGCCATAAAACAAGGGTTAATTAAAGAAATTAACATATCACATAACATCCCTATATTATGACCAACCAAAAAATAAGCTTAGGTAGGACACACTAGTGAAAGAATTTACCTGTCTCTCCCCTCCTAGTTCTAGTCTCACATCTCAGCCAAGGATCATATCCCTAAGCTTTGATACCAACTATGACGCCCCCAAAATAGGTCCAATCCATCCAACCCATTCTGAGTCGCCAAATACATGGTACAGAGAACAACTACAACTTCATTATTACAATTGTCGTACAAAATATGACAACACATGCTGTGTGTTTAAATACGAATATTATCTTCTAGACAATATCCACACCCAAATAAAGTCCTCATTACAATTATTGAAGCTCTATTTTACAAAATAGTGAGGACTACTAAACCAGCTATCTTGTATCATCACTCCATACCCCGGCTAGTCCCTGCTAAATTCTCACCTCCTGAGAAGAAAAATAGAACAAAAAGGAAAATGGTGAGCTCAACTAGCCCAGTAAAGAATATTATGACTAAGATAATATACAACAAATTATCCTTAGTCTTTAACAGGGAAAAATCTGATAGAATATAATAGACAACAAGTTTTATATCAACAACTGCAGCGGAAACAACAATTCATTAGAAGAGTCAAGTAAAGAATGAGTTCTACTATCTTCTAAGATTTAAAAGTCCATCATCAATATTTTATCCCTGTAACAACAATCAGTATATATCTTTAATCAAATATTCATCTTTGCACTACAGCCAAAGATATTCATTTTATATCACCAGGTTAGTCATGTTCATCTCAACACCTGTTCATCTTTGCACTACGGGCCAAAGATATTCATCAGTTAATCATTCATCTTTGCACTACAGGCCAACGATATTCAGTAATATCATTATTTAGGACTGAGGATGATGAAAAATATCTTAAAGAAAATGAATCCAACGAGACAGAAGGACAAATATTAGGGATTTGTATAACAGTATATCCAAGTGCAAAAATACTCCATAATAACTAATTGTGAAGTAGAATTCAAAAATAAAGATCAAAACATGGATACAATCAAAGATAGTAACCATAATTGATATCTTGGACAAAAAGGAAAATTTTCATTTTTTGGTGAATAGTACCGTATTCATGAATAGTGCCGTATACGTGAATAGTGGCGTATACGTGAATAGTAACCCCGACACAAAAAGGTAGAAATTCCATAATAAAATCCATACCAATATTTCGGTATAATGATATTGAAAGAATAACATCATTAAGAAAAAAAATAACATCCCTTACCTCAAAGAAACAGTACTTCGGAATGAAATGTCGAATATGATGCTAAATGAAACTTGTACTGAATAGCAACTCTCAAAGTATCTAAATACTAACAAAATACGCTCGATAATATAAAGAGAGAAAGAGAGAAAACTTATGTTTCTGGTGTGATTTTCTATTCTAACTTAGCCTCTATTTATAGGAAAATGTTAACGTCAAGCAGACTTAACTTAAACTACACTGATGACTTTACCTGCTACTATTGCCACTCACCACATTTGAAATAAAATTCAGCACATTTCTTCACCAACCAAAAGTGGGGCCCACCAATTCAATAATTTTCCACCAAAATCATTTATAAACCTAATTTCCGAATCAGTCAACTCTTAAAATTCATAACAAATCATACGTTCATTTTTAACGGTTCAAAATTTGTGGACATATACACAACTTATATATGTATAACATATCCAAAAATCACAACGATCCAACAGTCGGATTAAAATTATTACTCATACAATAGAGCTTTAAGAACACCGATTTGATCTTTTAATACCTCCAATACGATAAAATACTGAACAACACCTCAACATTAATTCCTTCATTTATAACCACATAAATAAATCCATCATTTATATCCGCATCAAATAAATATTTCCTTATCATATAAATCAAATTATTCACAAATAATATTACAGAATAACAATTATGACAACCAGGCCGTTCCCAGGAAAGAGGGGGCTTTCCGGTATGGATTTCTCCTTACTGGCGCGTAATTAGATGACCAAACCTCTTCTTGACAGAACTTTCTAGACATTGCCAATAATGTTATCTAATAATATTATTCAAATAATATGAATTATTGATCTAATAAAGGGAAATACTGTGTAGTGACAATTATTGAACAACAATAATATAAAATATCAATGCAGCAATTATTGAATCAATAAAATAAAATATTTAACAGTAACTACTGTAACAATTATTGAGTAGTGCCTTCTTACGTAAGAATCAATAATTCAAAAATACTATGCAATACTGCGTAGTGCATCAGGCAACCACGCCAGACATCGTATTTTAACCACCGGGTATTCCAACAGAGTTAACGGTAACAACTACGCTATTATTTATAAAAACTCAAACTTGTCATTTTCTTCATCTGACAGTTATTCTGTTATGGGGCCCATAAATGACTGTGCCGTCGTACGGGTATTCCCGATAAAAAGAATATTCCACGACCAAACGAATATTCCCCAACATAAATGAATATTTTATAACCACTTGCTTATTTTGTAAAATTTGCACATTTCACCCATAACCAAAGTATTATATCAAATTAACTCTTTATTATTTCAAGATAATAAATAGAGAAAATTTAATTTTATTCATAATAAGTTGGGGTCTTACACTTAGAACTTGCGTGATGGACTTCAAGGGAAATTGGGACGACCACCTACCCATTGTCGAATTTGCATATAACAATAGTTACCATGCCACCGTATGAAGCTCTTTACAAAAGGAAATACAGAACGCCATTATGTTGGGACGAAGTCGGAGAACGACGAATACTCGGACCAGAGTTAGTATAACAAACCGCGGATGTGGTGACAGTGATAAGGGCCAGACTAGTACCAAATTTCAAGATCGCTGTAGAAAAATATCTTGATTTGCGTGATAAAAGACCAAGATTTTGAAGTCGGCAGTTTTGTATTCTTGAAGGTATCTCCATGGAAGGGAAAGATCCGTTTCGGCAAGAAAGGAAAACTGAGTCCAAGATTCATAGGACCATTCGAGATACTATAGTGAGTGGGCGAAGTAGCATACAAAGTTGCACTACCACCTGAGATGGAGCACATCCATAACATGTTTTACATATTCGTGTTACGTCCGTACAAGCTTGACAACAAACACATGATTTCTTATGAACCCATTCAAGTGGAGAAGAACTTAGCATATGGAGAAATTCCTGTCCAAATTCTAGATAGGAAAGATCAAACTTTAAGAAACAAAGTCATTTCTTCTGTAAAAGTGCTTTGGCGTAACCACGATGTCGAGGAGGCAACGTGGGAGTTAGAAGATAGGATGATGAAGGATTATCCCCATCTGTTTATGTAACCTTGTAGCAATTCCAGGACGGAATTTTTATAAGGGCGGCAGATGTAATACCCGAGAATTTCCACGTATTAATCAATGGAAATAAATATTTATTTAAAATAAAATGATTTTTATATTTTGAAATGAGTTCACTCAATTAGATTAAATAGCTGAATAATTGAGAATATGTGGAGTTTGTGGTAAACTCGTTGAAAGCCTTGTGTGGCATGGTGATGGGAGATACTAACAGTAATATTAATTAACGAAGGAATTATAACGTAAACAATTAAGTAATATTAATTGTTAATTGTTGTTGTAGTATATTTGTGGATTGTTAATTGATGTTAGTGAAGGTTAATTAATATGTGATAATTAATTGTTATATTAATTAATTGATAATGGTTGTGGTAGAATATTGATTAATTAATAATGGTAGTTAATTAATAATATATGATTATTATTGTTAGCAAATGTGATAAGGATTAATGGTTATATATAGTAATCAATGAATAGAATGGTATGATTTATTTAATTTATGAAGACATGTGATATTATATAATTCTTATAATTAATAAGAAGATGCGGTGACACATTAGTATGGCTATGTAATATATATAAACTATATAATAAAGAGTAAGGAATTATAAGTTACATAAACAATTATTTATGTGAAAATAAGTACAGTGGAAATATTAAAAGATATACTATGTCAAAGAATTATAAATTATTTCAACAAGTGAGTCTACTTGAAATAATAAAGTTTTAAGGAGATATTAATTACTGGTGGGTAATTAAATGGAGTCCATACATATAATATTTAGACTGGACTAATGTACATGGATTATTTGATGTGAGTACATAAATAATCCCTAACTTTTCATTGTGCAGTAGCATTAACACATTAAAATTATATTTTGGGAATTAAAAGAACCAAAGTAAGCTTTATATACATAATTGTTGAGATTTAATACCCATGTCCCATATCCAGTGACCCTCATAGTACATAAACAGTAGTCTACTCCTTCATTGCGTAAAATCCAACAAAAAAAAACAAAAGGCTACAACTCCATGGTTATGATGGCTACAAGTTTAGGCAGTTGGCCAACTCTTCTTTATCCCACATTTCCTCTCAATTTCTGTTGGGTCAAACCATGGTGTAATGCCATGAACTGGACACTCTATTCTCTATATATAGCACCATTCCTTCTCCATTCTTTGATTACTTGAATTGTCTGTTAAGTGTGAATTGAGGGTGTGAGTTGCTGAGCTTTGTAGAGGTATAATCAGAGTAGTGAGAGAGTTCAATTTAAGCATCAAGGAGGTATAATCCCTAATTTTGTTCTTAGTTTGAGTTTTGTCTAAATTCTTGCAATTGTATAAAATCTCTATTAATTGATGTAGAATAGCATGCCATTGTGTTATTTGAGTTGGTACACATGTTTTGGAACATGGTAGCTGGTCTGGTTGCAGGTTTTGCATCTCATATGCTGAGGCTTTATAGAAGTAGAGACATATTTTTTCAGTCTGCTTGAAGTGGCGCAGCCGCGCCACTTCCATAGGCTAAAACTTACTTTTATTAGATACTGATTTGAGGTTTTTGATTTGTTCTAAGCATGCTATGATAGTTAGGTTAAGCATATAAATAACCCTAGCATGTGGTTAGATATTGTTTTGAATATAGTACGTTGTTTTAGCTTGATTTAAGTTAAGTTTTCAAGAAAACTTCAAGATTTGGAAAACTAGAAATCATGAACTTGAAGTAATGCACATTCTGATCATGCAAGCATGTTAGTATTATTTTGAAATGTGTGTCAAACATACTAACTTAAGTATATGGATTTCGTATTGAAGCATGATTATGTTGGACTTAGTAATAAGCTTTGCTAATGAAAATGCGAACTTTAAACGTGAATGTTAATGTGCTACTTGAAAGTTAGAATCTGATATTTGTGAACATGTTTGATGATACTCTTAGACTCACTCAGGTATCATAAATGTATATATATCATGCTTAGGTATCGTAATTCAAGGAAATCATAAATGAAGCATATTTCAAAACTAAACGATGTTAATTACAAGTATATGATATGAATACTCACAAGCATGTCTAATATGAGTTATATCACTACTTTATATGTTTAACAATTAAGCATGTTGGACTTTATGATTTCATGACCTTAATTTGTTGAGATGTCCAAACTTAGGACCATAATATGGAAAATGGGACCTAGATTAAACTAGGAAAATACGAAAGGACCCTTAACATGTTAATATGTGTTATGTATGTAAGGATGTGAAATCTAGGCCAAGCAGATAGTTGGAAACTTGGAAAGTAACTTCTGTGATTTCTGAAGTATGTAGCATGCTAGAATAACTTCATTATGATTATGTCTATTCATGACACACTAACAAAGGTAGTTTTGCATGTTAACACCTATCTTAGCTTGAATTGACAAAGTGTTTTAAAATGATGAAGTCTAACGATAGATCCGAGCTACGTAATAACATACATATAAGGTTTCTTGATTGAGTTGTGTGCGTACACTTGGACTATATTTATCAAGATTGTTTATTGAATATGTTTAACAAAGGAATATCCTATATGCGTATCACATTATGATAGGATTCGAAAGTGTATTGATAAGCGATATTTTGGTAAACTACGCTTAAGGCAAGTTCCCTAAACTTACTCTAATTATTATTGAGCAAGTCTACTTGAATTTCACTCTTGATTATGCAAGTTCCTTGAACCCTACTTTTAAACTTATCTTGTGAATGTAAGTTATCCCGCTTATTCGTACAATCAAGCTAGTATGCTTAAATTCTTGTGAAAGTTATTATTCATGTTGAACTTAGTATTGTTCTTAAATATTGTGAAAGAGTCGATGCCATTTGATTCGGCTAGACTATATGCATGTTTATAAAAGTTGTCCAAACCAATTGATTGGTGCGAAAATCTTGAAAACTGAGTTGGATAACCCTTTTGGTAAGGGGAGTGTATGTCGTTGGAAACCCCAACACATGATTGAATATTATGGTGGTGTTATGCATAACGTAAAGTATTGTAGACTGATCATCTATAGTACTTGATACTTTTGAGTTATCAGTTAATATTGGTAACTCTAGTGGAAGTTCAATAGTCCTTAGTGACTACTCAGTATAAATTGTTTATCCAGTTGGATACATTGATAGTCGTTGAATTCATATATATCTATTGATTTATATTGAATTATCGTTCTTATTCCAAGAATTGTTGATATTCATTATTCATGATATTATTTTGAAACTCTGAACTATCTTTGAGATGATACTTCGATATTTCAAACTTATGTTATGAAACTCTTTACCCTTGTTGTATATTACTTGCTGGGCAATTTGTGCTCATCCTTGCTTATTTAAAACCTTTCAGTTAAGGAGGAACAGGGAGGTGTTTCTGGAACAAATAAGGGCAAGGTCAAGGCTAGCGACTAGCTTGTCTCTTTTTATGTTTAAGACTAATATATTATATTAAGACTATTTCAGACTATGCTTAAGCTTAAGTAAGATTATATAATAAGTCTTTATTCGATATTATTATGTAATCTATTAAGCATTGTAGGTTGCGAGACTTGGGGGAATAATTATAATAAATCATTGTATATTATTCTAAAGTAGATTTTTCGTTGTGTATGTGTGATTTTAGTAATACTTTGAGCACGTGATGAACCGAATTCGAGTGACCAAGTGGAGGTCTGAATTTGGGGGCGTCACAGCTAAAACTTTCCCAATCAATGGGCATCAGACAGTTAACTCAGATAATGGGCACCAAACATCTCAACTCCATCATCTATCGTCTAAAGATGAATGGTGCTGTTGAAGCGACTAATAAGAATATCAAAAAGATCATGCAAAAGATGTCTGCCAATCACAAAGGATGGCCTGACTCATTGCCTCCGACTCTATTAGCCTACAGAACATCAATGGGCATTTCCATTGGGGAAACCCCCTACTCATTAACCTATGGGATGGAAGCAGTGCACCCCATAGAAGTGGAAATGGAATCCCTCAAGGTGTTGATAGATGCTCAGCTGGATGAAGACCAATGGTTACAAGTTAGGTATCACTAATTATCTCTAATAGATGAAAGACGAGCCACTACCATCTTCCATGGTCAATTATACCAACAGAGGATCGCCAGATCCTACAACAGAAAAGTCTTGCTACGGTAATTCAAAAAGTATGACTTGGTTTTGAAGAAAATTTTGGACAACAAAAATCAATCCAAAGGAAAAATTGCCCCAAACTGGGAAGGCCCATTTGTTATCACCGAGGTATTGACAGGAGGAGCTCTCAGATTACAGAAGATGGATGGCGATGAATTTTGGCAGCTCATTAACTTGGACAACGTGAAACGGTACTATTTCTGAAGTTACCATCAAACAAACATCCTGGTTTTGGATCACCAGATCCCAGTCACTTTAGGTTTTCTAAACCCTTCACTACATACAACTCTTATTCACAGCTGTTTTCCCCATCAGGGACAAACACACCTTTCAACCAGCAGCATGGTTTTGGATCACCAGATCCTTCACTCAATTCAGGTTTTCAAAACCTTTCAAACTTGCAGTTTTGTTCCACTAGGGATAAAACTTTTTCACACCTGTAGTTTTGTCCCACCAGGGATAAAAACTTTTCACACCTTTAGTTTAACCTGTATATAGGATCAAACTTTTCATCTCTAATTCATCCTGCACATGGGACGAACTATGTTGACCTGATCTCCCCAATACACGGGAGTACATAGGCATCCACTTGTTGGTCCGGTCACAACATATAAAAAAACATCTCTACACCTTTTTACATCCTTGCCATACAACTTTGAACCTCTGACACCAGGTTCGAACTACGCATACCTGATCTCCTCTTCAATAGGAGTACATAGGCAGCCATTCATGGTTCGGTCTTAACCCATACCAAAACACAAAAACTTGTCAACGGTACTGGGATCATCTTTCAATCCGCCACACTTCATCGGCATAGACCAAAGGGATGGAATTACCTGGTTTCCCCACACAAATGGGAGAATAGGCAACCATTTAAGCTATGGTTGAATCCTCAAAGAGAAACACCAATCCATAAGAGATGGAACTACCTGGGCTCCCCCATACAAAGGAGTACCAGCGACAACCTCAGAGAGGAAAGCCACACTCTTCTCCACAACTACATACATAAACCAGTCCCAAGACACCAAAGGGCAGGGGATACACACAGATCAACGATCCATTTTGAAAGATCCTGAGACATATCAATGTCCACCCATCAAGGATAAGTTCAGAATACATTAAGATCATAAGTCATAGAGAAACAAGCAAATATCAAATAAGTAACAAGGCACACCTAAAAGGGAAATGAATCAAAATATATTTCCCTGCCATATATAATGTTGTTTGATATATACATTGTATACTGTACATGACAAAATGGCTAAGCTAGTCAGTGCAGGAAAATAAAAGCCCATCTATAATCTAGTGGATATACGTGTTATCAAGTCCAACATGGCATCTCTCTCCGAAGAAGGAGGTAACGTTGCGAGCTCCCACCCAAGGGTATCGACACAAGCAAATAGATCCACAGTCAACTACATGGTGACACTATGCTCATCAATATAGGCGCTCATCTTTGCAATGATATCAGTAGTATGAGACCTCACTGCAGTGCTATCTATAACACCAACATCCCGGGCAGATATAAAAATATCCTGCTCAATAATCAACGTTTCTCTGGATGATCTAGCCTTATCCCGCTCAATAATAGTGGTATCTCTATGAGCTAAGGCATCCTCTCTCTCTCTCTAATAGAGCGACATCTCTCCCATCAAGAGCTGTCAACATCAAGGCCCTAACCTGATATCTCTCAAATGTCATCAGATGAAGGCTCTGCTCTAAATACTCTATCGAATGCAGGCTCACAGTAGCAGTCATACTAGGAGAATCCATCATAGATGCTGGCAACCCAGCAAATAACTCCTCCTCAGTGGGAAAATCAATGTCCTCCATGGGCTCCACTATCAAGATCAATCCCCGGCACGGTGGATACAACCTCGACTGATGTGATCTCTGCCTCCATCCATGCAGAATACTCTGTAGAACTACCCAGATGGCTAACAGAAAACTCAGCTCGCTAACGCTGATCCCAACAACCATGCCCCCTCAATAGGATGCACATCCTCAAACTGGTCAAACTGTGACACAACAACTAGTGGGTGATACGTGGTCATGCCCCTCAAACCAGCTAGAGGGAGATAATCCATGCCAGGTGCATGACTAATGAAGTTGTAGGGAGAACTAAGCCCTGTACATGGCAAAATGTCAAATGGATCCTCGATCCCTGCCAAAAACACCGACCAGGATGTAGCGTATGTACACTCTGCTGGCTAAAAGGAGTAAGACATGGCTATCTCATGGGAAAAGTAGTACCCATGCCGTTGGAAGGTGCCAATCAGTCTGAAGTGTGACATAAACCACACATACAGCAGGAGCTAGCTGCCTATAAACACCCCTGCAGGATAGGTGTGGCAGTACGTGGCGGATCTCAATGTCTTTGCCACAATCATCAGCACAGTGGTATGACCCTCCCTAAGAGCTCTCATTACCATGACAACATCGATGTCTAGCTCATCCATATATACAGTGGCATGTATATATAAGCCACTACACACATCATGAGTACGTCTACTCTAGCAACATGCCACTGATCCTCCGACATGGTAAAATCCCCAGAGTGCTACGTATAAATGTTCGTATGGAAAAATCTGTCTATCGAAAAATGCTGGGACACTACATGGTCGGATGTAATCTCTTCGTGGACTACTCTATGCCGTTGGAAGTGTTCTAATCGGTCATGAACTATCAGCTCATATCACCGATAGCCATCCGAGCGCAAGGCCTGTCCAATGGCAACACTTTAACAACCGAGAAAATAAAATTATTTGTAAAATAATTTTATTTGATTAATTAATGAATAAAATGATATTATATAATTTATTAACGAGTAAACAAGATGAAGCTTATTCTATAACCTAAAAGGGTCGCAATATCGTAATATTCTGGCTACATAAAGGAATTAAGGTGTTTAAATTTCCAATACGAAAATAAAAGTTTTCGAGAAATTCTCCAAAAAACACTATTCATCAATTTCTGCTTGGAAATTATTTTTGAACTTTCGGGAAATACGTAATGATGGAATAATAAGGAAGGATGGATTATGTAATAATAATTCAAGTATGATGAACGCAATTTTTCATCTGCGTGCTAAGTTTGAGAATATTAAGTAAGTAAAGATTGAATAAATGACGATTGTATGATAAGCAATTATTATATGAGGTAATGAATACGAGTATGATACGAAGTATTATACAAGTATGTATGAAAGATAGTATGTCGTATATGATGAATGATTATACGACTTAGTATACGAGAATAATATGAAGATTATACGTTAAGAGCCTTAAGCTAATTATAATGTACTTGTAGGATTTGTGTAGGAATTGGGCAAGTCCAAGTATAAACTTGTTTAGGCCCAAACAGTAATAATGTATGCCCAATGTAAGGCCCAAAGTTAATAAAACTTAACCCCAAACAAATAACCGGACCCGTGGATCGAACCGATGGGGCACCGCGTAAGAAAACCCATGGGGAAACCCATATGGGCCCCCGTGAGTGAGTCATAACTGGCCATCTTGGTGGCCAAGAAAAGGATAAGTGTTGTGTTACCCAAGTAAGGAATAGTAAGGAGGTGGAAGTAAGGAGGTTGGATGGTCTAATGACTATTATGCCCTAACCTTGCCAAGCCTATAAATAAGAGAAGTTGTTGGTCATTTGTTACTTATTAAATTTCCACCAACATCTTAGAGCTTACATTGAGAGAAAAGTTAGAAGAGCTAGTCTTTGATAACCCAAGAGAAGGAAGAAGAAAGAAAGCTTGAATACAAAAGTAATGAATCGCTAACCATTAATCTCCATCTCTTCATTATAGTTTTGATAGAGAAGTGAGTATTGGTGGTGCGTCTACCATAATGAGTATAAGGATGGTTATTAGAGGATTTAAACCTTAATAAACCATGTTGTAATTGAATCATAATCATAAAAGTTACGAACTAATAAAGAACATTGAAGAATTGTCATTTTTTTTGTTGTTGGACAAGTTTAAAACAATCATTTATAGGCTTAGATGATTTATGTTGTGTTAATGGAAGAAATCCATTTGGAACGGAGTAAAAATCTCAAGTAACGAAGTTATGACGAAAGTTACGAGATTAGACGATAATCGTCGAAATCGTAAAATTCTAGGAATGAAGGTCAAAAGTCACAATTGAAAAACATTGGTTTTCGATGGAGAATAGTCTAAATTTGCATTTTAGAGTTGCGGACTAGAAAATGGTCAAATTCTGACTTAAAATGAAGAAACGAGCTATGAACGTTCACGAACGTTTATCGAATTCGTAATAAAGAGTTTAATCGGTGAATTCCATGTTAACGGATTTGAAAATATAAGATTTTCTAATGAAATTGTAAAACATATGATATGTGAGCTAACTGATTTTGAACGAGCCAATTTGGACTTAGAATGAATAAGTTATGAGCCCAAAAAATTTACAGAAGAAGAAAACTATGAAATTAATCCGAGGATCGGGGTATGACGTCAGTGTATGCCCAAGGAGGTAAAGTTTCATCAGTCAGCGCGATGCTGGCCGAACCCTCATACACTGAAGAGTGGTGTCATAGTCACAAGCATATAGAAGGTAGTATGGTAATCATGAAGGCCAACACTAGGAAGGACCCATTAAACAATGGAATTGAATGTAAAACAAATAGAAGATGATTAATGGTAAATTATTACCTTAATAAACTTAAAATAATGTCCTTAATAATGATAATAACCTTAAGTTAAATAACTAAAGGTTGACGAAAGATTACTTGAACGTAAATACAAAGTACTACGATAAACCGCAACCAATGTTAAACATCTAATGAATGAATAGATTGAGAAGAAGGGTAAGATACAGTAGTGGCAATACATGATTGTTTATGACCTAATGTGGTATGATATGTGATTATGTATTGTAGAAACCTTAAAGATTTAAAAGGAAAGTGTATTAACTGTAGAAGACGTTAAAGGCAAGTGTTCTAACCCTTATATATGTTCATTCTAGACAAGCTTTGTAATTAATGTATCTTACGCATGAATTGATGTGTAACGAAGTTAAAGCCAATTCCTTCAGCTAGACTTAATGTATTTTGTGGATTTCCTCATAATATATCAAAATATTATCAATGTTGTTATCTTTTGCCAATTGTTTTGGTATAGATTTCAAAGAAAGACTGAGTATGAATAAACAAACATTTTGTCGTCAAACGACAATCACGTGAGGTTGCCAAAACTTAAATGTAGATACGTTTAATGAAGTAGTGTTGTACAACATAGAGTACTATAGGCTGATCACCTAGACATGCTCATAAGATATACTGGACTTACGGACTTGGTTCCGGGTTGTTCTTTTCAAAGAAAGAATGAAATGCTCATGGTCTTGGACCAAAATTTATGTTTAATGAATGTTGTTCATTGTTAAATATTTTAAAGAAAAGTGAAGTGCTATTTTGAATTATTAATAGTACTTCATAATTATTGATTCGGTTATAAAAGATATAGGATTCATATGATTCAAACCTATTATTCAAATGAAATTGTCATACTTGTTGAGTTAGTTATACTCACTCTTGCTTGAATCATATGGATGCAGTTAAGACTGAACGACCTCAAGGATCCAGTAAGAATAAATGGAAGGCTAAGGCAGACCAATAAGCTGTCTTTGTAATCATAGAGTTTGATTGTTGTAATTATTTGATATTATAACAAAGAACATATATAATGGTTACAAAGAACCTGGGAAAAGAAATATTGTTTTAGAATATATAGAAGACATATTCACTCTTTTGAGTTATTTTAATTGAATGTATGTGTGAAATGTAGCACCGTGTAGCACCATCTGTCGGGTTAGAAGATATCCGGATTTGTGGGCGTCACAGGTTGGTATCAGAGCTGTAGGTTATAAAACTTAAGGGGGGGGAAAGAACCTTAAGCCATAACTTTAAGAAAATTTAAAGAAGTAAAAGATGAAGTTAACCCTAAAAATGCATTAAATGTGATGTAAGACCCCAACTTTTATGAATAAAGAATAAATTTCTCGAAATATATTTTTGATATTATGGTGTGGATTTGATATAATGTTATAGTTGTGGGTAATATTTACAAATTTTGCAAAGTAAGCAAATGGTTATATAATATTCGATTGGTCGGGGAATATTCATTTTAACAAGGAATATTCAGACGACAAAGACAATCATCAGTGGACCCCATTAATGGAAGTATTGTCGTAGTTAGAAAACGACATAATTATCTTTTTATAAAAATAACGGCGGAAGTTTTACCGTTAAATTATTGAATTACCCAGTAGTAAAAGTACAGTAATACACGTGATTGCATAGTAGCACACGGTATTGATTATTGATGCTTACGTGAGAAGTCACTCAGTTATACTTAATTATTGCTACAGTAATTGTTGCATCATATCTCTCATATTATTGATTAGATTATTGTCACAATATCATCTGTATAATATAATATATTATTAAATCAATAATTGAGACGACAAAGTTATTCATATTATTAAATTGCAATATTTACAATGTCTAGAAGTTCTATCAAGGAGAGGTTTGGTCATCTAATTGCACGCCAATAATGAGAAATCCTTATCGAAAAGCCACTTCTTTCTTGGGAACGACCTGGTTATTAAATATTGTGAGTTATAATATTAATGATAATTAACTTCGTGTTGATTAAAGATGAAATTGATAGTTCCATTGTGTTGGAATTAATAGTGTTAGTGAAAATTGACATTTATTTCGATAATAATTGATGTCTGGAAGTTATCGGGTAATTAATCGGATAAATGAGGAATTAATTGCTATTAATTCACATGATTATAACTATTTGTTCACATGTGTGTACTATTGATTCACATTCATGTACTATTAGGGGAGTTGGTGCAAGATTGATAATACTTGCATGACTAAGTTAAAGATGGAGGTATAGATGGATGTACTATACTGTTATTCGAATTTTCACATGATTATAACTAATGAATCACATGATTGAAATATTGATTCACATTATTTACTATTAGGGGAGGTTGTGCAAGTTTGATAATACTTGCAGGACTAAATTAAAAATAAAAGAAAAGTTGGAGGTATTGTACTGTAATTTTTTGAGCCCCAAAATGTGCAATTATCGAATCTATATTTTTCAATAAATAGAAGCTCATTCTTCCTTCATTTCTCTCCAATTCACTAAAGCTATAGAGCAAATTATTATAGAGAGAAATTATAGAGAGAAAGATGAAGAGAAGTCTGCTACCTCTCTATTCCAGTATCCAGCTTTATTCTAAGGTAAGGGATATTATTTCTTTCGTATTCATGAAAAGAGCTTCTGTTATTCCATTCTTTATTATTATGTTAGAATAACTTGTCTATTCGAACTACCGCATACATGGTGAAATTCTTCTGTTATTCCATTCTTTATTATTATTATGTTGGAATAACCTGTCTATGCGAAGTACCGCATACATGGTAAAATTCTTCTGTTATTCCATTCTTTATTATTCTGTTGGAATATCCTGTCTGTGCGGATTACGCTAGACCTGGTTCCATTCTTTATTATTCTGTTAAAATATCCTGTCTGTGCGGATTACGCTAGAACTAGTTCCATTCTTAATTATTCTGTTGGAATAACCTGTCTGTGTGGTCTATCACATCCATGGTGAATTCTTTGTTATTCCATTCTTTATTATTCTATTGGAATATCCTGTCTGTGCGGATTACGCTAGACCTGGTTCCATTCTTTATTATTCTGTTGTAATAACCTGTCCGTGTGGTCTATCGCATGCATGGTGAATTCTTCAGTTATTACATTCTTTATTATTATATTGGAATATCCTGTCTATGTGGATTACGCATGACCTGGTTCCATTATTTATTATTCTGTTGGAATAACCTGTCTATGTGGATTATCACATGTATGGTAATGATCATTCGTATTCATTCCTTATTAAATTGTTGAAATGATCTGTCTACGTGGATTACCGCATGGCGGATGAAAATCCATTTGCAGTTTCATATATTCTATGATACTCATTTGGTTAAAGTTTTGGCTTCTATACTCCATGAAATTAGTAGAATATCCTGGATATTTGCGCTTCATCCGGCATCTTTTCATGGAAATATTCTTCTGAGCATTCTTGAATTTTACTCCACAAAGCAGTATCATGTTGACAATATGGAGGAATTTATTTCAAGATAAATTAACTTATAAATCATTAAAATTTATTCTTGAACTTGTTTTATTTAATTATTATGTCATTGTCATCATCCTCATGTTTATATTGTGATAAAAGTTATCTTTGGCTTACGTGCATAGATGGACTTGGTATGATTATGACCAGGGATCATTCGGTATAATCATGACCTGTAATGTTATAAATGATGTGATAAAAGTCCTCAGTGGCCTGTAGTGCATTGATGGACAGTTTTTGGTATGATTATGACCAGGGATTATTCGGTATAGTCATAGCCATTGATGATTTAATGAATATCCTTGGTCTGTAGTAGAGGGATGACTCGATGATGTGGGTTATTTATTAAGCTGAGTCTCAGCGATAAAAATTGATGAAATTTTTTTAAATCATAGTAGATAGTAGATATCATGCTCTACTTGACTCTTTTAATGTATTGCTTATTCCACTATAGTTAAACTTGATGTCTATTATATTTTATCAGTTTAGCATTGTTGAAGACTAATGATAATTTATTCTGCATTATCTTAGTCATAATATTTCTTACTGGGTTAGTTGAGTTCAACCTTTCTTTCACTATTCTCTTCCTGAAATGAGAACGTAGCCAAGACTAGTCAGGGAACGGAGTGACGATCCAAATGATAGCATTAGTAGTCCTCACTATTCTGTTAAATAGTGTGACAATAAATATAATGAGGACTCCATTGAGTGTCAATATTGTCTAGATGACAATATTCTTATTAAAACTCTTAGATTATGTTTTGTCATATTTTACACGACTGTTGTATAATTAAGTTGTATTTAAATTTTGTACCATGTATTTAGCGACTCAAGATGAGTGATGTATACCTATTTTGGGGGAGTCACAGTTGGTATCAAACCTTAGGGGTATGATCCCTGTCTGAGATGTGAGACAAGAACTAGGAGGGAAGAGACGGGGAATTCCTTCGCTAGTATGACCTACCTAAGTTTATTTGGTATTTAATTTGTCGGTCAGAGTATAGGAATAATATGTGATATGTCAATTAACCCTTGTTTTGTGACATTATTTGTATTCAGATGTTGTGAATAGGGCTCAGTTATTAGAGCGTGATAATGAGTCAGTAAAACCAAAAGGAAACGACCAACAACACGATAATAATCGTACCGGTGGCAACGGCCATCGAAACAATGATAACCATCGTGGGGGAAATTATCATGCCAAGAATAGTAACCATTTCGATGGTAATCATGGCTAAGATAATAGGAGTGGAAATTTCAAGAAGAGAAGGTTCAACAACGATGGAAAGACAGCAACACCAACACCCGTTTTCAAGTAAGGAGAACGACCACCAATTGTATGCTTCAAATGCGGAGGGGAGGGACATATCAGTCCAAACTACGTGATGCAGTCCAAAGCATGTTACAATTATGGAAAAGAAGGTCACCTAGCCCAAATTTGTCGTGCAACAATGTCAAGTTCAGCTGGGACGGTGGCACCAAAGGCGGATACGGACAAAACAAAGTCAGTGGTTTCAGGAAGAGCGTTTTTTGTGACTTCGCAAAAAGCGAGTAACCCGAACGAAGTTAGCACGGGTTAGTTAATTATAAATTCTTGCGAAGTCTATACCATATTAGATATTGGTTCTACCCATTCTTTATCTCCCTTGCTTGCGCTCAACGTTTAAATTTGACTTCGGAGAAATTAGACTTTGACTTATTGTTTGAAACTTTGTTAAGAGAAACCTTCATTAGCTCCACTATTTATAAATCTTGTTTGATTCAAATCGGTAACCGCATGTTACGTTTCGATCTTATTTCTTTGAAAATACTTGCATTTGATGTGATTTAGGGGTTGATTGGTTAACTACTTATCATGCTAAAATCGATTGTTTTCGTAAGGTTGTTAGCTTTCATATTCCTAACCAACTATTATGCGAATTCAAGCAACCAAACCACTAAAAACACTCACTGTCATATCAAGTCATAAAGCTATTTGTTTATTAAAAAACGGATGTCAAGCTTTCTTAGCCCATGTCATGGATTTGAATAAAAATACGTCAGATTTGAATGATATTTCTATTGTTAATAAATTTCCTGACGTATTCCCTAAAGAACTTCCCGGCCTACCCCTAGAGCGTGAAATTGAATTTTGTATCGACCTTGAATCCAGTACAAAACCCATTTCCAAAGCCCCATATCGAATGGCTCCTATTGAACTTCAGGAGTTAAAAACCCAACTATAGGAATTGTTAGACATCGGTTTCATTCGTCCTAGTACGTCTCCTTGGGTTGCTCCTATTCTATTCGTGAAGAAGAAAGATGGAAGTATGCGACTTTGTATTGATTATCGGGAGTTGAATCATGTCACCATCAAAAATAGGTACCCGTTGCCTCGCATTGATGACCTGTTTGACCAGTTGCAAGGAGCCAAATTCTTTTCAAAGATTGATCTTCGTTTCGGATATCATCAGTTGAAGATTAAAACTGATGACATTCCAAAGACTTCTTTCAGAACTCAGTATGGGCATTATGATATCCTAGTCATGTCCTTTGGATTGACTAATGCTCCTGCTGCCTTCATGGATATGATGAACCGAGTATTCAAGGATTATTTGGATCACTTTGTGGTCGTCTTTATTAATGACATCCTCATATACTCCAAAACCCGTGAAGACCATGAGCAACACTTGAGGCTGATACTTCAAAAGCTTCGTGAAAACAAGCTTTATGCCAAATTGAAGAAATGTGAGTTCTGGCTCGAGGAAGTTGCATTCCTTGGGCACGTAATATCAAATCATGGAATATCTGTTGACCCAACAAAGATTGAAGCAATTCAAAGCTGGGAGTAACCTAAGTCAGTGACCGAAGTATGTAGCTTTCTTAGCTTAGCTGGTTATTATCGGAGATTCGTGGAAGGATTTTCTCGAATCGCTACTCCATTAACTCAGCTAACTCGAAAAAGATACAAAATTCGGTGTGAGTGAGGAATGTGAAAAGAGTTTTCAAGAACTCAAGAGGAGAATCATTTCAGCACCTGTTCTGACAATACCATCTGGCTCGGAGGGATTTATCATCTACAGTGATGCTTCAGGCAAAGGTTTAGGATGTGTTCTCATGCAACATGGGAAATTCATAGCCTATGCCTCACGACAACTCAAAGAATATGAGAGGAATTATCCTACTCATGATCTAGAGTTGGCAGCAGTCGTTTTTGCGCTTAAGATTTGGAGGCATTACCTTTATGGAGAGAAGGTGGAGATCTATACGGATCATAAAAGCCTCAAATATTTCTTCACTCAAAAGGAACTCAACATGCGGCAACGACGATGGCTTAAGTTGTTGAAAGATTATGATCATACCATCCAATACCATCCTGGAAAAGCGAACGTAGTAGCTGATGCGTTGAGTAGAAGATCATATGCGGGCATGAGTGCAATATTGTCAATGCAAAGGCCCATTTTGTATGACTTGAAAAGGATGGAAATAGAGTTAAAGACTCCAGGGACCCATGTGATGATGGCGAATATACGAGTGGAACCGACTTTAATTGATAAAGTTAAAGCTGCTCAAGCTACAGACCTAGAGCTGATGCGTATGAGGAAGAAAGTGCAAGAAGGTGCTATTTTAGAAGAAAGAATCGATGATGAAGGAATACTTCGAGTCAACTCTAGACTTTGTGTTCCTAACGATTTTGACTTGAAGTATAAAATCATGATGGAGACGCACAACACACCATTTGCAATCCATTTTGGGAGTACCAAAATGTATCGTGATCTTCGACATACATTTTGGTGGAGCAATATGAAGAGAGAGATAGCGGGCTTTATCTCAAGGTGCCTAACTTGTCAACGAGTCAAGGCGGAGCATCAAGTGCCAAAAGGTCCATTGCAACCACTTGAAATTCTAGAATGGAAGTGGGAGCACATTACCATGGATTTTGTTACTAGTCTTCCCAGGGTTTCTCAAGGCATAGATGTGATTTGGGTCATTGTTGATAGATTGATCAAGTCTGCTCATTTCTTACCGATACGAGAAACTTATACACTTGAACGTCTTGATAGTATATACATAAACAAGATCGTAAGATTGCATGGTATGCTAGTATCCATAGTTTCTGATTGAGACCCAAGATTCACTTCAAGATTTTGGGTTAGTTTGCAAAAAGCTATGGGCACGAATTTACGATTTATTTCGGTATATAATCATCAAACGGATGGGCAGTTATAATATCCTGTCTATGTAGATTACGCTAGACCTAGTTCCATTCTTTATTATTCTATTGGAATATCCTGTCTGTGCGGATTACGCTAGACCTGGTTCCATTCTTTATTATTCATTGAATAACCGTATGCATGCGATCTATCACATGCATGGTGAATTCTTTGTTATTCCATTCTTTATTATTTCATTGGAATATCTCACATGCATGCGGATTACGCTAGACATGGTTTCATTCATTATTATTCTGTTGGAATAACCTGTCTGTGCGGTATATCGCATGTATGGTGAATTCTTCTGTTATTACATTCTTTATTATTATATTGGAATATCCTGTCTGTGCGGATTACGCATGACCTGGTTCCATTCTTTATTATTCTATTGGAATAACCTGTCTATGTGGATTATCACATGAATGGTAAATGATCCTTCGTATTCATTCCTTATTAAATTGTGGAAATGCTCTGTCTACGTGGATTACCGTATGGCGGGTGAAAATCCATTTGCAGTTTCATACATTCTATGACACTCATTTGGTTAAAGTTTTGGCTTCTATACTCCATGAAATTAGTAGAATATCCTGGATATTTGCGCTTCATCCGGTATCTTTTCATGGAAATATTCTTCTGAGCATTCTTGAATTTTACTCCACAAAGCAGTATCATGTTGACAATTTAGACGTAATTTATTTCAAGATAAATTAACTTATAAATCTTTAAAATTTATTCTTGAACTCGTTTTATTGAATTATTATGTCATTGTCATCATCCTCATGCTTATATTGTGATGAAAGTCATATTAGGCTTATGTGCATAGATGGAATTGGTATGATTATGATCAGGGATCATTCGGTATAATCATGACCTGTAATGTTATAAATGATGTTGTAAAAGTCCTCAGTGGCCTGTAGTGGATTGATGGACAGTTTTTGGTATGATTATGACCAGGGATTATTCGGTATAGTCATGAGTATTGATGATTTAATGAATATCTTTGGCCCGTAGTGCAGGGATGACTCGATGATGTGGGTTATTTATTAAGCTTAGTCTCAGTGATAAAAATTGATGAAAACATTTTAAATCATAGAAGATAGTAGATATCATGCTCTACTTGACTCTTCTAATGGATTGCTTATTCCGCTGCAGTTAAACTTGATGTCTATTTTATTTTATCAGTTTAACATTGTTGAAGACTAATGATAATTTATTCTACATTATCTTAGTCATAATATTTATTATTGGGCTAGTTGAGCTCACCCTTTCTTTCAGTGTTCTCTTCAGGAAATGAGAATGTAGTCGGGACTAGTCGGGGAATGGAGTGACGATCCAGATGATAGCATTAGTAGTCCTCACTATTTTGTTAAATAGTGTGACAATAAATGTAATGAGGACTCCATTGAGTGTGGATATTGTCTAGATGACAATATTCTTTTTAAAACTCTTAGATTATGTTTTGTCGTATTTTACACGACTGTTGTATAATTAAGTTGTATTTGAATTTTGTACCATGTATTTGGCGACTCAAGATGGGTGATGTATACCTATTTTGGGGGCGACACATGTGATATGTGTTTTTACTATTCTAATAATGTGCACTTATCAAACTAAATTGTTTTGGTGTGGATGTCAGGAAATAACGTGATGTATAGGGATACACATGTGGTTTGTGAGGGGTCTGTAAATCAAGTAGAGATCTTACTGACACCTATAGCTGAGTTGCTAGAGGTGGTGGTGGTTGAGTCAGAAGACTCGAAAAATTTAGATGTCATGTCCTTGTTTGACGTCATACCAGAGGAGGAGCTGGAGGTGGTGTCGTTTAATACGGTAGCACCTGCAAAAGAGATGACTCCGGGGGAGTCAATGAAGGCATTATTCATGACGGTATTGGATAGTAACATCCAGTATGGGAAGGAGGTGAAAGAATTAAAGGCAGAGATCCATGACATCTTGGCAAACAAGAAAGATATGGAGACGTTGTGGGAGGAAGAGCACGATGAGAAGGTTTTAGCGAAGGACAAGGTCCATGAGCTGAAACACAAGGTCTTTGAGCTTAGGAAGAATCTAAAGTCTAAGAAGCAGAAGATTGGGAGAATGTCCAATATATACAGGAGTTCTCACGAGGATTATCAGTGGCAAGTTACTGAATATCCTGTAGAGGTAAGGCAGACTTGGCATACTATCAATTGAGATGTGATAGCCAGTCTTTCCAATGCCGCCTATGAGAATGCCATTAGGCAAATGTAACCTAGTTAGTAACTTCAGTAGAGTTAGATATGTAAATATGTTGTATCTAAGCAGTGACGTAAAACCCTCTTTTGTATAGAAAAGGGTAGTCTTTTGTAAATCCCAATTTTTGGAAAGCAAGCGGGAAAGTAATGTAATCAACTAAGGTTATGTAATGATGAATGATGTAGTATTATACTACAAGGAAGAAGCAAATCAATATAAGCCTTTTATGGAACAAGTTGTGCAATGAGTATGAGTTATTGTTTGATAATAAATAATAATTAACTAACAAGAAGAAAGTAATAATGAAGTGTTATTTATTTTAACAAAAAGATGCTGCCAAGAAGAAGACAACGAAATCAAGAAGCGAATTTGAATCAACCGAAAGGGGGGACTGGTTAACCCGATGTAAGAGTTCGTTAATTTATTAACGACTGCTTTTAATAGGAATGGGGCGAATATACCTGTAAATCTTGCGGTAGTACGAGCTACTATGTTTAAGGATTTTGAGAGTGTAGGTCCGCCAAAGTTCAAAGAAACTACAGACCCTATAGAAGCCCAGACTTGGATGAAAGAAATTGAGAAGGCATTTGTTATTTCAAATGTCAAAGAGGGGCAAAAGATTTCTTTAGCTACCTACATGATGAAGGGAGAGGCCAACTTCTAGTGGGAGGCAAAGCAGGCTAGGGCTGGGGTAGAAAACATAACGTGGACACGGTTCAAGGAGATTTTCTTCGAGAACTACTTTCCCACGAGTATGCAGGGGAGGATGGAGATGAGGTTTTTAGAACTGAAACAAGGGGAAATGATTGTTCCCCAATATGCTGCCAAGTTCAATGAACTAGCGAGGTTTGCTCTACATCAGGTGGATACGGAGGTAAGGAAGGCGAGGAGATTTGAGCAGGGCTTGAAACCCTGGCTCTATAATCGAATATTAGTGTTTCAAAGTAATTCCTTTGGAACCATTCTAGAGAAGGCAATAATTGCTGAGGGTGGTAATGAGGCTTTAAGCCAATACCACAGAGAGAAGTAGAACAAGAATAAAGTAGAAGGGGGAGTGAAAACCGAGGGAGCTAGCGGGAGTGGCAACAGTCAGAAGAGGAAGTGTTTTAACTCTGAGAATATGAGAGTAAAGCAAGGAGATCCTAAGAAGAGGATGGAGGCATGCAAGAACTGTGGGAAGACTCTCTTAGGAGTCTGTCTTAAAGGGAAAGCAGTATGCTACAACTGTAGACAGGAGGGGCATATTTCGCCTAACTGTCCAAGTCCGAAGAAGAACCGTGGATGTTTCGTATGTGGATCAATTGATCACATGGCGAAGAATTGCCTGAAGAAGGGGACAGACGGGAATAAGAGCACTAATAGTGGTAAGTTATCTATTAGTGGTCCAACTCAGATGAGTAGGCCGATGGCCCGCACCTTTAACATGACGGTCCAAGATGCAGTTGCATCAGGGGATGTAGTTGCAGGTATTATCTCGATCAACGATATAAATGCTTATGTGTTGTTCGATTTGGGTGCTACTTGTTATTTTATAGCATGTGATTTTGCTAGATGATTAGGATTACTTCTTGAAAGATTACCTATACATTTGAATATCAAGGTAGCCAATGAAGAAATAATTCCTGTTGAAAATATTCTTAGGCATTGTTGTGTAGAGATACGAGGTTATAAATTATCGGTAGATTTGATACCGATAAAGTTGGGAGAATTTAATGTAATTCTCGGGATGGATTGGTTGTTTAACCATGGTGAAATTATAGAATGCTAAAATAAATGTGCAAACATTAGAATGTTAAGACAGCCTCATTTAGTGTTTTACGGTAATAAATCATGGGGACGTTCGTGTTGTCTTACCATGACATAAACTAGGAAATTGTTGAGGAAGGGATGTGTAGGTTATTTGTGTCATATTATTGATACCCAGAGAGTGGGAGCAATGATGGAAAAATACCTTTAATCAAAGAATTCGTGGATGTATTTCCAAGAGAGTTACCAGGTCTTCTGCCAGATAGGGAGATCGAATTCATAATAGATATTGTGACAGGAGCGACAACAGTTTTAGGGGCACTGTATCGTATGGCGCCAATAGAGATGAAGGAGTTGATGGTTCAATTACAAGAATTGTTGGATAGAAAGTACATTCAACCGAGTCTTTCACCGTGGGGAGCACCGGTACTGTTTATGAAGAAGAAAGATGGATCGTTGAGACTTTGTATCGACTATCGAGAGTTGAACAAGTTAACGATAAAGAATAAATACCCATTGCCCATGATCGATGATCTCTTTGATCAGTTAAAAGGGACAAAGTATTTTTCTAAGATGGATTTGTGAATGGGGTATCATCAGTTGAAGGTTAGAAAGGAAGATGTACCTAAGACAGTATTCAGAACTCGTTATGGCCATTACGAGTTTCTGGTGATGTCATTTGGGTTGACGAATGTACCAGTTACATTTATGTATATGATGAATAGAGTGTTCAAACAATATTTGGACAAGTTCATCGTAGTGTTTATCGATGATACTAGTCTATTCTAAGACGCCAGAAGATCACGCTGAACACTTAAGATTAGTGTTGGAGACACTAAGGAAGGAGAAGTTATATGCGAAATTCACTAAGTGTGAATTTTGGCTAGAAATGGTATAGTTTTTAGGACATGTTATCAACCGTAATGGAATTTCAGTAGACACAGAGAAAGTGGAAGCAGTGATTAATTGGGAACAACCAAAAACACCGACTGAGGTACGAAGTTTCCTAGGGTTAGCGGGATACTATCGAAGATTTTTCTAAGATAGCTACTCCATTGTCTAATTTGACAAGAAAGACAGTGAAGTACGTGTGGACTGAGAAGTGTAAAGACAGTTTTGAAGAGCTGAAGAAAAGGTTAAGTGAAGCACATGTATTATCTTTACCCGATGATGCAGGGAATTTTGTAGTTTCTAACGCTGCTTAGCATAAAGGACTTGGTTGCGTGCTTATGCAGCATGACAAGGTTATTGCGTATGCGTCATGGCAGTTAAAAGATTATGAAAAAGTTTATCCTACTCATGATCTGGATCTGGTCGCGGTAGTTTTTGACTTAAAGATATGGAGGCATTATCTATATGGAGAGAAATGTGAGATATACAAGGACCATAAGAGTCTAAAATATATCTTCACACAAAAAGATTTAAATACGAGACAAAGGAGATGGCTGGAGTTGATAAAGGATTACTACTGTGATATCCTATATCACCCCAAAAAAAGCCAATGTAGTGGCCGGCGCCTTAAGTAGGAAGGGTCGGGAAAAGTTGTCTATTTTAACGACTCAAATTGAGTTAATAACAGAGATGACTAGAGTCAAGTTAGAGGTGAAATTGCCGAGTTATTTGGATTAAAGATTTCTTACAACTAAGATTTGATCTACTATTGTAGAGAGAGTCAAGGAAGTTCAGCTCAGAAATTATGAGTGTGATCGGATGAAGAAGCAACTAGCAGATGAAAAAGATATAAAGTATAGTCTTGATAATGAGGGATTATTAAGATTTGAAGGAAGAATTTAGGTTTCGAATGTAAGGGAATTAAAGGAGGAAGTTTTACAAGAGGCTCATAGTTTGAGGTACTCGATTCATCCTGGTAGTACTAAGATGTATAAAGACCTGCGATAGAGTTTTTGGTGGCCGAACATGAAGAGAGAGATAGCAGAATATGTGAGTAGGTGCTTAACTTGTCAAAAATTTAAGGCCAAACATCAACGACTAAGTGGCTTGTTACAGTCATTGGAGATTTCAGAATACAAGTGGGAGCATAACACGATGGACTTTGTGGTGGGACTTCCAATTACTTAGAAAGGGTACGACGCTATTTGGGTAATACTGGACCAGTTGATGAAGTCGGCTCACGTTTTGCCCATAAGGGTTAAGTTTAACTTTGACCAGCTAGCTAAAGTTTATGTTAAGGAAATTATTTCCAGACACGAAATACCAGTTTTGATAGTGTCAGATTGTGATCCACGATTCACATCAAACTTTTGGAGAAGTCTGCAAGAATAGTTGGGAACGCAGTTAAAGTTAAGTACATCGTATCATCCACAAACAGATGGGCAGAGTGAAAGAACAATTCAGACGCTAGGAGATATGTTGAGATCTTGCATTATGGATTTCAAGGGTAGTTGGGATCATCATCTACCGTTAGTAGAGTTTGCATATAACAACAATTATCATACGAGCATAGGCATGCCGCCTTACGAAACTTTATACGGAAAGAAGTGCAGAACACCATTGTGTTAGGATGAAGTAGGAGAACGCTGAATTCTAGGACCTGAATTGGTGCAACAAATAGCGGATATAGTTAAGTTGATACGAATGCAATTAGTAGCAGCTCAAGACAGACAAAAGAAGTTTACAGATTCACATCGAGTAAACAGAGAGTTTGAAGTAGGCTCGTATGTATTTCTAAAGGTATCTCCCTGGAAAGGAAAGATACGCTTTGGAAAGAAGGGAAAGTTAAGTCCAAGGTTCATAGGACCTTTCGAGATATTAAAAAGGGTAGGAGAGGTTGCTTACATGGTAGCATTACCTCCAGACTTAGAACGAATACACAATGTATTTCATGTATCTGTGTACGTCCTTATAAGCCAGATTATAAGCACGTAATAGAGAATGAACCAATTCATATTGAGAAAGACTTGACGTATGAAGAAATGCCTATTCAAATCGTTGATAGGAAAGAGCAAGTTCTGAGAAATAAAGTTATACTTTTGGTAAAGGTGTTATGGAAGAACCACGATGCCGAAGAAGCAACGTGGGAACTTGAAGAGAAGATAAAGAAGAATTACCCTCAGTTGTTTATTTAATTTTAGCGAGATTCTAGGGACAGAATCCTTATAAAGGGGAGAAAATGTAACGACCGAGAAAATTGAATTATTTGTAAAATAATTTTATTTGATTAATTAATGAATAAAATGATATTATATGATTTATTAATGAGTAAACAAGATGAAGGTTATTCTATAACCTAAAAGGGTCGTAATATCATAGTATTCTGGCTACGTGAAGGAATTAAGGTGTTTGAATTATCAATACTAAAATAAAAGTTTTACGAGAAATTCTCAAAAAAATACCATTCATCAATTTCTGCTCGAGAATTATTTTTGAACTTCTGGGAAATACATAATGATAGAATAATAAGGAAGGATGGATTATGTAATAATAATTCAAGTATAACGAATGCAGTTTTTCACCTGCGTGCTAAGTTCAAGATTATTAAGTAAATATTGAATAAATGACGATCGCGTGATAAGCAATTATTATGCGAGGCAATGAATACGAGTATGATACGAAATATTATACAAGTATGTATGAGAGAGAGTATATTGTATATGATGAATGATTATATGACTTAGTATACGAGAAGAATACGAAGATTATACGTTAAAAGCCTTAAGCTAATTATAATGGACTTGTAGGATTAATGTAAGAATTGGGCAAGTCCAAGTATAAACTTGTTTAGGCCCAAACATTAATAATGCAATCCCAACGTAAGGCCCAAAGTTAATAAAACCTAAGTCCAAACCAAGAACTGGACCCGTGGATCGAACCGATGGGGTGCCGGGTAAGAAAACCCATGGGGTAAACCATGTGGGCCCCCCATGAGTGAGTCATAGCTGGCCATCTTGGTGGCCAAGCAAAGGACAAATGTTGTGTTGCCCAAGTAAGGAATAGTAAGGAGGTGGAAGTAAGGAGGTGGGATGGTCTAATGACTATTATGCCCTAACCATGCCAAGCCTATAAATAAGAGAAGTTGTTGGTCATTTGTTGCTTGTTAAATTTCCACCAACATCTTAGGTAATGAATCCCTAACCATTAATCTCCATCTCTACATAATAGTTTTGATAGAGAAGTGAGTATTGGTGGTGCATGTACCATAAGGAGTATAAGGATGGTTATTAGAGGACTTAAACCTTAATAAACCTTGTTATAATTGAATCATAATCATAAAAGTTATGAACTAATGAAGAACATTGAAGAATTGTCATTTTGTCGTTGATGGACAATTTTAAAACATCATTTGTAGGCTTAGATGATTTATGTTGTGGTAATGGAAGAAATCCATTTGGAACAGAGTAAAAATCTCAAGTAACGAAGTTATGGCGAAAGTTATGAGATTAGACGATAATCGTCAAAATCCTAAAATTCTAGGAATGAAGGTCAAAAGTCACCATTAAACTCGAAAAATGTTGGGTTTTAATGGACAATAGTCTAAGTTTGCATTTCAGAGTTACAGACTCAAAAATGGTCAAATTCTGACTTAAAACGAAGAAACGGGCTATGAACGTTCATGAACGTTTATCAAATTCGTCATAAAGAACTTAATCAGTGAATTCTGTGTTAATGGATTTGAAAATGTAAGATTTTTTAATGAAATCGTAAAACATGCCATATGTGAGATAACGGCTTTTGAATGAGCCAATTTAGACTTATAATGAATAAGTTATGAGCCTAGAAAATTTATAGAAGAAGAAAATTATGAAATTGATTTGAGGCTTAGAATTCAAGACCACAAAGACGGCCAAAGGAGGTAAAAAGTCGGTGTCATGATTGCCGGTAGAACCTTCATACATCAAGAGTGGCACTTTAATGCGTGACATATAGAATGTAGTATGGCGCCGCAGCGCCGAGGCTTGGTCTGAGGTACTGAAGAGTCGCGCCATAACGTGGGCTTCGTAAGGGAAGGTGGCACCGCAACCCTAGCACTAGGAAGGAGCCAGTGAACAATGGAATTGAATGTAAAACAAATAGAAGTTGATTAATGTTAAATTATTACCTTAATAAACTTAAACTAATGGCCTTAATAATGATAATTAGCTTAAATTAAAAAACTAAAGGTTGACGATAGATTACTTAAACGTAAATACAAAGTACTACGATAAACCATAACCAATGTTAAACAATCTAATGAATGATTATATTAAGAAGAAGGGTAAGATACATTAGTGATCATACATGATTTTTTATGACCTAATGTGGTATGATATGTGATTATGTTTTGTAGAAACCTTAAAGATTGAAAAGGAAAGTGTATTAACTATAGAAGACGCTGAAGGCAAGTGTTCTAACCCTTATCTATGTTCATTCTGGACAAGCTTTATAATTCATGTATCTTACGCATGAATTGATCTGTAATGAAGTCGAAACCAATTCATTCGGCTAGACTTAATGTATTTTGTGGATTTCCCCATAATTTATCAAAATATTATCAATGTTGTTATCTTTTGCCAATTATTTTGGTATGGATTTCAAAGAAAGACTGAGTATGAATAAACAAATGTTTTGTCATCAAACGACAGGCACGTGAGGTTGCCAAAACTTAAATGTAGATACGTTTAATGAAGTAGTGTTGTACAATATAGAGTACTATAGGCTGATCAACTAGACGTGCTCGTAAGATATACCGGACTTACGGACTTGGTGTCAGGTTGTCCTTTTCAAAGAAAGAATGAAATGCTCAAGGTCTTGGACCAAAATTTATGTTTAATGAATGTTGTTCATTGTTAAAAATTTTAAAGAAAAGTGAAGTGCTATTTTAAATTATTAATAATACTTCATAACTATTAATTCAGTTATAGAAGATATATGATTCAAACCTATTGTTCAAATGAAATTGTCATACTTGTTGAGCTCGTTATGCTCACTCTTGCTTGAATCATATGAACGTAGTTAAAACTGAACGACCTGAAGGATCAAGTAAGAATAAAGGGAATGGTAAGGCAGACCAATAAGCTGTCTTTATAATAATATAGGTTGAATGTTGTAATTATTTGATATTCTAATAAAGAACATATGTAATGGTTACAAAGAACATTGGAAAGGGAATATTGTTTTGGAATATATAGAAGACATATTCACTCTTTTGAGTTATTTCAATTGAATGTATGTGTGAACTGTAGCACCGTGTAACACCATCTATTGGGTTGGAAGATACCCGGATTTGGGGGCGTCACAAATGCTGTCAACCGCTTGTACTCCTCTAAGGTGGGAGTTAACTCACGGGTCTCGAATCGGAATACCTGCCTCTCCAGTACCCAATGCTCCAGCATACCTTCTACAAAGCCCATAGGAACCTGAAACATCAGGAGGGTCATTGAGTGCTGTAGAAGTTGATCTACGGTCACCCGATCTGGAGGTGACAAACTATCATACCATGACCTCTGTAATAACCCCAAATTCGGTATCAAACACCACAGATCTGGTATACTATTTCTATAACTATTGTGAAAGATATAAACCTAAATTGTGTATACATTAGACTTACACACTATCCCCTAGGTCGAGAACCTTCACGTAATACTTGTATTCCATATTCAATATCTTATCTAACATACAATTTCATTATCATACAATAATAGTACAAATTTTATCTATACAATAAACCAATAATGAATCTGTCTTTGACCTTTCCTATTTCTGACGTATTCGTCCTAATCTGCAAATGTTTATCATGATATAGCAAGGGTGAGAAACATGTTTGCCCATCAAGTATAAGTTTAATTGAAGATATATCATGATTAAAAGAATTAAACAAAAAGCTGGCTACGTTCAACAATATAATAATTAAGAACTAGCAGGAATCAAGTTTCATAACTGAACGATAATGACAATAAGAATGAATACCAATAAAGAACATGAACACAACAATTGATCCAAATGGTAATGAAGGTGATCAACCTTTCATACCTGATGAACACATGCAACATGCACAGAGTGCGATTCAACAAATTATAGATGTGATAATCAGCAATGATATACCACAAGCACATTTTAATAGTCATAACGTAGGGTTGAATTAAAGAGAACTTACCTTTATCGCCGACTACTGCTACGCAATCTATATCATTTTGTCTGAAGACCTAATATAGATAATATTGATCTTCAAATATTAGAATAATATCATCACAGTATAATATTGTTATATATAATTATAAAATAACCTAAACATATAACACATAACCTTATTAGTCCACAAACTACCTAAGACTCGGTATCAAGTCAAACTATTTCAGTCTAAGTTGAGTCTAGTATAATTTTGACATCCCGACGGCCTAGTCGGATAATTATCGAGCCTAATATCCATAAGACTCTGTCTAAACGCAAAACAATTATCATAGATAATTTATTAATCAGTTAAAATAATTTTTCAATGGCTCATAATTGTTTTTAAGTAATTAATATCATTTATCATGATTTTTCAATCATTAATATCATATTTATATGATTTAAATACCACAATATTCCATTATCATTAATATTTATTTATTATCAAATATTAATTAAATTCTCAACTTAATATTATAATATTTTTATAATATCTCAAAGTATTTTTAAAACCTTAAAATCACATTTAAATGATTTTTAAACATTTAAATAATTATCTTTAATATTAAAATATTAATGTAATTCATGACCAAATATCACAAGTTATATTTTATAACTTAAAATATTTTTATAACCCTTAAAACATTTTTATATAATTTTTAAATCATTAGTACTAATTTTCTGATTTTTAAACATTTTTAATTTTTAAATTTTGATTCTGATCCTTATGATCTGATCATGGCTTGCTAAGTAGCATTCTAGGGACTGATCCACTTAATATTTTCGTGGGTCTAGAGAGAGAAAGAGTTGGTTAAGAGTATATGAACAAAGGAGGCTTACTTGTGAACTTTCTCTCTCTTTAATCTAAGACGAATCGGTATCAAATCCACATTAAGCTTAAACCCTCTTACATCAGCACAACAGTTCCTATGGATGTAGTCTACAGGGATAATTTTTTTGTTTGCTACTTCTACATTCATTGGGTATTCTAATAGTTCACGAGGTAAACTTAATCTTTAAGCAAATTCATCAGATACGAAAGAACACGAAGATCCCGAATCGAATAACACATAGGCATTTATATCATTAATCGGAAATATACCTGACACCACCTCCCTAGATGCCACAATATCTTGCACTATCATATTGAATGTCCTCGCTGTCAGCTTGTTTGGTTGGGCTGGTCCTCCACTGGTTGTCCTAGTGTTATTGCCCATGTTGTCGTTTCTTCCATCCATGCTTTTCTTCCTCGGGCAATCCTTGATCCGATGTCCCGCTTCACCACAGTTAAAATAACCTCCCTTCTTCACCTTAGTACAATTGGGTGAGGTATGCCCTTCTTGTCCACAGGTATAACATACCATTTTTCCCTTCATGCACTCTCCCGAGTGACCCTTTCCACAGTTTCCACACACCGACTTCTTTTGTTGCACACTTCCTTGCTGACTCTCCAAATTACTACCCCCACTGCTCCATTTCCGCTTCTTCTTGTTCTTACCGCCATTGCTAACATTCTTATTCCCACCTTCTGCTTTCTTCTTATTCTTCTCCCGATTGTACTTTGAGACTGCTTCGCTTCCACCTTCAGCTATGAGAGCTTTCTCCAACAGAGTTGAGAATGACGTGATTTTTAAAACCACTACCTTACTGTAAATCCACGGCTTTAGTCCATTTTCGAACCTTCTTGCTTTCCTTACCTCCGTGTCCACCTAATGTGGAGCGAATCTGGCCAATTCATTGAACTTCGCAACATACTCTGACACTGACATATTCTCCTGTTTCAATTCCAAAAACTTGATCTCCATTCTCGCTTGTGTACTCTCAAGGAAGTAGTTCCCAAAGAACAACGTCTTGAACGATTTCCAAGTCACGATTCCAGTCCCGGCTTTGTTCTGGTTGGCCTCCCACCAATAGTTAGCCTCACCCTTCATTAAGTAAGTAGCAAAAAATATTTTCTGCTCTTCTGCTACTCTAGAGATAATGAAGGCCTTCTCAATCTCCTTTATGCACATCTGGGCCTCTATCGAGTCTGCTGTTCCTCTAAAATCTGGCGATCCTACTGCCTTGAAGTCCTTAAAGTTGGCTAGTTGGTTTCCCGCCTGATTTCCTGCAGGTTGAGCTTGATTCCTCATAGCTTCAGCCATCATGTTGATAAAGTCTTGCATTAGGTTTGGTTAAGCTCCCGCTGCATTATTAACTGACTCTTCGATCTCTTGGTTCCTTAGTACACGTCTGGGCAGCATTATGTAGTGAAACAAAATTCTAACACGTTACTCGGGTTTTATTATCATATAAGTACTTAGCATGTAATACGCTACTGTATTCAAACAATCAAATGATCATTATGTGAGAGTTTTAAATTACCAAGATTTAGAAGTCTTTCTCCCTGATTAGTGGGTTAAGTTTGTTTTTTTTTAAAAAATTCCAATTTAGTCTACTGGATTCACATAACATTAAATAGACAATTTACTATTTAAATTTTCCAACACATATTATAATAATGCATTTATATTCATATACCAATCATCGGTGTCTCACATGTTCAATACAGGTATATTTTTATACATTTTACTATCCCATTTTAAACATAAAAGATGGGATTAACTCAAAATGATACTCCCCTACATACACAAATAGGGATACTACCTAACTACCTACTACCTCCCACCTGCTGAGGTCTACATCAACATAAAACCCTATTACACAAAAAGGGGTACTAATGCATTTATCTACAACTGGTCCATAACATAATCATCACTAGTGGCCTTGCTGGTTCACCTGAACAGGCTCCTGGGGAAACAACCCCTCCATAACTCTACGCCGAATGGATCGACTCGACTCCCCTATCTCGAAATGCGCCCTCCTAGTCCCACTGCGCTGACCCTCATATGCTGCATCTAGCGCCAGTCCTAAAGTCTCGACCCTGACCTTCATAGTCTGCAGTGTTATCTCTAACTGGTCCACCCGCTTGGCTGACTTATAAAATGCCTCCTCTACGCGTATCTTATCTGCAATCTCCAAGTCAAAGTCACCCCGCATCGCCAGATGCTCTATGCTCAGTGCTCCGAACTTTGTCTTCTCCTGCTCTAGCTGTACTCGCGCCTCTGCTAGCTTAATCGGTTCGATTAGCGAAGATCTTTATCCGCCGCTCCATATCTTCGATGAGTCATATATGCGTGCTTCAATCTGTAAAATCCTTTGCTCCTGTGCATAGTTTTTCTCTAGCAGGTCGCCGATCATCACATCCTGTGAGGTGTCCATCACCTCCTCTGGTACGGCCTCCTCCTGGTCTACGGAATGGTTCCCTTGACTATCACTCGGCATCCTATAATAAAACAAGGACACAACATCAGTACTACAATAAAATATATTCATTGATAAAATGAAATAATATTTTATTAAGTACAACACATACTCGATGAATTTCCATAATCCATCTCCTAACATACTCTATAAGAGTTTTCTACTAAGGTTATATGTGACGCCCCCAAAATTAGGTATACATCACCCATCTTGGGTAGTCAGATACATGGTACAGAATTTAAATACAACTTACTAATATAACTGTCGTGTACAATACGACATAAACTGTGAGTTTGAATACAATATTGTCTACTAGAGATCATACAAACTCAAAAGAAGTCCTCATTACAATTATTATCACACTATTTCACAGAATAGTGAGGACTACTAATGCTATCCTCTGGACCATTACTCCATTCCCCGACTCGTCCCAGCTATATTCTCATTTCTCAGAGAGAACGATTGAAAGAAAGGGTGAGCTCAACTAGCTCAAGAAGAAATATTATGACTAAGATAATGCGAATAAATTATCATTAGCCTCACAACAAGTGTTAAAGCGATAAAATATAATGAACATCAAGTTTAACTACTGGTGGAACCAACAATCCATTAAAAGAGTCAAGTAGAAAATAAAATCTACTATCTTTTATGATTTTAAAAGGTTTTTCATCATGTTATAAATGAGACTCAAATTTTAATAAATATTCCACATCATCGAATCCCTTACATTACTACGGCCAAGGATATTCTTTTAGTATCACGACCACAATTATTCATGCGCTACGGGCCAAGAATATTTGTGTATTCATTAATGGTCATGATCATGCCAACAATCGCCCATCAATGCACTACGGGCCACCGAGGATTTTTACCACATCATTTGTAACATTACGGCCATGATTACGAATAGTCTAGTCTCGGTCATAATCATACCAAGTCCATCTATGCACTATGTGCCACAGATGACTTTCAACATAATATAAACATGAGGATGATGACAATGATATTCAATAAAACAAGTTCAAGAATTAATTTATCTAGGAACCAATAACATCCAAATCATCAACATGATCATTGCTTTGTAGAGTAAAATTCAAGAATCGAGAAGAATATTTTCATGAAAGGATCTTTGGATGAAACGCAAATATCAAGGATATTCCACTAATTTCATAGAGTATAGAAGTCAAAGTTTTAACCAATTGGGTATAATAAAGAATGGAATAACAAAAGAAATCACCATGCATGCGATAGACCGCTGACAAAGTAAAAGTTATTCCAATGTAATAATAAATAACGGAACCAGTCCGGCGTAAAACGCATGCATGTGATATTCCAATGTAATAATAAAGAATGGAACCAGTCCGGCCAGAAACACACGCATGACGAGGATGTTCCAATGTAATAATAATAAAGATGGAAACCAGTCAGGTGTAAAACACATGCATGGATGTTCCAAATGAATAATAATAAAAAGACGGAACCAGTGGGTAAAAAAACACATGCACAGGATGTTCCAATAGAAAATAGAAGAATGTCACCAAGTATAGGATAAACCGCGTATACAAAGTTATTCCAACATAATAATAGAAGAATGTCACCAAGTATAGGGTAAAAGCAGCGATACAAAAGTTATTCCAATGTAATAATAAGCAATGGAATAACAACAGTTCTCTTCATGAATAAGAAAGAATAACACCCCTTACTTTTAATAGGAGATTGAATACTACAGTAGTGTAGTAACAAAATACTCTTCTTCTTTCTCTCTTATTCTCTCTATACTTTCTCTCTCTATAGCTTGAATGAATTCGTGAAAATAATGAAGCACTAGGCCTCTATTTATAGAAGATTTCTAGCTTAGCACCGGCATGTGAAAAGGCAAGTGGCTTGACGACCGGTGATGTGAAAAGAAAAGTGGTTTGACGCCCTTAATGTGAAACAACAAGTGGTTTCGTAATGTGAAACGACAAGTGGTTCGACGCCTGTAATGTGAAACGACAAGTGGTTCGGACGCTTTGTAATGTGAAACGACAAGTGGTTCGACGCTCGTAATGTGAAACGACAACAAGTTGGTTCGCTTTCGTAATATGAAAAGGCAAGTGGTTTGACGTCTGGTAAAGGTAATTACTATTGATGAAGGTAATTATTATTCACAAAGGTAATTACTATCGACGCGAAGGTAATTACTATTGACGAAGACTCTTAGATGATGACATATGGGCCCCCATAAAATAATCAAACTTACCACAAACGCGTCTCATAATGAGACTCTTTATATACATAGAGGACTGAATAAATATTACCAAAAATCATTTTATTTTTAATCAACACATATTTAATCTTTCAACAATTATTAATCATTTATAACTTGTCGTCTCAATTATTGATTTAATACTACAACATATTATATGAGGATAATCTGCGTGACAATAATTGAATCAATAATATAAAGAGACATGATGCAAAAGAATTATCGTAGCAATAATTGAGCATAGGTGAGTGACTTCTCACGTAAGCATCAATATCAAAAGTGCTACTATACAACCACGCCAGCGTATCGTACTTTTACTAAGGGTAGTTCAACAGTTTTAACAGTAACACCTCCGCCGTTATTTTTATAGAAAGATAATTTTGTCGTTTTCTAACTACTTTACAATACTTCCGTTATGGGGTCCATTAATGATTGAAAGTCGCATTTAATATTCCCCACAAAAGAATATTCCCACCAAACTAATATTTTATAACAACTTGCTTACTTTGCAAAATTTATAAATATTACCCACAACTATAACATTATATCAAATTTATTCCATAATATTCAAAAATAATATTTATAGAAAAATTCATCTGTATTTATAAAAGTTGGGGTCTTACATTATAACCTAGGTTTCTCATTCCTAATGTTTATAACCTATGGCTTTGATACCAACCTGTGACGCCCCCAAATCCAGGTTCTCTAACCTCAGATTCGGTGTTCACGATCTATCATCATCATAAGAATTCTATAACTATTACGGAATAATAAACATATATTGTTCATTATAATAAAGTTTCATAACATAGTCCTAAGGTCTTCTTAACCTTAACTTAAACACACCATTTATATTATAAAAGGTTTACATAAGAAATTCCATCAGATAATAATAACTAACAATCATTCTAAACTATTCTTGGATCTTGCCCTTGCCTTTGCCTTTCGTATTGGATCCTTCAGGCTTAACTGAAATAAATGTCATGATATAGCAAGGGTAAGCAACTAATTTGCTTAGCAAGTTTATATATAAGGGAGATATATCATGACTAGAAAGAAGTTTTGCTTTCAATGTTAAGCAATAGTATAAGATTGTGAAGGAACATGAATTAATAATCAACAATTGAATATTCGAATAATTGAATAACGTGTACTTAGTGGTTTTGAAATAACCATGAACATTTGCCAAGGTTTTCAGTCATTTAAACTGGATCTCTTAATAAGTTTTGGTATTCCAGGGGATCATCTTCTCATACCCCATGATTTATGCATAAACACTTAATTATCCAGCATCGATATCATGCCTTAATCAAATTCGTCCTTTTCTCAGTCAAAAGTTCTTATCATATCAATTTAATAAAAACAGCTTTTTTAAAACACATTTGATTTAACAAATTTAAACATGCTTGATCTAGCTGATACAATTAGCATAGATCTATCTCATAAACAGTTCATGAATGAAAGAACTTTAATTTAATTCACAGTTCAATAATAATAGAACAAGAATTCAATTGCACAAAGTGCGAATTTCAATAATCATTATAGATGTAAATAATCATCAATAATTATTCACTAACATGTTTTGAAAATAATAACTCGAGTTTGAGTTAGGAAACTTGCTTCGTTTGTAGGTTACGGCTACGCAATTAAATTTTATCCGCTAGGCAGTTTAATTATCTTCCTTTGAAAGACCTATAGTTAATCTTTCAATTAGCCATAGCATACCATTAGATTATGTAATCACATTGTTATTATCTATTACATTTAGTTCTTAGAAATATTATCCTGCCTCGATAATGTTACTATTAAATAACAACTACCTTTAATTCACTTAATATTATTAATCTTGATAATATTTAATTCACCTCTTAGTATTATTAGTTCACTAATAATACTTTTACTTGCTTACTAATATTATTAACATCTTAATAATATTTTAATACATTACTAATATTATTAATCCCCTTAATAATATTTTAATTATGCATTAATATTATTACTTATGCTTTAGTATCATTAATCAATTAATAATACTTTTATTCATTTACCAATAGTATTAATATTTAATTCATTTACTAATATTATTAATCATTTAATAATATTGTATTCTTTACTAATGTTATTACATTTTTAATAACATTTTATTTAATCTCGAATATTATTATTTACTTAATAATATTTTAATCATCCAATAATACTTTTAATTTAATATTATTAATCTTTTAATAATATTGTAATCTAAGATTAATATTTTAATCTAATATTATTAATCATTTAATAATACCTTAATCATTTATTAATACTTAAATCAAATACTATTAACCATTTAATAATATTTTAATGAAGTTTTAATATTAATATTTTATTTACTTAATAATATCATATTCTAATATTATTAATATCATAATAATATTTTAATAATTTATTAGATCAATAAACAATTTTTTTTTGAATGATTCACCCTTTATAAAACCTCTTATTTAATATCTATAAAAGGTCATAAATAATATTTCTTATTATAAATTACCAATATGCCCTAAAATAATCATAATATTATATATTAGGAGTATTCAAGCATTAAAATCACATTTTTCTTATTTAAGACATCTTTTAACAATATATTTCCTTTTATTCTTAACTTCATCATTTTTAGGAAAAATACCAAACTAATTCCAAAAATTCTTCTGTTCTGGATTTGGACAGTACATGAACCAACAATTATCCCCAAATTTTTCTGGAATTTTAGAGAGTGATTTACTAATTTTAAAGTACCCAAAACACTCGGATCTTGCTTCATTTCTCATAAATTTTTAGGGTATACTCTCATAATATATATGAACATACTGTAATATTTTCGGAATTTTCCGGTGTATACACTGTGAGAAATTCGGGTGTTAATATTTAGGAGTCCTTTACGAAAATAGCCATTACGCACAACCTATAAATCGAAACGTGTCCGTTCTTTTTCCTACACGTAGATAACTTCTTAAGGTACCACTGTGATATTTTCCCAGATTTTTAAAAGAGTTGAAACTATCCGAAACAACCTTAAGAAAAACGGGGACAGTAGCTTTTTAGGGTTTTAAAACTTTAATTTTTCTATGTGGACTGTTTTAGGGAAAACAGCCCCCATGGCTTCAATTATTGCTAGATTTGTGTTCTACCACTTGGGTTTACTAGATAACTCATGTATCTAGCACCCCCCCTTTGACGGATCACAAATCCAAGTTGTAAAACTTGAGTTACACAAGATTTAGTGGAAGAAAAACAAGGGTTTAACCCCTAGGACATGGGGTGAACTACATCGACCTAATCTCCTCGATACCTTGGATTACGTAGGCAACCATTTTATATGGCCTGGTCGCAATAAAAAAAACAACAAAAATAACAAAAACATTTCTACACCATTCTATACAAATAAAAACAACAAAAACATTTTTACACCCTTCTATACAAACAAAAATCATTATAACATTTCTACACCTTTTCTACACCCTACACCATTCAGTGTTGAACCTCTTACACTAGGTTCGAACTATACAGACCTGATCTCCTCTCCAATAGGAGTACGTAGGCAACCATTTATGGTTTGGTCTTACCCCTACAAAAACAAATACTTGTCAACGGCACTGGGATCAAACTTCAATCCACCACATTTCATCAGCTTCAAACCAAAGGGATGGAACTACCTGGCCTCCCCATAAATGGGAGAGTTGGCGACCATCTAAGTTGTGATTGATTCCTCGAAGAGCAATACCAATCCATAAGAGATGGAACTATTTGGGATCTCCTCTTCAATAGTAGTACCAACAACCATCTGTGGTGTGGTGAATCTCAGAGAGGAAAAGTCACACTCCTCTCCACATCTACATACAGAAACAAGTCCCAAGACACCAAAGAGGGTAGGGATACACACAGATTAATGATCCATTCTGAAAGATCCTGCGACATCTCAATGTCCACCCATCAAGGATGAGTTCAGAATAAATCAAGATCACAAGTCCTGAAGAAGTAGGCAAATATCAAATAAGTAGCAAGGCATAAAAGGGAAGTGAATCAAAATATATTTCCCTGCCATATATAATGTTGTTTGATATATACAATATGTGTTGTACATGACAAAATGGCTAAGCTAGTCTGTGCATGAAAATACAAGTCTATATACAATCCCGTGGATATACGAACTATCAAGTCCAATATGGCATCTCTCTCCGAAGAAGGAGGAAACGCTGCAAGCTCCTGCCCAAGGGTATCTATGCAAGCTAATAGATCCACAACCAACTGCATGGTGGCATGATGCTCATCAATATATGCACTCATATCGGCAAGCATGACAGCATTAAGGGGTCTCACTAAAGTACTATCTGTAATGGCCACATCCCAGGCATATATGGCAGCATCCCGCTCAATAATCAATGCATCCCTTGATGATCTAGCCTCATCCCACTCAGCAATAGTGATGTCTCTATAAGCTATAGCATCCTCTCTCTCCAATAGAGTGGAATCTCTCCATCAAGAGCTATCAACATCAATGCCCTAGCCTAATCTCTCTCAAAGGTCATCAGATGAAGACTTTGCTCTAAATACTGTGATGAATGCTGGATCATAGTAGCACTCGTATTGGGAGAATCTACGAGAGCTGTTATCAACCCAGTGAATAGCTCCTCCTCGGTGGGAAGATCGATGTCCTCTATGGGCTCCCCATCATAAAAAACAATCCCTGGCACTGTGGATACTACCGCAACTGATACTGTCTCTGTCTCCATCCGTGTAGAATACTCTGTCGAGTAGCCCGGATGGCTAAAAGAAAATGCAGCTAGCTCACGCTGATCCCAACAGTTATACACCCTGGATCTGTCCTCTGCTGTCAAGTGGCGAGAAGCCAAATGCTGACTCAATACCCCCTCAAAAGGATGGAAGTCCTGGAACAGGTCAAACTGTGACATCACAGCCAGTGGGTGGTAAGTAGTCATGCCCCTCAAACCAGCTAGAGGGTGATAATCCATGCCAGGAGCATGAGTAATGAAGTTGTAGGGTGAACGAAGCCTTGTACATGGCAGAATGTCAAACGAATCTGCGATCCCTGCCAAGAATACCGACCAAGACATAGCGTCTATACACTCCACTGGCTGGAAGGAGTAAGACATGGCTATCTCATGGGTAAAACAATACCCGTGCCGTCAGAAAGTTCCAATCGGTCTCAGGTGTGATATGAACCACAAATATAACATGATCGAGCTACCTATAAATACCCCTACAGGGTAGGTGTTGTAATATGTGGCCGATCTTAACGTCTATACTACAATCATCGGCACAATGGTGTGACCATCCCTGAGAGCTCTCACTGCCATAATGACACCAATGTCCAGCACATCCATATACTGTGGCATGTACACATATGATAATACAAATATCAACAATACGTCTACTCTAGCTAGACTCCAATGATCCTCCGGCATGGTAAAATCCTCAGAGTGTCGTGTATAACTATCCTCTAAGAAACATTTGTCCATCAGAAAATGATGGGATACCACTTGGCCAGAAGTAATCTTATCATGTACGACTATACGCCTCAGGCCGGTGAGGGTCATAAACAGTCAGCTCATGTCGCAGATAGTCATCCGTGCGCAAGGTCTGTCTAAGGGTAACGCCTTCAACCGTGCATACTCCTCTAAGGTAGGAGTCAATTCATGGATACCAAACTGGAAAACCTGCCTCTCTGGTATCCAGTGCTCCAGCATATCCTCTATAAAGCCTGCAGGAACCTGAAACATCAAGAGGGTCATAGAATGTAACAATAACTAATCTAAAGTCACCCTGTCTGGAGGTGCCATACTATCATACCACGATCCCAAAGGGGATGCCACCAACACTGGTGGGATATGATCAATGCGACTAACTGTCGAGGAAGACATTTGTGTGGGCCGTATCATAAGACTATCAAGGGGTCAATGTTGAATATCTCTGGACATACATATATATGCATAACATGATACATGCACGATAAATAATCGATGGAAATATGATATAGGGAATAATAGTATATACATTCCTAACTACATCATCATCTAATACATCTCTGTACAGCTAAAAATACAGGGAAATGGGGCAGACGCCCAACAACTAACAGAGGCCTATCAAAAGATATAGCGAGAATGGGGCACAACCACCCAGTATCTAATAGAGGCCTATCAAAAGATATAGCGAGAATATAAATCAGAAGAAGATAATGGTGTCAATGTCTACATCATCAATCCTGTCCACCTGATGTAACTCCTCCTAAGTCACTGGATCTCCATCAACGGGGATATTATGCCTATACAATGGAGGATCTACACCGGCAAAGCCATATGGGTCATCTGAGGGGCCAGCGCCTGAGCTGGAAGGATCAAAAGTATCTGCCTCTGAAGGATTTCTTCCCAAGTATCGAATAAAGAAATGTGCCCGGTCCAACTATCGGGTCAAACTGTCAATATGTGTCAAATGAGTCGGATCTCTGACACAAGCCATCCAATCCATCATCATCACGGATCCAGGAACTATATCCCCCATAAATTGCATGGCGTGGGTCTGGGCTCCGATGGTACGAGGGACCACCAATGCTGGAACACCTCCTAAGAATGAGGACCCTCTAATAGTGTAAAACCATCAACACCCATCAATGGGATATCAATCGGAAGCGACTCTGATACAGGCTAATAACGCCTGGAAGGAGGTAAGATTGGTATACGAATCTCTCCTATGATGCTCTTAATAGCACGCTCTCCCAAATATAGCTCCCATCCTCCATCAATAAACAGAGGAACCCTACGGGTGGATATAACATACTCGACACCAGTCGGTACCCATCCTCAAACCCAATGGCTAAATGCTCCCAGAGTAGGGAATCCAAGTGATGACATCAGTTGTCAAGAACTCCAACTGTAGTCGACAATGGGTGAAACCCTCTGCTATAGGAACCTCTGTCAATATAGAGTGATGCCATCACCATCCTCGTGGATATGTCTCCAAGCCTAACACACTCACAAGACGCAAGCATGGGAGTCTCTCATAGGCCCAGAACTGCCAAAACAAAGGTAAATATTTGCTGTCAGTCAACACTCTTAACCTGTACATGGGAAATTTAAAGAGAAACACTCACCAGCAGAAATGGATAAAATCCTAGCTAAGCCTCCGTCAAGCCCTGTGAATGCATGCGCATACCCCTGAGGAAATATGCGAAGGTGTATGAGCTCCAATCATACTCTCCAACACAATTCACATCTCGTGTGGTGCTCACTAAATCGAATGATACCATGGAAGATTTATCTGCTATGAAGCAGCCCCTAATGATTATCAGGAACAATCGCCGAAGAATGAGATCCCTGACTCTCACATCATCGGGTATAGGCTTACTCAACAGCCCGCTCATAGCATCTATGCTCAAAGACCTGTACAGACTGTCCTACCCTTGAGTGCCTCAGTCGGGACTCATAGCAAGGATCTAACGGCAATCGGGGTAATATTCGCCATATATGGCACTGGCACCCCTCCAAACTCCATACCGGTGATAAAATGCCAATCCATCGGCGTCATCATCACCTCACAATCTAACAAATGGAGAGACTGAGTCTGGTGAAACTAGCGCTTAGACAATGCACTGAGGTAACCCTAGGGACAACAACGGGGAAGGATGGAAAAGAATGCCCCAAAACCCCAGCCATGCGCAATCGCTTGATAATCAGGATGCAGGGCCTGATATATAGAGTGAATACTGAACTAGTTCCCTCTAGGCTGTGTGAAGCCTGGAACCTGTATTATAAAGCAGATCAACATTAGAACCTTTACTCCTTATGAATAGGAAAAAAGGAAGATCAAAATCCAGTTGCTACCTCATTTGCATGTAAGTAAACTAAAGGTTGTCGACTCAAATCACCCAGAAGCTCTGGGATCATCACCTGAATGCCTGGGAAATCCCTACGGGGAACATGAGCAGCAGGAGTGGGGTTCACAATCGGTACATCCTCCTCCTCATCCTCAACATCCGTTACTTCAACCTGGACAGACATTATCACCGCCCGCCTTGACGATTTAGGTCAGTTTAACCGAATTGGGTCGAGGCACATCAGAAGCCCTCCTCCGCACACCTGAAGTGGTCCTGCGGGAACTACTCGACTGATCCGATCCATATATCTAGACACAAGTCTCCAAATCACCTCAAAAAGGGTGTGGTAAATTCTAACCTGGAGCTTTTTCAAATGCATTTTATGACTACATACATGCATGCATTACTTTAACATACGCATACAATAGAGTTAAAAATGCATGACTATCCAAGACCTATATTTTTGAAAAAATTTCCCATAGTCCCCTTTGTAAATAGGACTATCCACATGTACATAGGCATGACTAGGTGGCCATTCAGTAGCACACCTGCCCACAGTCATAAATATCCTATATGCATTACATTATCAAAGACATAATCCATAAGGGTGGCCTAATTACCAGGATTATTTTTCTTTTTCACCTTTGCTCATTTGTCCTCAAATATGATAAGAAATAACATAAACAAAGTGTTAATTTGACTGTTTCAAAAGTCAAATTTATTCACATCATTATGTTTAGCATGGTTAAATACTAACATTTGCTATGTTGAATATTTTTTATCATGTCATATAAGCATGCATATTCACTACTATGTGTTTAGATGCATTTCATATGATAAGTCATTTTCCAACGGATAAAAATTGGAAAAGAAGACATGCATGCGTTATAAGAGTAGTGTAAAACACTTGTACGGTGACAGAATTTGCAGAAAGACGCCCGAACTCAGCAGATCTGAAGAAGAGCTCTTGGATTTCCTGTGTGGCACAACTTAGAAATGAATTTTGAAAGCAAACTTCAGCTTAAAACCACCCACGGTTGGCCGAAGGTGTACCTGCTACTGTCACAGGTGTACCTGCGGCTCCCCTAGGTGGGTCCCACCCCTCCGGCTCGGTCCAGTTCGAGTTATGAAGGAGATCTCACAAGCTGAAAAGGCAAAATTAGGAATAAAAATACTAGGCGATTTAGCTGAATAGCCTGAAATCCTGGCTTTCAAAGACCAAAATGTGGGTCTACAAGTCACTCATTGGTATTCGCCCAGATATAGGGTTCACTATACTAATGATCATGATAGTTGTAAACCACACTTGGCAATGCCTCACGAAGGTCCGGATGTCATCTATATGGGATCAGAACCCCATAACCTTTCTTCCCCAGTGGAAACTCTATCCAAATCATCCGTTGATGCACATGTCAATGAAGGTCAAGCAGGCTTGACAATATCCTTAGCAAGGATCTCAAACCATTAATGTGCGTGTGTCAAGAAAGGTCAGTAAACTCGCAACACAAACTATTGGCAAAGAATTCGGCTGTAGAGCAAATGGAAAGACCTAGCGATACAAACCAGGGAAGAACATCCTCATTGGGGAAGACCGATGCTGGAATATGTTATACACATCCTCAACAGACAAAACACATCCCCAAAGAGTCTCTTATACATGAGAGATACATCTTCAATGTGAAGTCTGCATCAAGGATTAAGGACTTTGGTGATCACCCCAACGTCAACATCCTTGAAGTTATTGGTAGCTTTGGATCACACGTCAAAGATAGTTCCTCAGGGTTCTCAATAATGACTACCCACCCCTGTAGAAGTCAAGGGAGCCGACAATCATCCCATCATGTTGGAGAACAGTCCAAGAAACCACATACATTTGCAACATGTTGCTATACATTGCATCATGATTATCCTGTCACATTTTAAGTGTCTAGTATTCTTTATCATATCCATGCCATTACATTGCATGAATATAATAATGAAGGGCATCTGTAGACACTCAAAATTTTGCATTCTTGTTACTAATATTTCAGGAGGGCAGAATCGTCTTTCAAAGATAACCCTAGAGGACAAAACAATTTCAGCTCCAAAAATCCCACCAGAGAAGCCTTTTCAATCTTGGAGATAACCCCGAGATATTCAAGCCCAGAAACAACACCGGGAGTTTCAGTCTCAACCTCAGAAATGACACCAAGGAGTGCAGTTATAGTTTTGGAGATAACCCTAGAGATGTTCTTTCAACCTTTGCAATCAGCTTCAACCTCAGAGATAACCCCAAGGCACTCAATCCCAAACCCGAAGATAACCCCGTGAGGTCAGTCATACCTCAGAGACAACCCTGAGGACATCCAGTACTTGCAGCAGCCCAATCTCAGAGATAACCTTGAGCAACAACTGCTTTATCAGCCCAAACCGGAGATGACCCCGATGAGGGGCAAAAAACACATTTTGCCACCTCGATCCCACACACGCGCCTTCTTAACACATTTCAGCATACATTCCACACATCAGTGTCCTACAAGAACCAAATAACTGTAATCCCGAGTGACTACTACACAGAACAGCACACTGGATAGAATTTGAAGCTTAAAGACCAAGGGCATGGTCCCATCTTCCTGACTTCTAACAACCTCTAATCTCATATCATTTGGGTAGCTCTTGACAATAGCACTCCGTAAAAGGTCTTATACAACTCAATCGGAGGCTCGGATTGAAGTTCTGAAAGTTTGAGCGGACATCACGTTGCACGCGTGTACATACTTCGAGACTAGAGAACCTACTGAGTCCGAGGCACCCTGGGCAGCCGCAGGTTTACCTGTAGCTCCCCCCTCTATAAATAGAGGGCTTGCGGTGGCCATTTTGTAAGAGAAAATTGCGAGGAAGCCCTGTCCAATTTGCTATGTACACACTATAAACTGAGTGTTATCTCATTTTAAACACTTGTAAGCTTATATATTATAATATTTGTACTGGTGGGAGCCGAGTGTCCATCCATTTAAAGCTATAAATGTCTTCTTTGGCAGTCCACCGTAAGCCTTCTTACACTTCTTAAAGCCTTTCTCTTCTACTGTGCACACACTTTTCTTCACATTGAGAGTCGTGTTGCGTGTGTATGCCCAAACTTCAGTCCGTGGCTTTTATTTCATTTTGTATATATATATATATATATATATATATATATATATATATATATATATATATATATATATATATGGACTAACATTATCGAAGTTATGCCTCGATTGAGCCACAGACTCACGCCCTGAGCGTTTATTTGCTTATATATATATATATATATATATATATATATATATATATATATATATATATATATATGAACTATTGTCAAAGTCTATTCGATGAGCCCGGATTTTACATCAGGAGCATTTCTTGATTTATATATATATACTTATATATATAAACTATTGTTGGACTACATTCGATGAGCCTGGATTTTATACAGTGCGTTTATTGCTATATATATATATATATATATATATATATATATATATATATATATATATATATATATATATATTTGAAATGATAAACCGAGCCTAGATCGATATATATCCGGTGCGTTTTCCACTTTTATATATATATTTACATTTCTGTCAGGCCTGGAGTTTACTTAATGGCCTTTTACTTCTTTATTTACATTTCGTCCCGCCTGGAGTTTACTTCATGGCAGCTGATCATTTTTACTGCTTTATTTACATTTCGTTCAGCCTGGAGTTTACTTCATGGCAGTTCATCGTATTTACTTCTTTATTTATATTATCGATCCCCCATGGAGGTGCTTCATGGTGGTTGATCGTGTCTCTATATATATATATTTACTGCTTTTATATATTTACATTTCCAATCCCCCATAAAGTTCTCTTCGTGGTAGTAGTCGATAATATATATATATATATATATATATATATATATATATATATATATATATATATATATATATATATATTTACTGACTTTTATATATTTAATTGGTTACAGTTTTCATATAAATTGAGGCATCGTGTGATCCTAGAAATCATGTGATCATAGATTCAGTCCCTGAATCTAGATTCGGTTCCCGTGATGGACATTTTCGACTGTAACTAGCTTGTAAATTATTCACAGTGTTTGAATTTCCTAGGATGGCTTTCATGCCCATAAGGAGTTTGACACTGCTATACATATTATTTTCTCGAGGATGCCTCGCATCTCAAAAAATAAAAGCAATTAAGTCCAACATTTAATAAAATGGAAGTATCAAAGGCCTCAATTACTATTGAGCATAAGGGTTTGAAAAACCTCTTTTACAAAACATCACTGCTATATCTTGTTAAAACTGAATTTTCACACAAATTCAAACACTTTGTATATAGGTGCAAACGAGGTATAGCACTACTTCCAAATAAATTGCACATTGACCCACACACACACAAGCATTCATATAACAATTTAATTAAAAAGTGGTGAACACCGTGGTAACACGGATGTCGAGGGGTGCCTAACACCTTCCCTCCGTATAAGCTAGTCCCCGGACCCTAACGAATCTCGGTTTCACAGACCAGTTTAATAGTGTTACATCATGTGGTCAATGTGCAAACCTTTTCTCGGTTGAGTTGGTGTAACCATTTAAAAATATCAACTGGCGACTCTTACAGTCCAATCGTCGACATATAAATGTCAGACCTTTTCACAACTTGTTTTTTCAAACAAATCTCACCTAACATGAGAACACCAAAAGACAAGAACAAAAAAGGGACAGTAAAAATCCCAACGTCGACAAATATCAATAATGAACATGAACACAACAACTGAACCAGATGGTAATGAAGGTGATCAGCCTTTCATACCTGATGAACACATACAATATACACAGGGTGTGATTCAACAAATCATAGACGTGATAATCAGCAATGATATACCCCATGCACATTTGAATAGTCATAACTCAGGGTTGAGTTAGACAGAACATGCCTTTATCGCCGACTACGGCTACACAATCTATATCACTTTGTCTAAAGACCTAATATAGATAGTATCGATCTCCAAATATTAGAATAATATCATCACAGTATAATATTGTTATATATAATTATAAAATAACCTAAACACATAACACATA